>OX387356.1:2836700-4036700 GCA_947563465.1 Archips xylosteana
TGTTTCTAGCCTCCATTTCGTCTGGGAGTGTTATAAATCGTTTTGATGGTGGCCGCTTTTTGTAGCTTTTCGCAAGACGTGATCGGACTAGGGGCTGTGTGAGATTAGGAATGTTTTGTGACACTATTAGATCGAAGTAGTTTCTAATAATGCATACCTTTCTGTAACAGCTTTTAGGAAGAAATGGGCAGCAATAAAGAGGAATTAGTTTAGCCAACCTTAAAGTAGCTGTACAGTCAACAAGGCCACCACAGAATCTTATCGTAGTAAATAACTTCATTTGTCTATAACAATGCTTATCGAATGATGCAAAATGTCGAACCGACAAGGTTCTGCGGTGGTCTAGGAATCACATTAGTTGAGTGTAGTCAGGTCAGGTTGGTTGTGCTAGTTTTTGTCGGCGACATAGGCGACATATAAAAGTTATCAGACAATTTGACACGAATTGAAAGTCCCAAGCTAAGCAAAGGCGGCTGTAGAATTTTGGTTGCCAAGACTATAACAATAATTCAATAATTTTAAATTATTATTCTAGAACTTCATTGGGACGTAGTTCCAACGCGAGCCCAATGCGGATTGCGAGCTTTTCACATGCCTTAGAATTACTCCGCAGGTGTCTGTAAATTTCCTCAATATAAGTACATATTTTATTTCACCGTAAAACTTGATTTCGCCCTAAAATACAAACTGAAATATGGATGCACAGAAAAAAACCCAGAAAAAAAAGACCAGCGCTGGGATCAGGGAGCGGGTAGTTCCGAAGGAGTGTTGAAATCTCTCGATGAAGGTATAACATAGATGGCGCTGTATCACGCAAGTGATGATCTAACAGATTGAGATATGGATGTATAGGAAAAATTCGTGTCCAGAAACTCCTCCGTGGTGGTGTAGGGGAATGGCACACGGCACGGACGGAATGCTGAGGACCTGGGTTCGATTCCCAGCGCTGGTTTTGTTAATAAAAATGAAGTTGAAAAATAAAAAAATACAAAAAGATACTTCATATCTAACTTGTTAATTTCGCCCATTAATTCTGAATAACTCGGAGGAGCGACCCTGGGTTTGATTGACCCCTCCTACCCCTCCCGTGATTTTCTTTGTGGGACCATAGGTAAAATCGTTAGGCTACCACGCAGCGTTGCCAGACGTCCCGATTTTGGCGTAACGTCCCGATTTTTGGCCCAAAATTAAAAACCCCCGCGCGGGACAGGCTCAGTCCCTTAGTCCCTTTTGGGAGACTGATCGACTGCGACAACTTGTGGTAAAATAACGTATTTTCACGTTTTTTTTGGTTATCTATTGTCATATTTCAAACGTAAAAATAGGAAAACCACTCAGTTTATACGTTTCTTACATAACTACGGTACGTAAAGCCAAAGCCAAAAGGATGTGTAATGATTTTAACCGTATAATGTATGTTTGTAGTTACGGATGTTCCTCAGGTAGCGTCAGACTACTCAAACTTTTATTAAATAAGGTGTCATTTTACTTCGTATATCCCATTTTCGATGAAAGTGTCTCGCTTTTCATACTCAAAAGGTTTTAGAATCCCGCTTTGCCCGAGAAAAATCAGGCAAAGCTGCTACCGCGGCTTTTTTCATAATAAGTATACCTACTACAGTGTAAATATAGTCTTTAATGCTTATCGAAGTTCGATCCCAGTCCCCTAGGGCGTAAACTTTGCGAATTTCAACACTGTTACTGAAATTTGTCGAGTTTAAGTATAATCAAATTAATTAGTGCCGTAAACTAACAGTTTCTTTGTTGAACTTTGCAAGAAATAAGGCTGGCTCTACGTTAAAATTGAGGGTCTAATTAAGGTAAACGTACCAATGATTGACACCTCAACGCCCAGTAAATGACACCCATCTCTTACCTCTCGTACTATGACATAAGATGGAAGGTATTGGGTCAGTGTCGAGCATACGGACGTTTACCTTACTGCGAAAAAAAGTCGTGGTTTCTTAGTGGATTGACCCAATGGTCTCTCGAACACAGGACTCGAGCCCGGGTTCGCACCTCTGAGTATTTTGGAATTTTTAGTGCGAAATTACATTTGAAATTTACCATGAGCTTTACGGTGAAGGAAACATTGTGAGGTGGTACACACACTAGCGTAGAAATTTAAGAGCGTCGAGCGTTTATACCTGCTGAGCTGGCAACGTTGCATTTTTGTTAGTTTTTCTCGATTATTCCATAAAAAATGAATGAAAATTAAAAATGTGGTGTATACGAATTGTTCTAATATATAAGTTAGTGTGTCTACTGTAATAATTATTCGTGATAGACTTTTATTTTCTTTAAAAGCGAACAAACTACCCAGTTTAACTAACGGTTTAACTAACGGTTTAACTAACGGTTTAACTAACGGTTTTTAAAGAAAATAAAAGTCTTATCGCGAATAATTATTGCAGTAGACACATTAACTTATATATATTAGAACAATTCGTATACACCACATTTTTAATTTTCATTCAATTTTTATGGAATAATCGAGAAAAACTAACAGAAATGCAACGTTGCCAGCTCAGCAGGTATATACGCTCTTAATGGTGAGTGCGAAGTTCTCAATTCACACTGGGCCAGCGTGGGAACTACATACGTCGCCTGCCATAAAAGATCAGATAACGGCAAAATCTCCACGAAGAAGCACTTCAAAAATCATACAAGTTTTCACAATGCAATTTCTACATTGATTTACTGTTACTTTTATGGTTTTGCGTAGATACTAATCTACATTATTATTATCTTCTAGACAACCAAATAATACGTTTGGCATAACTTTTTCTTGTCTGAAATAGAATTCGGGAAAAAGGCTTCGGGACGGGACTTACGAATAAACACGACTTAATTTATCAACAGAGAGAAAAGAATAAAAGCGGCTCCGACCCCCAAAGTTATCCGTTACCTGCGCAGCTGTGCCGCAAAGTTTGAGGGCAGTTGCCAAGTTGAGAGCAGTACGAAATAGATTGTTTGATTATTCAAATTTAGTTCTTATTATTGAACGAATTGAATCCAATGGTTTGAAATAGGACGGCATCGTGTTTGGATATTCAGATTTTGACATTGTTCCTGAATAATTTAGGGATGATTTTAATTACGTAACTTGAGTTTGCGATATGTTAATAGATGTGAAAATAGACTGGATAGATCACTATCAAAAGCGGAAATTTTTACTTCACGGTTTTCGTATTTATTTTCACGGTTTCTCATTAGAAATTATTTTCTAACCGGAATTGATTGTAGCCCTCTCATTCTGAGAGGAGGCCGGTGCCCTGCAGTGGGACGTATATGTATAGGCTGGGATGATGATGATGATAATTATACTGTAACAAGATGACCGCGAATAAATGGGATCGGATTCTCGTCATTTCGTGATGCGTGCTTGCCCATACACCAATTTTAACAAACCAAGGCAAAATTTGCAAATTTGTTGTGTTTTCGAGATATTGTGAGCATTTTTCCTATGAATTTTTTAACCCCTGATGCAAAAACGACGAGGTGCTATATACATATAAGCTTGACGTGTCTGTATGGAAGGGGGGGGGGTGTATCGGTGGTTTTATCTATTGAAAACAGCGCCATGTCGCGTCTCTGTTGAGCACTATATGCTCTACGGGAATGAGTAGCTATGTCGTACAGACATACACTAACAACACTGTCACGAGCACACATTGGGACAGTTGGTGAATGGGCACGCATTGGTAGTAAGTAGGCTCAATAAGAAATTCCAAAGTTTTCACTGTAGAACTAGTCTGTTTTTAATATTTCTACGGGGGTAAAGCTTCGAGCATAGCTAATCCACCAAAAAAGATACTGTTTACTATTTTAGATTGCTACTAGATAATCCATACTTTACCATACATCATCGCACATGTCTAGCAATCCCTAAAAGCGGGACTGGTGCTGCCCCGTTCGGTACATTTAACTTAGGGCCAAAAATCGGAACGTCTTGCAACGCTCACGTACAGTGTCTGTTTTTACTGTTCTCTGTCTGTGTACTGTGGCCGGGTGAAGAGAGGCAAAGCCCATGAACTTGCTAAATACGTGCTACTTGCTCGCTCCTGTTATTTTATTTACGTCTTAATTATCACATTGTTTATTTAGACCTTTACTTTGGGTTCCCACTATTTGGCATAACACTTATTGTCCGATGTCACAATGCATTAATTGTTTTGATTTAATTCCTCAAGACCTATACCTATACTGTGACACCGAAACTATTTTACCATAATAAATTTGGCATAATCGGCTTTGGTAGACACATTATTTGGCATAACATGTGACATCCTGAAAATGAGTTAGTCCGAAATTATGTTTAGCATACTACCTACTCTATTACTTGCAAAATTATGCCAAAACAGGGTGAATCCTTACCTTTATTATGTTCATCATTCTCCCACCCTATATACGTCCCACTGTAGGGCACGAGCCTCCTCTCAGAAAGAGAGGGCTTGGACCATAGTTCCCACGCGGGCTCAGTACTCACTGAATGTTTGCGCTGGTGTATGCAGGTTTCCTCGCGATGTTTTCCTTCACCGTAAAGCTCATGGTAAATCTCAAATGTTGTTTCGTACGTAAATTACGAAAAACTCACAGGTGCGAGTCCGGGCTCCAATCCATGACCCTCTGTTTGAGAGACCATAGTCTACATTTTTTTTTACTTTTTCATGTTAATGCTTAACTTTCTGGGGCTGAGCGTGTCATTAACACTTTGTGTGAAAATTGCACACCGCAGACAACAATGAATTTCACCACAATTTTTTTTACTTTGTCGCAAAATTGTTTTTTTTTATAAAGCTGATTTAATGGTGAATTTGATAAATTATACATAACTGAATGAATTAAGAATATTTACCTACACTAGACCTGCCACCAAATTGCTTCAGGCAAGATGATTTAAATAGAAATTGCCTTTTTAACTCAACGTTTTTGAACGTGTCTAAATGCAAATAAGTTTCTAGAAATTTTAATTTAAAATGTTAGCCATTTTTAGGGTTCCGTAGTCAACTAGGAACCCTTATAGTTTCGCCATGTCTGTCCGTCTGTCTGTCCGCGGCTAAGCTCAGAGACTGTTAGTATTAAAAAGCTGTAATTTGGCATGAATATACATATACGCCAACAAAGTGGTAAAATAAAAAAATAAAAAATATTTTTTTTTTTGGGTACCTCCCATAGACGTAAAGTGGGGGTGATTTTTTTTTTATCGACTAACCCTATAGTGCGGGGTATTGGATTTGTCTTTTAAAACCATTAGGGGGTTGCTAACATGATTTTTCTATTCAGTGATCTGTTTGCGAAATATTCAACTTTAAAGTGAAAATTTTCATTAAAATTGACCGTCCCCCCCCTCTAAAATCTAAACTGTTGGGTGGAAAAATTTGAAAAAATTCAGAATGGTAGTAAATATATTAAATTTACAAGGAAAATTATAGCGGCTAAGATTGCTTGGGAATGATTTGTAGTTTAAGATTAAATAGTAGCCTAAGGTATAAAACATACCTAAACTTGGAAGATTCCGTACACATAAGAAATCCTTAGAAAAATATTACTTGATTTTTTCGTAATGGCTACGGAACCCTATCTTGGGCGTCTCCGACACGCTCTTGGCCGGTTTTTTTCTTCATTTCTTCATCGTTTTCTGTAACTAAACATAAAATATAATTACTTAAAATAAATTGTACGTACGGGTATAATTTAATTTTATTTCTAAAATAATTTCTTAATAATTATTCATTAAATGTACGTATATAGTGTGATCGGTGAAGGAAAACATCGTGAGAAAACCTATAAATATCTGTGAAGAAATCCAATGGGGTATGTGAAGTTTCCAATCCGCACTGGGTCCGCGTGGGAACTACGGCCCAAGCCCTCTCGTTCTGAGAGGAGACCTATGCCCTGCAATGGGACGTATAAGGTTAGGATGATGATAATCAGTCATGTTTCTCACATTAGTCGTTCGTTTAATAATATACTCCTATTTTAAAAGTCATAGCAATATCAAGCATGTATGTAGATGTCTGAACTGTATAAAAGTTTGTAATCCTAGTAATCCTACCGCTATTATCAAAATCAAAGTTTGTGATTATGTAGGCATGTGTATTAAAATATAATAACTATACATATACATCCCTAGTTTCCTTGGTCACGATATAACTTTTTTTTTTCTAATATTTTAACGAAGCTTGAGTACACCTTTTTTCTTTACGTGGGGAAATCCTCATGGATACCCACCGTCCTCGGGGGAGGACGATGAGTTATGTCAGACTCCTACTGACTAAAACCCCACGGTGTTCCCTCTCTCCGCTTAGGTAGGGGCTACGGGAACGGTTACACCATCCGCGGCCCCCACCGGCGGTTGCCCTTGCGGGCCCACCTCTGTTTAAGGCGCTCCGGAAACACCTGGAGCGCCTTACAACCTCGGGACATCTTTGGCGGGTGACGGACCCCCGATCCACCAACCGATGTCCATCTGATGGAAGCGGGGAAAGCTCGCCTCACAGGGGCCAGGAAAAGACCCAAGGAATCCTTGGGCCACCCGGGGCACTCAGGCCCCGGGATACTTTTCCTAGGCTTGAGTACACCTAATGTGACTATGTTAGCCTCATGGGAAGCCACAGAACACGCTATAACTTGAGAAATACTTACCAATTTTAGTTATGTTTTTTTAAAAGATTTCTAATAGATTGTAGAAGGTTTTGTGGAAAAAAAATCCCACCGGACAAGGAATAAACGGGATATATTCGTATATTCGATTCAAAGCAAGCTAAGAGTGGAATCTAGTACCTCCATCTGTGTTCCCTGAACACTTCAATGTGGCCGTTTTCAAGTCTAGGGTGAATCAGCATTACTAGGCAGTAGGCAAGCGTTGTTAGAAAGACTAGATACTTCTCTAACGTTTGACCGAATTTCATATCCCATAATGTATCGTTTTCCAGAATTTTCATTTGACATAATTTGATTTAAGTATTTCTGAAATCGTATTTTCTTCAAAAATGTTATTTATAAAATAAATCTATAAGATGACATTTCAAAAAAATCCTGAAAAATGGATACATATTTTATTACAAACGTTGTTAGGTATAGCAGATGACATTCTGGCAAGTAAAGATAAACGGCCAAATATCATCTTTTAAGATCATTGAGGTGCGCTGAGAAGTGATTTTTGGTATTTCCCGCAGGATATAAAACGAGAGTGGTCCATAAATATCGCTCGAGGCTTCCATGCAGAGCAGACGCGTGTTCGCCTTGCATAGAAATAATTTAAAAAAGTTTACGACAATCTCACACATATAATTAAGTTACTAAGTATCATTCCTCCGTGAAGTGACAAACAACAGCAAGTAACGAAATAATTAAACAGCGCAGCGGGAACGGCTCCTCTCCACCTCGGGTAAACGAGACGGGCTGCGAATTTTGCTATTTTTGGTCTCGCTCTGTATCTCCGAAGCATTGCGTAACCTCGCGACAAGCCCCGATACAGCAACTGCCGACACCGCTGCACAAAAGTGAAAGTAAGTTTTAAGTGCGCCCTCACATTACTTAATATAAAAATGAGCAGCAATAATAACTGCGCCGCCTGCCAAAAAACTATCACTGTAGCACAGCGTATGAAATGCTCTAAATGCGACTGTCAATATCACCTTGCCTGTCTTAATATTCCGGAACAACGCAGGTTGTCCGATAACTTTAAATTGGAGTGGATTTGTCCCGATTGCAAAAGTAAACAACCTAAGTCGGGCAACTCAAACACACCTGTCCGGCCGTCTGCACCGACTGACGATGCTAGCGCAAATGTTACCTTGCGCGCGCAGAATCGAAAGGCTGCGTCCGCGGGGGGCCCGCCGGCCGCGGCCCCTGCGGCGGCGGCATCGACGGCGGGTGCGTCCGCGGCCGGGACCGAATGGAGCAAAGCGATTAAACTGCTTACCGCCGAAATACGTTTGCTGCGTGAAGACATGACTGAAGTTAAAAACAATCTGAAAAACCTAACTACTTGTATGACACAATGCTCCGCGCGTCTTGACAGCCACGATACTAGACTAATGAACGCAGACGCTAAAATTAGGGCCCTCGAGGAACGACAGCTGGAGACCTGGGTACTTAACGATAGAATTGCGTCCCTAGAGGAGCAGTTAAACGCCCAAGCACAATACTCCATGCGAAACGAGATTGAGATCATGGGAATCAATGAATGCCATCATGAAAATCTGCATCACATAGCTCTCGTTACCGCCCAAAAAATAGGCGTTGAACTAGTAGAAAAGGATCTTGACTGCGTAAAGCGTGTGGGTCCCCGCCGTAGTACGCCTGAGGGCCAGTCAGAGCCGCAGCCCCGCCCGGTGGTTTTAAAATTCGTTCGTCATTCCAAGCGCAGGGACTTTTTGAGCTGTGTTAAAAGCAGGCGTAATTTGACTTCAGCTGACATTGAAGTAGCGGGCCCATCTCGTAAATTATATTTCAATGAGCGGCTGACGAAGGAAAATCGTAGGTTATTTCGAGAAGCTAGACAGCAAAAGAGTCGACTGGGGTATAAGCACTGCTGGACCAGCGATGGCCATATACTCATGCGCAAGCGGGATGGTAGTACCGTTATCTCGATACAACGAGCCTCGGATCTTGATCGGTTTGCGCGGCTTGGCACACCTAACCCGGAAGCTTCCGGCAAGGGCGATGCGGACGTCGATGGTTCCCCGGGTGAAAATACTAGCTCTGTTGCTGAGTTTTAAATGCACTGTAAATCCTACTAGCTTTGTTGACTGTCTTATTTTTCATTGTAAAATAGAGAACTGCTTTTCACACTTCTGCTTAATGATACACATTTTTAATACAACATACTTTGTTTATGAGTTATTTTCACACATTAATTATATCACCACACACTCAAATCACGCCAAATTTCTTAAAACGTACTTGACGGTCTATAATGCCAGATGTATGCTAAATGTATCCAATATCCTATCTCACCATGCTCCAGGCTGGCATTGCAACTGATTTAGATAATATTTTGTCAATAGATTGTCAGGTGCGTGAAAATATGGAAGACTGTACACAAGTGATAACTAATAATTATAACTTCAAAATGCTATCTTTTAACATACGTAGCATCCAACAAAATTTCGATTCTTTTCTCATAGCACTTCAAAGACTGAAGATAAAACTAGATGTTATTATACTAACTGAGTGCTGGCTTGCTGGGGGTGTACGCCCGGGCCAGATACCTGGCTATCACGCCTATGCCACCAAAAATAATATTAATCGGGCTGGAGGTGTTGTTGTATACATTGCGGACAGCTGGAATGCTACTGTGAGCGAGCCTTTTTTTGTGGAAGCCGAATGTCTAAATATCGAACTTTCGCAATCCATCACTATTATAGCTATATATCGCTCCCCGTCATTTACTCACGTGACTAAATTTCTTTCAGACCTAAATAATGTTCTAAGCTCAATAAAAAATAACCCTACTGTCATTTTGGCCGGCGATATTAATATTAACACGTTAAACACATCAGATCAAAATTGCAATGAATATTTATGCTTCATGGCTGAGTGCGGCTTTTTGTCAGCTATTTCCAAATCTACTCGGCTTGATTCCTGTCTGGATCACATTTTTGTTAAGTCAAAATCAAATAACGCAGTAGGCCTAGTCTGCAGAGCGAGTTTAACGGACCATGATATTGTGATGTTGGGATTGTCTTTAAAAAATGGTAATGGTAAATTTCGACAACGTTTTGTTCAAAAAATCGATTATCAAGCTGTTGCCATGGAGTTGCAAGAAGTAGATTGGACTTCAATAACAAACGTAAAAAATACTGATGCGGCGACGGAAAAGTTCTATTCGGTTATTCTTCCAGTTATACGAAAGCATACTACTAAGAAGCGTTTTGGTGGATCACAACACAATCTAAAGCCTTGGATAACGCCGGGACTCATCAAGTGCCAAAAGCATCGAGACCGTTTACATCTGGACCTCAGAAAACACCCCTTTGACCCCGTACGAAAACTCGTATATAATCGGTACAGAAACTTTCTTACGCAGCTACAGCACAAACTTAAATGTGAGTATGAAAACAAAGAGCTCGAAAAAAATAAAAATGACACCAAAAGTTTGTGGAAAACTATCAAGAAAATTACAGAATGTCCGAGGAATATCACAAATGCCATTGAGTTATTGAAATTAAAACCAGGCCCGCAAGAGTCAGTGAATGATTGCAATGATTATTTTTCATCTGTCGGAGCTAAGCTCGCTGATAATCTGCTTTCTAACTTAAACGAGACTGAGTCCTCACTTTCTTCGGGCCAGACCCAGGATCCCCTGACCACTAATAATTTTTTTTTCCAACCTACTGATGAGTTTGAAGTAAGTAAACTTATCGGACAATTAAAAAATGATAGTGCCCCGGGTTCGGATGGGTTAAAGCCGTCTTTGCTAAAATCAATTAAAAATTCGATCTCTCATCCGCTGGCCCACATTTTCAATTTAAGCCTCTCTACAGGAGTCTTCCCAAAGATGTGGAAAAGTGCCACTGTCATACCAATTTACAAGAGTGGTTCCAAGGCAATCCCTGAAAATTATAGGCCAATATCACTGTTACCTGTGTTTTCAAAAATTCTTGAAAAAATTGTTAATAACCGCTTGAGTAGTTATCTGGAGCGTTTCGGCCTGCTTTCGAAGAGCCAGTTCGGCTTCAGGCGTGGAAGGTCAACTGAAAATGCTGTAGATTACCTCACTAGGCAAGTCATCGCTGCTCTTGACAGTGGACAAAAATGTGTAGGAGTATTTCTCGATCTCGCTAAGGCCTTCGACACTGTCTCAATTCCCATACTCCTTCGAAAGCTCGAACACTACGGGGTGCGAGGGCTTCCGCTGCAGTGGCTTCACAGTTATTTAACCGAAAGATACCAGTGCATCAGGGTCGGTGAGTACGTGAGTGATGACTTACCAATTCGTTTCGGAGTCCCCCAGGGAAGCGTACTTGGTCCAACTCTATTTACCATTTATATGAATGACATTTTTGCAGTGAATGGCGCAGAGGTCGATCTTATTTGTTATGCAGATGACACTGCCGCTTTGTTTTGTGGTTATTCCTGGATTGATGCATTGCGGAAGGCTGAAGCAGGTATGAGAGCACTGAAGCATTGGCTGGACCATAATCTTCTCACACTCAACCTAAAGAAAACTCAATTTATTTGCTTCCACAAAACAAGGGCTTCGGCTCCCGAGGGTTTGACAAAGCTGAACATTCAATCTTTGGACACCTCCAATCCATGTGTAGACTTTATTGAAAGAAAGGACTGCATACGATATCTGGGGGTCACGATCGATGAGCACTTCTCTTTCAAGCAGCATATCACGACAGTGTCCCAAAGAGTGAGGAAATTGACGTACATAATGCGTTTGCTGCGAAATTGTGCCGACAAGCGAGTCCTGACACTTGTTTATGTAGCGTTGTGCGAATCCATTTTGAGTTACTGCATATCAGTTTGGGGTGGAGCCGGTGTCTCTGCGATGCTTGGACTGGAAAGGGCGCAAAGATCGGTCCTTAAAGTGATGTACAGAAAGCCTTTTCGATATCCAACCGATCAATTGTACAGAGATGCTCAGAGTCTCACCGTCCGACAGTTATTTGTCCTCAGAGTCGCGGTGATAGTGCATCGCGAGACACTCAACTCTCCTCAATATCCCGCTCTGCTGAGGAAAAGAGTCTTTCGCGTCCCGCAAACTACGGTTCGAACAGCCTATGCGCACCGTTTTCCACATTTCCTTCACCCATTTGTGTATAACCGCATCACAAGACTGTGTGATGTTGGGAATTGTACCGTTAAAGAGATGGCCACCAATTTAAAAATTTTGCTACTTTCTCTCTCATACACAGATACAGAGGAAATACTAAAAAAGGTTGTGTAAGTTTTCAAACGCAAACGCAGATACTCCCTCCCACAAACACGCGTACATGCACGTACACACACACACACACACACACACACACACACACACACACACACACACACACACACACACACACACACACACACACACACACACACACACACACACACACACACACACACACACACACACACACACACACAACACACACACACACATACACACTCATATGCAAGCAGTCTCTATAGCAGGTATTGTTATTGTTAGAAGTCCATTTATATTTTTTATTTTTTTTATTTTATTTTTTTCTTTCTTATTTTAGCTTATAACGTGTTTTTTTGTTTTTGTGCATGCTAACATCTCTGCTCTGTAAAAGCGAAATCTTACTATTTGATCTTTCATGCCAAATCACTTGGTTCTCACGATACAGGCTCGACCTAGTGTGAGAACCGTTGCTAATCTTTAGTTCCTAGGTATAAGCTAAGTAGCTATGTAAACACTTTTGTAATTTGCATTTATATTGGCAAATAAATAATTTTCTATTTCTATTTCTATTTTCTAAATTTTATCGACGAAGTCGCAGGGTAGAGCTAGTTCAATATATATTTATCCACATTTTTCTATGCAGGGGCAATGGTGTTCCAGAGCCTGGAAGGTCCACTGGAGAGACAGACGCAGAGGGACTTGAAACAACTGAAGATCGACTTTCTCCGGGAACACCCTTGTGTCACAGGTGAGTGCCTGCTAGAGCCATATCAATATTCACACTGGCGATTTGCGAACGTTTTTTTAGCATTAGAAATAAGGTAACATCTGTCTTACCCACTTTGAACATGACCTCTACATCTACCTTACCCACTTCAGTTTTTGTATACATCATGGCGTCCCATAGGTGTCGAACAAGATGGAGCGACGACATGGTTAGGTTTCGGGAACGCGTTAGATGCGGATGGCGCAGGGCCGATTGTTTGACGTACCTTGGGGGACGCCCATGTTTAGCAGTAAAAGTCTTAGAACTGAAATGATGTCAGGGGCGTAGCTACCGCCGTATCTGCCGTATCAATGATACGGGGCCCCCGGGCTACAGAGGCCCCTAACGTGTGTAAGCAAAAATTAGTACAATGTTATCCACAATGTCACTTAATCTCGTGCTTACCGGGAAAGCCCGAGTAATTCGTAAAATAACTTGAAGTTCGACTTAGGAGTCGCTAATTAAAGTCGTCCCTACTTGTCAAGTAAATTTACTGTCAGAAGCGATGAGGAAGATTAGCGACTAACTGGTTTCTAATTAGGTTGGTTCCTACTAAATTTTATGGATGGTATAGTACATTGTGCATCAAGGGCCGTAAGTAGGGTATTACTAACGAGAGTCTATTAGAAGCCCGACGCCGAAGGCGGAGGGCTTTTAATGACTCGAGTTTGTAATCCCCTTACCGCCCGTGATACACTCACTGATAACTCTCAGTGTTTCAATACATCAATATTACATCCTAACAGGATCGCCATGTAAAGGTGGGATAAGTCAAACTCAAGCGTCGTGTAAATACTGTTTATTAAACTAAAGGCGCCCTTATATTATATATGTTACATAGTGGGAGAGTGTGTATGTGGCGCAGCTCACACTACAACATATCTATCTACAAGTGAAGTAAAAAGTATTTATAATAACAACAAGTGAAATCACACGGAAAGACTGCAGTAAGTCTTCGTAGATCTCATTGAATTTTGTACCTTATCTTTATCAGTGTTCGATATAAAATCGTTACAGATGTTAAAAAGTTCTTTTCAAATATTAAATAAACATAATCTTTCCGATATCTAAAATGTACTGACTGTCAACATTGATAACACGCTTTCGACACAAAGTCCCTGTGATAAATATTAGGTCATTTTTGACTTCTCTTAAGTCATTCACGGTCAAGTCAGCATAGCAGAGCTGTTGTCATGCTATCATCAGGAAAATCGGCTACCACCGTATTTATTCCATAGTTACTAAACACCTATAGTCAACGGCCGATATGAAGTATATTCTGACACAGGGCCGATATGAAGTTTCTGAATATTGACAATTTTAACCATAGGTTGTTGCGATCGAATACTAATTGAAAGTAGAGTGGCTTCCCTATCGGTATTCTACATTTCGTTGAATGTGCTTCGGAACGGCACGACCATATTCCACAGGTCGACCAGAAGTAGGTGGTGTCTCCACCCTTACGTTGTCAGTATTCCCAAAATCCGCACAAAGCGTTTTCGCTCTTCCTTCAACAACTGCACAGCTATGGAGTGGAATTCCCTGCCTGCGACTGTGTTCCCTAAACACTACTATTTGGCCGCTTTCAAGTCTAGGGTGAATGAGCATTTACTAGGCAAGCGTGCTCCATCGTAGGCCTCATCTTCGCTTTCCATCAGGTGTGATTGTGGTCAAACGCAAGCCTATATTAACGACCGCTTTAGCTTAGTTGGTAGTGACCCTGCCAACGAAGCAAGAGGTCCTGGGTTCAAATCCCGGTAAGGGCATTTATTTTTGTGATGAGCACGAATATTTGTTCCTGAGTTATGGATGTTTTCTATGTATTTAAGTATTTATTTATTTATATAAGTATGTTTATCGTCGTCTAGTACCCATAGTACAAGCTTTGCTTAGTTTGGGACTAGGTCGATTTGTGTAAGATTGTCCCCTAATATTTATTTATTTATTTATATTGTATAAAAAAAGTACTTATATAATTTTTCCCAAGGGCCACTACGTCAATATTCACAAACTTCATAATTGTACGTGCAATGTGTCAGGATTTACTTCATAACAAGATGGGCTCGTCTCTATAATGAGGCCATAATAATAATGCATAACATAACACATTGCACTATATTACGCATGTGACCTTTCACGCTACTTACATGCGCTATTTAATTTATGACGTAAATCAAAGTGTCGTATAAGCCAACAAAAGCCTTGACAACTTCAAAGGAACCTGAAGCGTTTAAGCCCTTTTGAATCCTGTACAAACAAAGACGCAGTGTAAATGTTGTTTGTTATCTCTGATGCAATCTGGGGCATGAACTGCAGTATCGTAAAAGGGAAAACATACGTCATATGCACTCCCACATGTATTGATATGCTTCATTTACGCAGTAGAAGCAGGGCTGGATTTAGGGGAGGGCAACCGGAGCAACAGCCCCGGGGCCTCCACAATATTATAGAGGGCCACAATAGAAACTTTGAAAAAAAATTGTCAAATTCCGACGAGTAATTATTTGGATCATTATCATCATCCTAGCGTATATAAGTCCAACTGTAGGGCGCAGGCCTCCTCTCAGAATGCGAGGGCTTGGGCCGTAGTTCCCACACGGGCCCAGTGCGGATTGGGAACGTCACACACACCATTGAATTTTCTTCGCAGTTGTATGCAGGTTTCATCGCGAAGGAAACTTCACCGTAAAGCTCACGGTAAATTTAAATTGTAATTTAACATATAAATTCCGAAAAACTCAGAGGTGCGAGCCAGGATTTGAACCCACGACCCTCTGGTTGAGAGACCATAGGTCAAACCACTAGACCATCACGGCTTTTTTAATATTTGAATATGTGGAAAATAATTTGTGGACAGGGGGCCTCCACCCCTTTTATGTCCCGAGGCCACCAGACCTCTAAATCCGGCCAGAAACCACAACTTATTTTTTCTACCCGTATACTTTAATCCACGAATTAGAAATTCGCAATTTAAATCACA
This sequence comes from Archips xylosteana, assembly GCA_947563465.1. Taxonomy (NCBI): domain Eukaryota; kingdom Metazoa; phylum Arthropoda; class Insecta; order Lepidoptera; family Tortricidae; genus Archips; species Archips xylosteana. Next base: position 2,852,322 of record OX387356.1, read on the forward strand.
AATAAAGCGTAGTAGCCTAGTGGTTTCAGTTATCGCCTGCTCGCTCGCACCACTGAGTTATTCGCAATTTATGTGCGAAAAACATTTGAAATTTTCCCTGCACACATCTGCAAAGAAATTCAATGTTTGTGTTCACACACAATCCTCAATACGTACTGGAACTATGGCCCAGTCCTTTCTTTTTCTTCTTTTCTTGAGAGAAAGGCTGTACCCAGCAGTGAGATCATAATATATAGGCTGGGATGATGATGATGAAACAAAACCAGAAAGTCGCTCTTTTTAGTGCCATCTGCATACAACACCAAATGTTTCTATGTACTCATGTCCGTTAAACTTTGCTGGCTTATCTACCTGCATGTATACCTTTATGTATAACTAGCTTTTTGCCGCGACTTCGTCCGCGCACAAACAATTTTTAAAGTCAGCTCCCGATCTCTATCCCGCGAGAAATTACAAAATTACAAAAATCCCTTTTTACAGCAACTTTAAAATCCTAAAGAAATGGTTAATTGGTTTTTCCTTATTCCGTTACGGATCGGCCACTTAGAAGCGAAAATATAAATCCATTTTATTCCCTATCCTCCCACGGGAGTATCGGAAAATCCCTTCTCACTGTAGCTGTATGACACTCAAGGTCACGGGTCAAAAATAAATTACCAGTTTATTGAATGACTAGCTTTTGCCCGCGACTCCGTCCGCGTGCAATTAGTAATTTTGGCAGCTTATTTTTTTTATCCAATTTGCTTTTTCATCAATTATGGCTCTCCTTAGTTACTCGATACAAAAAAATACCCCCCCCCCCCCCCCCCCGCACCCCCTCCTCCTGATGATAATATATAGCCTTCATCGATAAATGAGCTATCTAACACTGAAAGTATCGTAACTTTCTTATTTGTCAACCGATTCAAATGAAACAAACACTAAATGTTAATCCAAAAAAATACCAACATATAACCGCTTTAGTGAAAACCGCATCCTTCTAGGTTAAGCCGTTTCTGAGATTAGCGCGCACAAACGCACAGATAAACAGTCAAACAGACAATAATTCTAAAAATCATTGTTTTGAGTTCCCTGGTTACAGTTTTTCTCAAATATCTTCAATGTACAGACACCGTCTTGTTACAGATTTATTATATGTATAGATATGTATAGATTGTTGCAGTTTGTTTTCCTCAATAAAAATTAAAATAAAATAAAGGTTTTGGAACCATCTAACCCATTGTGCACCAAACCGGTTTCATTTGAAAGGCAATAGTTTTGCCTGACTTTATGGCTTGTATGTAATGACTTTTGGATTTTAAATGTGTCGGCCACAGACAAATCGAATTATTTTCAATTCCAACGCAATATACATAATAATAATAAATAATGAATGTTATGATATGTAAAGCTGCGTATCCACTTCGCGCGGCAAACCATCGAACATTGGCTAGCGCGGCAGCCGCGCACCATCCGCGCACTATGTTACGGTGTTACCTACGTACGTATATGTATGTATACCGTGCCGCAGCGCGAGGCAACTCGAGCATTGGCGCGCTCGAACCTGCCACGCGACAAACCAGGGGGGCCACTATGAAATTCGATTTTCGAACTTCGTATCGTGCCATCCCTTTCTATCTTCAGTATGCTTAGTATAAGTTTTACTTCACCAAAATACTTCTCGATCGCGTTTACGTAAAAATTTCAATTCTATGGAAACATGGACGCGCGGCTGCGGAGGCGCTGTCCATGTTTCCCTAGTAATTGTTTTTTTTACGTAAACGCGATCGAGAAGTATTTTGGTGAAGTAAAACTTATACTAAGCGTACTGTATGCTAAGTATAAGTTTTCCTTCACTTCAATACTTCTCGATCGCGTTTACGTAAAAATTTCAATTCTATGGAAACATAGACGCGCGCGCGCGGAGGCGCTGTCCGTGTTTCCCTAGTAATTGAATTTTTTACGTAAACGCGATCGAGAAGTATTGAAGTGAAGGAAAACTTATACTAAGCGTACAGTTTAATACTATTAGTGTGAATGGAACGTTACGATACGAAGATCGAAAATCGAATTTCGTAGTAAATGGCCTCTTCATGTCGGTTTTTGATGGCGCGGCAAAGGAGTGTCAGTGTCAGTACTTATTACGCGGGCAGTTCAGATGAATCTTTCGGTTGTTGCGCGCGGCGAAAACATGGGTAACGATAAGTGTCGTATTTTAATTAGATTATACAAAACAATATCTATGGAATTCGTTAACAGCTTCATATCTCACGTCTTTTTAAAACATCCATGGTTGCCGCGCACAAAATTACTAGTTGTTGAGACGGATCGGCTGCCCCGCGTGGCAGTCTTGCTAACAAATGGCTCGCGAGCCAAAATACAGGTTTTCCGCGGCCGAATTGCTCACGCGGCGATCGCGCGAAGTCGATACGCAGCTTTATATCGATATGGTTTCAGACATTTCATTTGCTGCCCACTAGAACGTTGGTGGGTACAACAATAATATTTACCAGCAAAACAACGTGATGTTATTATGGTGATCGGAAAATATACGCATGAAATATTTTGATGACATGAATGTAACGTGTTTGTGTTTGTAACATAACAAGCCGCCATTCGAATAAATAGACTAAGTAAACATCGTATTATTCTCCCACGTATTTTTTATTTTATTTGAGTAGGCAGATGAGCTCGCAGCCCATCTAATAGAAAGTAGAAACTCTTTTTTTATGATAGAGGTCATAGGGGGCAAACGAGCAGACGCGCCTCCTGATGGAGAACACTCACCGCCGCCCATGGACCCATAAAACAAGTGGAGTTAGAGAAAAGAGTAGGCTCGTTTTTGACGTGACAATGTCTAATAAATCGATGAACGCCGGCTGCACGCACGAAAAAGGATGACGCAATGTAACGTACATGTACATATTGTCCCGTACAGGAGAGAGCAGTGAACGCCAGGGGGTGCGGGGGGGGGGGGGGGGGGGTTGAGGGGGTTGCGGGGGAGGGGTGCGGGGGACTTAATGGGGGATGGATGAAAATTTAATTGATTTTGCCGTAGGATGCACCGTTTTCAAGATATTTAACAAAACACCGGTTAAAAAGAATTCAAAGTATAAAGTTGAACCACAAATTGGTTCCAGATAACCTGGCCTCAACTCGGGGTCATCTGACATAATATGGAGCAAGTTAATAAAAAAATAAAAAGTAGGTGGCTCGGTAACTGAACTTCTTATCTAGCGTCTACACTCAACCGCAGCTACTTTAGACATTTCCCCCGCATGCCCAGTCGCGCACGGTCCCTCACGTTAAACGCACACGCTTTTAAATTCTCTATTTCATTTCGACCAACGTAAAATGTATCAAAATGGTCATACTTAAACTTTCAACATGCCGTCGTGATACTAAAGTTACAGAAACCATCGCGTTATTCGTGATACCAAACCACCCGAAGAGATTCTTTAAATACAGTTGACCAAACGTTAACACGTTCTATTGGAGCTGTCATTTTTAATTGCGGCGTTCGAAGCTCGAGCAGAACATTCAAAATTCAAAAGTGTCTAACGTTCTAAATTTGGAAATTTAAGTGTTTAAAAATTGTGACGTACTAAATTTCAATTTGACTTTTTAAAAATGGCCAACGGCAAGTATTTACGCGTGCAATCGTACGGGAGCATGAGTTCTAGGAGTGATGACGATATGACAGTGCATAGTCAACTGTATCCTTACTCGAAGAAAATGGTGGTGCCGAGAGAAGTCTTGTATGAGGAAGAGCATCCGCCTTTCCAACCGCTGATAGTGACTTCCAAGATCTTCGGGAAGGCACGGTTCTGCGTGTTGCTGATTAGCTATATCGCCTTCTATTTGATCTACTTGATTTCGGGAGCCTTGGTATTCTCGGCTTTGGAAACTCCTATGGAAAACCAGATCCGGAACGAAGTGGTTACGGCGAAGCAAGACTTCATGGCCCGCCATCCAGATGTATTAGGTAATCATTACTAAACTTTAATAGCAAACGTACAAGCACATACGTATATTATTAACCAACCTACGAGTAAAATGGATTTGGATTTATTAGGCTTCATTTCACCCCTACGACACAGCAACTTAAAGGTTTCATTCTGCTACTTTTGACTTTTTGCCAGCGGTTGCTCGCAAGTTTGTCTGTATCCCGTGGGACGTTTTCATTTTTCCAGGATATAATATTTATAGGCTATGTTACTCACTGATACAGTAATAATACTTATATATAGCTATCTATAGGTGAAAGATGTTTTAAAACCGGTTCGGTAGGTAGTTTTTGATTTCGTCCATCACAAACAAATAAAGACACCGCAATTTGTTTGTAAAGTTATTATTAATTAGTTTAGATTTTTTGACTTAAAAATTTTGTACACTATAAGTACAAAAGCGGTTTTGCACTACCCTACGGCTGATCCAAATCCGCGAAGATCTGGTTCGGAGTAGAAGTCGAACTATTTGTAGGTATGGTAGTTTACGGATGAGGGAAATCGGATCTAGTGCGTAAATTACAATACTAAGTTCTAGTTACACGGCTATTCCAGCCCCTATTTTGACGGATTCGGAAATTTTGGATCGGACGTAGTGCAAAACCGCTCTAAAGCCAAGTTTAGACCTGCAAGAAAAATCGTGCAAGTTGAATTACATTGCGCGGCCGCAAAGCAAACTAGTTTGAAGTGTGCAAACGAACGCTGCAACGTAAAGCAACTTGCGCGATTTTACTTGCTAGTCTAAACTAGGCTTTAGACACATAGAAGTGTAGTAGAAAGCGAATGAAAATTAACTACAATTTTACATACGAAAATACTGCTATTTTCAATTTAATCTACAAAGTGTCATCCGTTTCAACCCACGTATCCCGTGTGTTGCCAAAATCTAAGGTTAGGTCTAAAACCAATTGCAATTTTGCGACCACACTCCACACCACGTGTGGTGGTGGTCATTAGGATTTTTAGTTGACGGCCATATTTATTATTATTCGGTTTTCGTAACACAAGGGATACGGCGGTTAAGAGACTTCTTCAAAGTTCCACCCATTTACTACGTGTAGGTTGATTCAATCTAGTAATGTTAGATATTTTACTCCTAATAATGGATCGAAACCGGTTTCTCGTAACAACCGGTTGACAACTAGTGAAGCGTTATTTAACTGCTCTAGGTTAAATGTAATCTCATATCAGAAACTAGTACCACTCGTATTACCTAGGCAACACAAGCGTAGTTAATTTAGTTCAGATCTCATTTACTAAGTAGACTCAAGAACAATATTCCCGGTCATTAACATACAATTTAATATCTCGAAAAATAATGCAGTTAGCTTCTTCAAACAAAGTGGAAATTAAAGATCGTTAAACTTAGTAAAAAAGATGGCGTCCATTCGTGTACAAAAACAATATCAGTACCTATTGATTATACTTAGGTACTTAATCAGTTAGATGTATTTTGGGGAGGCCTATGTTCAGCAGTGGATGTCTTTCGGCTGAAATGATGATGATTATGAGTACGTTATTAATGTAAAATCACTAATGAATTTCAGAATTAGATAGCTTATTTACTACTTGATTAATTGCTTAGCGTCTAATGATACGTTTAACACACTATTTACTAATAGTGAGATAGTGTTAAGCATCGTTCTTAATAAATATTTGTATTGCTCTATACTTACTTCGTTTTTTTAGCATTAGAAAGAAGGTAGGCGATCTTGACGTGTCTTTGTATTGAAAAACACTTTTGAAAAATGAATTACAGCAAATATGTAACAATTAGAATAAATATTAAATAAATAAATATTAGGGGACAATCTTACACAAATCGACCTAGTCCCAAACTAAGCAAAGCTTGTACTATGGGTACTAGACGACGATAAACATACTTATATAGATAAATATATACTTAAATACATAGAAAACATCCATAACTCAGGAACAAATATTCGTGCTCATCACACAAATAAATGCCCTTACCGGGATTTGAACCCAGGACCTCTTGCTTCGTAGGCAGGGTCACTACCAACTAGGCTAAAGCGGTCGTTGAAGAAAGGGCATATATAGGTCATTTACATTATTTTGGTTTCATAGACAATATTTAGGTACTATTTTTAAGTGTTTTTCGATAAAAAAGACTCTTCAAGATTGTTTACCCTATTTCTAATGCTAAAAAAAACGAAGTATACCTACGTGGAGTGGTATGTTAACAATCGATAAATGTCTACTCTATTATTAGCCATCCTAAATTGTCAGTGTCCGGTGGCAGGATTGCCCCTTGCCTTACAACTTCGTGAGGGAAAGAATTGCTGCAATGATAGTCATAGCAGTGGCGAAGGGTACTAACAACCCGATTCCCCCGGGTTTCCTATACTTTCAAAGTTAGCAAACGCTTCTCATTACTACTTACCTACACTTTCAAGAAGAGGATAAATAAATGGGTTTTTTTTTTTTTTTGCTCCGGCTTTACTTGCAAAAAATTTCACACGCCCCGCCACTGATTCATAGTAAGACCCTTGACAACTGGATTCGAATTTAAAGTTTCGTTTAAACTTTGTTTTTATTTTTAATCTATGACAGCCAGGATTTCTTTTGGCACGGAGGAGTTGTGACTTGTAATAGTTTTAATAGATGGCAGCACATGCCACTATTGGTGTTATAAGTTATTCGATTGCGTTGATCGAGGACGCTAGGGTTCAATTGGGATGCACCAAAAAAAATAACCTATAGTTTTTATATTTTTTTTGGAAAGAATAGGATATTTTAAGACACCATTTTCATCGATTTTGAATTTGGTTGAGTATTTAATTTTTTATATTTTTTTTTAGAAATACGTTGGATGACGTCACAGTGAGAGAGCCACGTTCCATAGCCTAGAAAAATTCAAATCGTACATAAAATAATCTGTGGCACTACCACGGCACTACTGAGACCCTACTACGAAGTGCATAATTCTAACTTCGTTTCATGCCGTCCCGCTCACGCTAATATGATTTGACACGAGAGTGAGAGGGATGATACGATACGAACTTCGATTTTTGTAGTAGTGCCCCTGATTTGTCTTGTCACTGTCAATATTACAAGCACGGCTTAGGGTCCTAAATGAACCATGACAAAATAGTTTTATTTATTTCTCTTCTTTTAGCTTCGCTTATTCCTGTTTGTTTAATGGTGTGATAGTAAATAGATATTTTTTATTAAAATCTGATATTTAAATTCTTTCATATTTACTTGTAACGTAGTAATTTAATAATTAAATTTGTAAAAATACGTTGCGAGTATTGTATACATTTCGGACTTTATGATAAATGACAACTGTTTAAAGCCAGGTGTGCATCATGTGATTAAAGTTCTGTCTTTGTCACTCTTTGCTATTATAAGCAGGACAGCAACATTTCAAACTGTCAATTTGCTTTAGAGTGTAGACCTGCTTTATATCTGCCTTTGTGACGATTCACTGCAGGGGTCAAATGAAGGACATTACTTAAATTTTCTTTATTTAATTCAGATTATCATATTTTTGGAATCTGATTTCTGAAAACGATTCACAAAGCCTATTTCTCCAAACGGTTTTCGATTTATTATACGTTGCCAAAAATTGGGACATCCCAATGCTCGGCAAATTGCGCCTAGAGCGCTCGAAAAACTTATTCATTTTAAAAATATAAAAATTTAAAGTTATGATCGGTACTGAAATAAATCAGCCAAATGCAAGTGGGACTTGCAAACAAAGTTTATTTTTCGAATACCCGATAAAAAATCAAAATCAACACATTTATTTTGTGGGTAAGCCGCAAAGGACTCATTTTCATGTATTTTCAATCGACGAAAAATAGTACTCGGGTAGTACTCAAGTAGGTAGTAACACAGGAGGTAGTACACAAGTACTAATCGAGTCGACGCGTGTATATTTTTTTATGTATGATCACGCATAACTTTTTACAGAGTAGTCCGATTTTTTTATACCTACTACCAACACTTTCGGACATCAAACATCATTGCCAAGAAGGATATGCCACAAGAAATTTGGCCTAAATTCATTTTTTCATAACAAACTTTATATTACCATTCTCACTTAAGTATCAATACAAAAAAGACAAATTAATTTAAAAATATATAAAAGGCAAAAAGTACATGGATATCGAAACATATTTCATTACTATAATATCTAGTTTTTACAGGGCACAATTACCCAAATAGTTTAATTGACATAATACTAAAAATGTTGTTTATTGTATCAATGTTGGATATACAGACACGAGTTCCTATTGATAAAGATTTCTAAGCGATAAGATAACATTTGATTACTCAAATAACAATAGAAAATGATCAATTATCCTAATTGCTGTTTGTTATTGTTATCAGTTCAGTTTATATTAATAAAATGTAAAACCGGCCAAGTGCGAGTTGGACTCGCGCACGAAGGGTTCCGTAACATTATCTATAAAAACGGCAAAAAAATCACGTTTGGTGTAGGGGAGCCCCCCTAAATATTTATTTTATTCTGATTTTTAGTATTTGTTGTTATAGCGGCAACTGAAATACATCATCTGTGAAAATTTCAACTGTCTAATGCCGCGTAACTAACAAAATGTATCCAATTTCAGTTTGGGTAAGTCTGGCATCAATACACAAAGATGTTAAATTTGAATTCGCTCCTGTAAAAATTGCCAGAAGCCAGTTACACGGCATTATCAATTGGGATGCACCAAAAAAAATAACCTATAGTTTTTATATTTTTTTTGGAAACAATAGGATATTTTAAGATACCATTTTCATAGATTTTGAATTTGGTTGAGTAATTTTTTATATTTTTTTTAAGAAATACGTTGGATGACGTCACAGTGAGAGAGCCACGTTCCATTGCCTACAAAAATTCAAGGCGTACATAACATAATCTGTGGCACTACTGATTTGTCTTGTCACTGTCAATAATACAAGCACGGCTTAGGGTCCTAAATGAACCATGACAAATAGTTTTATTTATTTCTCTTCTTTTAGCTTCGATTATTCTTGTTTGTTTAATGGTGTGATAGTAAATAGATATTTTTTATTAAAATCTGATATTTAAATTCTTTCATATTTACTTATAACATAGTAATTTAATAATTAAATTTGTAAAAATACATTGCGAGTATTGTATACATTTCGGACTTTATGATAAATGACAACTGTTTAAAGCCAGGTGCGCATCATGTGATTAAAGTTCTGTCTTTGTCACTCTTTGCTATTATAAACAGGACAGCAACATTTCAAACTGTCAATTTGCTTTAGAGTGTAGCCCTGCTTTATATCTGCCTATGTGACGATTCACTGCAGGGGTCAAATGAAGGTCATTACTTAAATTTTCTTTATTTAATTCAGTTTATCATATTTTTGGAATCTGATTTCTGAAAACGATTCACAAAGCCTATTTCTCCAAACGGTTTTCGATTTATTATACGTTGTCAAAAATTGGGACATCCCAATTGTTGGTTACAGTGTCTCTACCATGAGTTACACTAGTTTACAGTGACCGTACTCGCTAGCGACGGCGTAAATGATTTGTATGGAGAATTATACTTCCGTAAGTGACCGCTAGTGGCGCTGTACACAATTCTCCATACAAATCATTTACGCCGTCGCTAGCGAGTACGGTCACTGTAAACTAGTGTAACTCATGGTAGAGGTACCGATGTAGTGCAAAATGATTTTCCTTCGTACTTTATCGAATAAGTTCGTATTTATCGTGCTCTCTCAATTAGCTTCTAGCTTACAGCCGTGTAATCTTACATTTTTCACTTTGACATTTGACACTAAACAATAAAGTTCAATATATATTTGGATATGAAAACGTCATTCATTACAATCATTGATTGACAGTTCGGGTGCCATCGTATACCGATTGAGATCCGAGTTTCCCGATAGAAAATCATTTTGCACTACTCTGTACGCGGTATGGTAACATCTAGTTTAATAATAATAACATATTAAATAATGCAATAAATCATTTGAATTGAATTGATTTGCAGTTTCATCGACGATATTACATACGAACAGCGTAAGTTAAATAAAAACTTGTAAAAATAGATACGAACTAAAAATATTCTTCGTTTCTCATGTATTTTAGAGGAATGTTAAGCAACATCCAAAAACCAGTTTCTATTATAAACCATGCACCAAACAGGTTTCCGAAAATGTTACCCACTCTAATGCGGTCACAGATGGCGTCGAAGTAGTTACCTACCTTAATCGATAGTAACATTTTGTTAATTAATTTTTAACCAACTTCCAAAAAAGTTTTATGTTCGTCCGTAGACAGGTATTATAACACCGTTTATTACATTTCATTGTTACTAACTAAATTTATTCGCAGATATTTAGATACCAGCCAAACTTTATTTAAGCATTAAGTATTTATTTACACATTAAAAAAAAAAAAAAAAAAAAAAAATTAGGGGACAATCTCACATAAATCGACCTAGTCCCAAACTAAGCAAAGCTTGTACTATGGGTACTAGACGACGATAGACATACTTATATAGATAAATAAATACTTAAATACATAGAAAACATCCATAACTCAGGAACAAATATTCGTGCTCATCACACAAATAAATGCCCTTACCGGGATTTGAACCCAGGACCTCTTGCTTCGTAGGCAGGGGCACTACCAACTAGGCTAAAGCGGTCGTTAAAATGAATTTTTATATTAAAATTAATTAAAATTAATATTAAAATTTTATATTAAAATGAATTTTTTGTTTTCGGGGCATTCATTTTATTAAATTACGTACCAACTCAGTAATACAAATTTTGGGCCCGGATGCGGACCGCGGTCCGCCATTTGGTGACCTATGGTCTATACCTACTATAGATAAAATTCTTTAGTCAAGTACATAGTTGAAGTAAGTAGTCTATCAACATGTGGGACGTCTGGCCAATTTTCAGCGCATTTAAATAAATCTTAAGTTAAGTGATTCAAGAGTCGCTAATTTTATGTCCACAGGAAAGACGACTTTTGTTTATTAGGCTGTGTAATACTATAAGACCCAATCACCTGTGGATCGGACAACTTATCTTTTTAAATTTAATAGTTTTTGAGCTTCGGGCCCCACCACCCCACACCCTCCCAAATTTGGATATTTGCGACATTTAGGCAGGCTTGCGCGGACCTGAGTGAGCTATTTAACTCCAAGTTAACTGCTGACCCAGGGTTAACAAGTGCCAAAATGTATGGAACTGTCATTCTTAACCCAGGGTTACCGATTTAATTTTTTAACTCTGAACTGTGCAAGTGGCCCTTATTCTCTTAAAAACTCCGTGCGAAATGGCTAGCACTAGCTATGGTTGACCAGTGGTAGTGTAGGGGTTTAGCACCTGGCACGGAATGCCAATGACCTGGGTTCGATTCCCAGCGCTGGTCTTTTTTCTGGGGTTTTTTCTGTGCATCTATGTTTCAGTTTGTATTTAGTACCTACTAGCTGATGCCCGCGGCATCGCCCCGTGTATTTTTTTAAATTTCTTTCATATGAACCTTCTCCTGACAATAACAAACGTAATAAAAAAAGAATTATCCAATTTGGTGCAGTCGATCGGAAGTTATGCGCTTAGCAACACATTCAGCGATTCATTTTTATATTATAAGATGAAATATAAATGGATTTCACGGGATGACCGTAAAAGTAAAAAAATGGAGTAGAAAAAATAAAAAATACAAAAAGATACTTAATACCAAACTTGTCATACTCTGTAAGTATGTCATAATGTGTATCTTACCAGTGTACTTCTAAGATAAATATGTACTTTGGCCTTAGTGACAAAGATAAACGGCACGCGTGCTTACGCCATCATCAAAATGACGTTTTAGTGATAATATAATTATTTAATTAGGTTCTGGGGTTAATTAGGATCTAAATGTTTTATCAACTCAAGAGATAGCTGCAAAACTGCATGCTGCAACGTAACAGTATCAGTGTATATTGTGATGATTTTATGACCAAAGGTTTTAGTTACGTGTAGTAAATAAGACGCATCATTCGTCATCTCATCTCGAACACACAAACATAACACAGTACGTACCTAATCAGTTCTTTGGCGACCACAGATCATCAAACCACTAAGCTACCATGACTTCACTTAATGAATAATGTGGTAGGTTTTGTCAGAACGGTTAGTCGCATTAGATCTAGCTAGAGTTAATTTCCTGAGTTACCACCGCCTAGCAGCCGACCCTAGCGGGGTTATCTCACTACCCCCTGCACTGACACACAACAATTACTAGGACTTAACGTGATATATATGGCGATAGAGCGGTCATGCGTGTCAGGCTATCGAGACTACCTACCAGCTTATTTATTGGCCGGTGGAATTTTACATAAAGACTTCATCGCATCGGGGAAAGTCTAGAGCATAATGTGTTTCGAGTAAAAGTCATTCTGCCTGTTCTGCTGTTCTCAGAAACTTAAAAAGTACTTAGTAGGCTTTTCAAAGTCAATTATTATTATTAATTAGCCCTGAGAATTCCACTGCTAAAGGCCTCCCCGTTTCCTCCATTCATCCCGATTTCAAGCGGTGTCCGTCTAAACCCTAAGATACCTACACGTCTAAGTCGTCACACCAATGCCTCCTGGGCCTACCTTGTCGCCGCCACCCATCTTGTGATATCCAATCCTTGGCTATTTTAGTCCACTTATTCGCATCTATGAGGATGTTTGGCGTGACCTGCCCAGTCCCACTTCATCTTGGCAGACTTGGCACCCACATCGGTATTGCGTGTTTCTCAAAGTTAGTTTAAAAATAAAAAAAAACATGGCGCTGTCCATTGGAGGACAATTTTGCCAGTAAGTAGAAGACAGTTTTAAAAAATATCGGTTGTGCCAAAAATCATTGACCAATGGCAAGGGTGCACCGGCTCAAGCACTGATCTTCCCGGACGGATCCAGAAGGGAACCGCACCCCTTGGGCACACAAAAAGGTTACCTGATACGGAATGCCTTATAAAACTTCCAGTGATTTAAAGTTTTGAAACGAATACCTTACGAACACTACAAACAAGCTAGCCAATTTGACCATAGAACACTGTTTATATTGATCAAATGCAAGCAAACAATCATCATCATCATATTTGCCAAAATACGTCCACTGTTTGACAAAGGCCTTCCCCAAAGAGTTCTACAACGATCAGTCCTGGGCCACCCGCCAAGTGACCAGATCGTTGATCCATTTTGTTGGGGGTCTTCCCACACCACACCACGTCTTCTGATTCGCAGTCACCACTCTAGATTCTAGAACCTTACTGCCTCATCGGCCGTCGGTTCTACGAGCAATATTTCACCTAAAATGATGTAGCTGAATTTTACTAAAACTTCATCATGAAAAAAATACCGCAAAACAAAGCAAATTGAATTTTAACACGGCAAATTCCACGCCCTGTAACCATCCGTCACGGGTCAGCGCAATCAGCTACAATCCATCAGACGCCATTAATCTAACAATAATAACAACTTTATGATCCCTACAAAGCAGTCGACACCTCATAGGCTCACTACAGTCATGTTATATCTTTCCACCGGATTGATTTACAGCAAGTCTTATGGCGAAGACTAACGGTTAAAATGGAAACGCCCTGCAATGAACATAGACCCCTTTTCAACTACGCCAGCGTAGTGGCGAACGTCATTCATTATTAATGAACATCTAAAGGTAGCTTTACTTAGCGATATCACGATTGTGTTAAGGTGGAAACAATTGGAAACGGTAGAGCGTTGACTTCATTTCACAAAGCTATTCAAGTATCAGGAATGGAAGATACGAAATTGATATTGCGGGGAAACTGATATTGAAAATGGGAAGTTACCGTCACACCCTTCTTAAATTTCAGGAACAAGTGTTGCTATTGCAAAATACTTTTCAAGACGATAGCTTTTATGAGTACCTACGGATCTTTCTTGAATAGATAGCTAAAAACTCAATAAAGAGTCTAACGACAAGAGATATCGTTTCGATTAGTTTTTTACATTGGCAATCGTAAAAAATATCACAGAATTTCAAAGACGAACATGAGGAATAAAAGTAGTTTAGAAATATAAGGTTACCTACATTTTTAATTATCAACTTTTTGTTTAAGTTTTATTCTTCTTTGAGAAGTTTGTCTTTTTGGGTTTCTTGCCGGATTCTTCTCAACAGATTCTTCTCATCAGATTATTCAACTTTCATAAGTGCTTCATCATCATCATCATCATCATTTCAGCCGTAGGACGTCCACTGCTGGACATAGGCCTCCCTCATTGTGTGCCCAATCATTACGATTGGAAGCGATTTGCATCCACCCTGAACCTGCGGCCTTCACCAAATCGTCCGTCCATCTCGTTGGTGGAATAAGTATATAATATAATAAGTGCTTCTTACAGCCAAAATTGAATGAAGATGTTTTGACTTCAAATTCGTTGAAAATGTGAATAAACCGAGCTACCGTGGCAGAGCCTATGATTTATTCAGTGTTCACATTACTTCTTTCATAAAAGCGCCAAAATTTGCTACGAATGTAACCCAGTTCCAGAAACATTCCTTATTTAAAGTTCCGCTTTCTGCGTTGCAGTTGCGATTTAAATGTTGTACTGCAGATTTCGGATACCAAGACTCCTGTTTTTTTGGAAAATGCTTCGAATATACAGGGTAAATTTAAATTGGTGATACAAAATTAGTGTTTCGTACTCAGTTAATCAAGTTAATTAATGCTGCACAATTACAGGGTTATTTTTAATTCACTGACATCCTCTTAACCCTGAATTCCTATCACTCAAACAAATGTTTTTTGTTTTACAACTTTTTAAAATGAAGCACTTTTTTTCCCATACAAATACACAGAGTATTGTAAAAATAAGAGGAAATTTCAAATTTTCAAAACGTTATTACACCAAAAATATTAAGTTATGACAAAAGCCGTAAAACAAAAAACATTTGTTTAAGTGGTAGGAGTTTAGGGTTAAAAGGATGCTAGTGAATTACAAATAACCCTGTATAATGCGCTAACTCATTTGTTGGTTGTTAACTCAATGTCTTTTAAATTTGGGGCGTCAATGTATGGACGTCCCAAATTTTATAAGACTAATTTACAAATGAGTTAGCGCATTATATTGTCCAGCATTAACTGAGTACAAAACACTAATTTTGTATCACCAATTTGAATTCATCCTGTATATATATAAAATCTTTATTGTATCGTCGACGAGTAAGTGCTTTACCACATTTTTTGTAACAGTGACCCAGGGCAGATGCCCTAGTTCTGGCCACTTTAAGACTGATTATTTATTCAGACGTCTGTACCTTAGGGAACTAAATTTAAAGTTGAAAATGGCCGAAACCGGCCCATTGGCCAGAACCGGGGCATCTGGCCTGCATCAGAATAAAAACAGCTGCTGATTGTCACATTAACTTAGAAGTGAAAATGGTCTTTGATGCTTTCCATCATACAAGCGACATTGAACTTTAAGCCCAGTTTTGATCTGCAACAAAATCGTGCAAGTTGAATTACATTGCTGCGATCGATTGACCACTGAAAACCCGTTCGCCTTACGACGTCGCAATGTAAAACTTGCACGATTTTTCTTGCAGGTCTAAACTCGGTTTTAGGGTGGTCTTTCTTTGAATTTCTTGGTCAACTATAAATAAAACACATGAAATTAACACATATAGCAATAGAAACAGATGTATAAAGGCAAACTTATCGCTTAAAGGTATCTCTTCCACGTAACTTTTGAACAATTGACAAGACAACAGAAACATGAGTAGACTTGCAACGAAAAGTAAAGCGAACCGTAATCTAAAATGAACCTAAACAAATAGTGCATCAACAACAAATAACAAACACTATTAGGTAAGTAACAAATATCATTAGATAGATAATATTCTTCGAACTCGTCCCGAAATCAAATGTATTTACACTGTACTTATCATTATCAGCATACGCCGCAC
Source organism: Archips xylosteana (assembly GCA_947563465.1). Lineage (NCBI taxonomy): Eukaryota > Metazoa > Arthropoda > Insecta > Lepidoptera > Tortricidae > Archips > Archips xylosteana. The sequence goes on from OX387356.1 coordinate 2,868,257, forward strand.
TCGAGGGGGCAATTTACGGACACCCCAGTTGGTAAGGTTTACAAATCTATCTATCTAATTCTAGTACCTTTAAACGAGCAATTCTTGTATGTATATACTTACATATATAATCAGAATCTCAGAAACGGCTCCAACGATTTCGATGAAATTTGGTATGTGGGGGTTTTCGGGGATGAAAAATTGATCTAGCTTGGTACCGACCGAGTTTCAGCCCGAGCGGAGCTCGGTCGCCCAGGTACTTATACATTATGTAGACAATTTAAGATTGATACACATAATAACGGGTATGTATTACAATACCGAAGTACGAAAGACCGAATGTATTAAAACGGCATCATACAGAACCCATTAGGTTAGGTTAGGTTTGTTTTATAACAATCTTAAAAAGTTAACGGTTTCAGAAAAAAATCGTGTCGGTCTTTTGACCCATTCGATCTTTTAATACATTCGGTCTTTCGTACTTCGGTATTGTAATACATACCCCATAATAACGGGTATATTACAAATATTAAGTTTTTTGTAAACCTTATCAAATGACGCGCCCTCAAAATGCCCGCTGGAGTGCGACGTATGCTCATGTCATGAACGTGATAGCTAGACAGTTGAAATTTTCACAGATGATGCCGCTATAACAACAAGAACTAAAAATCAAATAAAGTTAAAAATTAAAGGGGGTCGTCATACAAGGAATGTGTTTTTTGCAGCGTTTTTAACACGAGTTTTATAATGGTATTAACTAGATACTTGAAATCTTCAAAGATTGTTTATATGCCATAGGTCACACCGCTAGGTCACCACGGCTATACATGGCAGCTGACAGTGTTTTTATGTTTTTATACGTTGTCGGCATTCAAAATGTATGGCGTCAAAGGTTATCTACATCCTGAATCAAAAATTCGAATAGAAAAAAGTGCCCAGTCAAGCTAACTCAACCATTTGCTGAACTATTCCGCATTAACTCTAAAATATTCTGTGTAGAATTCGAGCATTGCATTGTTTTAAAGAGTAGTATATTATGTAATGCACTTTACACTACAAAAGAACTGCAGCAATGCAGTATTTGCAGCTACATAGCGCTTTTAAAATGAGTTAAAATGCTTGTCCCGAACCGACTCAGTACTTAAATGAGTAGAAGATAGAAGTCTAATTGTGCTTGGGTTAAAACGCTACATCGTCAAAATGTACAATAATTTTTTGGTCATAATGTTCTCGCGGCCTGAATGATCCTATTCCATCATAACGGAATACTACAATGCCAAAATGTGCAATCGACCTAACGTGTAATGGTCAAATTGTCTCAAGGCCTAAACTGGCAACCTCTGAAACTAATACTGTCAGATAATCACGGTTATAATTTTATCAGTGACAACTACACAATGATTTCTAAGCTGCGAAGTCGTTTCAAGGAGTTCTGTTATCAAGAATCACTTTTTATAACACTAACTCCTTATATAATATTATCTTATAGAGTTCCTTTATTGTACATTTTATCGCAAGCACATTATGGCATAGACACGTTTCGCCGCATGCGGATTTTGACTTGTACATGTACAAGTCATCCGCGCGATTTTGACTTGTATGTATGTATGTAATATATTTATTCATAAAAAATTACACTTTCATTTAACCCATGCCCCGCAAAACTGATTACGCAAGCAAGCTTTTTTGTTTTTGTAATTTGGCATTTGTTTTTGGTAAGCAATGCTAGTGAATACACTTTTTAAACATTGTACATTTTGACGATGTAGCGTTTTAACCCAAGCACAATTAGACTTCTACTCATAAAGTACCGGGGGAGAGGGGAATTTTTACTCATCATCATCCCAGCCTATATACGTCCCAATGCAGGGCACAGGCCTCGTTTCAGAATGAGAGGGCTTGGGCCGTAATTCCCACGCGGGCCCAGTGCGGATTGGGAACTTCACACCATTGAATTTCTTCTCAGGTGTATCCAGGTTTCCTCGCGATGTTTTCCTTCACCGTAAAGTTCATGGTAAATAACAAATGTAATTTCGCATATAAATTCCGAAAAACTCAGAGGTGCGAGTCCGGCGGGCTCGAACCCACGGCCCTCTCCTTGAGAGACCGTAGGTCAAACCACTAGGACACCACGGCTTATAGATAAGAGGGAGGTTTAAAAATGATTCATAGAACTCTCATTATTATTCAAAAGCGCGTATAGATCTAGGTAGACAAAACCGCGGGCTAAATCTATAGTTCAGTTTGATTATAAACAAACATTGTTATAAATAATCTTGAGGAAAATGAAATGAGGACAACGCGTGGGTTTTCCTTAGCCCAAATTACATTACTAATGTTAAATACCTATTTATGTACAACAAGAAATAAAAAATATAACTAATTATTACATTATCCTATAAAGGTCGCAGATACAGTCACGGACATAAATTGATTGGCCGCTTTACTAATGTTTCGAAAATTACATATTTTTCCCAAACGGATTCATTTGGCAAATGTTTAATTTCCCAACTGTTTATTTTTTCTGAAACTGTAAACTTTTCAGGATTGTTATAAAACAAACCTAACCTAACCTAACCTACAGACTAGTCCTGAAATATATTCTGAATAGTTGACAGCTTCAGAAAAAATAAACATTTGGGAAATGAAACATTTGCCAAATGAATCAGTTTGGGAAAAATAATTTGCCAAACGGAAGTACACCTGATTGGCCAATGCGGAACGCTGTCATATTAACACTTACACTACCATTCCGTCCGTGAGCAACATGTTTGTAAACAAACCTTGAAAGCACTCTGACAACGCTCCGTCTATGCTCAACAAACGTCCTTGATACCACTTGGATATCATTCTCAAAAGTCTACCTTGTCGCTACTTAGGAAATGACCTTTGTTTCTGATTGCCGTTTTCTCAACCAGACGTTTCTTCCACAGCTGATGACTTGGAGTCTTTACTGGAGGTGGTGGTGCACGCCACCAACCGAGGAGTACCGGCGGCTCAGAACGTGAGTGGCGGACCCAATTGGAGCTTTGGCCAGTCGCTGTTCTTCTCGTCCACCGTTGTCACCACCATTGGTAAGTTCTGGAGTTATAAAATCTTTTAATCTATACATATAAAATCCTTTGTCCTGACTGACGGATCAACGCACAGCCTAAACCGCTGATCGTAGAAACCTGAAACTTGGAGGGTGTGTTCTTTGTATGACGTAGGCATCCGATAAGAAAGGATTTTCCGTAGTTCTACTCCTAAGGGGGTAAAAAAGGGGGGCAAAGTTTGTATGAGATAACGTGATTCCTTGGTCCAATCTACTTCAAATTTTGCATAAACATTCTTTAACAAAATTGATGGAAGACGTGTTTCGTATTTTATTGAAATTCATCCCTTGACGGGGTCAAAAAGTAGTTGTCGCTAACTCTGGCAACATTACATTTAATTTTAGAATTGTATTTTTTTTTAAATATATTTTGTCCTATTGACAACTTCAGTCATTAAAAAGATTTAACTGAGAAACATCGTTTCATTACATTTTTGGTGTCAGAAGTGAAGAATTTTAAAATGTTTACAAGAAGTAAGGCTAAGAAGCAGTGCAGTGAACCAAGTGATAAAAATGCAACTACGAATTCGTCTTCGTCTACAATTCAAGCTCGCATCCTCGCCGCAGAGGCAGAGCATCTGCGACGCGTCACAGATTTGGAGAATGCCGGACGTGAGCGAGCTCTTGTCGCGGAGCGAGCCGTAGCGGAGGCAGAGCACCGCGCCAGAATTGCTGCATTAGAGGCAGAGGCCAGTGGCAGCCGGCGCTCTAGTTTCCGGTCAGTTGTCGGTGAGTGGTTAGATCGTAACGAACGTACCATTGCTAATCAGATTCCGTTCCATGCTACAACGTCGCAAGACCAAACGACGTCGCACGCATCCGTCACCTTACCCGTGCCTTCAGAGCCTTATACGGACGTGATGGTTGCGGCGCCCTTAGACGTCGCCGTGTCTGCGCTACAGCAACGGGAACTGGAATTTCATCTGCATCAGACTCACAACCCATGTGACAGCACAGCACTGCCCTACGTAAGCACAGCCTTGCCTCATTCGTTACCTACAGTTATTAATTGTTTGCCTTATGTGTACAGTGCACCCAAAGTAACGACGGCGCCCAGAGGTGGCACACTCCCTGTCACCGCGCCAGCCTTGACCGCTGGAGGCACGTGTGTTCATTCACACGCCAACGGCGCTGGCATGCATCCTGCCACCGTGCCACATTCAGCCCCCGAAGGGCTGCGTACGGAGGCGCATGACCGCGAGCGGATGCCTACCAACCCAGCTGCTCAAGATACACTAAACAATCACTGTCAGTTAGGTACACAACCACACATGTTCAAATGTTGTAACATTAATAAGAATAATAGTCCTAATTTAGACACTATACGCCTTGCTGAAGCGATCGCCGAGGTTGCGGCCTCCGGAGCGTCGCGGGCCCCTAGGGTGAGTGTCCCTTTACCTTTCTTCGACGGTCAGGCGACGGATTGGCTTATTTTTAAAAGAATGTATCAAAATACCAGTTCGTCGTACTCGCCAACGGAGAACATAATTAGAATTGGTTCAGCTTTAAGAGGAGCGGCACGCAACGCTGTAGCAGTTCTATTAGCAGCCGCTTGCGATCCTCTTGAAGTTATGCGAGCCCTAGAGGTTGAGTTTGCCAGGCCGGAACGCATTATTTTAGCAGAACTATCTGCTGTCCGTGCTTTGCCTAAGATATCCAACCTCGAGAGCTCGACAGAAATTAACGCCTTCGCGTGTAGAGTTCGTCATTGCGTCGAGGTAGTTCGGTTGCTCAATGTACCAGAGTACATGGCCTCACCCGAACTAACAAACGAAATCGTAGGGAAACTAACTATTTCATTACGATCTCGTTGGACGGACTTTGCATACGTTAGAGAGCCATTAAAAGTTTTCAGATTAGAGTTGTTGTCGGAATTCCTTGTGCATGAGGCCAATTTGAAATCAAAATATGATTTTGTGCACGAGCCTGCCAAACGTGACACGAATGTCAAATCTGTTAGGTGTCATGTCACTACGGAATTCAAACCGGCCAACTCTCGTGCAACCATAGAGTCATCGTTGCCTATAAAAAAGGTTTGCCTATTCTGTAGTAAAATAGGTCATTTAGTAGTCGATTGCAAAGACTTCCAAACTATTTCTATAGATGACAGATGGGAGTGGGTAACTTCAAAAAAGGTATGCCATAAATGTCTTACTAAAGGCACTCACTTTTATCGCAAATGTAAGAAGTTTAGTTGCGAAAACGATAATTGTCGTAACAAGGGAAGTCATCATTCATTACTTCATAAGGAACCAACGCAAACTGTCAACGCACTTCATCATGCGGACGTAGTTAGAGCTGAGGCTGCCAATAACGACCTTACTGCCATCGTTACCCACAGCGTTACTCCATCCGTATCACGACGTCCACTTCTAAAAGTGCTGCCAGTTAGTGTATCCGGTCCCAAAGGGACGGTAAAGACTTACGCCTTACTGGATGATGGTTCCACAGCTACCCTGGTTGACTCTTCTGTGGCAAACGCTGTTGGTGCCACCGGAAAGCGAACTTTACTTCGGGTAAACGGGGTTGGAGGCATGTCTCAAGAATCCGAGGCAACCTTTGTATCCCTTGAGATCCAAGGTCGTCGTAGCTCATCTATTTACACGTTGCAGAACGTTCGTTCAATTTCAAATCTTAATCTGTCTACTCAGACAATTAAATCAGACGATTTGCGTTCTTTCGATTATTTAACCGACTTAGTTGATGAGGTGAGCTATGATGACGCAAAGCCAATGCTGTTGATAGGGATTGACAACTGGCACCTAACAGTGCCCTGTTCCGTTAGACGAGGTAGTCAATCCCAACCCGTGGCAGCATTGACTTCGCTTGGTTGGGTCCTTTTTGGATTTACGAAGTCTAAGTCTTCTCCGGTAGAATTTGTCAATCACTGCAGTGTCATTAATGAGACTGATTCATTAGACCACGTGAGTTTAAATTCACTGCTTCTTTCTGGGCCAGATTTGTTACAGCCACTTCTCGCGGTCTTAATGAGATTCAGAGAGGGAGCAGTGGGTCTTAATGGTGACATTCGTGAAATGTTCCCTCAGACTAAAATCAGGCTGGAAGATCGTGATGCGCAAAGATTCCTATGGCGCGACGATCCTTCCCTCCCGCTCAAGGAGTTTAGAATGTCCTCGATGATTTTCGGGGCCACTTCCAGCCCGTTTACCGCGATTTACTTGTAAACGGGGTTGGAGGCATGTCTCAAAAATCCGAGGCAACCTTTGTATCCCTTGAGATCCAAGGTCGTCGTAGCTCATCTATTTTCACGTTGCAGAACGTTCGTTCAATTTCAAATCTTAATCTGTCTACTCAGACAATTAAATCAGACGATTTGCGTTCCTTCGATTATTTAACCGACTTAGTTGATGAGGTGAGCTATGATGACGCAAAGCCAATGCTGTTGATAGGGATTGACAACTGGCACCTAACAGTGCCCTGTTCCGTTAGACGAGGTAGTCAATCCCAACCCGTGGCAGCATTGACTTCGCTTGGTTGGGTCCTTTTTGGATTTACGAAGTCTAAGTCTTCTCTGGTAGAATTTGTCAATCACTGCAGTGTCATTAATGAGACTGATTCATTAGACCACCAATTGAAAGAGTATTTTCGTGTGGACTCTATCGGCATTTCTAAAAAAGAATATATGTCCGAGAATGATAAGCGAGCAGTTGCTATTTTGGACAAAACAACTTCCCGACTACCTTCCGGAAGATTTGAAACTGGGTTATTATGGCGCGCTAATATTAATAACGTGCCTGAGAGCCGCAATCTTGCTCACTCTCGCTTTATCAGTCTCGAGAATAAAATGAAAAAGGACAAGGTTTATGCTGACGCTTACCGTGACTACATCAATTCCATAATCCAAAAGGGATACGCAGAACCATGTTACGAGCGGTCAAAGTCCAGCATAACATGGTACCTTCCTCATTTTGGAGTTTTCCATCCCCAGAAGCGCAAACTTAGAGTAGTGCACGATGCTGCAGCAACGTCATCGAACGTGAGTTTAAATTCACTGCTTCTTTCTGGGCCAGATTTGTTACAGCCACTTCTCGCGGTCTTAATGAGATTCAGAGAGGGAGCAGTGGGTCTTAATGGTGACATTCGTGAAATGTTCCCTCAGACTAAAATCAGGCTGGAAGATCGTGATGCGCAAAGATTCCTATGGCGCGACGATCCTTCCCTCCCGCTCAAGGAGTTTCGAATGTCCTCGATGATTTTCGGGGCCACTTCCAGCCCGTTTACCGCGATTTACTTGAAAAATCGCAACGCTGAGGAACATAGATCGACCTACCCTGCTGCAGCAGATGCCATAGTCAACGACCATTATATGGACGATTATTTAGGCAGCGTTGATTCGGTTGAAGAAGCGGCCCAATTAGTCTCCGACATCGTGACTGTTCATGCTAAAGCGTGTCTGGAAATGAGGTCCTGGATCTCAAACCGGCCCGAAGCGCTTGCATCGATACCGTCAGACTTGTGCATGCCCAACGCGTCCTCTGTAGTTGTCCGTATATTGGGTGTCTTTTGGTCTCCAGGTGATGACCAGCTTCGTTTTTTGCGCTCATCGTTTGGGGACCGGCCAACTACATTAACCAAGCGTTCCATATTAGCTTTTTTAATGCGTATATTTGACCCCCTAGGGTTCCTCACGCCGATAGTGCTTAAGGGTAGGGTCATTTTCCAAGAAACTTGGAAATCAAAAATAACCTGGGACCAAGAGTTACCTTGGACGGTGACGACCAAGTGGAACGCTTGGTTCCAAGAGCTAATTAATTTATCGTCGGGATCTATTCCGCGTCACTACCTAGCCCAGCGACAGGCCGAATCAGCGCAGCTCCATGTTTTCGCAGACGCTAGCGAACTAGCATATGCCTGTGTCGCATATTGGCGCTTTAGCTGCGTTGGCGGAGGGGTGCTGCTGAGCTTGGTAGGTGGCAAATCCCGCCTTGCGCCAACAAAACTTATATCTATTCCTAGGCTTGAATTACAAGCCGCATTATTGGCAGCACGTTTCGCTTCGTATGTTGTAGAGGCGCATAATCGAAAACCATCTAAGATTTATCTTTGGTCAGACAGTTTAACGGTGTTAAAGTGGTTACGTAGCGATGTCCGTTCATTTAAGGCTTTTGTGGGCCATAGACTCGGTGAAATTTTAGAGTTGACCAACGCAAAAGACTGGCACTACGTACCAACTGCCCTGAACGTGGCGGACGACGCTACGCGAGTAAACCGTCCGTTCGATATGTCCTCAAGATGGTTCTCTGGGCCATCGTTTCTAACTGACCCTCCGTCTCAATGGCCCAAAGAACCATCAAGTAACAACCTGCGTGATACGTTTAGTTCAGATGAAACTAAATTTGTAAAATGCCAAACTGAACAATCAGACTTACAACTAGTAAGTCATACTAACGTTCACAATTTGAAATGGCCACTAGTTGCTAAGCCCGACCACTTCAGTGAATGGCTACGTTTGTTACGCGCTACTGCTCGTGTGATACAATGCGCGAAACAATTCCGGGCAGTCTTAAATCATTCCAATCCGACTTTTCGGTATAGTGGGCAATCTGTGTCTGTGTCCCCTCCAAAATTCCCGTTAATTGAAGTAGGCACCCTAGAGCAGGCTGAACGAAATCTCTTCATTTATTCCCAAATAGAGTCCTTTGAAGAAGAGTACACTGCCTTGATGGGAGGAAACCCACTCCATAAATCGAGTAAAATAAGAAAGTTCACGATATATCTCGACAATGGCTTACTTCGACTCAAAGGCAGAATAACTGCTGCTCAAGATGTCAACATAGAAAACGACTCTATCATCCTACATGGCAAGAACTACATCACAAAGCTTATAATATTCTTTCATCACAAGAATACAGCGCATTCAGGTGAAGGCATTGTCATCAGTGAGTTGCGGCAGCGATTTTACATTGTTGGGCTCCGATTGGCTGTGAAATCCGTGCTTAAGGCGTGCCTACAATGCAGGCTAAGAAAAGACGCACCATCATGTCCCTCAGTCGGAGATCTCCCGCCAGAACGCCTTGCTCATCATGTCCGACCCTTCACTCACACGGGACTGGACTACTTCGGCCCAGTTACTGTCGCCGTCGGAAGACGATCAGAGAAACGTTATGTGGCACTTTTCACTTGCCTGTCAGTCCGAGCTGTTCATCTCGAGGTCGTTGGAAGTTTAAGCACAGATTCTGCCATCATGGGTTTAAGAAGATTCATTGCAAGACGAGGTACCCCGCAAACCATTTATTCCGACAACGGGACAGCATTTGTTGGAGCCAACCGTGAACTACGCAAGCTATATGAGGAGCCAGTCCACGAGTTTGCTACAAACCATTTGATTCGGTGGAAGTTTATACCGCCTGCTTCCCCATTTATGGGAGGATGCTGGGAACGTCTTGTCAAAAGCGTGAAGACCGCGTTGTTTACGACTCTTAAAACACGTACTCCTACTGAAGAGACGTTCACTACCTTTCTGTTAGAAGTAGAAGCTATTCTTAACTCTCGGCCGTTAACGCATGTAGACACAGACCCAGATTCCGATCTGCCCATAACGCCATACCATTTCATTTTGGGTTCACCTTTAACCTATTCCCCCCTTGCTCAGGTTAATGAAGCTGATCTGCTCCGCCGTATACGTTGGCGTAAAGGCTTACGATTAGCAGATCACTTCTGGGCTCGTTGGCTTAAAGAATATTTACCAGCTCTTATTCCTAGGACAGCAACGCCAGCTAGTAAGAATCTGAGCATTGGGGACCTTGTGCTCATCGCAGATGGGAATCTTCCACGAGGAGTGTGGCCCCGAGGTCGCATCCTAAGAGTACTACCAGGCTCAGACGGTGTAGTCCGAATTGTCGACGTGAGCACTGCTCATGGGGTTCTACGTCGACCTACAAAAAAGCTAGTCCGACTACACGTAGATCCTCAGGAGCTTCCCATCAGCGTGATGTCACCTTGAATATAGATGTGTTTGCACACGAGGGGGGAGGATGTCGCTAACTCTGGCAACATTACATTTAATTTTAGAATTGTATTTTTTTTTAAATATATTTTGTCCTATTGACAACTTCAGTCATTAAAAAGATTTAACTGAGAAACATCGTTTCATTACAGTAGTAGAAAGTTATTTTGGGGGTGATTTGCTTCGAAGTTGATATCAATACTCCTTGGTGCTTTTGATTTAAATTACATTTTATTTTGACACATTGTAAACGAAACGAAACTTCAAATATTGCAAACCATTTTTGTCTACGTTTGTCAACCACGTCTTGATCTGATCTCTGATAATAGCTAATTATATGTATTAAGTATTTGCATTTCACCAAGCTTTTGCTTTTACAAGCGCAGCGTGGGACGTCCACCAACGAGATGGACGGACGTTTTGGTGAAGGCCGCAGGTTCAGGGTGGATGCAAGTCGCTTCCAACCGTAATGATTGGACGTCAATGAGGGAGGCCTATGTCCAGCAGTGGACGTCCTACGGCTGAAATGATGATGATGATGAAGCTTTTATGCGAGTTCAACCTTTTTCGAATAAAATCGAATTGAGTATTCAAATATCATTGTTGAACTCGCATAAAAGCTTGGTGCAATGCAAATACATATAAAATGCTTTGTCCTGAAGTCCTAAATGACTGACTGCCGGATTAACGCACAGCCTAAACCGCTGTACGTAGAGACCTAAAACGTGGAGGGTGTGTTCTTTGTATGACGTAGGCATCCGATAAGAAAGGATTTTCCGGAATTTCCACGGGATAAGGAATAATCGGGATTTATATATTTCATCAAGAGTGACCCTATGCCCATAACGAAGATTACTAAACTGTACAAATTGGGCATGCAATTAGACTATTAGAATATAAAGCGAATATAAAGAATTTTGAAAATTTCCACGGGATAAAGTTAAATCAGGATTTATATATGTAGGTACTCAAATCAACTGGACCATATCTCCGTAACTACAATTACTAATCTTTTCAAATACAGTATTAACGAAAATGACCATAACGACAAAAAAACTTATTGCAGGATTTTTGGAAATTCCTGTGGGATAGATAATCTCTGAAACTTCCGAGCCGATTAAAAAAAAAACTTTTACCAGTAAAAAGTTACACTATCCTTTATTGACATAGGCTACTTTTTTCCGGGGAAATGCAAAATTCCCAAGGGATAGAAAAAAGAAAATTCAACTTCGGAGCTCATTTTAAAATGTCTTACACCAATAGAAAAGATACACTGTCCTTGGTTAACATAGGATGCTTTTTTCCGGATAAATGCAAAATTCCCGCGGTAGAGAAAATAGTAAAATTAACTTCGGGGCTGAGTTTAAAAAAAAATCACCAATAGAAAGCTTCACTATCCTTTATTGGTATAGGCTACCTACTATTTATTCGGTAAAATGCAAAATTCCCCTGTAATATTAAGAAGTGAATTTCACTTCAGGGCTGATTTGAAAATTTATTTCACCTATTAGTGAGTAGCTACACTAACCCTTACTTACATAGACTATTTTCTCCGTGAAAAATCAAAATTCCCACGGGAAAAAAATAAGTGAACTCGACTACGCGGCTGATTTTAAAAGTTCTTTTATCGGTAGAAAGCTTTAAGGACATAGGCTACTTTTCTCGGGGAAAATGCAAAATACCCGCGGGATAAATATAAGTGTAATTTTGCAAAGAATAAGGACAAATTTGTTGAAATTCCCGCGGGATAGGCAATAAAGGGGATTTATAATATTCACTAACTGATACTCATGATGAAATGATAATAATGATGGATGTTGCCGGTGCCGGATTTTTGTTTTATACAATGAAAGAGATGAAGAAGCTTAACCACAAATTGGAATTCTACGCGGACGAAGTCGCGGGCAAAAGCTAGTCTAATATATAAATATCTCGTGTCACGGTGTTTGTTACCGAACTCCTCCGAAACGGCTTGACCGTTTGTTATGAAACTTTTTTGTCTATAATCGGTAGGCCTGAGAATAGGTCGTAGGCTATTTTTTATACTCCTGGGTGATGTATGGCAAAACAACGTTTGCGGGGTCAGCTAGTCTAATATATAAAAATCTCGTGTCACGGTGTTTGTTACTGAACTACTCCGAGACGGCTCGACAGATTTTTATGAAACTTTTTTTCTCTGTATTCGGTAGGTCTGAGAATAGGTTGTAGGCTATTTTTTATACCGGTATATATGGCAAAACAACGTTTGCCGGGTCAGCTAGTCTAATATATAAAAATCTCATGTCACGGTGTTTGTTACCGAACTCCTCCGAAACGGCTCAACCGATTTTTATGAAACTTTTTTCTCTGCATTGGGCAGGTCTGAGAATAGGTCCTAGGCTACTTTTCTTCGCGGACGGAGTCGCGGGCAACAGCTTGTCTAATATATAAAAATCTCATGTCACGGTGTTTGTTACCGAACTCCTCCGGAACGGCTTGACCGATTTCTATGATTCTTTTTTAAAAATTACATTTGAAATTTACCACGAGCTTTAGGGTAAAGGAAAACATCACGAGGGGATCTGCACAAGTAAATTTAGAAAAACTCTGAGGTCATAGATACCACTCGAAGCCTATTCTTTTGGCAAATTATTTTTCCCAAACTGATTCATTTGGCCATTTGGCAAATGTTTATTTTTTCTGAAACTATTTAGGATATACCTATTTCAGGACTATTCAATAGGTTAGGTTAGGTTTGTTTTATAACAATCCTGAAAAGTTTACAGTTTCAGAAAAAATAAACATTTGGGAAATGAAACATTTGCAAAATGAATCAGTTTGGGAAAAATAATTTGCCAAATGAAAGTACCCAAAACCACTAGATTAGCATAACTATGGGCCGCTTTTTCAATCCCCAGATAAAAGTCATGTGTCAAATAGCTCTGTCCTTTTTTTTCCTATGAGTTGAGAAAAGGAAAGCGATCGTTTTAACTGACGACGGATACTTTTATCTGGGGATTGAAATATCGGCCCTTAGAGAAGTACCTATCTGTAATAAATAAACGTTCTACTTTTTTTAATTACGAAGGCATGAAAAGGCTATACATTTTGTAGAAACTAAGTGGCTTTATGTTAAACGTCCAGTTTTGATTAATGACAGGGAAATTGACCAGTATTTTCATATTCTTTATAGGCACACAGTTTGATTGATCGACTGAATTTTCGTACAACAAACACATCATTTATCTTGTGCTAATGAAAATTGAAGGTAAGTATTATTAAAGCTGTCATAAATTACCCACGAAAGTAACAAGTAATCGTTACACTAGTTTACAGTGACCGTACTCGCTAGCGACGGCGTAAATGATTTGTATGGAGAATTGTACTTCCGTAAGTGACCGCTAGAGGCGCTGTACACAATTCTCCATACAAATCATTTACGCCGTCGCTAGCGAGTACGGTCACTGTAAACTAGTGTAACTCATAGTAAAGGTAGAGATGAAGTTTTTTATCTAGTAGCAAAAGGAAGGAAAGACTCGCTTCAATTTAACAAAAGGATAGGTGACACCATAAAATAATAATTCGAAGACGCGAGGATACGATGCGTGAGAATTTTTTGAAAAATAGGTACTTATTTGAATTAAATATAGCTGTCTCACTACAACCGCTCCGTATCGATACAGCAAGAAAGGGACAACTGCAGCTCAGACTGCTGATAGGTAGGTACCCGGTAATAGGTAAAAATTGAATCAAAACAGCGTTTCGTAGTCGGGCCAATCAACTTTTAAACCGACACTAATCTGTCCGCGACATTTTTCAAACAATTGCAGATTTTTGTAAGTAAACATGTTTTTTCTGTAATTTAATAGATGAATAGCATGAATACATGCCATACTACGTAAGTTTAACCTATTAAACCGTGAAATATCTTGTTGGAAGTACAATTTTTTGGTAACGCCAGAGACAATTTTGGTAACGCAGGAGACGCCAAAAACGTCGGTTTAAAAGTTGATTGGCCCAGTCCCCTGTTTTCTCCTCAAAAAGTTGACCAATAATAATTTTTTTTTCAAAAATAATTAGAGGGAGGCTTTAACTATGTCCCTATGTTTTCGTTCTATTGTTGAGTACTTAGTAATTATTTTTTGATGAGTGTCTCAAAATGACGTTGAGATTGGGCAATTTTTTTATAGTTGTCGAAGGCGCCTACTTCTTATGCTGATCGGAATATTGAAAAAAAAAAACAAAGCATAGGGGCATAGCCGTAGTAAATATAGATTTCACCGTAAAAAAATATTTGCACTAATGTAATTATCCATGGAGGAAACAGGGGACTACATTTTTATGGAGAAATGGTTCGCATCATACTTTGATCAATTATAACTGTAGATCCACAGTCGCGGGCCCTAAAATGTCCGAGCCAAATGAGCGCCACTTTGATAAAAGTGGCCTTCTTTTTTCCAAGAACGTTGCGTGAAATTGTCAAGTTTAGATGTCAAGTGGAGTTTTGCCGCTACCGAAATTCGACAGTATTGAAGTAAAGACTAGGTTCAAATTTCTGTGTAGGTGATGATTTTATTTGTTACGCAACCAAATAAAAAAGTTCGGACATTCTTTGAAGGGGATTTTGTTCGGCAATGTGTATCTTCAGTTATAATTGATCAAAGGCATCATACGAAAAACCATATTAATTTTAACTAACAACAAAAATAAGTTTTGCTTCATAATATTAGTACGATTAGCAGGATAATGGTTGCCAGCCTCGTTTCATCTAACAACAAAAATAAGTTTTGCTTCATAATATTAGTACGATTAGCAGGATAATGATTGCCAGCCTCGTTTCATTTTTGCATTGTCTTTTTCATTTAGGCTACGGCCATGTAACACCGCTCTCCAAGCCCGGCAAGCTGTTCTGCATGGTGTACGCCATCCTCGGGATCCCGCTGACGCTGGTGCTGCTCTCGGCGCTGGTGGAACGTCTCCTGCTGCCGGCAACGGCGCTGCTGAGGACCCTCAACGCTTCCCTCGGCCACCTGTACCGTCCCTTCACTATTCGGCTTGTGCACCTTGCGATTATAGGTGAGTCTATAGCTTTTGATAACACTTACCATCATCATCATTTCAGCCGAAAGACGTCCACTGCTGAACATAGGCAAGGCTCGCCAAACAGATCGGTCCCGTGCAATCAGTTCCGTACTGCAGGAGTGGAAAATAGTCAGTAAAGTCAGTTTTTTTGACCAAGGTCAGTAATAGTCAGTTTTTTTAAAAAATGGCCTCTCCTGCAGCCATTTCATCCAGGGAGTACTTTGGCTCATTTTACATGTCCGGTAATTTAGGTTTTCGAGTACACGGGTATGCGAACCCGGATATCCCGAGCTGATATTTGCTACAAAATGGTCAGTAAATGGTCAGTATTTCGGAGTGTTCTTGTCAGTAGAGTCTGTATTTTTGGCCATGGAATCAGTTTCCACCCCTGGTACTGTATCCGTCGTTATAGGTGTGGTAAGCAAAGAAGACCACCACATTATTTTCCCACGACAGTCATCTTGCAGATTCTCTGCCAACGCTCGACTGACGTCTACGACCACTCACTCCAAAGTCATCATCATCATCATTTCTACCGAAAGACTTCCGCTGCTGAACACAGGCCTCCCCCACGGTTCGCCAGACAGACCGGTCCTGGGCTATCCTCATCCAACGCGTTCCCGCAACCCTAACCAGGCCGCTCCATCTTGTTGGAAGCCTTCACTGTGTCTTCCGAAGAACTTTTGGTCCAATCGGCCATCAGTTCTATGAGCAAACCCTGCTCACTGCCACTTAAGGCTTCGTATCCACCGGAGCTGTGCGAGGATGCATTGCGAAGGATGTGTTTGTCATGAACCAATAGAAACTTTTCATTTACCTATCCTTGCTCAGCTCAGCTCTGGTGGAAACAGCTCAGCGGAGCGAGGTTTTTGTACATACAAAACAAAAGAAGTTAAAGATGTGTGTGAGGAATGTATTACGAGGGATGTGTTGCTAGGCGGCGTTGCTCCGCTCCCGCCTCTCCGCACCCCGCCCGCTTATTTGAAAAGAGCCCGCTACACATCCTCGCTACGCATCCTCGCACCGTTCAGCTACCTCGCACATCTCTGGTCGAAACGCAGCCAAAGTCTGACAGTCTGACTATTCTTCGAGCTATATCGGTGGCTAATAACGACCTTTTTGCTTTTCTATTTCAGTGTCAATCCTGGTGATATTCTTCCTGGTCGTGCCTGCAGCAGCATTCGCAGCCCTGGAGCCAGACTGGGACTTCCTGGACTCGTTCTACTACTGCTTTGTCTCGCTAACCACCATCGGTCTCGGCGACTACATACCAGGCGACTCGACTGGGCAAGAGTATCGGCCGCTCTATAAAGTGGCTACTACTTGTAAGTATCTGTCTGCCCAATTTGCCCAAATACAGGATAATGCTGGAGACGTCCTTCACAACTCAGTAAATGTATAATATACAAGTCATGATAACATTCCTCATCCATCTCACACAATGGCTATCTAAATCTAAAAAAAATCCTTTTGGGTATAAGTGAGGTGAGGTACGGTCAAGTGCAAAAATATATACGTTAACAAGGTGTCAAAAATATCTATACCACGCTATGTCATTGAGGTTGATGTTTACATATTTTGACGCGATGACTGTATACATATTTATGCTTTCGACTGTACCTACCCTAAAATTTTATTTCTGCATTTTATTTTACCATTTGTCTGGATAATTGCTACATATATCCATGCAAAATTACAGCTTTCTAGTCTTTAAGCTAAACCGCGGACGGACTGACAGACAGACATGGCGAAGCTATAAGGGTTATTTTCGCTCCAGAACCCTAAAAAGAACACTAATCTTACAGAATACAGTTTCACGAAGGAAGACATCGTGAGGAAACCTGCACATACCTAAGAAAAAGTCAACCGTATGTGTGAAGTTCCCAATCCGCTCTGGGCATGCGTGTGAACTAGGGCCCAAGTCCTCTCATTCTAAGCGGTGTTTGCCCTGCAGTGGGACGTAGGTATATAGGCTGATGATGATGATGATGATGGGGATGTTAAGGGAGCTTATAGCCAAATTTCACTTTAAAAAAATTAGTTACCTAGCTAACATTTTTCAAACCAGAACTTCGTTCTATATATTTTTTCCGCGCTACTCTACAGAATCAAAGCATTTCTATGGCTGCTATAAACGTTAAAAGTTAATTGAGTTTCAAACCCAATTGATCATACTTGCTTACGAAACGACTTCACGATTTTAAATCAAATAAATAAATCGTCATCATCATCATCCCAGCCTATATACTAGTATATACGTTCCACTGCAAGGCACAGACCTCCTCTCAGAATGAGATGGCTTGGGCCGTAGTTCCCACGCGGGCCCAGTGCGGATTGGGAACTTCTCACACACCATAGAATTTATTCGCAGGCGTATGCGGGTTTCCTTACGATGTTTTCCTCCACCGTAAAGCTCATGGTAAATTTCGTATGATTTAAAATATTTTTTTATTTCTTTTTCATATGAAATAAATAAATATCACGGAACAATTGATACCAATTTGGTATTAAGTAAGCAAAGCTTGTGTTATGGGTACCTAGTATCTACAGTCAAGGGCAAAAATATGTATACACTTTAGTACCTTGTCTATTTTCGTCATATTAATAATAATAATAAAATAATAAATATCACGGGACAATTCACACCAATTGACCTAGTCCCAAAGTAAGCTAAGGAAAGCTTGTGTTATGGGTACTAAGCAACGGATAAACATACTTATATAGATAGATACATACTTAAATACATATTAAACACCCAAGACCCGAGAACAAACATTCGTATTTTTCATACAAATATCTGCCCCGACGCGGGAATCGAACCCGGGACCTCAAGCTTCGTAGTCAGGTTCTATAACCACTAGGCCATCTGGTCGTCTAAATAGTAATTATTTGAACTGCCATATATGAACTGTTACAGTGGTCAAAGTGACAAGGTACTAAAGTGTATACATATTTTTGCCCTTGACTGTACCTACTCGTACTCTGCGACGATCGTGCATCTACGTATTATCTGTACCTATGTATGATCGAAGAGTGAATGCGTTAGCAAGCGCGCCGGCACTTTAGACAATGAGCATACGGGACCTCAACTCAAGCTTTATATACTTCGTTTAATTTAAATTTGAATTAACGGTCAAATTGTGACACACGTTTCTCGGTATTTCGAACACAAATGGACAAAAAATACTTACATGTACATTTATTAGCGGTACTTATTATGTTTTCATTATAGAAGTTAACACAATTTTAAATAGTTTCGTTGTTTCATTTAAAAATGTGTGCAAATTTTAACGTTAAGTTTCAAATGTTAAAATAAATGGAGTATAGTTAGTATTTCTAATAACTGACATCAATTATTTTCAATTATTCCAGTCTACTTGCTCACCGGCCTGACATTCCTGATGCTGACTCTGACAGTCTTCTACGACATACCTCAACTGAACCTGAGCACTGTCTTCTCCACCGTGAAACTCGATGAGGACCCCGAAAAGATGCGTCTCAGCGGCTCCGGGGTGATGGGGCCAGGGTACGGCATCGGCGGCCTGGTGATGAGGGATGACTACAACCACCACGACCAGCGACGCTCCGTCGTCCACATCAGGCCGCATCTTGACGACAGCCCCAGTCCTGAGGACACTACGCCTGTCCACGCCAGGGATATGAGGGTGCATTAATTTGATTCTCCGAAAATAATAGGTGTTTGGAATAAAAACGCGTATGCGTTGGATGAGGTCTTGTTAATGTCCAGAAAAATCGAAACCAACTAAAAGTATTGTGAACAAGTTGTAATAGCTAGACCGTTTAAATGAGTCCTCGCACACGAGGCGCGCTCGCCGCCCGCACCTCTCTTGGCCCCTTTGTCGTCTTACCCTTCAGCCCCTGTACCGCGCCGCCGAGGACTCAAACGGTTTAGCTATAGTAAAGTACTCGTTTAATGTTGCTGTGACGATTCAAAGCTGGGCTTTCAATTTTAGGTATTTCTTGAAATCTTACGCTGATACCAAAATACCTCAGTGCCTCAAAACAAAAGTCTTTAATCAGTGTGTGTTGCCAGTGATGACATATGGATCCGAGACGTGGTGCTTCACTATGGGCCTGATGAATAGGCTCAGAGTCGCTCAGCGAGCTATGGAGAGGGCTATGCTTGGAGTTTCTCTACGGGATCGGATCAGAAACGAGGAGATTCGTAGAAGAACCGGGGTCACCGACATAGCCAAACGGATTAGCTCGTTGAAATGGCAATGGGCAGGCCATATAGCACGTAGAACAGATGGCCGTTGGGGGCCAAAAGTTCTGGAGTGGAGACCGCGGACTGGCAAGCGCAGCGTGGGACGCCCACCAACGAGATGGACGGACGATTTGGTGAAGGCCGCAGGTTCAGGGTGGATGCAAATCTCTTCCAATCGTAATGATTGGGCATCAATGAGGGAGGCCTATGTCCAGCAGTGGACGTCCTACGGCTGAAATGATGATGATGATGATGATTACGCTGATGACATCCAAAGATGGAGCGGTGCAGTTAAGTTTCTCTAAAGCACAGTAAAAAAATGTCATGTATTTACCTATTTAACTCAAGTGGGACTGGGCAGGTCATGTCTGCCGGATGCATCCGGATCGCTGGGCCAAACTCACTACTGATTGGGTTCCAAGCGACGGGCACCGGAGCAGAGGTAGACCTAAGAGGAGGTGGTGGGACGATTTGGAACGATTCCAGCCGGACTGGCAACACTTTGCAAAAGCCAGGGACGAGTGGAAGAAGATAGGGGAGGCCTTTGCCCAGCAGTGGGACACTGTATAGGCTATTTAAAAAAAAATTACCTATAATACCTACCTGTAATTTACCTCTGGTTAAGTAATTAAAATCCATCCATCTTATGCGTTTTTATTCCAAAGAGATGAAATAAACAATTTTATCGGAAAAGCAATTGTAAATCGAGATTGATGTTCGGCTAGTGGCCACGACTCGCTTTGTATTCGTTTCTCTTTCTGACAGGCTGGCACAAAATCGGTGCAAAAAGGACAAATTGAAAACATCGTGAGTGGTTTTTATGTAAATTTAAAACAAGTTAAACTTAGTAAGTACTATTGATATTTTCTACCCTAGGTTGTCCATGGAACTTTTTGAAACAGTTGCCAATGTTGGTTGAGTTTATCAAGGCAGTTGCCATTTTGTTTTGACTGCCACTTTCTTCTGTGCGCAGGTGATCGTCATTTTTTTTTATTACTTAGACTTAGACTTTTCGTTTGTAACGTCTTCAATTGAAAAATGAAAAAATAATTTATATGAATTAAATATCTAAAAATGTAAATAAATAAAATTATATACTTAGTTTCAAATAAAGTATTTATAAAAATTGCTCCTCCTATATAATGAAACGGGATAAATGTTAAATAAAAAAAACTATATTTTATTTTTCGTTACCTAATAACGTGTTTGTAAAATCAAGGTAAAATCTCATTGCGTAAATGCACCTACCTAAGTATTTATTGATGGGCGGGGAGTTGAGTTGTACAAGAATTACATAAAACCATTGTGGTTTTTACCGTCTTAAACGTAAAAAAATATAAAGTGTCAAGATAATAATTTAAGGGGGACTAGTGGAAAATACATCGTTTTATTTATTTATAGCGTGTGACAGGGACGACACGGTTTCTACACGGTTACCCCTGCCTGTCGCTACATTTTTCATCATTGTTTATCATTTTTATAACTACAAAAAAAATACAAAATGCACATTTTATAGCTGCATAGGTACACTATGTAACTTATTAAGTTGCAAGTAGGTACTTAGTTAGGTACCTAGAAGTTAGATTTCAACTATCAGACTGTGCATTACTTTTCACTAACATATTTTGACTGCCCTCTTCAAAATTTGATAGTTTCAGAAGGTAATTTTCACACTTTCTCTTGAAAATTTCGTCGAAAACAAAATGCTGGTGAAACTAGCAGAACTGAGCACGTTAAGACTGAAAGGATTTTTCAAATTTTCACTTTTCTATTTTCACATAGATTTTGTATGCGAACTAAACGAAATTAAAAAGATTTTTTTCTCCATAAAGCGGATCATACACATCTACACGGTCGATCCGCGTGATCCGCGAGCTGTCTTAAAGTTTTACAAAGTTATCGGTGCTGGTAGCAGTGGCGCTGTCGTCTATAGACAAGCGAGATTTTTAATGGTTTTTAATGGGATAAATTAGATCCAACTTTGGCCGCCGATGAATATAACTTTGTAATGCTGCATCCAAAATGATGATGATGAAGATCCAAAATGGCCAGTATCAAATAGACTGAAAATAATAAATCCACTGAGTACGTATACGGTTTACAAACTTTTTAATACGATAAATAATATAAAATGAACTCAACAACATATCAATGATTTTGTAACAAGAGCTAAATAATAAGACAGTTTTTTATTAATTACAACTGTCTAAAGGAGCACTCTAAAATGCCCATCTCACGCCGGATGTATTAAAATTATGCTCCTTGTACATAACTTGAAAAGTCTGTCTTGTAAATTATGTCATTAAAATTTATCGTACTTAGCAATATACTTATGGAAACTTATATACTTGTGTATTTGTGAAAATGTATGACGGTAACCCCTGATTAATATTGAATTTTATCACAATCTGTAAGTATATACAGCTATCGCCAAAACTCTTTAGTGAGCATAAACGTTGTTTCAAATTTGTACAAACTTTAAGAACCATTTCTTCTTGTAACTACTGTCTCGGACAAAAGAAGTTAAGCTTTAATTTTGAGCACAATTTTGACAGAAGTATGCTGCATAGATATTTCTTCATGAAAAAAATTTAAAGTTATGTCTCTCTTTATAATTTAGGAAACTGTATTTGTGTTGCGTGTCCAGTAGAAACTAGAAATGATCATATATAAAAAAGCTCATATTTATAAAATAGTCTATCTACATGTACGTATCAATTCTGAGTGATAGTCGACCAATAATTTAGTAGAATCTGAGATTATCGAAATACTAAAGGTATAAATTAATTGTACGAAACTCTCAAAAATTAATATTAATGTTATGTATAGAGAAAATTAGAAATAATTGTTGTAGCGTGTAACGCAAATTATTTGTGTCGATGTTTCTCAAACTTGCCTAAGTCTTCAAAAATTGGTAGGTACTGCAATTTAAGCTTTATCTATTATACACAGGACATAAATTGTGATATCAATTTGTTTTGGAGTTGGCAACTTTGATATGCGTCGACACATTTATACGTAGGGGGTTTTGTAGGCCATAGTTTTGTATTACTTGTATTAGATCACGATAATGCCTGCTATTTGCGACCCTGCCGTTGGGTCCAGCACGAAAGAGACGCAGTTATACCTAAGTATCAGTAAGAAAAAAGTTAAAGCAGCAAATAACGTCGAAGAACTTTATTTCTACAACCCTACAAATATCAATAAATTTCAGAAGCATACTTGGTTTCTCTCGCTCTCTATTGTCTCTTTCGGTTGGCAATCCGGATTGGGCGTGAATGGCCACTTTAAATTTGCCATTTGCATCTTAACTTTCATCTAGTGTGGCTGTGACTGATTAAAATATTATCTAATAAAATCACTATTTATAAAGAGGAACCTACAAAGTACATTAGCATAGCATCCCTTCACAAACGAAACGCAATGACAATATTATTCGAGTTAAAAGAGCTACAAAAATACATAATTGTTAAAACTTTCGTAGTTTATAATTGTAGATACAATTAGACAAAGATTATTTAGCCGCACCATCTTATTGACTGTAACTAATTTTGAGGAATCAAATCCAAAACTATTTAAGTATGGTATTTCAATATAATTCACTACCTACTTTCTTCAGAATAAAAGAATGGAGTGAAAAATTTTCTGGATCCAGCAGTTATTCATATAGTTGTTTTTATCGTATTCGTAAGAAATACTTTACAGGGAGCATCATTTCTTCACTCATTAACTTGCATCGCATGGTAATAAAATTCCTTCTCATTTTGTTAAACGATCTATGTATTTCGAAATTAATTGATAAGTAAATATTTACCTATACATATTAGGCGTAAGATTAATTTAAATAGATATTTCAAAATAATATATCTGCAGTAATTTTACTGGGCGTCCGAAAGAGCCAATTGATACGCAGTAATTGATAGAACAATATAATGCCGTTATAATAGAGCTAAAATCACATCGTATGTAAATTTTGTGTAGATCGTAGACATTAGTGCATTCAAAGTACAATAACACAGAAATGCTTTAAATGGATAGGTAACCGCAAATTAGACCCCAAATCTGTACACGAAGTTCATAAAATAAACCAGCTTGAAATGTGAACGTTGTTTCATTGATCACAATTTTCCCTACCTACCATATCAAAAGAGATGGCTGATCAACATATGATAATAAATTTAGTACTTTTGGGGGTAGTTGTAATAGAGAGATCTCTCTCCAGGCAGATGTTATGCCTGGGGACCGAAGTCCAATGGATGAAAGTTGGAAGTTGTATTTATGCAGCCGAGTTGTGAAACTTCGATAGCGTGATGTAGGATTGTAGTAATTAGTTCCTAATGTGATGACTAGATGGCGCTAGTAGTCGCCACATCAGCCCCCCTTTTAGACCGGAGGTCGATACGAATTGCAGTGGAGTGCAGTCTGTGCGTCATGTGGGCGCTTGCAAGGGCCAGTCACTCAGAGCCTAGCTACTTGTGATGCATGCCGGTTGCGTGATTGCCGAGTTGTGAAACTTCGATAGCGTGATGTAGGATTGTAGTAATTAGTTCCTAATGTGATGACTAGATGGCGCTAGTAGTCGCCACAGTACTTATGTACCGTGCAGGTACATAGATTTTAGATAGATATACAGATGACTCAGTTGCGTATATCAATCAGTTTAACTCGGAGTTAGTCAACTCTAGACTCTTCGTGTTAGTGGCTCTTGCTTGTACTTCTTTTTTTTAGCATTAGAAAGAAGGTAAGCGATCTTGATGTGTCTTTTATTGAAAAACACTTATGAAAAATAAGTCACGGCCTTAAAGTCACGTCAAATAAAAACCTATGTAACAATTTGTAAGGAATTATGGTAATTTACACTCTTTTGGTTTCATAAGTAATAGTTACTATTTTTTTAAAGCGTTTTTCAATAAAAAGACTTCAAGATTGTTTACCTTATTTCTAAGGCTATAAAAAACTATGTATAGTAGTCTGCCGTGTAAATGATGCTTAATGAAAACGGAAACGACATAATTATACTTATTTATCAGACATGACATAATTGTAACTTATCAAATCATACTTCAAGTTCGTAACTAACGCTGAACTGATGCTATAAATTAATAAACATTAAATCATTTGTAGTTCGTGAAAAAACGATGCAAGCTTGAATTTTTACTTCGGCTTTCTTTTATTTGACAAGTAACGAAACGCAAGAACGCAAATTTAATATAACCTCAAATTTTTTTGACATTGATTTGATTTGATTCGATTGTCACGCACACACAGCACATCATTTGCTTGCACGTTTGGTTGAAATTCGGATTAGGAAAAAATCGTATCACTTACTTATCGAGCTAATCCACTATATACCATGTGTCACTAAACTCAAACTCACATAAGGTTTTTCAAGTTATACTACAAGTACCATGGAAGACTCACCGGTATCCGCTTTTGCCGTTTACAGCGTAAATAGAAAACCCGAAAAGAAGCCGAAAAAGAAAAGCCTTGCACAGAGACAAAGACGCAAGGAAAAGAAGTTGAAAGAATCCCAAAACATCACGAAAAAGAAAAGCAATAAAAAGAAGAAATCGAAAATCGACCAAGAACAGGTTAGGAAGGTAGTAAGTAAGATTAACAATGAGAATAAGAAGAAAGTGATAAACAAAAGTTTAAGCGAAGACAGTGAGGATATACCTGAACTCATTGCTGCACCAGTAAATTATTTTAACACTGCTATTGGTGGAATAGCTGATGAAGCTTCTGCATGCAGCGATTGCAGTAACCGCAGTGAAGATGGCTCATTCGATTTTACCCCTGTCGTCACTGACAGTGCTGAAGAAGGCCTCAAAGTATTCAAATGGATGATTGCTCCATATAACCCTGATAAATTCCTGAATGAAATCTGGGAGAAAAAACCTTTACACATTGCTCGGAAGAAACCAAATTATTACAAGGAAATAATGTCAACGCCGCTCATTGATGATATGCTGCGTAATGAGCACATCCAGTTTACCAAAAACATTGACATCACATCCTATGTTGGGGAAAAGAGAGAGACGCACAATCCCGAAGGCCGAGCACATCCACACTTGGTATGGGATTTCTATTTAAACGGGTGCAGCATCAGGCTGTTAAACCCCCAAACTTACATGCCTAAATTACACCTGCTCAATGCCACATTGCAAGAATTCTTCAACTCATTTGTTGGGGCAAATGCTTACCTCACGCCTCCAGACAGCCAAGGCTTTGCTCCACATTATGATGACATTGAAGCATTCATACTACAAGTAGAAGGTAAGAAACACTGGAGAATATACAAGCCTCTAAGTGAAAATGAAGTTCTACCAAGGGTGTCTTCAAAGAATTTTGACCAGACAGAAATAGGCGAGCCAATCATGGAGGTAACTTTGGAAGCAGGAGACATGCTTTACTTCCCGAGAGGCTACATACATCAGGGAATTACCATAGACGGAGAGCACTCGTTACACATTACAGTAAGCATGTACCAGAAACACTCTTGGGCAGATTTGTTTGAAAAAATGATTCCGGCAGCACTTCATCTTGCTGTCAATGAAAATGTAGAACTAAGACGTGGATTGCCATTTGATATTTATGATAACTTTGGCTTGGTTAATTCAGATGTCCAATCTCCAAGAAGAAAAGAGATTGAAGGATTAATACAGTCCCTGTTTGCCACAATTAAAGATCATCTACCTATTGATGAAGCTGTGGATCAAATGTATAAGAAATTCCAACATGACGCTCTGCCTCCTGTTCTTACAGACTTGGAAAAAGCTGTTACAGTGTATGGAGATTCTGATGTCATGGTTGATGATGGTAAAGTCACTAACAGGGTTGAAATTGGACTTGATACCAGGGTGAGACTGCTACGGAAGAATATCTTGAGGATGGTTTCTGAAGAAGAGTGTATCAGACTTTATTATTATACAGAAAATTCTTTGGAATACCATGCTAATGAGCTACCATATTTAGAGATAGAGGATGAATTGGCACCAGCTATAGAGACCTTGATCACTACATACCCTGAGTATGTTGCAGTTGAAAATTTTGAAATACCAAAAGATTCAGATAAGTTAAATATAGCAGACGCTCTTTGGGGAAGAGGTCTAATAATGACAGAGTACCCTTTAGAAAATATTGATGATGATTAATAAGATAAATGTATAAAGTAATTGGTTGTTAGTTATAATTCACATGCCCATTATTATAAATTAAGCAAGACCTTTTAGTGAAAAGTTTGAAAGGTATCTTCTGTAAATCATAAAGATTTTTTAATAAATTGTGTTCATTTATTTTATTCTTTATTTAATTTCTCTAAACCAGGGGGAAAAATGAAACCACTCATTGTTTCTTAAATTATTATATTTAATTCTGAATTGCATATAAATTTTGTAATTTGTGGACTTTCTGTTACAATAGTACTCTCAAACTGATATATTTTTTTTTGTATAAAACGCTAAAATATGTTATACAACTATTGTACCAGAGAATGGTGCGACTCCCACGCGGTACGTTATAAACAGAAAATGCACACACAATAATTTATATTCTAAGCTTAATCCTTTCTTTAATTAACCTATTTAGAAATACCACCTAGAATGTAGGTACTTAATTTTTCTAACACACACACTCGCGCGCCCATAGCTTGCTTGGGTCGTCTGGAGGAGCCCTGCGTCCAGTGACCAGCGAGCCTTGACCCTTTTTACACCCAAGAGTGTCTGAAACTCCAGACAGATTTAAAAGAACTACTAGTAGGACGTTACTGCACTGGTTCTAGTCACTAAAAACACATTGGTGGTTAACCTCTTGACTACCACACTACGAAGTGACGTACTTCGGTCGCCACGGAACAAACCGTAGTGGATAAATAGGGTTTTATTTGCATTGTAGGTTTAAATTCGAATTGAATGTGGGTCATGTGATGTTGGCGGCGTGTGAGCCTTTTCATTGGCTGTTAGAATAACTGGCGATCTATTACCATCTTGGTCTCACTTATGGACGCGTCCCGCTCGCCCACCAAGCCAGTGGACTCAGGGCCCCAGCTCAATATAACAACATAAAAGTACTTACAATGGAAAACATTTAACAAAATGCAAATCAATATTCAGTGATGACTCATATATAACAAAATTAAAAGACCCATCAAATTTCCTAAAAATGATAATAGATTTCATTATCTATTTTTACAAGTACATAGTTGTGTACAATTGGGGAAGTTAATTTCTGTGTGATAGGCAGTGGTACAAACATTTAGTATTCAACTGTACATTGATTCAATGTATTCACCGCGATATTACAAAACATGCTTGGTCCAGACAGATCGACACATCTATCGTATGCTTTCTGTTACATTGCAGTTAACGACAACTATCCTTCAATTCACGACAGCACTTTAAAAAGTAAACCAACCGTATCAAAATATATTCTATTTAAATCAATCATGTCCACTAAACGTCCTGATAATCTTTAATTCTTTGTACTGATTTTATACAAGACATCGCAACTATCGAGTACCGTAAAACCTAGTGCCAATACTCTAGCAAAATTTCCAAATCTTTTAGCCTAGTCTTATAAAAACCTTTATATCTATTCAACTATCGCCGGAGACATTCCCCAGCGCTCATATCCAAAGAGCAAAATGTTAACATTCATGTTAATTGAAAATATTTACAGTGAATACTAAAATCATTACAAATACGGTTAGTCAATGTTAGTATAATTAAATTTAATTTAATTCATGCTTTCCCACCAATGTTTAACGTTACACAGAAATGTGATGCAATTTTTAATGTCGATCATCATAATTAAGCGACAAAATGGCCGTGTTCACTCACAATATGTCAGTCAAAGCTTTATTAATCAGATATTAAATTCCTTTGAGCGTCATTCACAAATAGGCCTCTGACCCATAACGGTCACTTATACACGACAGTGTACAAAAAATAAATCAATTATCGTCCCTCTCACAACACCTTACATAATAACAAACCTGATCTTGTGCTACGTGACTGTACTTCTTTTGCTATTACAAGTGATCGTTATCAACGGGCAGTTTTCATAGCAAAGTATATGGTTGGCAGAAAAATCAATACATATCCATATTCCATAATTATTTTTTACAATAAAATATTTACTTCAGAATATAATTATTCACATTAGTCATTATATTAGCAAAACTTTTTCGACCCTTTATATTTAAAAAACAAAATCCTGGTTACGACACTACAAGTCGTTCAGCAGAGCTGAATTCTTTGACATTCATAAGTGCTTCAATTGAGTAAAAAAAAATACTTTGACTTTTAAATAATGCGTGCAACATTTTAAACAACTAAATTACCTTCCTGTAACTTCTATCAACATGGAAAGGTCATTTTATTTATATAAAATGGATTTTTTTTTCTAATCGACGTTAACAACTGACAGCCAAATCCGTTGAACAAATTTTATTGGTATAATATAAGGTAAGTGATAGTGATATAATTAAACTACAAGAACATGCCCCCCCCCCCCCCCCCCAAAATTCAAGAAGTCTTTAATGTATTTGTGAAAGTATTTATAAAGCACCACCAAAACTTTCAACGCATGTGTACGTGCTGAGACAGCCGTCAAACAAAAGCACATACTCGAATTAATTGTTTGACTAGTAGTCTCAGTAATAAGCTGATTATTCGCAGTACAGTACGGCGCGGCAGTGGCGCACTCTATGAAACTCACACGTCCGTCCTGTCACGCGGCCGGACAGGTTATGATCAGTTGACCAACAAATCCGGAATAAGTGAGATTTTACGAGTACTGATTGCACAAAATAGGCCAGGACGGAAAGTACATGCAGACCATCAAGCACAGGAAGGTTGCTCACCTCATACATGTTTACTGTGTCGAGAGGTACAACTTTCTGCAGTTTTATTATAATAAGCAAAATTGTTGGAAAACGCGGTGTTAGCCGAAGAAAAGTCTTGGTTGAGAAACTGTTCCATCTCGCGTGAGATAAAAAGATATAATTATGAGTTAATGGCCAACCTTCAGTAATAGGCTAGTTTCCTAAAAAAATCTAATTAGTTCGTCATTTAAATTATCAAAAAATTTTGGACACGTATTTTTTTCTTTTGTCAATTGAACAAAAACTGACGGAGATATAGTATGTTGAAGTTCCGCGTGACGTCACTCCCGAACTTTGTCGCGCTTTATCTTTGTCTTTTTTTGTTCAATTGACAAAAGAAAAAAAAACCTGTCCAATATTTTTTGATAATTTAAATGTTGGACTAATTGTAATAGAGCACAACACACAGCACAACAAGAAAAAAAAACAACTTTATTTGCAATCAGTACTTTCGTGTCACTGAGCGACGTGGTAACATTAACTTGACTGTCTCAGACCGCTGCCGGCCTGCTACTCACGATGAATGCTTACAACTATACATACACACTCTTTCGTAAGGATGTGGGCCATGTTATCGAAGAGCTGCGTCTTTGTAGACGGTGCTGCCAACTGGTGCCATCAATTTGAATGTTTTACCCTGATAAGTTTCTTTTACTGTCCGCATAGTGTCTCTTCTGTCGCATTAGCTGCCGCCTATAGGTTTCTGCACGTTCTCTATCTACGGTTTTCAAATATTGTAATGTAATGCACTGTATAATATTAAAAAATACTTGTGTACAGTTTTTTTTCCAACCATACTTTGCTATGAAAACAGCACGTTGATAATATAACTATCACTAGCTATTACATTCCAAACTAAAAAAAAATTAAATACGCAAGTCCGGATCAACATTTAAAAACTTACGCCTAGGGTTCTGTCACAAAAAATAATTATAAACAATATAAAATGTAAAACCATGATTATGCAAGTCGGGAGTTGTAAAAATAAATATCTTCTAGAAGACACGATTGTTTTTAAAGTACAAACCGTCAGTTGTTTGTCACTGTGTCCGTTCACTAGAACTGGAGTGTCTGAGGGTCATGTATTATTTGTGGGCGGGCGGCTTCCGCGGCGTGCGCGTCGCTTTGCCCGTCGACGTGGAAGGCGTCGGCACTAGCGGAGAGGGCTTGCTTTCTGTAAACAAATTCATTTAATCAAAGCTGGAACGTGGGTGTCACTTCGTTTGCCATAATTTATAATAGTGAAATTCTCCAGCGAAAACCTCTAGATCTAATGCGACTAACCGTTGTGGCAAAACCTACCACATTTCACTAAGTGAAGCCGTGGTAGCTTAGAGCATTCATTCCCAAAGTGGTCCAGGTCCACAGGAGACTCGAGGGGGGTCTACGTTGTCGAGAGAAAAATGGAGGATTTGGGAATATGGTAGAAATCAAGCAGGCAACGGGGCTGCAGGGGGTCTACCGGAACCAGCTAAATTTTGAAAGTGGTCTCTGTGAAAAAAAAGTTTGGGAACCTCTGGCTTACGACCTGACTTATGACCTGTTAAGCTGAAGGCCGTGGGTTCGAGTTTTTCAGAATTTATGTGCGAAATTACATTTGAAATTTACTATAAGCTTTCCAGTGAAGGAAAACGTCGTGAGGAAACCTGACACTTACGAAAAAGATCAATGGTGTGTGTGAAGTTCCCAGTTCGCACTAGGCCCGCGTGGGAACTACGGCCCAAGCCGCTCACCTGTGCCCTACAGACTCATATAGGCTGGCACGATGATGGATGATGACTACTGGCGGTAAATGTTTAAAGGTACATACTACAGACACGTGCGGTGGCAGACGAGTTCATATCTATCGCAACACGATCGCGGAGACACGGTCGGTGTCTAATACCACGCGGCGGACACGACGTACAAATACGCGTTCTTGAATCTACATAAGCACGACGACGTCTGTACACGCGTACGCCTACATACATCGCGCGCGCACTCTTCTGATTTCTGGCGGTTTCCGGCTATCTGCGCCTTGAGGGGTGGGGTAATTCGAATCGGTGCGGGGCGGACCGTTTCCATTCTGTACGTCAGTACTATTATATATTCTGTGCTAATACGGCACGTACAGTCAAGGAAACTAAAGAATAATTGTATTATATTGTATTGTATCTGACACACTCGGTGTTTGTGGATAAAAATCGACCTTAACCCTTTCACCGCCGCGCCTCGACAAAACGTAAACCTGCTTTGAATCTTATGTCATTGTGTCAAGGTCATTTTGACACTGTACTTTGTGACCTATATATGTGTCGTTGGCGTTGAAAAGGTTAAATTTGCCATTGTGTATACGGAAGACGTTACCTCTGCCGGACGCCCGCCGGCCGCCTTTCCTCGTGGGCGTGGGCGGAGGCGTCTCCTTTTTGGTCGGCGTCCGTTTCGGCGTCTTAGCCTTTGCCTTTTCCAACACAGCCGTTGCCGTCTGCAAACATATGGGAGCTTGTAATTGCTACAGGTTATTTATTTGCGAGTTTTTCGAGGACGTCTGTTCGGCGTTGGATGTTGCCGAAGCGAGAAGTATTTCACGAATTACTATGGGGGCCATCCATGATTATGTCACGCAAATTTAGAGCATTTCAAACCCACCTCCAACCTTGTTAGTAACAACTACACTAACATACAGGGTGAACATAATGGTGATACAAAGGTAGTGTTTCTGATTCAGTTAATGCTGGGCAACATAATGCAATAACTCAATTGTTAAAATTAGTCGAAGACCTTGCGGACAATGATAAGGTGGTTGTGGATGCATCTGTCGCAGCTATTATTCTGGGAGGATTGACGGCTCGTTTTGATCCTTTGATAATGGCTTTAGAGAACTCTACGAGCGATGTTAAAAGTGAGTTTGTCAAAACGAAACTTTTGACAGAATTTTCTAGATCAGCCATGAATCATGAAATTACTAATTTATTTGGTGGACTGAATGCGGGTACTGGAGAATTCTCTTCCGATAAATGGTACGTGGATTCCGGAGCCAGTGCACATATTTCAGGAAGATCTGATTGGGTGAGCAAAGTAATTGTTTTAGTTCATTAATATGGACCTCCGCAAAGTAACGCCTGATTCAATAAAAGATCTGATTGGTTAGGGGATTATAAGGAATTTACTACTGGCCAAGTAAAGATCGCCAATGGAGACATTTTATCTAGTGCAGGAATAGGCAATGTTCCTATTTCAAGTAACTTTAAAACGCAAAGTGACAGGAATGGACAAACAGCTGATCGTTCTAATCATAATCGTGATTTATTTTTTAGTTTAGTTTTTATATGCTTTTTTAAAGCATATAAAAACTAAACTACAACAAGTCTGATAAGGATAAGATTTAGGATCTTCAAGTTAGTTCAAATTAAATCACAAACTCAATGTATGGACACCTCAAATTTTAATAAGAATAATTAAAACAAACGAGTTAGTGCAATATAATATCCAGCATTAACTGAGTAAGAAACATTAATTTTGTATCACCATTTAGATTTCACCCTGTATAATCTAGTCTAGCTATTCAAATAACGTAATCAAATCAATTCTTAGAGTAGAGCCTGACCAACTTCTAATTGTCGTATACAGCTTTTTGTCATATAAAACGGACCCAATAGCGAATGTATGAAATAAATAGTTTTCAGTCAAATTTACTGATATTTTTATATAATGTAGGTTTTAACTTCCTAATCAAAACTGAATATGGGCGTAAGCACCGTAAATGATTAGTTTTTAAATTTAAACAAAAACAGTGGTTCCAGTGGTCCCCATCTATAGGTACATCATTTTAACTTAAAATTTTCACAGGATAAAAAAACGTGCAATTTGTTTGACCAAGACTTAATTTACTTTAAAAATTGCCACCTAAGTACAAGACGTAATGTATGGATGGCCCCCAAGTGAGATACTGCATTATAGTTTTACCTGTACCTAGCTTGTATGTTCACTATCACTTAAATTATATCGAATAGAGATCCTATGGCCAGTCTAATGGCCCAGCCACGACTTCACGCGACCGGCGGCAGCGGCGAGGGTTTTCTCCGTTCATTGCGTGTGCCACCAGATAATCACTGTGCGGCGAGCGTCTCGGCCGCGCAATGAACAGATAAAACGCTCGCCAATGCCGCCGGTCGCGCGAAGTCGTGGCCGGGCCCATAATGAGCTTGGATTCACAATTGGGAATGTCTAAAAAAAATTACCAGTGGTTTTTATATTTTTTTTTTTTTTTGTATAGAAAAGTCAATTATAAGAAACTAATTTCAATATTTTGTCATTTAGTTCACTACTTTTTTCAAAATTAATTATTGAAACTATTTTGGTTGATGACGTCTGATTACAATTGAGCCAAACACCCACACACTCCCACACAGCCAAATTTCTAAATCTATCTAAATGCGTAGGATAAGGCAACCCCTTTAATTATTTTTTGCGTAGTGGTACATTGTAACTAGTGCTACTTTATTGGCGCTGTCAAAGTGCTAGATGTCAGGCAGCGGGTCCAAATCAAACTCCGTAGTATAATCCACGCGTAAATTTGTGAAGAATTCTAACCGCACAGAATAAAGTACGACTTGGACCGGTCACGAAATTAGCACCAATGTCAAATGAAGGTCATTGCTTATTTGTTATGTAATAAATTCATTACATAATATTAAACTTAAATAACTACAGAAAACGAGTTAAAAAGCATTTATCTCGAAATGGTTTTTGATTTACTATACATTGCAAAAAAATAGACATCCCCAATTGGGATGTCCCAATTTTTGGCAACGTATAATAAATCGAAAACCGTTTGGAGAAATAGGCTTTGTGAAGCGTTTTCAGAAATCAGATTCCAAAAATATGATAATCTGAATTAAATAAAGAAAATTTAAGTAATGACCTTCATTTGACCCCTGCAGTGAATCGTCACAAAGGCAGATATAAAGCAGGTCTACACTCTAAAGCAAATTGACAGTTTGAAATGTTGCTGTCCCGCTTATAATAGCAAAGAGTGACAAAGACAGAACTTTAATCACATGATGCACACCTGGCTTTAAACAGTTGTCATTTATCATAAAGTCCGAAATGTATACAATACTCGCAATGTATTTTTACAAATTTAATTATTGAATTACTACGTTACAGGTAAATATGAAAGAATTTAAATATCAGATTTTAATAAAAAACATCTATTTAGTATCACACCATTAAACAAACAGGAATAATCGAAGCTAAAAGAAGAGAAATAAATAAAACTATTTTGTCATGGTTCATTTAGGACCCTAAGCCGTGTTTGTAATATTGACAGTGACAAGACAAATCAGGGGCACTACTACAAAATTCGAAGTTCGTATCGTATCATCCCTCTCATTCTCGTGTCAAATCATATTAGCGTGAGCGGGACGGCATGAAACGAAGTTCGAATTATGCACTTCGTAGTAGGGTCTCAGTAGTGCCGTGGTAGTGCCACATATTATGTTATGTACGACTTGAATTTTTCTAGGCTATGGAATGTGGCTCTCTCACTGTGACGTCATCCAACGTATTTCTAAAAAAAAATATAAAAAATTAAATACTCAACCAAATTCAAAATCGATGAAAATGGTGTCTTAAAATACCCTATTCTTTCCAAAAAAAATATAAAAACTATAGGTTATTTTTTTTGGTGCATCCCAATTGTTTTAACCGGTTGTTTCTGTCACATAGTTTAACATGGGCGCGGAAAGAGATGGAGAATACAAGAGTGCCCAAGTGTTAGACAATACGGCCTTGGATCGAGTTTATAACAGTTTAAAGTTTACAGGAAACATTTTGTTTGACGATATTCAAAATTTTGATTTGAAAAATTTACGTTTTTATTAAAGTGAAAATTTTCATAAAATGCTGGCACAGTTTTTGTCAACTTGTTAACTATTAAATTCATAAAATTGCTAATCACACTTTAAGAGACTTATTTCACTTTTACAAAAACGTAAGTAACGTACCAACCCACAACCACATTATAAGCATATTTACAATACTTACACCGATTTTAATAAAAAAATCTCCTAAATACATTTTAATATTTCCAATAGACTTTTTCCATGCAATACAAGCATGCTGACATTGGAAAATTCTATAAAATAGCAAATTAGAGAAGACGAGGCAAAAAAAGAAATTAAGTATTTTATTTGAAAATTTGAAAAACACAACAAGCAAGCGATGATGTGTGAGTATGAGTGAAAGTTGAAACCTACAATGAGTAAAATATATATTTGGTTAGTATTAAGTAGTATAATAATGAACAAGATAGTGTTTTTTTTCTTATTTTTAAACTGTTAGCAAAAAGAGATAAAGCATGCATAGCATCGTGCGTCCTTTTCACCCTTTTGAAATAAAATTCATAAAATTTTAATTTGGAATAAATTCAGTGTCCACAAAAAGATGGACATCAAACATTTTTGGCCTATAATTGTTATGATTTAGATGTAAATAATATTTTTTTACGGTCTGAAGTCTGATGCATATTAAAATAAACAAAACCAATGAGATCTTCGTTAGATTATGTTCTTCAGAACATTGTTGTAACAAATAACTTATAAAATAATTTTTAAAATTTTCCTAATTTTAAAGCGATGTTGCTGAACAAACGCTATGATATTTGCGAATGATATTTTCGCATATTCGATTTTTTGAAAATGACAACAGCTTTTTGAAAAATGCGTTGATGATAATGGAATGGCCATGAATAAAGAACATAACTTATACCTCGACCCAATCAAAATAATGCTGAGTAGTTACACTGAAATTATATAAGTAGTACATTTGCATATTTCAATTGCTAGCAGTCTCATGCACAATTGATTTAAAAATTTGTTCAGACTAATTTGTTTTGATGAAATTATTTTAAAAGAAATTAAAAATTCAACTTTCTATCAATCAATACAAATCTGTGCCTCTGTCTGCTGTAGAAAAAAAATCTATTAATTTTATAGCAAGCCACTTAGAATCTTTAACCGTTTTAATCCGCCATACTTATTAAGTACTCTCAAACCACGATTTACTCCACTCCGTTATTCAAAAACGCATGTTAAGTTTCCGTTAACTTAAAATTCGTTTTGTCTTTAACTGTCCATAATGTACAATTAAGTGTTATTTGTTAATGTTCTCTTTTTATACCTCATTGTAAGTAATCCTTCATAATGTATCCTTTTTAAGCTGATGGCCCTGGTAGCCAAAGTACAATAAAAAAAAACTATCTGTCACTGACATTTGTCTTTGCCAGTAGACATACAAAATATTTTTTAAAAGGTCTGTAATTTTTATAGTTTTCGTTTCAATTAACATACATTTGACGAATTATCAATATCAAATTTAAGTGGACACAAAATATGTACCAGATTAAAAACGGCTAAGATCCTTCTAAACGAGCTGCTTGCTTTCACAATTACGTTTGTCCCAAAGCCCGTCCTTTTCCCTCGCAACCAAAAGGACGTACCAGACAAACGAATCGAGCCAGCTTTTTAGTTCGACATCCAGCGAGACATGTCACCGTCTCGCTCCCGCTTATAGCAACCGGGCGGGCGCGAGACGGGGACGGCACGAGCATCCATAACCACACACCTCTTACACTGTCGAACATGAATATGTGATGATTGCGGATACGTACATTTCTATATATCCGTTGTACTATGCCTACCTTGCTTGCCGTCGCCACTATGGGCGTGGTACCTGGCGATTTTCGTTTTGTTTGTGGTTTTTGAGGCGTCGGCTTTGATTTGCGCTTTGGACTGCGCTTTGGCGTGCTCCGAGTCTTTTTAACTGGCGTCGCTACTTCCTTCTGGAAGGGAGAACGGCTTTACAGGGCCCTGTCCTCTACTTAGAACCGATAACCCTGGCTTCTTTCAGGTATAACTTATACCAGTGTTGCCACCTCATTTACCAAGTAGAAAAGAAAATGCAAAAAAAGTCGCCAGTTTGTGAGTAATTGACCCCAGACGTGTACGGAACAAGTCGCTGGCGTAGTCCCAAGAGTCTACATTTAGCGCTAAGTTGGTAACACTGATTGATACCCGATTTTTTTATCTATACCTTCCAGTAATTTTTAAACGGCCTTATTGCGAAACACAATTAACATAAACAATACCACACAATAGTTCCAAGTCTACATTGTGATTGTGACAGAGGTCACCCCGCTTCATTTGAGTTAGAGCTTCAACCTACTTTGGACATTGACCACTTGCGACGACCTTAGCAACGATGTCCACACTAGTTGTTGATCCAACTGAACTAAGGTTTTTAGGGTTCCATACCTAAATGGTAAAAACGGGACCCTATTACTGAGGCTCCGCTGTCCGTCCGTCTGTCCGTCTGTCACTAGGCTGTATCTCGGGAATCGTGATAGCTAGAGAGTTGAATTTTCACAGATGATGTATTTTGGTTGCCGCTATAACAACAAATACTAAAAAATGGAATAAAATAAATATTTAAGGGGGCACCCATACAACAAACGTGATTTTTGTGCTCGTTTTTCTCGATATTGATAACGGCAACAGGTAGAGTAGACGCTTGAAATATTCACAGAATATTTAATTATATTATTGACTTTAAAAATAAATCATTAAATTAAAATAAAAAAAATATTTAAGGGGGCTCCCATACAACAACCCTCAGGACGCTCAGGGAGAATTATGCTAGCAATCCGGTTGCGGTGTCAGCGGCCAGTGGACGTTGCGTTAGTCACTTCGCTCACGTAACGCTCACACTCAATAGCCGCCTTTATAAAGTCACTCTATCGCGCGTGAAACAGCAATAGTGTGCGAAAGAATGCGCGTGTAAAGATGTCGGAAGGGGAAGGGATAGACCACGCGTAAAACTGTGTAAATTGCACACGCGCCAGTTCCACGCGGTCTATCGCGCAGCCTTTATATAGTCGCTCTATCGCGCATTCTCAAGAGCGTACAGGATTGCGTGCCGGAAAGCCTGTGCGCGCAATCGGGCGCGATTATGTTTTGTTAGTTTTTTAAATTTTTTTTTTTGAATGAGTCGCCAGAGGGGCCAAAGACGCAAAGTCTTTGCTGTTTTTTAACTTTAGGGTAGGAAGAGTGACTTGCGCTCGGGAAAAATCCCTTCGGACGAACTGGGAATGGAGGGCCCAGACAGTGTCCGACTTGCACGGACTAAAAAACCCGGTCACAAGTCCCCTTCTCTATTGATTATTAATACAAAAAACGTGTGCTTTATATTTTAAGGAGGGGAGGGGTAGGGAGGGGACTTAATCTACCCACAGTGTCCTGCCTCAGCCATTTGCTGGAAGGCCGGGAGAGGAGCATGCATTCTCCCGCTGGGCACTGGGGGGTGCTTAGGTCGGTCTTTTATGTTTTTACCCGTTGGTTTATTCCTTGACCGACCCTCGCCCGTTTCTGTACAATTACTTAGAGCTATTGGTTGGGTTGGTGGGATTTCCTGTCATATGCATTTATCTATAACTACGGGCTTCCTTTCTTTTGCCCTGCGATGGAAGGGTGGGTCGGAGATCTTTTGGGCCCATTGTGTGGCTTTGGATGCCATTTTTTGGGTGGGGCTACAGTTTTTTTTTTAAATTTAACGTTCATTCGCGCTTGATTACAAGTTTACGAGATAGCAACGTAACAACGAGATACTCGTAATAAAGCGAACGTGTAAAGGCTAATCGTGCGCGATAGACCGCGTGGAACTGGCGCGTGTTAGCGCGTGTGCGTTTTACACAGTTTTACGCGTGGTCTATCCCTTCCCCTTCCGACATCTTTACACGCGCATTCTTTCGCACACTATTGCTGTTTCACGCGCGATAGAGTGACTGTATAAAGGCGGCTATGTCCATCAGGGAACTCGTGTGCTTTTCAGTAGGTATGCCCACGTAAGTGGGAGAGCCCCACATACGACTAACAAGTTCAATTGTAGAGCAACTACATAGCTACTGTTCGTATTTTAGCCGTGTAATGCAAATCGGGTTTAGCCGTTATACATGTATATCCTGATTTGGATTACACGGCTAAAATGCGGAGAGTGCCAAGTTGCTCAACCACTAAATATGTTGACCGTATCTTCTGTTTCCCCGAACAGAGAGCGAGAATTTGAGGTCTGATTGGAGAAACTGATCTAAGATGATCTCTGTTGGGACTTCGGAAATACTGTGTGGTAGGTAGACACTTTGTCAATGTCAACTGCGTAACGCATGACTCCTTTGATGTGGTGCTTGCTGTGTTAGTTACTAAAAGAGTATGCTTATGTTTCAAACAAAACTACAAGGGTCCTCAGAGATACAAACAATCGCAGAGTATTTATATATTTTTGAACGAAACTGAAATACTTTTAAGTCACTGAAGACCCTTACGGTTTTCTGATGCTTAGCCAGAAAAAAAATACACGTTGGACAGTAACTAACTACACTAGTCAACGGCCGTTTAAATAAATCCTGACATTGGACAACTCTGAAAATTAACAATGTGAACCATAGGAAAAAAATGCTATACTTAAATAAATAGGTATAAATATATAGCATTTATTTTCCTATGATTGACATTGCCAGTATTCAGAAACATCATATTTGTGCCATGTGTCAGGATTTACTTTATAGCAGCCATTGACTGTATCAATCTCGGAACTGTTGCAAAAACACATTGTATAATTTCGAAAAAACTAACTGCTGGGGTTAGTGTATGGTAAAGCACGCATTACAGAATTACAAGGAACTGGGTGTTTAGTTCGATGTAGGCTCGAGCAGATCATGAAATTCATGATCATGAACTAAAATAAATTAATTCCTATCACGGACCGAAAGAAAGTAATTCCTTGTAAACAATCTGAATCAGTCTCGGACCCCACTCTTTTAGCTATGCAGAAATCGGTTGGTGAATGTATGAGCAAAATGGAGTTAACGAGGGAGTGAAGCTATATATTTCAATATACTATATCTCTCAGATTTTGTTTTTCAATCTCAAACTTTGTTACAGTCGGAGCAAAAGAAACTAAAATACCAAACTAGTTAATTTAAACGATTGACCAAGATAGGAGCGCTACCTTTAAAGACAGAGCGGGCACAGCAACCCTAGTGCAATGTGTTCTAGTTTCAGTATGGTTTAGTAGACAGTAAGTCAGTTTTTTTCTGGCAAAGCATCACATAATTTTATGTTGGTTAGAGATGACAAGCCAGCCCAGCTAAGTTCCCATAGTAAGCGGTACTCACAGCGGTATTATTGGCCTCCGGTTTGGCGCGAGGCGAGGATTTCGAGCTGGTCCGTTTGCGGGACTTCTTCTCTAGCTGAGACTCATCCGTGTACAGCGAGAGGTCCACTGTAGACAAAAGTTTATAAATTAATCATAGATTAAAGTAGGTAACAATCACATTTTGATATATTAAGTGAATGCAAGATGGAAGCTCTAAACAGCTATCAGCTTCTCCTTTGCCGCTCCTAACACTAACTACTAGGTATATTTAAACTAAACTATTATATTTTTCGAATGCAAAATGAGTTTTTTGTTTTAACCATAAACCTCTTTTAGTATACTAATTGAGTGTAAAAACAAAAAATAAATTAAACATTATTATTCAAATATTCAAATGTATTTATTTATTTTGCTACCCTTACCGAGTGCCATGAAATTTGAACACCAATACCGATGTATACTTATAGGTTCATGTGGTTACTCACATCCGTCTGGGTGTTCCTCAGTGACGGCGGGCTTGGCGTGCGAATGTTCGGCCTTGAGCGCCCGCTGCAGTATGGAGGTTGCCCGCGCCTGCTCGGCCGCTTTTAGCAGTTGGGCGCCGCCGCCGCCCGGCGCGCGAGTGAGCGACAGTGTCGTTAACACGCACTCCATATCTACACAGCACAAGAAATAAAGTTTGTTTCAAAAAAAAAATCAAAACGTTTATTCTGCAAGTAGGCCGCAAAGGGCTCTTTTACATGTCACTTTTTTTAAAAACTACCAGCGCTTTCGTAAGGACCATCATTGCCAAGAAGAATGCGCCGCAAGAAACTTGGCAGGCAGTCATATTTTCAAATTACAATATAATAAATTACAAACTAAAAAAACCATACAAATATAGAATAAATTTTTATTTAAAAGTATATTTCTTTCTAATCACTCTGAGACAGTAAACTTGCCGTATATGCACCTTATTTTCTGTATTGCTTGTATAGTTACAGGGTGTTTGGTAGCTACATGCAAAGCTTTAAGGGGGTGATAGCCGAGGTATTTTTGAACATTTTTAGCCATATATGTCTCAGCCGAAATTTTTTTTTTTTTTTATATTGAAAACTTAGAAATTTTAAGAAAATACCCTGAATTTGATAGTCACGAGTCAATATTGCCCCAATGAGCGTTAATTTGGAAATTTTAAATATGGCACAGAAAAATGATGTAGACTTGTCTTTTTCACATGTTATTTACTAGTAAAATTTCAAGACTAGTGCATTCTTAGCGAGTGCTCCCTGAGTTTGGTTTTTACTTTTTATCTCAGATTTAGCAAGCAATGTCAATGAGTGATATCTTAAAAGAAAGAACAATAAACAGGCATGTTTCTTTGTTTTTTAAACAGAAATGTTTGAACATTTCAAGGATTTTTTTTTATTTTTTTTATGTCACAGAAAAATGACTCTGTTCCAACCTAAGACCTTTTTAGTAATTTCGAATGCCTCAATTTTGTTTTTGTGGCAAGATAGGCACTTAAAAATTATTTCATATGGTCCAATACACATTAAACTATTCGAAATAAAAGATTTGGTTTCCAAATTAACGCTCATTGGGGCAATATTGACTCGTG
Source organism: Archips xylosteana (assembly GCA_947563465.1). Lineage (NCBI taxonomy): Eukaryota > Metazoa > Arthropoda > Insecta > Lepidoptera > Tortricidae > Archips > Archips xylosteana. The sequence continues at coordinate 2,910,259 of OX387356.1, forward strand.
ACTATCAAATTCTGGATATTTTCCTAAAATTTCTAAGTCTTCAATTTAAAAAAAAATATCAAATTTCGGCTAAGACATATATGGCTAAAAATGTTCAAAAATACCTCGGCTATCACCCCCTTAAAGCTTTGTACGTAGCTACCAAACACCCTGTATAATAGTGTTCAATAAGTCTCGCACATTTAAATTTAGAAAAAAATTAGAATTGACAACATTTCATATTTCTAAGACTATATTTTGATTCGTTCTCTGTATTCTGCTCGGAAAGAGAAAGACGCTGATAGTTTTAAATTTTCATTGGGATTATTAATTAATTTATTACAAATTTTTTAAGATGTGTTTATTCTAAAAGGGCATAACTCCAAAACTGCCACACGATAGATCCATTACTTTTGTCTGGTCTCCATTAAAAAAAAGTGATAACGTAAATCTGACGTTGAGGTTGATATGAAATTTAAAATTATTACAGCTTGCAGAAGAAAGTTCTGGTGAAAAAGGCAAAGGAAACATATCTATTATTGTCTGTTTGTCTGTTTATCTGTTTGTCTGTGCGTTTGTGCGCGCTAATCTCAGAAACGGCTTAACCTAAAAGGATGCGGTTTTCACTGATATGTTGGTATTTTCTTGGATTAACATTTAGTGTTTGTTTCATTTGAATCGGTTCACAAATAAGAAAGATACGTCTATTTAGAATTTATAGAACAGTTTTTAGAAGTAGTGACTTGGGAGTAGGTACGGTGGTGAATGTGAACGCGGGTGTGCGGGGGGGGGGGGTTCGGTTGGGGGTCGGTGAGGGGGGGTGGGTTCCGGGGGGTGCGGGGGGGTAATTTTTTTTCACATCTCATGCTCTTAAAATGTTACTTTAGTCTCTGCATATCGGGACTAAAGCTCTTTTTCGATCTCTAGGGATTAAAGTATTTTTTTTTTAATTTACTTTGGAAACCCCTAAACTGCCAATCACGGTGTTTGTGGATGGAGGATTATTGCCATTTTCAGTGACTGGGCATAGACAATTTTAAAGCTTTCCACAGACCGCAGCGCGCTGCGGACGCTCCGAAGTGCTCCGTAGCGCTCCGTAGCGCCCTTCGCTTCGGTCTGTGGAAACCTTTAGGGCGTGGAAATAACCTCAAAATGACAACTGTATAAAAAATATTTAAAAAAATAATAATTTCGTGAAACACCATGAATAATTACGAATATTAATCTATTAAATTATATTAAAGATGAATTTATTTTATTATGCATACTTAGTCCAATTAGCTATGAAATAATTTTCATGTTTGAATCTGTTAGCTAAATATGCAAACATTTAAAGCGTCACTCAACAAAAAAAACCGCGGAATAAAAAATTGCTATTTGGATTCTGAACAGACGTCCATTGCTCGTATTGAGCGTAAGTATAATAGTAATATTGTAGATTAGTATACCTAAAACATCGTTTTTTTCCTCGCATTCAAAGTGAAAAGTAGAGTGTTTAACGCGAGACTATACTGCCATAATGACACGCGAATTATAGCCACCCTCGCTCTGCTCGGGTGGCTAAATATCTTGTGTCATTATGGCTCGTTTTAGTCCCTTGTTGAACAATCTACTATTATATCGAGGAACTAAGGAGAGCCATAATTGATGAAAAAGCAAATTGGATAAAAAAATAAGCTGCCCAAATTACTAATTCCACGCGGACGGAGTCGCGGGCAAAAGCTAGTAATAAATATTTTATCTTCCGATTCCTGTAGTATTTTTCAGGTGTCAAAAACATGAAATCTCGTCAATTATAGTGTTCAATAAGTCTCGCACATCTATATTTAGAGAAAATATATAATTGCGGGAACAGGCTTGAAGGAACCCACAGCTCTTGGGGAGACAAAGGTGAAACCGCTACACTACGGTTACACTCACGGCCTTTTACAAGCTTTTATTATTTACATACATCTTGTGGGTCTGAGGGGCTAATACGAAATTCGAGGTTAGCACCATGCTGCACTCTTCTGTTTGATACTATTAGAAAGAAAGAAAAATATTTATTTGTGATATAATCTGATATTAACAAGAGAATAACGGTAAAACGAATTTCGTAGTAAAACACCTATAAATAAATCAAAATGTGAAGCTCTTGTTGGGCGAATTTCTATTTTGTTGTAAGTTTTGTGAATTTTTTTTTTGGAAAATTGTTTGTAATTTCTGCTCAGAATCACGAGCTTTTTTGATCCTACTAGGAGAAAACAAGTAACCCAAAACTTCCATAATAATTTTCGATTCCTCCATTTAGTTACTATAAAAAATATAAGTCTATAAAAAAAAATTTAAATAAAAAATAAAACCGCCTTCAAAAAACACCCAGAAAAACGACCGCTTTAGCCTAGTTGGTAGTGACCCTGCCTACGAAGCAAGAGGTCCTGGGTTCAAAACCCGGTAAGGGCATTTATTTGTGTGATGAGCACGAATATTTGTTCCTGAGTTATGGATATTTTCTATGTATTTAAGTATGTTTATCGTCGTCTAGTACCCATAGTACAAGCTTTGCTTAGTTTGGGACTAGGTCGATTTGTGTAAGATTGTCCCCTAATATTTATTTATTTATTTAAAACTTGGAAATAAAAATTGAACCAACCACAATAAGCATGAAAATATTTTTCTACTAATCTGTTTGAAGTTGGTGCCTCAGCTCGAGCCAGCAGAAGTAAACCTAGTAATTTAACTTACCTACATAGTAGGTACTATCTATAGGGCTTCTACCACTCTTGCTGGCTCGTGCTGAGGCACCGACTTCAAACAGATTAGTAGAAAAATATTTTCATGCTTATTGTGGTTGGTTCAATTTTTATTTCCAAGTTTTTTTGGGTGTTTTTTGAAGGCGGTTTTATTTTTTATTTAATTTTTTTATTTTTTGTTTTTAGTTGTTTCTAATGGCCGGGACTGGCACCTTTTACTGACTGTACTTTTGGCCTCTGGTTACCAAAGTACTCATCAAGACAAATCAAACGAGGCCAAACCTGGTGGGGTTATGTCGTTTTACTGGGAGTTCTTATGGTCACCATCCAATTTCATTGTCAGACCCTGGTTACCATCTAGGACCAAAGTACTCATTGAGACGAGTCAAATGAGTCCGTACTCGATGGAGTAGTGCCGTTACATTATGGAGTACCTTTGGCTACCTTCCAGCTCCATCATCAGACCCTGTTTATCATCTGGAATCAAAGTACTCGTCAAGACGATTCAAACAAGCCCAAACTCGACGGGGTTGTGTCGTTTTATTACAGAGTTCCTATGGCCACCTTTCAACTCCATCATCAGATCAGCTCCATGCCACAATAATAATGCATTGTCACCTGATTTACGCATGCATGTAAAAATTGAACTCAATCAGAAACCGGGAAGTGAGTCAAATTCAAATTGCAAGATTTGACCCATTGAGGAGTTCCGTTGGCCATCTGCGGTCTTCTTCAACAGATCTAGTTTACCAAATAACACTCTCTGAATGCAAATGCTCGATTTGTCACCGAAAATACTAAAATCGCTTTATATTTCCCTTGAACTTTTGAAGAGTTCCTTCAATTCCTCATAGATCCCATCATCAGAACTGGATTCTGGTAACAACGGGACCAACCTTGAAGCATATGCTTTCAAACAACGAAAGAATTTTCCAAATCGGTTCATAAATGACGGAGTTCTGAGGTAACACACATAAAAAAAAAAAAAAACATACGACCAAATTGAGAACCTCCTCCTTTTTTTGAAGTCTGTTAAAAAATGGTAATTCGACGAAAAAAAAACTTGGGACACTTTCGTTCTCCTAGTAGTAGGATCGAAAAATCTCGTGATTCAAAGCAGAAATAACATGAAATTTTTCAAATTAAAAAAAAAGGCGCATACAACAAAATAAAAATTGGCCTAAATACCAGTGACGTCGTAGAAGTCAGGCTTGTAGGTCTCCCCAGACGGGTCGGCAGCTTTGTCCTGGGACAACCAGCGTATCTTGATCTTGCGCGTAGTGCGGTACACGTTCTGAGTCGTCTGACACACGTAGAAACCGCCCTCCGCGTTGCGGACCGCTAGGTATTCGTTCCTGTGGGAAGATGTTTGTAATTATCATTTGTTCTAAGCTGGAAGGGTGAGGAAGAATATGGCGATTGGAGACCTAAACTCCATTTCAATAGAATCTGACAATTTCGCAGACACTTATGGCCGACTGGGGTCCATATTGGGTTGCATGAAGGATTTGTCACACTGGATGCGTTCTGCGGTCGCGGTCAGGTCAAATTGAACGCAGCCTTCAATAAATATGTATGAACAACACTGTCGGTCTCTATATACATTTAGTGAAATATTTTGTGCAAGTGTCACTGCCAGTGGACATAAAAAAAAAGTCATAATATTTCTACCTATTAAAAGCGTCTAAAATGGGGGATATCTTATACCTACTCGTTAAAATGTTTTTTTTTTGTTTTGTAAATGTGGCAAACACATACAACTGTTAAACGAAACATGTAATGTTTTAAAATGACAATAACTTTTATTTTTCTTGTGTTTCCATAAACTTCAATTAATGTCATGTCAAGAAACTATTCCCGGGTCTTATCCATACTAAGTATAATGTTTAAGATCATTCACCCGAAATTGCACTACCTATCTATTCCAATCACTGAAATCTTCTTAAACTTTCTCATTAATAATATTAATTAGTAGGATAAGGTGTAATGGACAAGATGTACCAAAATAAGTTTCGCATTCAAATTATCTTTATTACGTCACGCATTAAAGCGGTCGACGACCTCCCGATAAAATACATTCCTGTACTTTTACACATAAACTTTGCAAAGAGAGATTTGATATGCTCTTCTGAAAAACTTTTCCGTTAAATAGACTTTAGGGTACGTTTCCATTGAACCGGAGCAGAGGTTACAGAATCTGACCAATCACATTTGAAATCCACATCTCTCTTTGTCTACTTTAGAATATGAGTATGGCGATATTTTTCCCAAAATTGTTTTTTCCGGGTAGCAATCCTTTCATTCGCAAAATTTACGAATCCTTTTTTTCTGAACTAAAACAATTACTTTGCTCACCCGCGACCTTACAATAGTTACGTTTATGCAAGAAATGTGTGTTCATGCAGTTCCTCCACCTCCACACTGTACGAACACACACAAATCACATAAACACAACTATCACCACCACCAAGCTACACTGACGCGTTTCGAACTCAACCAGAGCTCATCTTCAGAGTTACCACAACCGTATGCTATGCTACCAAATGTTAAACTAAAAGTAACGCCTGATTCAATAAATCCTTTTTTTCTGTATAACATTTCCCGTTCTTTTTTTTCAGTAGAATTAATTCCAATAGCTTACTTCCCAATCTTTATTTATCGGAATAGTTAATACTCCCCTCCTCTTTTTTAAAAAAAAGATCTTTTTCCGTTTATTTCCTAATCTTCAAGAAATAATTAATTTAAACAAGTTAGGTATGAAGTATCTTTTTTCTGTATTTATTTTTCAACTTCATTTTTATTTCTTTTACGGTCATCCCGTGAAAACCATATATTTCAAACTAAATACAAACTGAAATATAGATGCACAGAAAAACCCCAGAAAAAAGACCAATGCTGGGAATCGAACCCAGGTCCTCAGCGTTCCGTGCTGCGTGCTTACCCCTACACTATCACTGGTCTAGAGGTTAGCGACGAATTTGCATTGGTCTCGAACAAACCATGGTCACGGCCACGGTCTGCCCGCCGTGACTGATATATGTGTCGCTGGCGTAGAACCTGCGGTGCTTATATTATGTGTCGTGGGCGTCGAAAAGGTTAATTGTGGAGGCATGTCCACATTATTGCGAGCATTAACGCCAATCCTTCCGATCTCTGCTTATGATATAGATAGAGAGAGGAATACTAACTTGTAGAACACGATGAGCTTGTCGTCATTGGGTTTGGGAGGGGTGGAGCGGCCCGCCGAAGCGGATAATTTGGTGGCCATCGCGATGTCCGGAGTAGGAGACTGATATAGCTGCACCTGTAATTATATTATAACCTATAGTTCAATTCTCCATTCAAGAAATTTTCGGTCCCGATGGCCAACTGTTCTGCGTGCCATGGATTTTTGTCCAGAACTGATATAACTTGCCCGGTACCAGGTTATCATCGAGTTTTTGAACAAACTGTATAAATCAAAACCAGTTGTGAAAATTAATTAACTCTTTTGTAGAAGTTTGTAATTGCCAAAAGGTTTGTATAAAGGAAAAGTCGTAAGTATTACATATAATAAAGCTAAGGCGGGCGGGTTAATTGACAATATAATTATTAATCCCAATTAATTAGCAGGTTTTCACAATGCAGTTTTCTACATATAACTAGCTGACCCGGCAAACATTGTTTTGCCACATAAATTATTTCTTATTACCTAGGTATAAAAAATATCCTAAGAACTATTCTCAGACCTACCGAATACAGTGAAAAAAGTTTCATAAGAAATGGTCAAGCCGTTTCGGAGGAGTTTGACAACAAACACCATGACACAAGATTTTTATATATTAGACTAGCTGTTGCCCACGACTCCGTCTGCGAAGAACAGGGGTAGGTATAAAAAAAATAGCCTATAACCTATTCTCAGACCTACTGAATATAGACAAAAAAGTTTCATAAAAATCGGTCAAGCCGTTTCGGAGGAGTTTGATAACAAACACCATGACACAAGATTTTTATACATTAGACTAGCTGTTGCCCGCTACTATGTCCATTGTCCGCGAAGAATAAAAAAAAAACCAACAAATGTCTTCTTAGCAATGACTTCATTTACTATCAGTTATACTATCATTAAAAACCAGTAATTAGCATCACTTTCTCAAATTAGAAAAGAACAAAAACAACATTTAATTACCTCTTTCATTATTAATCTGGTTTAAACTCAATTTGCATACCTAAATTGTTTTGGGGACCTTTAAGAGTTATTCGGAATTCATGTGCTACATTCTTTGATCAAGTATAACTGTAGATCCAGTCGCGCGCCCGAAAATGTCCGAGCCAAATGAGCGCCACTTTGATAAAAGTGGCCTTCTTTTTTCTCAGAACGTTGCGTGAAATTGTCAAGTTTAGCTGTCAAGTGGAGTTTTGCCGCTACCGAAATTCGACTGTAATGAAGTAAAGACTAGGTTCAAATTTCTGTGTAGGTGATGATTTTATTTGTTACGCAACCAAATAAAAAAGTTCGGACATTCTTTGAAGGGGATTTTGTTCGGCAATGTGTATCTTCAGTTATAATTGATCAAAGGCTACATTACATTTCAATCACAGGCTTTATGGTAAAGAAAAAAATTTTGAGCAAACTTCCGCAGTCATTCATGTAATTTAATGATGGGTTCAAGTGGCAACTACAGCCCACAGCCTTTCAGTCTCAGAAGAGGCCTGTGCTCAGCAGTAGGTAGTATACAGATCGAAGATGAGATTGTAATGGAGATCATCAGCAGTCAAACTCGTGAGGATGAGAAAAAAGATAAATTAAAAATATGGAGTTACCTTTGTCCGATTCCTCTTGGATCTCGAATCGGGTGTAGAAGGATCTTCGGCAGCCTTCTTAGCTGCACTGGGGCCATCACTTGATTTTGTGGGTGAAGCATGCCTCCTCTTCCTCATTGGTGGGGTCACAGTAGCCAGCTTCAGGGTAGACTTTGGAACAGTTTTCACTTCAGGTTTAGCCAAGATCTTTACTTCTGGTTTCTTTTCTTCCACTTTTTCTTCAGGCTTCTCCGGTTTCTCCACTGTTTCTACTGGTTTCTCCTCCTTTTTAGGAGCTTCAGGTTTCTTGGGAGGTTCTGGTTCTTGTTTAGGCGGTTCTTCTACAGGTTTTGGTGCCGGTTTTTCAACTTTTTCAGGCTCAGGTTTCTTATCTTCTTTTGGCGCATTCTCTACTTTTGCACTTTCGGTCACTGGAGGTTCTTGTTTTTGAGGAGTCGGAGCTTTCTCTTGGCACTGACCAGCTTTGGCAGATTCTGGTACGGGCTTGCTGTCACTTTGGGAGGGTGCAACGTCAGCAGTGGGCGCTGGTTTAGGTTCAGATGGTTTAGCAGGAGATTTCTCTGGTGCTTCATTGGCAGTGGCAACTTTAGGTTGAGTAGGGTCTGCAGCTTGATTTGCATTTGCAGGTTCAGCTTTCTGTGGTGTACTAGGTGCAGGTGCTGGCTTTTCAGGGGGCTTTGGTGTACTCGGTGATATCTTAGCGATATCAATGTCTTTAGTAGGCTCAGGATTTTGCGGTTTCAATGTAGCAGGAGCGTTAGAAGCTGGTTTGGGCGAGTCGACTGTACCATTTGGGGGTCCTGGTGGGACTGTGGAATCTGCATCTTTCTTCTCTGGAGTCCGCGTCAAAGCCAAGGGTTGCGGTGGTACTGGAGTGGCTGGTTTGTCTTGAACAAGACTGAGTGGAGCAGCCGGGGTAACTTTAGCGGGGCTCGCGACGAGGACCGGCGCAACGGAATTCTGGGTGACGTGCGACAAATTACCGTGGTGACTCATATTCTGAGCCATCTGTGCCATGTTGGCGGAGACCGGGGCCATGGAGGGCGCGGCGTGCGCTAACGGCTGCGCCGGCGGCGCGAGCGGCGGCCCGGCGTGCTGCGTGAGGTTCTGTCCCACCAAACTGCCCCCTAGCGCCGGCAAATTCCCCCCGGCGAGCGGCCCACTAGCGACGGCCGCCTTGGCGGGACTTGACTGCACGCCCGGCGCCCCAGGCTGGGGCAAAACGGGCTTTACAGAATTCATAATACGCGAACACTCACGGAGCGTATCTGAAACATAAGCGATGAGATGTATAAGCCGACGCGGCTGACTCCGCGGTGTCTTTGACCCACAACAATCGTTCGTAGGTACGTAATCGTAGTTGGTCAGGCCGATAGGCGCGTAATGCGCTTGGCCCGCTTAACGCGATCGCTATGCGACGTCAGTTGAAAATAATTGTAAGTTATAGTTACCACTAGCCGGTCCGACGACAAAGGTCCATAAAATAGCCCGATGTATGCGGTGGCCGCGACACAGGCGACCGCAAAAAATATGCGTTGCTATAGCCAAGAAACTTCCGCAAATTTACGACCGCGGTATTCGTGGGGTTGCACTGCGTCGGTAAAACAATATACATTAACACTTTATCTCACAATTAAAGATACAATTACATGATAAATCACACTTTTTAACACGAATTAGCATTCATTTCACTCCTGGGACATGTACGCACAGTAGTTTAGAGATGGCGTCGGCCGAACGCGCATGCGCCACCCTCTTTCTCGCGCTCGTCCAATGAAACCAAGCCCAAGCGAACGAATCCTTCCGAGAAATTGAATCTTGCATCTCATTCTTGCAACGTAGTAAGCCCTTCTATTTGCCGATGCTGTGTATTGCTGTCTCATTTTCTGCCTAATGGCTACATTCTGTTTGGAGATAGAGAGAGAATGATGGATTGAACCATAATTGAACTGTGAACAATAAATAAACCCTATCTAATTATTTTTAGTGGCTATCCATATACATAATCAAATATGCGTATAATATACTTGAATGCTGTTAATGCTGTTTTAAGAACAGAACTGCACGTTCTTATGCTATGTACAAATTTTAAATTAATTAACTAACTAGGTACATACTTACATTAAGTTAAGTGCATTTCATACAATTTTGAAATGAAACTAGAGGGTTCCGTTGAAAGTTAAATTAATCCAAGTATCACCCACAAACAAATGAATCCTAATTCCTATTGTTCGTAGTAAGAAAGAGCCATAGGGTTTCAAGGTTCCGTAAAGTATGACTAACTAAAACAGTACAAAAACGGATTTCAAATTTATACATGAAAATGTTGCTATGTTCACATTATGTTAAGGCAAAAATGTGACAACTTGTGAAGAAAGCGGCACCATTATTAAATTTCTACCTGTCAACAAAGAACTCATTAAGTTTTTTCTTTGAGAGTTTTTTAAACACTTTCTACATAAAAATCCTTGAATTTGAATACGGCAATATTTTTTATACAAAAAAACTTTTTCTACTGCATTAAAATTGTGGATATGGTCCAAAGAATGTGATGTATGATGTTCGTTAGCATATAAAATAAAATATCACTTATTTTGATGTCGTTTGCAAACAAACTGGGAGCAAAATGCCACTAAGCAAACAGACAAATTAGTGTTATATATTTCTAGACACGCGGCAGCGTGTCAAGCCAAGTTCAGGCAAAAGGAACTGGCTAAGCAGCGCCGTGTGTATATTTACACGAACCACTTGGAGCCACTTTTGACACCTTCATAACTCAAAACGGTACTTGAGATACAAACGTCTAAATATCGCTATTATAAAGCAAAAACTTTCGACGTGACAACGTCTAATAAATCGATGAACGCCGGCCGGGTGCAAACACGAAAAAGGATGACGCAATGTAACGTAAGTCAAGCGTGCCTAAAGAAGTTTTACTTCAAAAAACCAGGCGGTCACCCATCCTAGTACTGGCCGCGCCCGACGTTGCTTAACTTCGGTGATCGGACGAGAACCGGTGTTTTTGACAAATATCATGAAAACGGTGCGTCCTACGGGAAAATCAATGAAATTTTCAACCCCCCCTTTGGCGCCCCCGCACTCCCTCCCCCGCACCCTCACCCCCCTCACACCCCCCTCACGGGTATGTATTACAATACCGAAGTACGAAAGACCGAATGTATTAAAACATCGAATGGGTCAAAAGACCGACACGATTTTTTTCTGAAACCGTTAACTTTTCAGAATTTATTAAAACGGCATCATACAGAACCCATTAGGTTAGGTTAGGTTTATTTTATAACTATCTTAAAAAGTTAACGGTTTCAGAAATAAATCGTGTCGGTCTTTTGACCCATTCGATGTTTTAATACATTCGGTCTTTCGTACTTCGGTATTGTAATACATACCCCCCCTCACTCCCCACCCCCCCGGTGTTTTTATCAAATATCTTGAAAACGGTGCATCTTACGGCAAAATAAATGAAATTTTCATCCCCCTTAGGATCTCGCGCACCCATCCTCACCCCCCTTTCCCCCTAACCCCTCTCCCACCACCCCGCACCCCCCTCACCACTGTAATAAAACGACACAACCCCGTCGAGTTTGGGTTCGTTTGATTCGTCTTGACGAGCACTTTGATCCCAGATGGTAACCAGGGTCTGGTGATGGAACTGGAAGATGGCCAAAGGCACTCCACAATAACACGACACGACCCCATCGAGTTTGGGCTCGTTTGATTCGTCTTGACGAGTACTTTGATCCCAGAATTCCCAGATGGTAACCAGGGTCTGATGATGGAGCTGGAAGATGGCCAAAGGCACTCCAGAATAAAACGACACAACCCCATCGAGTTTGGGCTCGTTTGATTTGTCTTGACGAGTACTTCGGTCCTAGATGGTAACAAGGGTTTGATGATGGATCTGAAATAGGGCCACAAGAACTCGGTAACAAAACAACACAACCCTATTGAGGTTGGGCTCATTTGATTTGTCTTGACGAGTACTTTCATTCTAGATAGTAACCAGGATCTTATGATGGAGCTGGAAAATGGCCACAGGAACTCGGTAACAGTCATCATCATTATCGTCATTAGGTCATCGGTCCACCTTCTGGGGGCCTGATTAGATTACACTGCCTAAACTATTTATGTTTATAAAAGTTTAATAGACCATCATCAAAATATAAATAATGAAGCAATAATAATAATTCAATTGTACGTATATAAAAGGTAAATTATAAAAATAATTAAATATTGGCAAATGCAATATGACTTATAATAATATGTGGAAGGCAAATTAGAAAAATTATATTTTAATTTCTTTACAAAAAGTAATGATATCCCACCAAAAACATAAATGTAAAAAATGTTAGCCAAGTTCAATACTAAAACTATGCTTGATTATGGACTTCATCGACAAAAGGATTGAGATCTAAATGGGTGCCAAGTTCTGCAGGTAATACTGAAATCTATTTGTAAGAACAAATAACATCCTAAACAAGTATAAGTATAACACTCTATTTCTTTGGTTTTTCTACTCCAACAGTGTTTTATATTTATAAATTCTTAAATTTAACTATCTAATAATTTACACAAAGTAGATAACTTATGTTAAATTGTATCTTAATATTTGACTTGGCTAGTTTTTACCAGCAAATTGAATGTAGAAGATAAGTTGATTAGCCAAATATAAGATGATTTGTATGTGAAAAGTAGCAAAGTCAAATGTTAAGCTACAATTTAACATAATTTATCTACTTTGTGTAAATTATTAGACAGTTAAATTTAAGAATTTATATTTATAAATATAAAACACTGTTGGAGTAGAAAAATCAAAGAAATAGGGTGTTATACTTGTTTAGGATGTTATTTGTTCTTACAAATAGATTTCAGTATTACCTGCAGAACTTGGCACCCATTTAGATCTCAATCCTTTTGTCGGTGAAGTCCATAATCAAGCATAGTTTTAGTATTGAACTTGGCTAACATTTTTTACATTTATGTTTTTGTTGGGATACTCATAATCATAATGTACATTCGTTAATTTTGTAATACACTTCTATTCTGTTTTGGACGGGGCCAAAAATTAGGTAAGTACATTTTTTTATCGTTCCTAATTTAATTTCTCTTTCATTTATCAATCACTGTTTTAATTATGTGGGAATTCATTAGGTCTTCAAATGTCACTGTAGTTAACGTATTTAATTGTTCATATAGGTACATAAATAATAATAATAATAGGCTAAGGCCGCGGAGCGTTTCAACCGCTGCACTTATATGTAACGATTGTTGTCCATTCTAAGTAAAAAGATTCATAAAGTACGAAAGAAAATACGGAAAGATGCATTCCATCTAACTAAATTGTAAAACTCAGTGGCAATTTTCACTTTATTTACCAGTAATTTGTTACATAAAAGTACTGGCGGTCGAGACGCTCCGCGGCCTTAACCAATAATAAATCTTTATTTATCATACAAAAAGCTTACAAAATATAGACTAAACATAATTATTTAATAACCCTGTCCTTGCAGTCGGGTAAAAAGGGAAACATGTTACGTATACCTGAACTAGGAAAAAATCCTGTGTTTCAGGTGTGAAAAAGGGACTGCATAAAAAAAAGTCTTATATAAATTATAAATAAGTTGTTATTTATTGTTTTGATGGTTTAGTGATAGGATTTAGTACTAAGGTGCGTTAAAAAAAATTGAATTGCTGTTTATAGATATAAAGAGCAATTCGTAACGAAGTAAATTTTGAGACTGAATTATTTTTGAAAATAGCTGCGGAACCTAGCGCACCGTGGACGTGTCTGATATGATTTGTTACCGGTTTTTGTTTTGTCGGAGTTTTGATGATAGTCTTACTTCAGCTCAGCTTGACGGTCAAAACATTCATAAGAAGATCCGGCTAAAGTGTATGATATTGGAAAAATCCAGTAAAAATAGAAAAATACAGTCTTAAATTTTGTCTTAATCATATTCGCATCAGCCGGCCGCAGTCAGTAGCCCTATAGCTTATTAAATGTCAGCTAAACCGGAAGTCGGAACATTATCAGACCTATTTAGAGATCCTCATTTTATTAAAATAGAAAAAAAACTTGACTAATTGTTTTTATTACTGGCTACATTAAATTCCTAAACGTCATTCTGCCTGCAATTCTATTCTACTGTCAGTGGGTTCGTGCGGTTCCGAAAAGTGTTAAAAAATTGTTAAAGCACGTGTTATAGTTAGAATTTAATTACTTTTATATTTACGAAGTGAAAAGGCGAACAGAAATGGTAAGCGTATTGTCCAGCTCAAATAGTACCCTCCTTGCTAATAATAAAGTTCAATTGTAATTTTGATTACCATTAACAATCGATAACTTCAGCACCGCTTGCGTGAGGTATTTTGGCGTGAATTTAATTGATATTGAGCAGTAAAATGATTACTTTCAGTAAGATAATATTCAAGTTTTCTTCAAGTGAAAATCCAGGAAATATAATAAGAGAAAGTTGGCTCTCATTCATTCAATTCTAGTTAGCATTTGTTTTTTTTGCAATGCCTGTAAGTATTGCTGTTGCTAAGTGGCTGACACAGAAGAGTGCATCTTCATGAGTAGCTGAAGCGCTCTACTCCCATGGCCAGAATTAAATTTAAAAAGAACCGGCTAAGTGTGAGTCAGACTCGCGCACCGAGGGTTCCATATAAATTTGTATCAAATGTATAATATGTCAAATATGAATAAAAAAAATGTCAAACGGTTCTATAAAAATGCAGTTTTAGCAAATACCTGCTTTTAAGCAAAATGTACTGTAAGACTACCCTTTATTTCTACTTTAAGGTTATTTTTATTATTTGTTGAAGCAGCAGACAGAGTTTCAGCTGTCTATCTATTACTGTTCTTGAAATAAAGTCCTGTGGTAGAATTTGTACAACAATAGCAACATTGATTGAACCATAAAATAGTAACCTGATGAATACTTATAAGCATTTAGCTCATAGGTTCCCAATCATTTGTGGACTACTACCCCTTACCCCTACAAGAAAAAAATGTAAATCTATCTATTTTTAAAAGCTTTTTCTTTACTTGCAATGTATGTAAGTATGTACGAGGGTAGGTCCAAAAGTTTCCGCCCTAACAAAGAAAAGATGTACATATATTCACAAAACTTCTTTTATTTTTCGATATAGTCTCCCTCTATTTCAATGCACTTTTCATATTGAATTGAAATAGAGGAACAACAATCCTACAATCATAGGCAATTTAACCACTAACTTCATTCAAGAACACAAAGTTGGTGACTAGTTAAAGATGCATCTGTGTCGATCAACTTTTCTTTGTCACTCGTTGCTATAGTGACGGTCCCTTGAGTAACTCTTTAAACCGTAAGTTTATCTGATTAAAATTTGCATGCATGCATCCGAACATGCATTTTTGTGGTAGTTTTAAATCCCTTCTACAGTCAAGGGCAAAAATATGTATACACTTTAGTACCTTGTCACTTTAACCACTGTGACAGTTCATATAAAAAAAATAAAAAATAAAATAAGCCTTTATTGCTGTAAGTTTTAAAATTTGTTTTACAAGTAATAATAATAATATAAAAAAAAAAAATAATAAAAGTTGAAAAATAGAGGTAATAAAAAAAAAAAAAAAAAAAAACTTAAACTAATTTGAAATATCTACATTTGTTTGTTCACCCCTCTTCACAGCTTGTCTTTCGACAAAGGCCTCCTCTAAGGTTTTCCATTTGTTTCTGTCTTTTGCTATACATAGCCATTTTGGACCCGCTACTTTCTTCAAATCGTCCTCCCATCGCTTGGTTTGTCTTCCCTTGCTTCTTTTACTGTCCCTGGGGTACCATTCGGTTATTATTCTGGTCCATTTTTCTTTCTTTTCTCTCAGCATGTGTCCCGCCCATTGCCATTTTAATTTTCTGCAAACTGATTGTGCTTTTCCGAACTTGGTGTTATCTTTTATTCTTTTTAATTGTATTTTATCTCTTCGCCTTACTCCCAATACGCTTCTTTCTATTCCATTTTGACAGATATTAATTTTATTTTGTTGTTGTTCTGTTAAGGCCCAAGTTTGGCAAGCGTATGTCAAGCATGGCAGGATGCAAGCATTGAAAACTTTTTGCTTCTCTGACATTGGCAACTCTTTATTTTTCATTATTTCGCTCAATGACCAGAATCTCTTCCAAGTGTTAGCTATTCTCCTTTCAATTTCTTTCTGCATGCTTTCTGTTGGTGATATTAATTGCCCTAGATAAATGTACTCGTTTACGTATTCTATCTCTTGATTATTAATTGTAATAGCTTCTTTTATTGGAGAATTGGTCATTATTCTTGTCTTTGTTGTATTCATTGAGAGACCTGCATTTGCGCTTTCATCTGACAGTTGTTACAGTTCATATATGGCAGTTCAAATATGACGAAAATAGACAAGGTACTAAAGTGTATACATATTTTTGCCCTTGACTGTACAATTGGTCATCTAATAAGCATGTTAGTTAATGTGACACAACATTTCTTCTAATTAAACTGTACAGTTTGTACTTTTGTCCCCTTGCTGACGGGACAGAATAACAACAAGAAATAGTTGATCCACCCACCTAAGAAAAAACATATTGTAAAAAGTTAACTTTTTGCACTGATTTATATCTATAAACCTATAAGTTATCTAGCTAACTGCTACAGTGATGAAATTGGTACAAACTAAACTAAACTGCTTACTAAACCCACATTTATATTTATAATTTAAATAATAGTATGTTCCGGCAAATAGAATGATGATCACAAACCATTCACAGACTGCAGCCACTGCTCCCTTGAAAGGGTGGATCTGAAGGTTTTCTTCAGTGAAACCTGCTCTTGGTTGCAAGGCTGCGCCATGGTTCAAAATATGGCTCTGACTATTTGCCCGTTCCAATTCCACATGTGCTGTGCTGCTTGTTTTGTTTAGATCAGGACTTTCAATACCAGATATAATCCTTCTTTTTAGTTGGACGTTGTATAGTACGAATTTTTTGAGGTGTCCCAATCATGGTAGCAGCCCACATTTCAAACAAAGTCATTGTATTCTATTATGTCCTCAAGTGCACAATCCTCAGTTTAAAATGAATAGAAATTTAAGATAAAATAGTTCATTGAAATTACTACTTTATTGTTAACAGTAGAGAGTTCATTTTCAATGAAACTTTGTTGGCAGATAATATTTTTCAACATTGAATGTGTCTTAGACATGCAGCCAAAACAAACAAAGTTTCAATTAAAATGAACTCTCTATTGCAGGGTTTCTTAAACTTTTTGCAGTCATGGACCCCTTTCACAATTTAAACAATCCCATGGACCCCTGTCAAAAAAATTTTTTGGTAATTAAAGACAGTCCGGCCCCGCGCCCCACACCACACAATTTCCTAACAAATATATTTACAAACTGACCTACTTACTGCGGACCCCTGATGCACATGCTACGGACCCCACTTTAAGAAACCCTGCACTATTGTAAATAATAAAGTTGTTATTTCAATGAGCTATTTTATCTTATATTTACGTTCATTTTAAACTGAGTTTCACTTGAGGACATAATAGAATACAATGGCTTTTTTCGAAAGGTGACAAGATTGAGACACCTCGAAAAATTCATACTATAATGAATGGATGTAACTGATTGGGGCCTTAAGGTCTGCTGAGTCTATGCTACAATCAATCACGTCTGCACTGTATATAGTAGCTGTAATGAGACTAATGAGACTAACTTGACAATCTAATAAAAAACAAGATCCGAAGAATTCTAAAACAAAACATTCAAAATTGGTAAAAAAAAGTATAAAAACATAAATTTATATAAAAAAAAACCAGCCAAGAGTACAGTCGGCAAAAAAACTTGCATGGAAAATGAAATTTTTAACAAAAACTTATTACTGTTTTAGTTACAGAACAAATATGTTCTTATATGTTTTTGGTTGATTTCAGGATGTCCTGACCAGGCCTGCCGAGGAGTTTGGCAATGATGAAACCCTAGAGCACCTGTGGGCAGCCAAGGCTATGGAACACAGTGATATTTATTTTAATGTTAGTGAATTTAATAATAATGTTATCGTCAGCTACAGAGAAAAGTACCCTTGTGGTTACTGTAGTTATGTTAGTAGAAAAGGTACCCGTCACTACCCGTTTCTCCGCAGCTGACGAGTGTACTAAATTTTTCTTCATGTTGGCTACAGCCCCCCCCCCCCCCCCATGAATGCCTTTGCCCTATGGGCATGTGATCTTAAATCCTTACCAATGTCTACAGATACATATACAATAAGGTGCAAAAGTGTCCCAATAACAGCCATCATCATCCCAGCCTATATACGTCCCGCTGCAGGGCACAGGCCTCGTCTCAGAATGAAAGGGTTTGGGCCGTAGTTCCCACGCGGGCCACACTAGGCCACCACGGCTTTTTTCAAACCACTAGGCCACCACGGCTCTTTTCAAATCACTAGGCCACCACAGCTTTTTCAAACCACTAGGCCACCACGGCTTTTTTTAAACCATTAGGCCACCAAGGCTTTTTCAAACCATTAAGCCACCATGGCTTTTTTCAAACCACTAGGCCACTACGGCTTTTTTCAAACCACTAGGCCACCACGGCTTTTTTCAAACCATTAGGCCACCAATGCTTTTTCAAACCATTAAGCCACCATGGCTTTTTTCAAACCACTAGGCCACTACGTCTTTTCTCAAACCATTAGGCCACCAAGGCTTTTTTCAAACCATTAGGCCACCAAGGCTTTTTTCAAACCATTAGGCCACCATGGATTCTTTCAAACCACTAGGCCACCGCAGCTTATTTTTCAATTACACTTAAACTAGCCAGAATTCAGTTCATTCTGCGCAGTGCCTCTCAGACCATAAATGTTACATTACAGGGGAAATAGGGTAAATAATTGTGTCGCAATAATTATTATACAGGGTAATTTTTTAGTCAGTGCACAAATTTTGATATTTGATTCAGTATCGTTGATAGATCACGATTATCTGTTCGAGAATTTATTTTTTTACATTTTGAAATTTTTGGTTGAATATCATCCAATAATTGTTTGAGTTATTATGAAAAATAAAAAATTAAGTAATAAATATTATAATGAAAAATTCTGAAATTTGTTATTTTAACAATACTGAATCGCATATTAAAATTTGTGCACTTATTAAAAAATTATCCTGAATAATGTCCTTACTTTAGTAAGCTGGCCATAAATGACTATCTTTTTAAAATTGCAGGTCTTATGTTCCGTAGACACAAGATTGCTTCGCCTCACTCCACAGGACGACCTGATATACACACACTTCCGGCAAGACTTCCCCGACCTAAACGTTGGATACGTCAAAGAGAACGAAATCAAAAACCACATTAACAAAGCAAAATGGCGGGCGTACTGTGAGAAATTCAAAAACATCATCGAAGACTACAGCTTCGGTACCTTAATGCGTGCGGACACCAAAGGGGACTATTCCGAACAAAACACTATGTTAGTCCCTAGGGTACAATTCTATGCGATAGAGATTGCAAGGAACAGAGAAGGCCTCAACAATGAGGTTAAGAAACGGTATAAATGTCAGTCTAAAGCTAACTTAGAGGCTCAGAAACAAAAGACTGCTGTAACTGCTTAAGGAACTGTAGCTTCTTTTTCAACGGGCAATGGCTCAAGAATCTTTAGTTTGATGCCAGAATCAATGGTGATATTTGTTAAGTGTTCAGAATGAAGTTTTGGCGTACCTATAGTTTTAAAACAGTTGTATATCGTCACTACTTTGAAAAAAGCTCGTATCTCAAAATCGATAATCTGGCTAATTGAACTTTACTTTGCGTGCAATAAAGTTCAGTTTGGTTTACATATTGATTGGAGATACGAGATTTTTTCAAAGTAGTGACGATATGTAGATAGCCATCCATGATGACGCGTGCCGTGGTTCTTATTGCTATATCACTAATGTCTAATTTCGACAAATTCACGCGTCCTTGTGAATGGCACTAGCTATAACATTTCTTTCTTCAATCTGTGTAGTTAGTTGATATTAACTTTCCATTCCATTGCTTGCTAATCATGATAATCTCAGTTTTCAGTTTGTTTTAAACTTTCGCAATTCTCAGTCAGAATTATCCGGGATTTAATCACAAACTATTTAATTGTTTAGTTACCTCGACGTTTCGATTGCATTCCAGCGGTTGTGGTCAGGAGTCGACTGAAGTGTAGGGTTTTACGTTAGTTAACTAAGCTACCTGTTGTTGTTGAGTTTGTGGTTAAGTCTCGGGAAATATTAGTTTAGAGTTTGTTCCGGACACATCCCTGCAAACATGTTTTTTTATATGTTGAACCTTTACCACTATTTGATGATTGTCAGAAGTGTGATGACTTGTTCCATGTGTTGTTTGAGTGCGTCCGGGAATTCAGGTTCCATGCCCAATGACCAGGTCAATAGGGTAGTGACATAAGAATAAATAATAACAGAGTAGAAGGGAAACTCCCGCTCCGGCCGGTCTCAAGGTCACGATATTAGAGTACTCGCTAAGCGAGAACTCGGTCAGGGTGTCGCAGCCGGCGTCGCCGCACGCGCGTTTGGCTGTTAACTGCTTGCGCGTTCGTTTTATTGGAAACAAATAACAATGACGTCAAGTTATTGTGGTGTATTTGGGTGTATAAACAATTCAAAAACGATGCCAAATCTCCTTAAATGGCTTCATTTTGGTATGGCACTTGTAATAACTTCTTACTTATTTAGAAGTACCTACCTATGTATAATATGTAGGTACGTACAGTCAAGGATTTTAATTGTTAGGCCACTTGCCACTGTTCGTATTTTAGCCGTGTAATGCAAATCGGGTGAAGCCGCTTATACTCGTATAATATGCTGATTTGCATTACACGGGTAAAATACGAACAGTGGCAAGTGGCCTAACAATTAAAATCCTTGACTGTAGGTACCTAATGATTTTATAAATCTCATATTTTGTAAAACTAGAATAAAATGATGATTTCAAAGTAAATAAAAACTTAATATTTTAGCGATATTATCTTTAGACGTAAGTAATATTTAACAGTAAGCAACCCTAGCAACACGCCTGGACGACAGAGGGGTGTAACGACGTGAGGGGGAAAGTAGGTATATAAATGGCGGCGTTTTGGACGCGGTCAAAAGAGATTCCCTTCTACTCTGTTATTATTTATTCTTATGGTAGTGATACAATAAACAAACCTTTAAAGACGCGATTCTATTTTAGCTCTAAAAACCTGATATATTTTAATTAACTGCAAAATTAGAATTTTAGCTCCCTTAACACTTTTCCAGGCTCCATTTAAGATAGGCTAATACAAAATTAATCATTATTTTATACTGTTTATCTATGCAGAATTCATTTAAAAGCAAAGCATATTAAAAAATCAAAACGGCGACACTTTTAACACTTTAACTGTCCCAAAGATAATTTATGTATCTCCAGTGCATTACATGTAATGCTCGGACATTAACCCCCTGTTTCACCATCCATTGATCAAATTTATTTGACGGATAAATGTGATGCCGTCTCTGTATGTTTCGTTCGAATAGACGGAGACGGCATCACACTTATCCGTCAGTCAAAATTAATCAATGGGTGGTGAAACAGCCCCTTAAAGAGTTAATAAGGTATTTTTTTATATTTGGTAGATGAGCTGCCCACCTATCTCCCCTTACAGTTTGTCGTAGGGTTAACGTCATAAATAAGGGATCACTTTTGTACCTTGTCGCTTTAACGTCATGTTTGAAAAGCTATACGAAATTATGTAACAACTGAAAGCGACAAGGTCACAATGATCACTTATTTATGATGTTGACTGTACTACTTACGGGACATCCTGTTGAAGTGACATCGTAACTAGGAATTGCCATACAAATGGCTACTAACAGAGCCGTCACCAGAAAAAGCAATTAGCATATGCCATTTTATTGATTAATCCCTTGAGTACGGAATTGAGTAAGCACCCCTTTTTGGGGCTCTTTAAAGGATAGCAAATTGTGTTTATTGTTTTGCCTTTTACGTCTTAAAAGGTTGCCGATATGTTGCCGGCCCCTTTAGGTGATTTGCCAATGCAGCTCAGTGTTTCATTCTAGATTTGTATACCATTTATATTAATACTGAATCCATTACATGTATATTTTTCTCAAAGATGCAATGAAATGTTAACTTCACGTTCCAAATAATAGGCCGGGAGGACGTATCACGTTGCGGGCGCGGTTAGACTAGTGCTATGTAATGGATTTTCATACAGAATTTCAGGCCTAGGCCGGGAAAGCTATCGTATTGTTTCATGTGACACAGCATCATGACGTTTATAGGTCTATGGCATCATGGCATTCAGCCCTAAAAAAAACAAGAGCAATAGTTGCTCTCTTTGCAATTTTAATTTCTTGAAGTTTTTTATTTATTTCATTGCATGTTTGATAAAAGCACTATACAAGCCTCAGCCGGAACAGGGGTTGCCGGCCTCGTGTACCACTCGGTCGTCAAACCTTCTCGGCCGGCAACCCCTTACTTCCCGGCCTCTGCAGTAATGTACTATTAAATAGATAATTGACTTCACCTAATTTCTGTGAAATGTTGCATTGTAAATTGTAATGCCATTCTGGGGGTTTAGCACATGTTCCATTTTGTCGTTGGTCGCTCATTGTGTCCTTTACTGACTCGCCCGGTTCGTAAGGGACATGAGGGAGATGCCACCATAGTCTCTCTAGGCAGATGTTGTCTGAGGACCAAAGTCCGAAGGATGAGAGTAAGTTTTATGCATTAGAGTGGAAAAACTTCAATAGTGTTATGTAGAATGTAGCAATTAGTTACCCTCTCTACCTCACGGGGGCCCTAAAAGTCAGATATTCATCATCATCATCATTTCAACGAAAGACCCACTGCTGCACATAAGCCACCCCAAGGTTCGTTAGACCGATCCTCACCATCCGCATCCAACGCGTTCCAGTACCTAAAGCCGGGTCTCCACTCCACTGACCGAACTGCCTCGGGAGGCTGCCATTTTTGACGCGATTTTGATCCTTCTGTCGAACAAAATTATATCTCATGCGCTAGCCTCGCGAGGCAGCTCGCTCAGTGGGGACCCAACTTAACCTTTACCAGAGACCGTATTGTCTAACGTGAGGGCAGTTTATTTTTATTATGAGAGGGAGGAAAACGAGCAAGCGGGTCATCTGATGGAAAATGTGACCGCCCATAAATATCAACAACTCAAAGAGTGACTAATCTGTTGCCTTTGCTTTCACCCTCTCTTTCTGTCACCATTTTATACCATCGGACAGAAAGAGATAGTATAAGCGATGGCAAGCGTCCGCACGTTAGACAATACGGCCAATGGTCATCACTCTATCTTGTTGGAGGCCTACATATACCTACTGCGTCTTCCGGTCCGTGGACGCCATCCGAGATCCTTTCAGTCAGTTATTTGGTACACGAAAATAATTGGAAATGTCTAAAAAAAATTACCAGTGGTTTTTATATTTTTTTTGTATAGAAAAGTCAATTATAAGGAACTAATTTCAATATTTTGTCATTTAGTTCTCTACTTTTTTCAAAATTAATTATTGAAACTATTTTAGTTGATGACGTCAGATTATAATTGAGGGCTCCCACAATGCCAAATTTCTAAATCTATCTAAATGCGTACGATAAGGCAACCCCTTTAATTATTTTTTGCGTAGTGGTACACTATACACTGTGTCACTTTACTGGCACTGTCAAAGTGCTAGATGTCAGACAGCGGGTCCAAATCAAACTCCGTAGTATAATCCACGCGTAAATTGTGAAGAATTCTAACCACATAGAATAAAGTACGACTTGAACCGGTCACGCAATTTACACCAATGTCAAATGAAGGTCATTGCTTATTTGTTATATAATAAATTCATTACATAATATTAAAATTAAATAACTACAGAAAACGAGTTAAAAAGCATTTATCTCGAAATGGTTTTCGATTTACTATACATTGCAAAAAAATAGACATCCCCAATTAAAGCATGACCAGTAATATATGACCATGCGCCATGTTGCGGATTTAATTGGAACTAATTTATGGGTCTAAATTTGAAGCCACTTGGCCTATGTGTACCGAATTTGGATTCTGATTTTGATTACGGTGATTAAAAGTAGGTACCTAAGTCAAAATAACGAGTTGCCAATCCATATTGCTCAGACTATACTAAAATGTTCACACAAATGAAAATAGTAGCGCCCTCTTGACAATTCTCATATATTTCTGCGATCAGGCTTTAGTTCTTGTTATCAATGACATTCACTTTACTTTCCTACGGGATCCCATATTCTTAGGTTATATGGGATAGAGCTTGTCTAATTTAAAATGACGCGCCTCACCACAGCACTCTACCTCTACTCTATTGTAGCATTTGTAGCTCAAATTGAGTTTCAAATCCTGTGCGTAATTGCGGTGGTGGGGCGCGTCATTTCAAACTAGACAAGCTATACCTTACGATGTCATACCTTAAGATGTCTCTGGTTACTCTTTTGATGACTAGATGGCGCTAGGGTCGCTACAAACGCATTGAGCTACTAACGACATAGCGGCGTGCGCGCTAAACCCTTTTGACTACAGTAAAGCTCGATTTAGATTTTCAAGAAAAACGAGCGAGTCGTTTAATTGAAGAGGGCTTATAATTTTAAGCAAATCTCACCATTCTCGTGATTGGCTAGCGTGAGACTGGATATGTCGAACGCTCCCACGTATTTGTTATTCATAGATCATAGAGGATCAAATTTAGTGTTATAATCGCCTGCCAGTAATTAAGTTTCATGATAGCCTAGTATGTAAAGTTAATGATATCTTTAATCCTACCGCTGGTCTAGGGCAGTAGGCTTAAGGCCACCACAAACCAAAGCGCGGGACGCCGATGGTGCGTGCCCAGCGTGCTGTATAACATTGAATCATATACGCTGACACACAGATACAATGTGTCATCGTACCATGATTCAGTATTATACAGCGCGCTGGGCACGCTCCGTCGGCGTCGCACGCACGCTCCGCGCTGCGGTCTGTGGTGGCCTTTATTGTCGAATGCGCACGATCACAATCGCCGTTTCTATCTGTCACAGTGTCATAATAGAGGTGGGGAGTGCGATTGTGTTTGCGAGCGCGTTAATAGACAATTGACACCTCAGGACTTCACGACATCTCATTTAGCGCGGACAAGCATCTGTCCGTTTCGCATTAATTGACTGGTTAGATAGAACGAAATAGGAGCGCCGCCGAGTGGGGCTTTGTCGAATTATTAGATGAAGACGAATTAAAACTTTTTAAGACAATTTTAAAGAATCTGGCCAACGTTTTTTGAAATCACATCGATAGAAAATGTCATTAAAAAGTGGTAAAAAATGTGTATTGCTGCAAAATCAGTTAAAATTTGATTTTGACTTGTTAACTTGTTTTTTTTTTACACTTTCGATTAGCGTTTTCGAGTGACGAAATTTCAAGAGCCTCTTGCACGGTTCAGGGTTGAAAAATCATTTTTTTAAATCCTGTGTTATCGATGACAGTTCCATTTGGACTACTGAATCCTGGGTTAGCACTTAACAGGAGTTATTATGGTTAACTCTGGTCCGTGCTACTTACAAGTCTGCCTACGGCCACATAACTTCGAGGCAAGTTTTAACCCAGGTTTACGTAATTTAAACATTTGCGCGGACCTGGGTTAGCTACTTAACTCCGAGTTAACTGCTAATCTAGGGTTAACAAGTGTTAAAATGTATGGAACTGTCATTCTTAACCCAGGGTTACCGATTTCATTTTTTAACCCTGAACTGTGCAAGTGGCCCTTAGAGAACTGTCATCGGATAACCCAGGGTTAACGACTTAATTTTTTAGGCCTGGACCGTGCAAACGGCCTTTAATTAAGCTTACGCACAGACAGCGGAGGCGTGGCGGTGCAGTGACGGTTGTAATATTCTAGCTTGTATGAACGTGTTCGCGGTACGGTACCGTACAACCGTTCATACAAGTTGAAATATTACAACCGTTACCGCTACGCCTCCGCTCTATGCGTTTGGAGCTTTAGAGCCAGCGTTGCCAGAATGTTACTTTTCCGTTTTTCGTTTTTAGGCTTCTTTCCCTCAAGGAGTTAAAAATCACCTAAAAGATTACAAAAGTAACCTGGCAACGCTGTTTAGAGCGTAGTAGTGTTAATAATCGTTGCGAATAAGTCCTGTATTTGGCAGTCTCCAGTAATCATCCATGAAATGCCTTATCGGTCAGTTAAATTGTCGTGTCGTGCCTGGCCTACCGATGGCTGCTAAGTATTCAGTTGTAGCATGCTAGGATAGTAAAAATGAATGAGGTGCTCAATAACTCATACATTTTTTGTAATAAATTTTGTATTACACTGTTGTGGTTTTCTTTCGCATAAATGACTTCAGGGTCATTATTTCAGTTCTTAATCACTTGCGTGGGCACATTTTTATAGAAATGGCAGGTTTTCATACAGTTTCCTGTTATATGGTAGAAGTAACTATGAATATGTAAAATAAAACCCAGCAAAACCTACAGCCAATTCGAAAAATGTGACCTCAGTCAGAAGTGAGACGGCTGGAACGCTCGAATACGCGGGATCGGTGGCGAAGCTAGTTTTCTCTATTCATTGCGCGGCCGAGACGCTCGCCGCGTAGTGATTTCCTAGCAGCACACGCAACGAACAGCGAAAACGCTCGCTGGGTCGCCCGGTCGAGCCTAGTCATGGCCGGGGGTTGAGGAATCTCAAATTCACTAATATAAATGAGAAAGTGTCTTACCTCTTCACGCTTAAACCGATTTAGGTGAAATTTAGTATGGAGATCAGTTTGCGACCGGGGAAGGACATAAGATTGAATTTATCTCGAGTACAGTCAGCCTCAGAAGTAGCTGAACTTTTTAGTACTTTGTCACAATAACCAGTTATACTGTGAAGTTGAAGAAGTCACGTTAGCGAAAGTACTAAAGACAAGGGATTACTTAGGTCAGCTAGGGCCACTTCCTTGGACGGCCACTGTAAATTCCTACATCGGCCACTTCCCCAAAAGACCACTGTGCAAATATCCTCCTTAGTTAAAACCTACAAATTCGACGGAGCCCTGCTTCGCGGGGACTCCTATTTCTAGGCGGTTTGCCCTTCGGGCACGAGAAGCTACCTAACTAACCTACCTATTTTCTGAACTGAAGTGGTCGTTCAAGGGAAGTGGCCGTTAGGAGAATAGGCAATCAAAGGGAAAAGGCCGTTTAAGGAATGTGGCCCTAGGTGACTTAAACCAAGACAAGTGTTCGGCGACCTGTGAGGCCGACCGTAGATTATGTGATATGGTTTTTAGTGCCAGTTTTGGTTGCAGTTCCCAGCGCCAGATTTACATAGTATTTCAAATTGAACGCGATTTTTATTATATATTATCTAGATATGATCCCCAGGAGTCCGTCTAGAAAAGAAAACCAAAAAGCTTTTCAATTATTTTATTTGTCTTAATATCTAGGTGTTCACGAGGTCTCCATAGCTGTGGCGGTCTCCTCAGTGTATTTGCCCTTGTCCTTTCCGAGGGCTGCCAGTCTGCCCTTCGCCCTGCGGTCCAGGATGGCTTTACGGTCCTTGTTCATCTTCAATTTGACGATCACACACTGCAGGCAAAAGAACAGAGTCAGGACTGAGTTTTCAATGAGATTGTTTCTGTTCTAGGCTGTGTTACTCAGAGCCATGGAAGTGTATCGGCAGTAGCCGTGTCTAGGCGTATTTCGGCCGTTGGTATACCTCGGGCTTCCATACGCCATTAGGCACGGTCTAAGTGAGAAGTTTATCATCATTGTGGTATCTTTGGTAGAATTTTGTAAAGATCATGTGACTGGCCTACAATCAAACTGTCAATGAGTAAACTTTAACTACAATGTAAAAACGTCATCAAGATTTTTGCCACAGACCTCCACAACATTAGCTGCATTATCTCTCATAATCTTTGAAAGAGGTAAGTGCCAGCCTTCGGGTTGTCTGAGGCTATACTTCATTTAATTTAGAATGAGAAACCACAATAACATTAACCCTTTATAAGGCCCCATTTATTGGAGAACACTACCACAGAATCAAAAGCAGCTATTGAATGCGTACCTGACAAAGGATATTTTTAAAGCTAGTCGTATTTTCAATAATTACAATGGACATTGTGACGTATAGTGTAATCAATAAGGTTGAAATTCCAACTCAATGTATGTGGTCGCTAAATCGTCTCTGCCTTTTCTTTTTTGATCATCACCATCATTTCAGCCGAAAGACGTCTACTGCTGAACATAGGCCTCCCCAAAGGCTCGTTAAACAGATCAGTCCCGTTTCATCCGCATCCAACATGATCCCACAACCTTAACCAGATCGTCGCTCCATCTTGTTGGAGGCCTACCTACACTGCGTCTTCCGGTTTCTGGATAAAAATACATATCTGGCATGTTTGGTTTGAAAGCACATTTTTAATTGAGTTAACCCCTATAGGTAGAGGCGATTTAGCGACCACGTGCACAAATTTGGAAAAATCAACCTTATTTTTTAGTAATAAGTTAGAATATCCATTGTAATTATTGAAAGTACTACTAGCTTTAAGAATATCCTTTGTCAGGTATGTATTCAATAGCTGCTTTTGATTCTGTGGTAGTATGCTCCAATAAATATTTAAAATTGGTTGTGAATGATGAAATAATTAACATAGTAGTAAATCAAACTCGTTGTATCATGATGTGCAATTGGACTCCAACCATAGTGCATAGTGGTAGAGCATATTTTTGGCAGACTGTACCTAAAAATTATTAAAATTTGTTTGAACCATAGCAATTCAATAAAATCATCCCCATTGGGACAACAGCTCTTTCTCTTTTGAATATTTGTTTGAACCAAAAGACGCATACTCATAGAAATGGAATTTTGTTTGTGTGTGAACATTACACAGTATTATAATCACCTTTGAGGGATGGATGCCGACGTATGCGCTGGCTCCGTTGGCCTTCTCACGCTGGATCCTCTCGATGTAGACAACAAACTTCTTACGGTAGACCTGCACCACTTTACCGACTTGCTGGCCTTTGTAGTGACCTCGGACAACCTGTAAATATGTGTAGAATGACATTTGTAAGTGAGTAAGAAGCAAGGCTTGAGCTAAGTAAAGGTTTTTGGGTATAAAACTAGTGTTCTACATGTGCCAGCCGTTCAATGCTGAGAGGACTATTTTAATTACTAAATGTTCTTCTTTTTTAAACCACGGATACAATATCAACATAGTAACATTCAAACTCGTATCAGAGGGCCAGTTCAGACATAGTTGTGCTTTATTATCCAATAGCAGCAAAGCATGGACTAAATTAGGGCTATCCAAAGCATTAACCTTTTCAACACCAACTATAGTTAATTGTAAAGTTACTTTGCACCTTGTTATCGCATGAATATCACTTTGCCTTGTACTTCTTATAAGTCATTTTCAATAAAATTTAACACAAATTAAGGTATACAATAAAAACAAAACTAAGATTAAAATATTGATCTTTTTCGAGAGGAATTGCCATCCCTCATTCATTTAGGCCTATGCGTCTGTTTCAGACGAATTATAGCATGTGGTGTATTGTCCGTGTGGTGTCCGGATTTAGAATAGCGCCAACCCCATCAAAGTACTCTAGTGTTGTGCCATCCCTACGTCCAACTAAAAAGAAGGATTATATCTGGTATCAACAGTCCTGATCTAAACAAAACAGGCAGCACAGCACATGTAGAATTGGAACGGGCAAATAGTCAGAGCCATATTTTGAACCATGGCGCAGCCTTGCAACCAAGAGCAGGTTTCACTGAAGAAAACCTTCAGATCCACCCTTTCGAGGGAGCAGCGACTGCAGTCTGTGAATGGTTTGTGATCATCATTCTATTTGCCGGAACTTACTATTATTTAAATTATAAATATAAATGTTGGTTTAGTAAGCAGTTTGTTGTACCAATTTCATCACTGTAGCAGTAAGCTAGATAACTTATAGGTTTATAGATATAAATCAGTGCAAAAAGTAAACTTTTTACATTTTGTTTTTTCTAAGGTGCATCTTTAACTAGTCACCAACTTTGTGTTCTTGAATGAAGTTAGTGGTTAAATCGCCTATGATTGTAGAATTAAGTATGGTTTATAACCTATTGATTATTTAACTATGAAATTACCTATGCTTTATAGATTGTATGTCTGCAGTTTGAAAAGATATCATTGGTACTATTTTAGACAAAAAAACATTGAAGTTGTAATTTAATATAGACTATTAACAGGATTGGAAGTATTCACAATTTTACTTCAAGAATCTACTTTGTTTAGTTCTGCTTACTGTTAAAACTAACCTATAACGATGTCGAAACCTCGTTTATGAAAAAAACATTGTTCTTAATTTAAATAAAGGTTAAGTATTTACCTGCACTTCGTCGTCTTTGCGGATGGGCATGGATTTCACATTGAACTTTTGCCTCAATTCCTTGGATAGAGGTGAGGACATGAGCACTCGTCTGATGTGTGAAGGTGCACTGAAATGCCTCTTCCTATTTTTCCTCCTCGAGGAAGTCACGAGCTTGTTGAACTTCATCCTGGTGCTCTTCGCTGAAAACCGAAATGTCACGTTTAACTTTACTTGATACCATAATGTTTAGGTTACTGCTCCGCTCTGCGTGCTAAACGTCAAATTGCGGCGGTGATTATTTCTATCGCGAACAGATGTAATGGCGAAAATATGCATTAGTTAGCAACAAAAATATGTTATAATATTATCTAGTAGTAATTTCACAATGATTGTACAATGAATTTGTAAGATTTTAGCGGATTTAACAACGTACCCTAAACAACACGGCAAAGAACCGAAATAAAAAGAATTTGTTATCTGGTGTTGCCATTTTTGGAACTAGAAAAGCAACCAAACGTCAAAACGAAAACTTTTTTTTCATACACTGCAGAAATTATTTCTTAATGCCAGAAAATGTGTTCTAATTATAAATAGGCATTAAATTAATTAAATAGCTATTTAAAAATCAGTTTAAATAATGTCTTCGACCACTACTTATAAAAATTGAATTAGAACAATATTTTGGAGGTGCCAACACTTTCCATGTTTCGTTCCGTTTTACGAACAAGGTGTTACAAAGTTGCAAGCTTTTTATTAACTAGTAATTTTTGTTCCGGGTGAAATTATTTCAACTCAATTTTGAAGTAGATAATATCTTCAACCGATTGAGCTGAAATTTTGCATGCATGTATAAATCCGATGACAATGCAATTATACATATTATTATGACATGGAGCTGATCTGATGATGGAGCTGCTGGAGGGTGCCCATTTAAAACTCTGTATTAAAACGATACTACCGCCATCGAGTTTGGGCTCGTTTGACTCGCCTTAGAGTATGCGCGCACGAGCAATTTTGTCTCCGCGACTATTTTATCAAGTCTATGGGTTAGTATGAAAGTGCGCACACGTAGCGCCGCGACTCCCAGGGTACAAATACACAGACTTGATAAAATAGTCGCGGTGACAAAGTTGCTCATGCGCGCATACCCTTAACGAATACTTTGGTAACCAAAGGAAAAAGTATAGTCAGCAAAAAAGCTTGTACTATAAATAGAATTTTTAACAAAAACTTATTAAAATTTTATTGTTTAGGTAGGTGATATTAGGGTGAATTGCAAAAAAAGTGTACATTTCATAAAAATTAAATGTCCTCGAACTTCAAACGTGTATAAAAAAATATTTTTCTTAATTTATTTAAATTCTAGTAACTTTTTCTAATAGTGTACTTTATATTCTAATACGATCAGTACAGTTTTACCGTGTAACTTTGTTCCAGTACTTATAAAGTCACATTAACGAAAAAATCGTATTTCTTCTCCCATACAAATTGCATGTGTCCTCTCTACACCATTCGATAAACAAGAAATCATAACATTGTTTTTTGATTGGATCGGCTTATAAAAATTTTCAAGGTGTTTAAAATACGTAATGGAAATCCTCGTGGGATGGGTTTTAGGTGAATACGACATAATTTCATTAAGTACATTTAATTTTAAAGTTCGGGGACAGATTTCGTGTTTTTGTGTAACACCACCTGTGTAACGCCATATCATGCTTTTAAACGTAGTTTTGAACGCATCCGTAATAATAATTAGGTCTGGCAACATTCATTCTATGCCGACGCGAATGAACGCGTCGGTAGCCATATTGGTTTCGTGGCAGCGAAGCAAACAAAGTGCGCTCCAGTATTTGGGAAAAAATAAATTTAATTTTGGAACCTGTTTAAAACCGTTAAGTATTTCTTTTTCTGCTGCCGTTTTAACAAAATCTGATAGTAAATTTACTCGGCTAAAGGCTTAATATCTGCGAATTCCCGAATTATTTTAAATTTCATTCTTACACGTGCTGAAAGATTTTGCGACTTCATTTTTTGATACCTTTGTGTAACTTTGTGTAACGTTACACAGAAAATTTAAGGCTAAGGTTCGTTCACATTGGCAGTTTAACCGACTTCAAAATAAGAGGGGGTTCTTCAGTTCTCAATTAATACAATGCCTTTTGTAGAGCTCCAAACAAAAATGTTAAAAAACCGGCCAAGTGCGAGTCGGACTCGCGCACCGAGAGTTCCGTACGAATTTATATGTATAGGTAACGCCACCAGAGTTGAGGCCACGCACACAACCACATCTCTTGTAATGACAGCGGGATTTTGACGTTGTGTTGTCGTTAATTATAGTACAGTTGAAAACAACAATAATGTATACAGTCATCGTATGTAAACATCAACCTTACAATAAATGACAGAGTTTTAAAGATTTTTTTGACACCTTGTTAACTTGTTAATATACAGGGTTATTTGTAATTCACTAGCATCCTTTTAACCCTAAACTCCCACCACTTATACAAATGTTTTTTGTTCTACGGCTTTTGTCATAACTTAATATTTTTGGTGTAATAACGTTTTGAAAATTTGAGATTTCCTCTTATTTTTACAATACTCTGTGTATTTGTATGGGAAAAAAAGTGCTTCATTTTAAAAAGTCGTAAAACAAAAAACATTTGTTTGAGTGATAGGAATTCAGGGTTAAGAGGATATCAGTGAATTAAAAATAACCCTGTATATATTTGCACTTAACCGTACCTTCTTAAATACTACCGAATATTCATAATTAATTATGAATAAACGCCAAAAGATTCAAAATTATGAAAAAATATAAATTAGTATTTTTTTTATTCTTCGAAATATATGTCGACTTTTTACTCATATGAACATCTCCTTATTATTTTTTTTGTGTAACAGCCTTCATTTTTGTGTAACAAATGTGTGAATACTCCTTTGTGTTACGTACAATTTTTTTGCAATTCACCCATTATTGTAGGTACTTACTACAGACGTAAATTAAATCCAAAAATTAATAATATAATTAAGTATATTAATGGAGATGGTTGTCAAGCAAAGATAAGTATAATTTTAATACTTACAATGTATTTTTATTATTACTACTATTTTTTGCTGCGACGAGCCAATGTTGGTGGCATTGAGGCATATTTAATGCGTCGGCAGCTTCGGTGGTGTGGTCACGTATCACGTATGGCGGAGGAGAGAGTGGCGAAACGCATTTTCTATTCTGAACTGGAGGAGGGCAAGCGGAAGCATGGCGGACAACTCCTCCGGTACAAAGATGTCCAAAAGCGACACATGAAGAGATGCAACATAGAGTCCTCTCAATGGGAGCGTTTGGCAGCACAGCGTCCAGAATGGCGCAGGGTGGTGAACATCCAAGTACGGGACTTCGAGGATCAACGTAAAGTTGACCTTGACAACAAACGCGACCAGCTCAAGGCCCTCCCACCTGCTGCCATCCCATACAACTACATAGACGGTGTACTTACGTGCTAGCAATGTGCACGGAGTTTCGCCGCAAAGATAGGCTATTAGCCATCTTCGGGCGCATGAGCGCCAGAACACCAATTAAGTAGGAGTCGAAGTGGTCGCCATGGCCAAAACCGGTCGGAATCAATCAATCACTATTTTTTTATTTATATCGTACAGTCTAGTCTAGTAAGTTTAAGAATCAATACTATCCTTACTAATATTATAAATGTGAAAGTAACCGATAAATGAATTTTTCGCAGACGGAGCAGCGGGTAACAAATAACACAGCTAGTCTATTATAATATAATAACCAGGTTCCCGGTGTGTTGAGGCCTTAAGTATATAGTTAGTTAATATGAAAATTTCTGTGATCCAATTCACATAAAATAACTTTGTTTTCACAGTAACACTATGTAGTTGAAACAATTTTTTTGTCTGTTTTTAATTTAATTTTATACATATAGGTTTGCGTTTGACCACAATCACAGCTGATGGAAAGCCAAGGTCTACGATGGAGCACGCATGCCCAGTAAATGGTCATGTAAATGTATGGAATGGAATCCTCAGTACGTAATGCTAGGTTTACACGGAGCTTAGTAGCTAATGTATAGTACTTGTCACTTACACTTGTCAGAAGTGTGTAAACATATTGTACAAGTGCTTAGTATTATACAATACACGCATCTGATCAGTGTAAGTGACAAGTACTAAGCATTAGCTACTAAGCTCCGTGTAAACCTAGCATAACTCAGACTCACACTTGGCCATTGTATTGCCGTGACATGACATGACCATCGTATTGGAAATGCGCGGTAAACGTTGAGGGTTCCGTACACCGTAAAGATAACCAGTCATCGTAATCGTCATTTTTTATGCGACTTCGCGGTTCACGATAAGAGTTTCAAAACGTAATCCATACTAATATTAAAAACATGAAAGTGTGTTTGTTTGTTTGTCCTTCTTTCACGTCAAAAATGAGCGACGGATTGCCGTGATTTTTTGTATGGACATAGTTGAAGGGCTGGAGAGAGACATAGGACTTCTTACCACGGGAAAGTAATCTCATTTCCACGAGAAAACACGTTTTAATCTCTCGTCTCGTCTCGTGTCTCCCCCGACGGACTCCTGGGGGAGACATCAGGAATCTTCTAGTACTGGTGTCTCCTCTTGAAGTACCTACTCGGTTGTGGTAGTTAAATAGTCACCTAGATTTAGCCGAGATAATGATAGCGTTATACTTATTCCTTGATGAGTGCCAGTATCATGCATGTTAGGGGATGCACGAGTAAGTACTTGAAATATTATTTAGAAGCAAGTTCTGATATCTCCCTTAGAAAGGGTAACACTAGGACTGGCATATTCCTGAGGCTGTATTGTCTAACGCTTCTGACGCTTGCCTTCGCTTTCACCAACAGTGATTGCGAAGGCAAGTGTCAGATGCGTTAGACAATGCCTGCTGATGTCTCCCACAGAGGATCCGGCGGGGGGACACGTGATCGACGGGGCTTTACCCGTATCTACTTGAACGGGGGCGAAACCGCGGGCATCAGCTAGTACTGATATAAAAACCGGCCAAGTACGTCGTAGGACTACTTACACCAATAATATTGTATCATCATCATCATCATCTCTACCTATACAGGGTTATTTGTAATTCACTGACATCCTCTTAACCCTGAATTCCTATCACTTAGACAAATGTTTTTGTTTTAAGACTACTGTAAAATAGGGTGCCCAGAAATGAGAGATAGGGTGTTTTTTGGGAGCTTATAATTCGAAGCCGATTGCTCGGGAATAGGCTCCCAAAAAACACCCTATCTCTCATTTCTGGGCACCCTATTTTACAGAAGTCTTAAAACAAAAACATTTGTCTAAGTGATAGGAATTCAGGGTTAAGAGGATGTCAGTGAATTACAAATAACCCTGTATAGGTAGAGATGATGATGATGATACAATATTATAATAATAATAATAATAATAATAATAATATTCTGGGCACCCTATTTTACACTTCTTAAAATGGAGCACATTTTTTCCATACAAATAAATAATAATAAATAAATACTTCTAACACAACTTCGTACTCTATGGAATTCGAGAGCGGGGCCACGCGCCGCGGTCGCGGCGGGCAATGAATGAATGACTTACACGGCACAGAGTATCGTAAAAGTAAGAGTTAGTCTCAAATTTTCAAAACGTTCTTACACCAAAAATATTAAGTTATGACAAAAGTCGTAAAACAAAAAACATTTGTTTAAGAGGTAGGAGTTTAGGGTTAAAAGGATGCTAGTGAATTACAAATAACCCTGTATACGTCCCACTGCAGGGCACAGGCCTCCTCTCAGAAAGAAAGTGCTTGGGATGTAGTTATTAGATTGGGAGCTTCGATTTTTTTCGTAGGTTTATCCAGGTTTCCTCACGATGTTTTCCTTCACCGTAAAGCTCATGGTAAATTTTAACCCTTTCACCGCCGCGCCTCGACAAAACGTAAACCTGCTTTGAATCTTATGTCATTGTGTCAAGGTCACATTGACACTACTTTGTGACCTATATAATGTGTCGTTGGCGTTGAAAAGGTTAAAAGTAATTTCGCACGTAAATTCCGAAAAACTCAGAGGTGCGCGTCCGGACTCGAACTCTCGACCCTCTGCTTGAGAGACCATAGGAAAAACCACTAGGCCACGGCACTCTCTTACTATTTGTTCCAAATGGCCTGCACACTCTCTTATTAGTAGAGTCAGGTCAGTCAGGTGTACTTTGATCAATTATAACTGAAGATACACATTGCCGAACAAAATCCCGTTCAAAGAATGTCCGAACTTTTTTATTTGTTTGCATAACAATTAAAATCATCACCTACACAGAAATTTGAACCTAGTCTTTACTTCATTACAGTCGAATTTCGGTTGACACTTGACAGCTAAACTTGACAATTTCACGCAACGTACTGAGAAAAAGAAGGCCACTTTTATCAAAGTGGCGCTCATTTGGCTCGGACATATTCGGGCGCGCGACTGTGGATCTACAGTTATAATTGATCAAAGCGGGTGTAGATTAGATTTGCGTCGAGTAGCCGCGCGACCAGGGCCCTATTGCATAAGCATAACAAAGTAAAACTAATATTACAAGCGAAACTCTCGCTTCAGTTATATTAACTAGAAAGGGAGTTCCGCTTGTAATTGTAAGTAGTACTTTGTTATGCAATTGGGCCCAGGGCGGTATTTAGCACACAGTGTGTGATTGGCAGCCGCCGTGACGTGTGACTCCGAGAAGAAGGGCTACGGATTAGCCCAAACTGTCGAGTTAAACTTGTTTTAAGACGTGAGCGATCCGTTTATTTTCACTATGAGTGAGTCTCACGGTAGTTTCATGTTTAAAGTAGTTAATAAGAATTGCATGTGTCTTAGTTAGGTAACTGACTCTACAATACAAAATATTTACAAGACCTCATGTACTTACCTGTGTTGAACAAACAAACGAATTTAAATTTGTCGCTCCATCTTGTTGGAGGACTACCGACACTCCGTCTTCCGGTCCGTGGACGCCACTCGAGAACCTTTTTTGCCCCATCGGCCGTCAGCTCTAGCTCATGGGCGATTCTTCGAGCTATGTCGGTGACTTTAGTTCTTGCGCGAATTTCATCATCACCGGACTGTCGAAGGAGGGTTATTTCTAATGCGATTCCGCAGAGAAACTCCGAGCACAGACTTTTCCATCGCCCTCTGAGCTTGAGCTTTCTTATGAGACCCATCGATAGCGACTGACTGTACTAATGATAGAGGCAATAATATGATGAGGAGTGTAGGGCTTGATGCTTACTCGTAGCTAGCTGGAAGCTCAGTATCGTAGAGATTAATTTCCGTTGTGAGATTAGATGGGAATTCGAACCTCAGATCAGATGTCGGATCTCGATGGTAGTCTGAAGCCGTGTCTGATTACGTGTGAAATTAGGTGAATTAAAAATGTGAGAAAATCTGCACACATCTACGAAGAAATTCAATGGTGTGTTGAAGTTCCCGATCCGCACTGGGCCCGCGTGGGAACTACGGCCCAAGCCATCTCTTTCTGAGAAGAGGCCTGTGCCCCGCAGTGGGAACGTATAATTTGCGAGGTTCTATGATTAGATGTCGCACCACACATTAGATTGCGGATGTTTAAATGAGCAAAGAAACGAGAAACTTTCGAGGCGCGAGGCCCCTCAAACCGCGAGGCCGTGGGCGGTGGCTCACGTCACCATGCCCAGCGCCTTTGCGTTGGTTAACCGCCCGGCCAAGACTTCGCGCGTTTAGCGGCGCGGCGAGCGTTTTATCAGTTCATTTCGTGTACCGCCAGGTAACCATGCACTGTACGGCGAGCGTCTCGGCCGCGCAATAAAAATAAATAAATAAAAAAATAAAATAAACTTTATTTACGTTTAACAGAAGTTTTACATAAAAGGTTGAGGCCTCCTATTAAGTCGGAACTTGTGTTAGGAGGCCTCGCTCTTCCAAGAAAATATTATTACTAAGACTATAACTAAACAAAACTTAATGAACACAGAAAACGCTCGCCGCGCCGCCAACGCCAAACGCGCGAAGTCGTGGCCGGGCGGTACGGCTTATATAGACTGAGATGATCAAACGCTCATATTATTATGTATTTCAATTTAGCGTGGGTGAGGTGGGTTTCAATTCCGAAAAAATCAGGGCGACAGGGCTCTGCCACGACTTCGCGCGTTAAGCGGCGCGGCGAGCGTTTTCTGTGTTCATTGCGCGGCCGAGACGCTCGCCGTACAGTGGTTACTTGGCGGCACACGCAATGAACTGATAAAACGCTCGCCGCGCCGCTAAACGCGCGAAGTCGTGGCCGAGCCGTCCTTGTTTGAGCCCAATACTCTGTTTGAGAAACCATTTTTTTTTTTGATATTATGTATCGAAAAATTGGGTCATAAAGACAGGGGATTCAACTAAGCAGGAAGCATATTCAATCAAGTTTTCTCAGAACTAAATATTCATATTTGGCTTTTTGCCCGTCTGTCTCAACGGTTCTAAGAAAGCGTTGGTGGTTTGTTTCTACTTTCTACGAATACTAATTCAGTGGCTTGCCTGGGTGCGGTTAAATACAACCCGAATTGGTCGACCCAAAGTTAACGACAATAGTTCACAACCTGATACTCGTATACTAGAAATGTTTAGGTACTTAACTAAATGTAAACAAACATGAACAACCAACAGTTATGGCGACGGGTTAACCAGCCAAATACAATATTTTGTATTTCGGTATGTTCGGGAAGCTCCGTAATATCTTTCTCATCCAATATACTGCAGTGACTAAGTCAAAGTCTTTGACCAGTGAGTGTTGCAAATTGATGACGTACGGCACTGAGACGTGGCCGCTAACGATAGGCGTCATAACAGCTCAAGAGATCGACGGAGAGAGCTAGGCTCGGAATTTCTCTACGGGATCGCATTAGAAATTATGAAATCCGCGCAAGAAGTAAAGTCACCGACATAGCTCGACAAAT
This sequence comes from Archips xylosteana, assembly GCA_947563465.1. Lineage (NCBI taxonomy): Eukaryota > Metazoa > Arthropoda > Insecta > Lepidoptera > Tortricidae > Archips > Archips xylosteana. Next base: position 2,949,183 of record OX387356.1, read on the forward strand.
TGCCAGACTCAAGTAGTAATGGGCAGGGTACATCGCTCGTAGAACTGATGGCCGGGACTGGAAGCCAGAAGGCGTAGTGTAGGTAGGCCTCCAGCAAGATGGAACGACGACTTGGATAAGCTTGGAAGGCGCAGGTTGTTTGGCGAACCTTGGGGGAGGCCTATGTTCAGCAGTGGACGTCATTTGGCTGAAATGATGATGATAATGATGATATTTAAAACCTTTATGGCAGCGGTTCTCAATCTTTTTTGGTGACGGAACCCTTTTGGAAAGCGAAATACTTGACGGAACCCTACAATAAAACAATAATTTTTAAAAGTGTATTCTTTATTAATAGGCGTCAGAACGGTCGACCAGAGAGAGGTGTTTTGAATTTTTTTTTCAATTCTTGCGGAACCCTTACAGGGGTATCGCGGAACCCTAGGGTTCCGCGGAACACACTTTGAGTATGGTTGCTTTATGGCAATAACACGAGTTTGAAGTTACAGATCGTGCATTATTATCGTTTATTCCCACCTGACCAATCCAGAGGCCGTATTGTCTAACGCTTCTGACGCTTGCCTTCGCTTTCACCGTCTCTTTCTGTCATTATTTTATACCATTTGACAGAAAGGAATAGTGATTGCGAAGGCAAGCGTCAGAAACGTTAGACAATAAGCCTGCAGGTTGTGTTTTAAACGTATCTATACCTGCTTGCCCTAGCCTGCCCTAAACGGGTCCCTGTATCAAATTTTGTTGCGGGCTTCTGCCTAATGCGGCAAATTTTGGCTTATACGGCTTCGGGGTCTCTTTAGTTGGGGGACTCGGTATCGTATCTTTGATGCAATACCTACCTTAATGATACGTACCCAAACACTTTTAGAACACTTACTTTTACTTTTTATAAGAGCAATTACGCATGTTTATGTTTGTATTTTTTGAGTACGTGTTGTTGCTGATGTTGTTACAAATAAAAGTTTAATTCTGTCTTTTTTCCAAAACGGTCATGCTTGACCCACAGTAAAACCAAGTCCCAGTAAGCAATCTTTGTAGTAATTAAGGAAATCTCTGGGGTATTTAATGTGAAAGGGTTGTATTGCGGGTCGAGCATGCGCCAGTTTACCGTGCAGGCTGTTTCAATACAACTTTATAGCGACTGTACTCATAAAAGCTTGCATCTTATGCATGCTTCTCATGAGGTAAAACTGTAAAAAAATGAAGACCTCCTAAAGAATCATCGTAATTTCATTAAATTATTTTTGCTTAAAATAAGTCCAAATTTTTTTTTTTTTTTTATGTTAGATAGGCCTGACAAACGAACTAGTGGGTCACCTGATGTTAAACTAACACCACTGTCCATAGACACCCGCAGCTCTGTACACGATGCCAGTGCGTTGTCGGCCGGCAACCGGGAGCTAAGTTTAGGAACGGCCCAAGACGGTTTGCGTGCGGTGTAGTACTTACCCGGCCATAAAGATTGCACACGGTCTTTGGAAAAAGACTGCAAATATCGGACATTTGCAGTCTTTTTTTTTTTATGTTAGAAAGGCCAGACAAACGAACTAGTGGGTCACCTGATGTTAAATGATCACCACTGTCCATAGACACCTGCAGCGCTTTACGCGATGCCAGTGCGTTGTCGGCCCTTAAGGAGAGGGAATAGGGGAACGGGGAGAGGGAGGGGGAGAGGGAAGGGGTGAGGTATTGGGCCCCCGGCACTCTCACTGACCGTACGAAACGCAAGCAGGATTACTGCACGCCGGTGTTCTGTGAGAGGGTGGTACTGCCCCGGACGAGCCAGCCCATTCGTGATGCAGCGGCTAGCTACAACATGGCTCTACCACTACAAAACATTGATTAAATAAAAAACTAAACAAAACAAACTAAATTTCGTGTTGACTGACTAGCAACATAATATAAATAAATCGTTTATTTCATACTACAGTCAAAACCGTTTATAACGACATTAAAGGGACAGCAATAGTTGGTCGTTAAACACGGTTGGTCATTGTAACCAGTGTTCTTTGGTATATAAGATCGTGTTGGGTTTTTTTCTTGGTCGTTACATCCAATATGTCGTTGTAATTGGTGTCTGACTGTATATATCCATTATTTGTTTGTAGTGTTAATGTTAAACATTAGTCCAATCACAATTGTTTTTTAAAACGTCGGCTACACGCTCGCAATTTACTGACAATTCAGGTGTCCATAAGCGGCGGTGGCTCTAACCTGTTTGCTCGTTTACTCAAAGGCAAGACGGCGCAAGCGAATGTTAAGTCTGTTTCAAAGATCCTTCAAACGAAAGCTTTACACCAAACTCACATCACAAACCAACCGCTGACACATGTGCCAAATCCTTGTCCGTCAGACTAGTCAGTCAATGCCTCAGTACCGTCGGCCGTGTAATGTTTACAGCTCAGGTTACCACGACCTTGTGACCTCTACCACGCGTGCTCCAAGCAGAGGGAGCTAGTGAGACCGCAACCTAGATGATTAAGGAACAAAAACCACCTAAGTACGCTCAAGCAGACACCAAGTTACTGCCTTTTAGGTTAGGAGATGGATCCACGTCCGAGCATGCGCGGTGGGACGCCGCCCGGGCTCCACTCAGTGAATGGAAGGCAGCCTCCCCGCGTGGTCGTGAGGCAGTGATCAGTGTGTGATGCGAGCGTGACTCCAGGATGGCCGTGGTCTCAAAAGAGCCCGGCCAATACCGACCATGTGCGGCTGCTTAGGTGAGAATCGCACCTAAGTTTACTACATTACAATTTCATTCAGTCTATATCTCTAAAGCTTCGCTGTTTCCAGACGTGAGATAAATCTAAGCCAGGTCCAAAAAGCATAATCGAAACTTTCACTGTAACCCTTCATAATTAAAAATTCGTAATGGTTGATAAATGATAATAAAAGACAGTAAGGCCTGTTTTTTCAAGAACTATAGCGTCCCGTGTTTGATAGCTTCGATTGTAGACATGAAAAAAATCTAGAGCTAGACTAAAACAGTATCTGAACATTCATTAAACCTTTATAATTCAAAACTCATAAAGCCTGATAATAAAAGACGGTAAGGTCTGTTTTTCCACGTCCTGTGTTTGAAAGCTTCAATTATAGTTCAGTAGCTTCAGTATCTGAACTTTTAATATAACGCTTTATAATTCAAGCCTAAAAAATTCAAGAGTATTAAGCATTATCTGAACTTTAAAATAACGTTTTATAATTCAAACCTCATAATGCTTGATAATATAAGACGGTAAGGTCGGTTTTTCCAAGATCTCACACGTCCCGTGTTTGAAGCTTCGCTTGAAGACATGAAATAGATGCCAAGACTAAAAAGCAGTATTAGAACTTTCATTTGAATCTTTTTAACTCAAACTCGTAATATCTAGATATAAAAGTCGTAAAGGTCAGTTTTATTTAGTCATAATCGGGCGGCTGCAGGCCGTTTTCGAGCGGCATTTTGGTTTTGTCGGTCCCTTTTAGATAATGCAAGCGCACATTCGCATTTCACAAGGTTGAGGTGTATTGTTTTCATTTGAATCTTAACCTGGCTGACTACCTGTCTAAATAAATGAATAGTAAATTATTGTTAAGTACTTATAAAGATAAAATAAGGTATTGAGTGAAGACCACTGATCGGCAAACGTAGCGTGGGACGTCCTCAGACTCGGTGGAGCGATGATCTTCGCAAGGCGGCTGGCAAGAGCTGGATGAGAGCGGCCGAGGATCGTGCTCAGTGGCGTGCCATGGCAGAGGCCTATGTCCAGCAGTGGACGAGCATAGGCGAATGATGATGATGATAAAGATAAAAGTAAAATGTTTTACAGGGGCATTCAGTCCAAGCGACCCTCCACCTACTGACATATTCCGAATAAAGCAAATGATACCTCCAGCTCATGTTAATTGCTTTAAAATCAATTTTCTAAAAATGATCTATAAACATAAAAAGGCGGACTTTGTACAGGCTTAACGATATAACTCCGAGTTGCAAAATTCAATGGTGTGTACGAAGTTCCCAATCCACACTGGGCCCGCGTGGGAACTACGGCTCAAGCCCTATCATGATCATTGTAGTCGCATAAATTTTTATTTCATATTTTTTTGGGTGTTTTTTGGTTTTTCTTTTTGCTGTGTTAGTGTGGAGACTTCTAGTCCCAGCTCAATTTGCAGCTTGTCCCATCCTTCCATTACTATATTGCGTATAAACTCCAAACTTTATTCAGTGAACTCTACTCCCGTGTCTTCATTCCATGTATTTCACACGAAATAAAAACTGAAACATGGATGCACAGAAAAACTCTGTAAAAGAGACCAGCGCTGGGAATCGAAACAAGGTCCTCAGCATTCCGTGCTGCGTGCTAAACCCCTACACCACCACTGGTCAGGAATTTAGACACAAATTTCTCCTATACATCCATCACATCACAGCTTTTAGTCACTTAAGCATCACTTCATTCCATGTTGTTATACTTTAAAAAAAAAACTTCTTTTGTATAACGTTTTTGTTTTTCAAAAAAACCCCTTCCAATGCCTTTCAATATACCGTTGAAAATTTAAGTTTTTCTTTGATTTCTGAAGCAGTGTTTTGTCCCCTAGCACCCCTTTAGATGGCCTAACTTATGTTTCTCTACAGCGCGAGCGTATTGTTTTGCTCGCAAACCTATCCGGGTGGAAATGGTTTTGTTCCACTCATACTCGTACCTACCTATTACTATGTATGCAATGTCCTGCATCTATCTTTCTCGCGGCACATTGCTTTGATACGTACAGTCAAGGGCAAAAATATGTATACACTTTAGTACCTTGTCTATATTCGTCATATTTGAACTGCCATATATGAACTGTCACAGTGGTTAAAGTGACAAGGTACTAAAGTGTATACATATTTTTGCCCTTGACTGTACCTACGGTCACATGCAAAAAAATATACTTATACGTTAACAAGGTGTCAAAAATATCTATACAACTCTACGTCATTAACCATAAGGTTGATGTTTACATATTTTGACGCGATGACTATACATACATATACATATTTGTGCTTACACATACATATGTATACATATTTGTGCATCCGGCTGTACAAACCAGTGTGGCGTATGTAACCTAGGAGACCGGTGCAAAAAATAAATTGAAGCCTTTAAAAACCTGTTTACACTTTGTTAAGTAACAAGTGCAGGTGATAAGTGCAGGTGTAAAGTGATTAGTAAAAACGTGTAAACGGTCAAAAAATACAAAATTTATAAATCCTCTCTCACTAATATTATAAATAAAAAAAGTTTGTAAAGATGTTTTGATATTTGATTGCTTGGATGTTTGAATATTTGTTGGTTAATCTAGGTTGACTGGCGTCGTCCACTTCATGATCATCATGAAGTCATGATGCCATATTGTTTAAAGCACGGGCGGTTGCGATTGCATTCACCGTCTCTTTCTACCCTCATTCTACACCGTGTGATAGAAAGAAATGCTGAAAACGATTGTAGGCCGGCGCAGACCATGCCACGTCACGCGCCAGTTGTAATAAATAAAACTGTAAGAAAGATGGCGCACTAGAAAATGTGCCATCTTTCCTACAGTTTCATTCTTTACAACTGGTTCGTGACTCACTCATCTGGTCTGCGCCGGCCTCATCTAATCGGCCGACGATCAGATGAGATATATATCTTCGATGAAATCGTAAGTTCGGAAACGGCAAAGTCACGAATTGAGCCAACTTTAAGTTCTAAATTACTCCCACCAGTCACCCTTTTAAACAATTCCTTAACTGGTCACCCTGTACAACGTTCAAGCTCTCTTATTGGATTTTTAATTAATTTTATCAATTGCGAAATGCACAGTTCAATTAATTCTTAATCCTCAGTAGATTGCCGAACAGTACCTAGTTAATTATAAAACAACAGTTTGATTAAAACGTAGTTTCATTGTGGATGTACTTACGTATTTAAATATTTTAAAGTAATTACCTTGAGGCCGCGTCGGGGGGCTGCAACGAAATTCGATTTGAAATTCGAAATTCGTGCCATCCCTTTTAATCTTTTGTTTAATACGATTAGCGTGTACGGAACGGCACGATATGAATTTTGAAAATGGAATTCGTAATATAAGGCCAGGCACACGATAGAACATTGAAATGTGGCTGGCTATAATGTTGACAAACGCTAATGCATTATGACCACTTATTTATACTTTTCACAAAGTGTTACCCCGTAACAACGTGCTACTGGTTTGATATTGTAGAATTGTGCATTGTGCATACTAAAACCAAGCATTTTACCTGGATAAAAACTATCCTATGTCCTTCTTAGGGTCTCAAATTGTCTCCATACTGATTTCATTTAAATCGGTTCAGCGGTTAAAGCGTGAAATGGTAACAGACATACAGACAAACAGTTACTTGCTCATTTATAATATTAGTAAGGATTAGCAATAAAATTTTTAATATTAAAGATCCCATTTCATTATTTTTTTCTATAGGATAATGTCAAATGAAATAATACAATAAATGAAATCAAAGAGAAATAAATTACATGTAGCATTTGTTAATTAAATACCTACATGTAGTAGGTATCGTGTACTGCCTTTTCGGCGAATTATTTTTCGCAAACTGATTCATTTGGCAAATTTTTCATTTCCCAAATGTTAATTTTTTCTGAAACTGTAAGTTTACAGTTACAGTTAATCAGAATGAATAGTTCTGAATAGTTATTCAGGATATATTTCAGGACTATCCTGTAGGTTAGGTTAGGTTAGGTTTGTTTTATAACAATCCTGAAAAGTTTACAGTTTCAGAAAAAATAAACATTTGGGAAATGAAATATTTGCCAAATTAATCATTTTGCGAAAAGTTTTTCGCCGAAACATTAGTAAACCAGTAGTTATAATTAGGATCGTATAGTAGGGTCTTATACACTCGCTTATTTAGAAGCAATTTATGCACACTAATCATTTTTGACACTGGCTGTAACTAATTTAAAACTTTTTAAACAATACCTCTTTCAAAGATCGTGTCACAAAAACGTGCGTCTTGTTACACGGTCACTACGCGTGACGCAGTCCCACGTGACAACCCTAGCTTCGGCTCAGATTGCTTTGACGTTTTGAAATAAGAACAAAGTTATAGGGTTGTCACATCGCGTAAAATATTGCAAATGCGTGATTGCTAGTTTATTTCCGTCTAGAGATTGTAGTCAGCCTTGAATTGCTGTAAGAAATGTCTGTGTCAAAGCACCTTTATAATTTACTAGCCTTCCGTCCGCAGCTTCGCCCGCGATAAATTAATTTTCTCGTAGGAAATAGTTATTTGTGCAACAAGAGAGCAAAGTTGGTTTTTACTGCGAGTGTTGATTTTGAATCACGAGTCAGCGAAGGATTCTACAATTGAATCACGAGCGTCAGCGAGTGATTCTAAGTTAGAATCCTGAGTGCGCGAGTGATTCAAATACACGAGATGCAAAAAACTTTGGTCTCGTGTGACACATACAACTTTTCACCTCAGCAGCGAGAACATAATAAATTGTTTAAGGTATATAAACGTCGTCTTTTTGTCTTTGTTGTGGTTTTCAACATTGAGTAAATACTCCATAATTGTACCTATATAACAATACAGTATCCGAAAAAGTGTTTGCACCCTTTGCTAGTCTCCAATGCTTAAAAATATCATAAGCTTTTAAATATTTTTCGCGAGACTTTTAAAGTAAGAAACTTAAATCTGCATTTTGTATTACTGCCTTAATTCGTCTGGTGTTCAATTGTTGACTTCGTCACTGGACTCACTCATATCATATTCAAAAATTTATTAAATAAGTAATTATTACTATTCTATAATTTCCAAATTGCCTTTGATCGTGTGTCAAACTCTAGGTATCGAACTCAGCAGCTAGCGAAACAGAAGAAGAAAAGAATTAAAATTTGAATCCCGCTATTTTTTAAAGATGCGTTCCGATACTGCGCCCGATATTTATCACGATGTTCAAGATTGTTAAAATTATTAATAATTATATAGATACATGTTAAACTTTGTATTTTTCTACAACATTTTTACTATTTGATTACTTATATAAAAATATAATCCAATTATTAATAAAGTACCATAATTAAATTTAAAACCTTAACAGGCCAATTACAATATTAAGGTTAAGTACGTATTATGAGTATCCGAACGTTCAATCGTTCGTTTATTTTTTAGGCCTACTAGGTATAGAATTTGAAATCGAACTTAGAATCGATTTGATCTTATATCTCGCTCTTTTCATATCGAAATGAAATTGACAGATCAAACTGAAGTTGAAATCTTTCGAATTCAGCACATGGGAAGGATGAATGATGGCATTGTCCTCGACATTTAAAAAAAATAATTAAAAAGCTAGTTTGTCTCACGCAGTGAGCAAAATCGGATTTTGCTCACTGTTTTTTAGTAGCCAAACCTGGCTGTTTGAGGTGCTGAGGTGAAAAGGTATTTTCCCGCGGTAAAAAGTAGCCTATGTCGCAGTAATAATGTAGCTTTCTAACGGCAAAAGAATTTTTGAAATCGGTCCAGTAGTTTCGGAGCCTATTCAATGCAAACAAACAAACAAACAATCAAATCTTTCCTCTTTATAATATTATTATAGATATAAAAACCGGCCAAGAGCATGTCGGACACGCCCAAGGTAGGGTTCCGTAGCCATTACGAAAAAATCAAGTAATATTTTTCTCAGGATTTCGTATGTGTACGGAATCATCCAAGTTTAGGTATATTTTATACCTTAGGCTACTATTTACTCTAAAACTACAAATAATTTCCAAGCAATCTTAGCCGCTATAATTTTCCTAGTAAATTTGATATATTTACTACCATTCTGAATTTTTTGAAATTTTTCTACCCAACAGTTTAGATTTTAGAGGGGGGGAGACGGTCGATTTTAATGAAAATTTTCACTTTAAAGCTGGATATTTCGCAAACAGATTACTGAATAGAAAAATCATGTTAGCAACCCCACAATGGTTGTAAAAGACCTATCCAACGATACCTCACACTACAGGGTTAGTCGAGAAAAAAAAAATCACCCCCCCTTTAGGTCTATGGGAGGTACCCTAAAAAAAAATATTTTTTATTTTTATTTTACCACTTTGTTGGCGTGACTGATATGTATATTCATACAAAATTACAGCTTTCTAGTACTAACGATCTCTGAGCTTAGCCGCGGACGGACAGACAGACAGACATGGCGAAACTATAAGGGTTCCTAGTTGACTACGGAACCCTAAAAAGAAACAGTTTTTTTGAATCAAATTTTCTAGAAGGCGCTTAATGTGGCTTATGAAAATTACGAGAAGGCTGTTTCAGAGAAAATCTTGGCCCATTTGTATTTAAATGAAAATTTAAAAGTTCCCGTGACTTACTAACCTTTTCTTAGTACCTACCTACCTACGCACCAAAAAATTCAGAGAACGAATGTAATAATAAAATTGCCTATAGAAAATAAAGAATATAAAGAATTCTTAGTAAACTGCTTGAACTAAAATACCAGTATTTACTTATCTTTCTCTGGCAGTTAAGGTCTTCCAAGAACTGAAATGAAGGCGTGGAAATGGTTATCTAAATATTTCTCTGAAAATTTGTGTTAGCAAACGTTTTACGAAATAACGGATTCATATACATATACTAAAATTGATCATTTGTCTATGTGCACGACTGTGCATATATAACCTTGTTTTTCTATGTTTCTTGTTCCTTTTTTAGGGTTTCGTAGTCAACTAGGAACCCTTATAGTTTCGCCATGTCTGTCCGTCTGTCTGTCTGTCTGTCCGCGGCTAAGCTCAGAGACTGTTAGTACTAAAAAGCTGTAATTTGGCATGAATATACATATCAGTTACGCCAACAAAGTGGTAAAATAAAAAAATTATAAATATTTTTTTTAGGGTACCTCCCATAGACGTATAGTGGGGGTGATTTATTTTTTCTCGACTAATCCTATAGTGCGGGGTATCGTTGGATAGGTCTTTTAAAACCATTAGGAGGTTGCTAACATAATTTTTCTATTCAGTGATCTGTTTGCGAAATATTCAACTTTAAAGTGAAAATTTTCATTAAAATCGACCGTCCCCCCCCCTCTAAAATCTAAACTGTTGGGTGGAAAAATTTGAAAAAATTCAGAATATATTAAATTAAAAATATATTAATTGAAATATATTAAATTTACAAGGAAAATTATAGCGGCTAAGATTGCTTGGGAATTATTTGTAGTTTAAGAGTAAATAGTAGCCTAAGGTATAAAACATACCTAAACTTGGAAGATTCCGTACACATACGAAATCCTTAGAGAAATATTACTTGATTTTTTCGTAATGGCTACGGAACCCTATCTTGGGCGTGTCCAACACGCTCTTGGCCGGTTTTTATGATTAGTATTGTCTTTGATTCTAGGATGATGTCAAATTGAAAAATAAAGGAATTTGGTTACAAAAATGCTAATATCGTCTCTATTTTAATATTAGTAGACCAAAGTCTACGTAGCTTCTTAAATTTGCATAATTCTAATCTTAACTTTTTTCCGGGACACTAAAATGACAGCTGGAAAATTGTTGTCACTTTGACATGTATTTTGCGATGATGGCCACTTGTGGCAAATATAATGTGTTTTATAGTGAAAAAATACGGATAACTCTCGTCTATGATCAAGTTTATAGCTCGAGTTGGGTCTCACAGCATCTGCAGGGAAATTGTGTAACTATTTTGACACCCTGCATCGGACTGAGATGACAGTTCTTGTATGGCTGTGACAGCTGGCTGTTTCCGATACCAATTGTCAGCCCATAAAAGAACCGTCGACATTGGCAAAATACGCCTTACTAAAGTAGCAAGGGTGAAAGCCAAGAAAAAAAAAAGAACTGTCAAAATGAACGCGATGGCGATTGCGAGGGAGTAAGACAATTAGCCTGCTGTAGTTTCATGTTCAAAGTCTAAAGCGTTTTCTTAAAAAAAAGGATTTTTTTACTCGATTGTGCTAGAAAGGAGTGGATCTTTTCAGCATTAATGTTTATATTAGCGTACTACTCGCAACATTTCTTTTCCTAGGGGCAATTCACGAAGAGTGACCGTAATGAATGAACCGTTTCAACATTCAACGGAAACATTATTGAATGACTCAAATACAGCTCTGAATGAACGAATGACATGGCTGAATGAGTCCAATTCCAATCCGTGCCCCGAGATGTCAAAGTTTTAATGAGATATGTGGGGATACACAGAATTTAATAACGCTGTGTATTCAACGAATCAACAAAGAGAGATGCCGCGTAGAAAATTGGAAACCGACCGATCCTCAAGTTCTGTTTATCTGCTTTTATTGTGCTTGTTTATCTTTTTCGTTTGAAAAACGCCTTTGAACGACCGGGTGAACGAACATTGAATGGTACGATACGGTGTGGCGCTCATTCACTCTGAGTGGGGGGATTTGCCGCGCTTTTTAAATAACGAATACTGAGCTCATATGCTGGTTTTCCTGAAACAAATGAATAACTTACTAGTAAAGTAAGCGCACCAAAGATAGAATTTTTATGAGTTTTTTTTTTAAAAATTGAGTTTGACTGAAGCCAATCAGGTTAATACGCGGCGATTATGCTTACTTAACAGAAGCGAAAATGGTGAATAGTGCGAATCTACGCAAATTAAAAACAGACGGCCGATAGAATGTAGAATAGATATATTTTCGACTGAAATGTGCAGATGCCTATTTCGTTAATGTAATTTAGTTTGAGTAGGAAACTACCGTGAGACTCAGAGTGAAAAAATACGTATAACTCACGTCTCTACGATCGAGTTTAGCTCAACATGTTTCGGGCTAATCCGTAGGCCTACATCCCGGAGCACACTCCACACCACGCCACGCCGTGGTTTGTTAGTGTAATAATTTTCGTGTGTTTTTTTCTTTTTTTTAGTCTAAAAATTGTGTCGGTTTCACTTTGATTTATTCTGTTTTTTTTTTATGAATGATGTGTTGTGTGTCATGACCTGATGGTCCCAAAGGAAGATCAAGGCCGTTTGTAAGGCCGGCGGCAGTTAGTTAATTTGGTAAGTAGGTACATACCATATTTTGACATGCGCTTTTTTTATTTTAATGTTGTTTTATTTTATTACCTACTTCTGTCCGTGTTGTCTGTCACAAATAAATGTTTTCTTTTTTTAATCACAAAGATAATCACGGTCTTTATTACAAATATATAGGTATTATCTAATGTAATTAACCGCGAATCCTTAATAACCGTCATCATTTTTAATTGTTTTTAATTAGGTTCTCAACGGTAGGTTATTTAAAATAGAATCGATTGCCTGGCTGCATTCCTGGCAACACTCACATACCTAATTAAGATAACATGGGTGCTCGATTTTAATTGGACAATTATGTTGGCATACGGGTAAGTCCTAGATTTGTCCTAGATACATCTAATTGCTGCTGCCATTTTGTATTCTATGATAACGTCAATATTTCTATACATAATGCAGTCGAATATAAAGATACTTACCAAAGTTATACAAATATGTATACACGACTTTATTCACTTGACTTTAAGGTTGTGGATAGGTACCCGTACATGTTTTTGTAACTTTGGCCCTGTCGATATCTTGGAAAACTGTACAGTTGCAGAACAAAAAGGTTAGTCAGGTTTCAAATACTTTAATTTAACACTTTGCAAACAATGTTACATTTCTTACCCACAACAGAGTTAAAATTTATCTATCTATCTATCTATCTAATACCTTTAAACGAGCATTTCTCAATTATATGTATATATATATATATAATCAGGATCTCGGAAACGGCTCCAACGATTTCGATGAAATTTGGTATGTGGGGGTTTTCGGGGATGAAAAACTGATCTAGCTATGTTTCATTTTCAGAAAATCGCTTTTACTCGTGTTTTCCGGCTATTTTTGTTTGCATTAGAATATAAAGCTAAATTTCGCCGACTTCGAGCAGATCATAATGGCACATTAGAAATCGGGTGGTCGCGGATCCAGCCGACCTCGGTTCGATTCCACGTTTTTTTTCAAGATTTTTAGTTTTTTTTTTAAGTTTATTTTTCATGAGAAAACGTCAAGTTTCTTCTTTTGTGAGAAAAAGTTACTTTTTTGTGAGAAAAAGTTACTTTTTTGTTAGAAAAAGTATTATAGGGAACGTGCAGTAACTATAGGCTGCAGCACTAATGCGACAGAAGAGACACTATGCGGACAGTAAAACAAACTTATCAAGGTAAAACATTCAAATTGATGGCACCCTTATGGCACCAGTTGGCAGCACCGTCTATGTGCACGTTCCCTATTGGGAGCACAGAACAGGAAAAGCCGGTTGTCTGTAAAGTCGGTTTACGGACGATAGTTTAACTAATAATGGACCATCTACACAATGGGATAATAGAAAGCAGCCATAACTCCTGGAATCATTTTGTGCAGGACCGAGCCCCTCAACATAATAAACTGCTTCTGCTCCACGTCAATATCAGATCGCTAATAAAGAATCATGCTTATCTAGAACAAATAATAAGTGAGTGCCCTTTAATTATCCATGTAATTGTGGTCTCCGAAGTAAATGTGAATGACAAAACTAAAAACTTATTTAATATCGACAACTACACAATGAACACACAACTGCGTGAAAATAAAAGAGGAGGTGGCATTATTGTTTATACTCATAAAAGTGTAGCATTTCTAAGTGAAAAAACTATAACAACAAGTTTTGAATGCCTGCTGGGGCAAGTAATATTGCCCAGTGGGTACAAGACTTTTGTGTGTGCTATATACCGGCCGCCGCATCTAAATGTAAGTGACTTTAATAGTGAGTTAACTCAACTGTTGTCTAGATATCCATTGAATTGTAACTTCATTACCTGTGGTGACATGAACCTTGATCTAAAAATTAACAGTCGGGTAACGGGCTCCTATCAAAACACTATGGCGTCACTTGGTTTTTCTTGCTGCATTACACAGTACACTAGAATTGATACCACAGAGAGATGCACATCCAAGTCGTGCATTGATCACATATTCATAAGGGATATAGCCAAGCAGGGAGATTATCAACATTCAGTTAATGCTGCAGTAATAAGAGACTCTCCCGCTGATCATTTTATGACTGGAATCTCTCTTTGTGGTAAAGAAGTAGTAGGCAATGATAAAATGTACAGAAAAATAGACAACCACCTTGTGAGGCAGGAGCTTGTTAAAATTGACTGGACTCCAGTATTTGAGCTTCAACACCCTAATGATATATATAACTTCATAATCAATAGATTTACTGAAGTCTATGAACTATGCACAACTCAAAAACCAGTTGTAAACAACACTAGACATAATTGCACCTGGATAACAGATAAACTTGTAGAAATGTCTACCACTAAAAACAAATTATTACAAATATACCTAAAAGATACAAATAATAAAGAAAATGAGCTGTTGTATAGAAGGTATAGAAATAAAACCAATAGGCAAATGAACAAAGCTAGGAATAATTTCACAAAAAGAGAAATTTGTACTAATTATAAAAATCCGAAAAAAATGTGGGAAATAATCAACAAACTAACTGGCAGAATCACTAGAGCCATAGATGACTTACTGCTCAAGTCTTTCAAAATGAAAGCTAGAGAACTATCAGATAAGTTTGCCCATGAATTTGAAAATAATGTACTTTCTGTGCTCACCTCATGTGATGTGCCGCTGCTTGAAGAAAAAACCTATTCTAACACGCCCAAGGTGTCAATAAAAATCAATAAAATCAAAGTTGACAGTATGAATAAAATAATTAAAAATATCAATATTAACAAAAGTGCAGGCTTTGACGGTTTGAGAGCAAGAGACATAAAATATATAACAGAAGCCATGACACCTGTGCTTACACATTTAACTAATCAATGCTTATCTACCTCTTCATATCCTGACAAATTGAAAATAGGAATCATCCGTCCTATTCACAAAAAAGGCAGCTATGTAGACACTAATAACTATAGACCTATAACTTTATTATCAACAATAGACAAAATAATTGAAAAATATCTAGGAGAAAAAATTAACAACTTTCTGGCAAGCAACGGCATAATACATGAAAGACAATTTGGTTTTCAAAGAGGTAAAAATACTTCACAACTATTAGCTAAATTTACAGATGAGGTAAATGCCCACCTAAATGATAGGAAACATGTCATAGTGACGTTCATAGACTTCAGTAAAGCATTTGATACCCTAAATCATGAAATACTTTATAAAAAGCTTCAGCAAAATGGTATACAGGGACCAACCCTAGACTGGTTCAAAAATTATCATTATAATAGATATAACTCAGTAAGCATAGCCGGAGAAAAAAGCGAACTGCTACAATCCACCTTTGGCACAGCGCAGGGTTCAATAATCGGTCCAACTGAATATCTGATATATGTAAATGACATGTGCAACATTTTCCAAAATGCCTCTGTATACCAATTTGCTGATGATACATGCTTGATAACTGCTAACAGTAATGTAAAGATGGCAGAATGTCAAATGCAGAGTGAATTTAATACCTTGTGTAAATGGGCACATGACTTGGGACTTTCTCTAAACTATAATAAGACTAAAGTGGTTCATATACACTCACCATATATTAATAGTAGCACTATCCCTAACATTGTGGCCCATAGTCACGCATGTATGCATGACGGACAGACATACTGTAGTTGTGAGTCATTGGAAGTTGTTAAACAACATACTTACCTAGGATTAAAAATTGATGATAAATTTAATTGGAAACCTCATGTTGAACATGTATGTAAAAGATTAAGAGCAATTCTCAGCAACCTTACTATACTTAAACACAAAATGCCATATAACACACTCCGGCTGCTATACATGGCGCTTGCAGACTCTATTATCAGTTATGGCTTGTCTAGCTATGGCCGCACTTATAAAACTTACCTGGAACTGATTTATAATATTCAAATAAGGCTACTAAAAGCAATAGTCCCTCTGAAAATAAAGCACCGATATAAACATAACTACTCTAAATTGTTTCAGTATTGTAGGGTAATGGATGTGTATGATAAGATAAAGCTTGCTGTGATACTAGAATACAAAGATATGATGGGGAGGCTGGATAGATATAGGAGACCTTGCAATCTGAGAAGCTTGCCCAATGAGCCCTACTTCAAAATACCAAAAACAAAAAATGTGTATGGCAAGCGGACATGGACTGTCTGTCTTCCTATCACGCTGAACAGCCTCCCCAGGCATGTCATAGATAAAGTATTAGAAAAACCTAAAAGTATTAAAAATTTAATTAA
Source organism: Archips xylosteana (assembly GCA_947563465.1). Lineage (NCBI taxonomy): Eukaryota > Metazoa > Arthropoda > Insecta > Lepidoptera > Tortricidae > Archips > Archips xylosteana. Next base: position 2,965,449 of record OX387356.1, read on the forward strand.
GAAAGCACTAAATATTGGCATAGCATAAGTTAAGGAAAAATGGTAAATAGAATACTAGTAATATAATGTTGTTGTGTATAAATCTAGATAAAGCAGATGAGCATTATATACATATCAGTATGTAATGATATGAATGACATGTAATAAAACAACTATGATTGAGGGGTTTGGGTGGTTGGTTAGATGTAGACAAACTTCAGTTTTCAAATTTGGCACATTCAAGGGTTCAAAACATTTTTTATTAATCTATCTTTGTAATACAAACTAGGCTAACGTTTTTGAATACAGTAATGTAAATGTTTGGATAGTTTTAATGGAAGAATTACAGTATTTAGGACATCATTTGGCATTGTTTTTGTTTGCATTTGGTTAGTTGCCTAGGCCTTCCAAGTATAAACACCGACAATGTAATGTCTGTCATATGTTGTATTTACTTATTATGTACTTAGATCTAGGTAAATAAATGTACAGTCTGGTTCGCCGGTATATGTATCGCCGGCCTTTCATGGATGTCTGTACGTAGACCTTATGTTACCATAATAGGGTCTATGTATAGATATTTGTGGGATGTTGGCGGTGCGGGTATTGGTGAACTTGACAATACGGTCAGCGTCATGAAGATATATTTCATATGGCTACTTAGATCTAAGTACATAAATGTACGGTCTGCGCCATGAACGGGCGAGTGCCTTGGTACCTTGTCGCTTTCAGTTGTTTGACTACATGGTTTTATTTGGCTATTTAAACATGATATTAAGGTGGCGGGGTGCAGGGGTGGTCGCGTGTTTGTGGCGCTGACCGTACTAGTAATAGTAATAGTTTTATTTTTATTTCCTTTTTTATATTGAGTCTGTGAATGAGCGGGGGGCGGGGCTGGCATCGGGTTGGTGGCGGAGTGGAGTGCTGAGGGGTGGCATGCTTCCTGCTAGCTTTGGCGCCTTCCTCTCGACTGGTCCATTTAGATTTAGACTATTTTGAATGGACTAGGCGGGAGTGGAGGTGCTAGGGGTTGGCGGGGGGTGTGACATTCCGAGGCGTTCAGCTTGGTCACTGATCTGGTGTTGGCCTTGCTCCTCGTTCATTTACAAACGTAGGGGTGTCCCGTTCGCATTCTTTAGTTAATAATCTTAAATATTTAAAGATTGTAACTAAGTTTAAGAATATATTTTTTTTTTGTAATTAATTTGCAATAAACAGATTAAAATTTAAAAATTTTTTTTTTTTTAACGTGACTCACCCCCCCCCCCCCCCACTCCCTCCGGTGTTTTTGTCAAATATCTTGAAAACGGTGCATCCTACGGCAAAATCAATGAAATTTTCATCCCCCCTTTAATACCCCCGCGCTCCCTCCCCCGAATGCCCCCCCTCTCACCCCCCCCACCCCTCCGGTGTTTTGATCTCGGAAACGGCTCCAACGATTTCGATGAAATTTGGTATTTGGGGGTTTTTCGGGGATGAAAAATTGATCTAGCTTGGTCTTATCTCTGGGAAATCGCTTGGTACCTACCGAGTTTCTGCCCGAGCAGAGCTCGGTCGCCCAGGTACTGTTCCTTGACTATGAATAGTTAAGCTAAAATATTTTTGTTAGTTTAACCTGCCATTATACTCTGTTAAACGAAGCAATGAAACCTATTCGCTTACGATAATTAATTCCTTGATGTCTACAATTTATCTACAAGCAAAAGTCGACTTTAAGATGTACGAAGGACGAATCTTTTTCTTTTTTTTTTAAAAGAGAGCACATGTATATACACAAGTGGGATGTCTGGCGGACCCCAAACTAGGCTGAGCCTGTATCTTGAGGCCCTGGAGTGCATTATGTGAATCGATTTAGAGTTAATAATCTTGATACATTTGATTAATGACTTGAGTATTATAAAAAGGACACCAAAAAAACAAATAAAATAAAAGCAAATATTAATGAACTAAAACAATTACTTTGCTCACCCGCGACCTTACAATAGTTACGTTTATGCAAGAAATGTGTGTTCATGCAGTTCCTCCACCTCCACACTGTACGAACACACACAAATCACACAAACACAACCATCACCACCACCAAGCTACACTGACGCGTTTCGAACTCAACCAGAGCTCATCTTCAGAGTAACCGTATGCAAAGTAATTGTTTTAGTTCATTAATATGGACCTCCGCAAAGTAACGCCTGATTCAATAAATTAAAGCAAAAATTAAAATTAAAATAAATAAAAATAAAAGCAAAGAAGCGCACAGAAATTTTGTGTGTGTGTGTGTGTGTGTGTGTGTGTGTGTGTGTGTGTGTGTGGTGTGTGTGTGTGTGTGTGTGTGTGAGTGTGTGCAAGTGTATGCATATGCTGAGTACCGGCGGGAACAGGAATCAGCAGGAATTATTACACATACACACTTTTGTACATAGTAAAATAAAATAAAAAACCGTCCAAATGCGTAGTAAGCCATGGTTTAAGTCTCCATACTAATATTACGCGGCAATACCTATGATAGCCGTGGTGGCCTATACTTCATTTAATTTAGAATTGAAAACCACAACATCATATATTGCGGCTCGTCAACTATTTTTTACCTAGCAAATAGTACAGTACAATAGTCTGGAAGCCGCAAAATAAAATTGTTTTAATGTCACTTTATTTGCGTGTCGTCAATTGTTACTCTAGTACAAATTGTATAGAGATTACAGTCCACGAGCCGCAATATAATGTTGTTGTGGTTTATAATTCTAAATTAAATGGAGTATAGTGGTTTGTCCCATGGCCTCTCAAGCAGGTTCGAATCCCGGCTCACACCTCTGAGTTTCTCGGAGTGTGCGATAGTACATTTGAAATTTACCATGAGCTTTACGGCGAAGGAAAACATCGTGAGGAAACCTTCATACACCTGCAAAGAAATTTAATTTTGTGTGTGAAGTTCACAATCCGCCTAGACCCACGTGGGAGCTACGGTCCAGCACCTCTCATTCTAAGACGAGGCCTGTGCCCTCCAGTGGGACGTATATAGGCTATGATGATAACTTTGATGATGATTTTAGATTACCTATTAGGTAGATATAGTTTGCGTTTAAGTATTTGTAACAGCAAAATAAACATTAAGTTAGTAACCATGGTTGCACTTCACTGAACGTTTTATCTCGTTTGATAAAAATCACAAAAAAAACGAGTTCTCGCGTGGGTAGGTACTTGAATAAAGAATTGGTTATATTTTTAACCAAATCGAATGTAAACAGTCGACTGCGACTCTACCAGAGTAAGAAATGAAATGAGGACGACAATACCTTCAATTTCAGCCGCCACATTCTATCACAGTACTACTCGAAGTAGTCGATAGTACTCGTGGGTCGTGGGTTCGAGTCCGGGCTCACACCTGTGAGTTTTTCGGAATTTATGTGCAAAATTTATCATGAGCTTTACGCGATGGAAAAACGTCGTGAGGAATCCTGGACATGCCTGCGAAGAAACTCAGTGGTGTGTGTGAAGTTACAATCCGCATTGGGCCCACGCGTGGGAGCTACGCCTCAAGCACAGAATATATAATAGTACTGACGTACAGAATGGACACGCTCCACCCCGCACCGATTCGAGTTACCCCACCCCTCAAGGCGCAGATTGCCGGACCCCGCCGGAATCCAGAAGAGTGCGCGCGCGATGTATGTAGGCGTACGCGTGTACAGACGTCGTCGTGCTTATGTAGATTCAAGAACGCGTATTTGTACGTCGTCACAGAATATATAATAGTACTGACGTACAGAATGGAAACGGTCCGCCCCGCACCGATTCGAATTACCCCACCCCTCAAGGCGCAGATAGCCGGAAACCGCCAGAAACCAGTCGGGTGCGCGACGCGATGCATGTCGGCCGCACGCACGGACCAACTGGTCCGTGGCCGCACGGCACTAAACTTTTGCGAAATGGGAATATATTGTGCATTGTATGGGTGTTTGGCATCAACCTAAGACAAGGAAAGGAGTTTTTTTCGATTTCCGAAGGACGAAAGAAGGTTGATAACCAACTTCAATTAGCAACATGTAACATTAGTAACTAGGGAAAGTAGGTTTAAAAGTTTGTTACCTATAATTTATAAATAGACTTATATTAGTAGGTAGGTATTAGTAAAATTAATTTGTTAACTATTTCCTATCAATATCTACAATTACATTCTCTAATTGTCTTTACAAAATGAATTAGGTATACACTCATTCACTTATTTTTAAACACTTAATTTAGACAAACGATAAGTTTAATTATAAGTACTACGATAATTAGATTACCAACTCATTTTATTTTACATTACAATGTTGCTCGCGCTCAACGAACGGCGCGGCATTCACTTTCCGCAGCTATCTCTTTCTATCTCTTTTTGCGATAGTCAGATCTGTGCATCTTACGCACACATTGACGCGTGTACAGACGTCGTCGTGCTTGTGTGGATTCAGGAACGCGTGTTTTGTGCGTCGTGTCCGCCGTGTGACGTCGTGTCCGCCGCGTGCCTCAAGCCTCATTCTGAGAGTAGCCCTGTGCCCTTCAGTGGGACGATGTAATCCATGTGGGATCATTTTATATTGGTGTTCGGGACCCCCCTTAATATACTGTTTTAAACTTTCGTGATTTTCACTCACTAATTGTTATACTAAACGGAATTTATCACGCAAACAATATTTAACTCGAAGTTACGGCCACGTTGCAGCAGCCGTGGTCACGAGTTGACTCAACGAGTGGCCAAAACGTCGAGGTAAAATATTGTTTGCGTGATAAGTCCCGTTTAGTATAACCCCCTTAATGATTAATTTAATTCTAATTAATTTATTTGTTGCTCTAACGGCCACAGTAGTACATACCTAATCGGTGAAAATTTTAACTACTTAGTTATTGTCATTAGGAACATATAGTTTTACCTTTATTTTATTTTTAGTTTTTGTTGTTGTGGCGGCAACAGTAATACAATATCTGAAAATTTCTACTGTCTAGCTATCACGGTTCATGAGATACAGCCTGGTGACAGACAGACGGACAGTGGAGTCTTAGAGTAGGGTCCCGTTTTTACCCTTTGGGTACGGAATCATAAAAATATTCATCCTCTCGCTCTCCTTATTTTCGGTGTCCATCATAAAATATTCTCAGCGGACCCACCGTTCTCATTACTCTACTCAGAGTCGTTTGAAGTGGTTAATACATAGTACCCTTCTGAATTATTTAATGCCACACTTGAAAAGAATACTCGCGAATATGTTATCCCAGGTGGTACTTAATTATTAGCACGCACGGACATTTACAGGAATATTTATGCTAGTTGAACCACCTACAACTCAGTATTCCACAGCTACACATGCAAGATAGTTAAGCATGTGCGTATTTTATTATTTTCACAGATTCTGCTCTGCTGAGATTTTATTGTATTTGATATTGCTTAGTTTGGGACTAGGTCAATGGTGTCAAATCGTCCCATGGTTTATTATCATTTATTACTAGCTATTGCCCGCGACTCTGTCTGCGAAGAATAGGGGTAATAATTCTCAGACCTGCCAAATTTGGGCAAAAAAGTTTTCATGAAATCGGTGAAGCCGTTTCGGACGAGTTCAATAACAAACACAGTGACACGAAATTTTTATATATGAAGAATAATAAAATAGGGGTACGTATCAAAATATCTAAAGTTTAAAATTAATAATGGACGAAATACATAATGGTCTTTTGATATAATGCAATTTTCGTGGAAATTCTCAACTTTACAGGATTTTCATAAAATAACCTAACCTAACCTAAACCCATCTGTAGATTACATGATTAAAAAAGTTCGTTTTATCAATAGTTTCATAGAAAATTTTAGTATGTATTATGACCATTATGTATTTCGTCCATTATTCGTTTTAAACTTTATATATTTTGATACGTTCCCTAAAATAGCTAACGAACTAAACTTGTGGGTAAACTTTTGTGATACGAACTATAGACACGGCTTACTTAGAAGAGGCTTTAGTCCAAGGATTTATGTGTCAACCGCTAATTCAGGGTGACTTTGTGACCTCTTTTCTACCTCTTTGACTTCTGTAACTCCTTGCGGGATTACCTTTTCTGAAGTCTGACATAAAGTAGAGCACGTATGAAAAAGGAACTAACAGTGTGTACGGCTTCGCCTAACCCTGAGATAGCTGGGCTTTTTAAACAGACTTCAAAAAACGAAGGGGTTCAAATCAAATCAAATCAAATCAAATCATTTATTGTCAGAAAGTGAGTAATTAATTATACATATAGATATTAAAGATTAAAGTTCGTCACAATCAGCCAGTATTTGGCGCACAATTGTTTGGTAGATACGCTTACCGCATGTCACTGAATGAATAAAATGTCTAAATATAATAAAAACAGAAATCATAAAACTAACAATAACTAAAATAGAAAATGTCAAATGTTCTATGTTAGACGTATGTATTTTACTTTTTTTTAATGAGGAAATTTAGGAGTTCCTTATACAAAATCACGCGTACTATTCATTTTTATAAAGAGAAAAGTGTCCTTATTTTTTGAAAACGGACATTAAAAAATATAAGAAAATTAGGGACATTTTTTAAATCATCAAAATGAACAGCGCTCTTGATTCTGTGTAAGAAAAATATAAAGCAACGGCGCTGCATTAATTAAAAAAAAAATATTAATAAAAAACCGTTCAGTATAATTTTTTACCATTGTGTAATAAACAGGCATTGCTAGTTAGCGCGCTTACAAAATACATGTCAATATTTTAATAGACGTTAACATAAAACAAAATAATTTATTTTATATAGGAATTAAGAAAACTTTTTGTATGGTAATTTTGTTTTCATTTTCCGAACAAAATATTTTTTTTTTACTTTGTCCGGATAATTGCTATACATGTCCATGCACAATTACAGCTTTCTAGCCATAATAGTCTCTGAGCTAAGCCGCGGACGGACGGACGGACAGATACGGCGAAACTACATATAATGGTTCCGTTTTTGCCATTTTGAGCAGAATGCTCGTGATTCTGAGTAGAAATCACATACAATTTTTTAACACTTTCGCGCGAGCACCTCACCTCATCAGAAGTACTTACTTGCTAGAACACTGTTTTTCCATATAAAGGAGAACGACGTTCATATACGAACTATTGATACACAGAGCTACGGTTCTTTTTAAGTATGAATCAAACGACTAATCACGTCATCGTTTATAAACGTTCCTCCATATACGTTAAATGTTATGTTCGTTATTGAGCAAGCAACGTTTAATCACGTGGGGGTGGTTAGAACAGGCAGCGTCCAGTGACGTTGTGCGTGTACGTGGACTCACCTGTATATGTGTGAGTGAGACCTATAGAGAACTCAAAAACATCGACTCTGTGTGGCGCTACAGATTCCGAATTGTGATATGTTGTGACACAATGATGTAGTTATAAGATTTTAGGAAAGTAGAGGAAATTTTTTGGATGGCGTGATTAGACGTTTGTGTCACAACACTTTAATCATTATGTGCCGTCTAGCGACGGTGCTTGCGCGAAAGTGTTAAATAAAAAAAACTTAAAAACATACAACTTACCCTGGCCCTTACTATCAGTTCTAAAAGTATTGGCATCTAATTTGTAGGCACCTTATTTATTACGCTATCTCTTAGTGCCCGTAAAAATATCGCGTAAAATTGAAAGGTGATTTTACGACGGGGAAATCTCGGAATTGATTGAAATGGACCCGCCATCTTGTTCAGGTGTAATTCTAACTGGGACCCGTAAATAACGTTGGGCTCTATTGTTTTATGGACGCATAAAAATGGTCTATAAATGTTTAGCAAAGCGGGACTCTTCCATTAATAATGGCCCATTCGTTTCTCTGTCTTTTCAATGTCACGATCTTAATTGCGCGAGATAAAATGGTGGCCGCAGCTTTTGCACGATTTTATGGTTCCGTAGGTGCCTAAAAAAGAACAAGTTTAAAAAAAACTTTTGGCTGATTGCCTGCAGTATCATCCTAAAGTATCATGCTAAACTGTTGGTATAAATATTAAAAAAAAAATCAGGATGGGAGGAAATATGTACCTACAAGGAAAACTATAACGGCTAACTTTGCTCGACAATTATTAGTAATTTATGACTTTTATGAGTATATGACAACTTGACCTATAAAATATTGCTTGTTTAACACGGACAGTATAAATTAATAGTACCTAAAATTAATAAGACAAGACATGGAAGGATTTTTTCGTAACGGCTGCGGAAACCTATCCTGGGCGTGGCCGACACGCCGGTTTTTTTCTTTTCTCGAAAACGCGTTGAGGTATATCTAGTATAAATCTTCCCAGGTGAATTTTTTCGCTTCGAGCCATTACATTAAATTTGAACCTTAATACTATGACGATACCGTTTGTTTTGAAAGAAAGGGGTTCGAAGCGAAAAGTTCACCTGGGAAGATTTATACTATATCAAGTTGAAATAATGTCACATACTCAGATATGTAACCTCTTGAAGCTGCGTTCGAATAGTTTTCAAAACGCCCACGACCTAAAGAATAAAATATGATAAAGATTGTCGTGACTGTTTTCACTGCTACGAAATAAACCTATTCGTTTTATCCATAGGTCACCGGTTCATGTACGGTTCGCAGGACCAATGGACAATGAAATGTTTTATGCCAACTTTTAGGGCACTCGAGTCATTGGAGCATCATAAATTAAACAACTTACTGATCTAATGTAGCCGTTTATTTCACCATTAAGCACAGAAGAGACGAGTAATGTTGCCAAAATATGACAGTTTTAATATAGTTATAAAACAGTACAATCACAAAATACAATTCAAATAATGCTCAGTCAAACAAGCCGCCCGGATCGTACCCGGCGCAAAGGTACCCAATTACACTAGCTGCATTGCCACGTTGAACCGCGATGGACAACCTTTACACCAGAAACGATCCAGAGCCAGGGTCAAGAAATCTCTTTCGAAGACGATTTTAATGTAGTGTTGCCATTAATATATCGATAGAAACGATTTAGCATGCGGCAAATGTAAATTTTAAAGCCGAGATAAGTGATAAAAAATAGTCGGGGAGTTAATAAATAAATATCACGGGACAATTCACACCAATTGACCTAGTCCCAAAGTAAGCTTAGCAAAGCTTGTGTTATGGGTACTAGGCAACGGATAAACATACTTATATAGATAGATACATACTTAAATACATATTAAACACCCAAGACCCGAGAACAAACATTCGTATTTTTCATACAAATATCTGCCCCGACACGGCAATCGAACCCGGGACCTCAAGCTTCATAGTCAGGGTCTCTAACCACTAGGCCATCTGGTCGTCTAAAGTCGTATTACATGCTCTAAGATACCCCAACTTTCAGCATCACGGAGCTTAATTTATATTTACCGTGCATTTATCACATTAAGCCCTATCTTAAGTTAAAATGATGCCCCGGGCAGTAGACGCGTAGCGCTAGGCTTTTTTGAGGGTATAAGTTTCAAAAACTCTAAAGTTTATTATTTCTTGCCTGTGGGTACAGTCATACCTATGAAGCTTATTATTGCGTTTTGTGCGACATCTGTCACTTGCATTTTCAGAAATTCGATGATTTGTGGTTAATTATTTTTATTTAAAATAAAACTGGCAAAATTAATTTAAAGTTTAAAATAATTATGGTATCGTATCTAGGATAGCCTGCGGAGTGTGGAAACCCAGTTTGTGCCATTTTCGTCCACTGCAAACTGACAAAGGGTCAGTACTTAAAAAAAAGATTAAAAAAAAAATTAGAATTGATTACATGACTGTTTCCTAGTTCAGATCACTTATACATGCCTATTAAATAAATTTGTGCCAATTTAGATCACGGTATTTTAAGATTTTTAAATATTTTGTGTTTCCAAGGTACAAAAGATTAAAAAAAATATTACAATTATTAGAATTCGCATATTCAATATCATAAGTGCATGAAAAATCGACATTGTAAGTTTGTGCCATTTTCACCCACGATATTTAAATTAATAAAACAAAAACAATGTTTGTGGCCGAAGCGGGTGATGCGGGCATGTGACAGCGGGCGGGGGGCATACGCACGCACGCTCACTCGCTTCATTCGGTCGAAGCGATCACAAATAAAATTACTAATACCTACGAGTATCATATTGAGTCTTCGTGGAGTTTTATCTCATCTACGTAATCAACAAATGTGTTCAAAATTCTTGTACAACTTTTAAACACAAATAATGTAGGTACCTACCTAGTGTCTCGTGAAAAGTTATCTTCTATTATTACGACATGTCATGACCTTCTAATAAGACCAACTGGAATGAGGGAATAAGGGAGAGACATCACCGTCAATGACGATTAACGATCTACTTAACGGGGTTAATCATAATCAACATAAAATGATCCTTCGTATGTGAAAAAAAACCGGCCAAGTGCAAGTCGGACTCGCGCACCGAGGGTTCCGTACAAATTTTAAGGAAAAATATACGCCGTAACTATCCAGTGTTACCAAAATTCAGTTGATTTCAATATTATTTTTTTATTTTAAAAAATCTTCGTCAAAAACTGACGTTATTTTTAGGGTTCCGTACCTCAAAAGGAAAAAAAGAACCCTTATAGGATCACCTTGTTGTCCGTCCGTCCGTCCGTCTGTCAAGACCCTTTTTCTCAGGAACACGTGGAGGTATCAAGCTGATATTTATATCAAATACTCAGGTCTACTGTCCCTTGGAGCTGTGATAAAATCAAACTTCCAAGCCAACGGAATCAAAAGATACAGCCGTTTATGACGCAAATTTCCGCAAATTTTCGAAACTCGCAAGGAATCAAAACCTACAGGGTACTTCCCGTGAACTCAGAATCTTGAAATTTGGTACGCAGCAAGGTCTTACAGCACAGATAAAGGAAAAATTGCGAAAAGCATAAATTTTTTTGTCTGTCTGTCTATATCAGTAACCAATCTAAAATGATCCCACACTGCGCACATTTTGCTTAGGAGCAGGGGTCTGCTAAGACTGGATGTTCATAGATACATATAAATTTGTACGGAGCCCTCGGTGCGAGAGTCCGATTCACACTTGGCCGGTTTTTTTGAATGAAGCTCTAAACGCACAGACAGCGGAGGCGTGGCGGTGCGGTGGATATGACTTTTGTAATATTCCAACTTGTATGAACGAGTTCGTTCGCGGTACGGTACCGCACAACCGTTCATACGAGTTATTTACCACCGTCACCGCCACCGCACCACCACGCCTCGCCTCCTCTGTCTGGGCGTTTGGAGCTTGAAACAAGCGTATGATCTGTGTTTGCATAGAGATGGGGGAAAACATGACATTTTGAATATCGATTAATCATCGATCGAATAAGCAAAAAATAATTACTTTTACAATTAAAAAATAAGTGCAGCTTTTATAATAAAATTGAATTGGCTTTTGTCCGAGGCTTTGTACGCGCAAAATTCAAATTTGTGGTAAATCTTCAACATTATTTTTCGTTGAATAAAGCAAAAATCCTAAATTCACCGTTATCATCATCGCTATCAGTTACTTAATATATAAATCTCGTTTTTATGGTTCCGTCAAGTACCAAATAAACGATTTATTCAATTGGCAGTCGATGAAAATTTTAAAAGTGCTTGAATATTTTTATACCGGTAGGAATAACGTTCCTTATTAACAGGAAAAAATTACAGATTTATTGGTTGCGTCGTATAAGTATAAAAAATAAAAACAATTTATTAAATCTGGGACAGCTTAATACAGGCACGAACCTTAGTCCGTCGCATATTGAAAAAAAAAACCAGATGTGACATTGACAGCTTGTCATAAACAAACGTACATAACCTTAGCTTGCGATTATGCACCCGCGTCTTTCTCCAAGTTTTCGGTATTTTCCCTGGATATATTTTAATTTTTCGACTGCTTACCCACACCGGACCTAGGATATTGCCTGCTACGACGACAACTCTTGCTTTGTACCCTGGACCTGACCTTTATAGCTGCTAGGACGACTTGGAACTGATATACTGATTAACTCGAATTTGAAAACTGTGAAATATGAATAGAAACACTGATTTTGTTAGAACGGACTCATCAAATCTGCCAAAAGTAGATATGATTATGCTCATGGAGTTTATGAAGAGTAGTGACAAGTATAATGTCGCTGAAATTTTAGGTGCTAAAGCTTTAGCAAACCTCTTTTTTTAACTAACACTGTATTGGTGTCCAATATAAAACCACATATAACACATTTTTCTGCTTCCATTTTACTCATTCACATGCTTCAAAAGTCCAAATTTTAAATAAAACACTGTTGACATTCCGCTGGGCATAGACTATCGCCAACTCAGCGTGCGCAATCAGATCAACGCAACGAACAAATCTTGAGGCGTTTTTTCATTAGAAAATACATTAAGCACGTTTGCGATTTGTGGTTTGCGAAAGAGATGTCAATAACAATAAAGATTATAGTAGTTCCAATCATTTATTTTCTCGATGACAGATCTAGTTTGAACGTTATAGTGTTGTGACCAAATAAGTGATCAGTAGATTACGATATCGATCCAATTTTAAAATTAATATATAAAAATTACCTGTTATTATAATTATTTCATTTCATTGTCGATTACCTATCTATACTTATATTACTTATATTATAAAGAGGAAAGGTTTGTATGTTTGTAATGAACAAGCTAAAAACTACTGGACAAATAAAAATTATTTCACTTAAGTAACATAGGCTATTTTATATCCCGGGAAAAAAATTACAACGCGTAGGGTCAACGTCATAAATAAGTGATCACTTTTGTACCTTGTCATGTTTGAAAAGCCATACGAAATTACGAAACGACTGAAAGCGACAAGGTACAAAAGTGATCACTTATTTATGACGTTGACTGTACAAAGTCACGGGAACACATCTAGTTCAACATATACAATACCGATACAATATCGATATTTCAATCATAACATCACTATTTGTATTGCCATAGAATGTAACTTTATTAAAACGTTTATTATCGTACTTTAAAAAAAAAATACTGCATATATGGACTCAATTTGTCGTAGATGAATATTATAAGGGATCAAGGAACAAAATTAGGCAGTTGTCGTATTTTTTATACCTCGCATTTAAAAGTTAATTTTTGCGTAAAAAACGCAGTTACATTCTACGGGAGCTGTCAACGAGAAAATAAATGATTGGAAATACTATAGGTACTTATAATTATTGAAATGCAAGAAACGTTTTCCACCTTGATTATTTTGGCGTAATTCAAAAGGGTTGAAGGAACAAAAAGCAACATAGAAATGTCGATCTTGTTGAAGATTGCACAGGCCTACAGTAAATTAATCCCTATGTCAATCCAATTTGATGAAAGTGTAAACAAACCTATTTCATTAAAATTATTAAAATTTGAACCCTTCACGCGTCCACCATGCTAAAATTACTAAAATTAGACTTCAGTAGTAGTCTCTAGGACATTTCCCGCAAAAAAAAGTTAGGGACTAACGTAGTCCCTAGGACGCGTCACGGGTTAAAACAAGCGCGCGATCTATGGTAGCGTAGATATGGGGGAAAACATGGTCCGATTTATTGGAAAGATTTTATTTTACTATTGGTTTTAGATTTTCACATCACTAAGTAGTCTGTGACCAAATTAAGGGCCGGCGCCCACTGACGGCATGGCACGGCATGGCATTTTATTACTATCAAGTTATTTTGAATCTTATTTAAATGAGTTTAGAATTCATGTTACTTTATTGTTTATGCGTTGCGTCATCCCTCGGCACGCCGCGGCATCGTGGTATCGAAATAAAGAAACATGAATTCTAAAGTCATTGAAATAAGATTCAAAATAACTAGATAGTAATAAAATGCCACGCCGTGCCATGCCGTCAGTGGGCGCCGGCCTTAAAGCTCCAAACGCACAGACAGCGACAGCGGAGGCGTGGCAGTGCGGTACCATACCGCGAACTCGTTCATACAAGCTCTAATATTACAACTGTTACCGTCACCCCACCCCGCCACGTCTCCGCTGTCTGTGCGTTTGGTGCTTTATTGGAGTCTTTATTTACATCGTCATTAAATTGGATTGACATAGAATATAGTGATGTACGCTATGGAGCTTCAGATCACCAATACTAATGGGAATACATACAAGTTTGCAGGTTTTGAGTACCTAATTAAAGAAGTGTAATTACTCGAAATCTGCAAACTTGTATGCATGCACAAGATATGACATATGTAGGTATAAGAAAAAATACATAATACGAATTAGCTTTATTTGGTTTTTGTTTAATAAAAGAAATACTGAATAACCTGTTCTATAAATTGTTTATTTTTTGTCGCATTAATTACTAGTTCGTAGTTAGTAGGTAAGTATTTAGAAACCTGGCAATTTGCGAATACGCCATAATAGAGTAAGTAATTCCATCCCAGATAATGTAAGTACAATTATTTTAAAATTTAAAATATTTTTATCAGTTTGGATTTGAATAAAAAGAATCAACGACTAATTATCGAATTGCTAAAATGCAGGTAGGTAACAGTTGTGACAAAAAACGCAATTATAAGTTGCTTACATACGACCGTATCGCACAAGCAAGAAATAGCAATTTTAGAGTTTTTGAAACTTATATACCTAACCTCAATATTATCCAACGCTATGGGTCTAATCAAATAAACGCCGACAGCCGCCGGCGCCCGCCACCCACCGCCCGCCGCCCGCCGCCCGCGCTCTTCCCCGCGCTCGCCCGTAGTGCGAAAGACTGTTTTTTTTCCAAATTATGAGATTTCGTGGATAAAAACAGCACAAATTTTGAATAGTGTTTTGTTACACCATAATAATCAAAAACACGTAAACTCTAATAACTTGAATTTTCTTTTGTGGCATTTACAGGGCGTTATATTAAAAAATATATATATCTATAAATGCCGTGGACGAATTTGGCACAAAATATTTTAAATAACAGATATCAGAACTCTAAAACACATAAAACCTTTATAACCAATTGTAATTTTTTTTTAGAGGTAGCTGAGTGACTTTTAGGTACTGGTTTAATTTCAGGATTTCCGTGGACAGAGATGGCACAAAATTCATTTGTAGATCAGTTACTACTTTATTATTATCATGAAAGGAAAATTTTCATCTGTAATATTTTTTTCGTCCTGTACTGATCGAAAGGACAAATACCTAAATTTCTACCTAAGCAAGTACCTAGGATGGCACAAAATAATATATTAGGTTGGGTGAATGGTCTGAAAACTATATGCAAAATTTAAACAACTTTAATATTTTTGAAACCTTAAACCGTAGCGCTACGGGTCTACAGTATGAAAAAGCGGCTAGGCACTCGTCTTAAGAACGTGAAAATAACCTTCTAAATTATTTCCACTGCGTTTCATTTCACGCAGAACTCCGAAACTTGAGCGTGAACCCGCTAAGTACAGCACAGGCCGTTAGCTTAATGAAACCTTTTAATTATTAACGAACTCTCAACAGGGTGCGAAGCCGACAACGCTAGTTTTGTGCGTGGAATGAAACGTCACTTGTTTTTTTTAATTTCCTGAGAAAAGGTTGAGGTCGCGTTGCCAAACGTCTCATTAGTAGGTAGTTTATTTCGCGAGCATTTCTCAAAAGGAATCCACTTTTTTATATATCCTACTAAATTTGGTTATTCCTACTCAGAATTATGAGCTCTTTCAATCTTAATATGTCAAAAAATGTCCTAAATTTATTCCTATTAAAAAATTTCGGCACATTTTTTCTTTCCTAAATGGATGGAAAGAGCTCGTGATTCTGAGTAGGAATAACATAAAATTATTGGGAATATAAAAAAAGTGGCATCTTTTTTGAGAAATGCTCTCGCTTTTGGACCTGATATTTTTATTATAAAACTGACCTGTAATTGACCCTTATCTCTCATTATGGAAAGTGCCGATGAGATTGAAGGTGTATCTTACATTCAGACGCTTTACAGGACAAACTCCCTTACCATTTTAATCTCTTCACGTCGCGCCGTGTAGGTATCCTAGATCTATTCCTATCATGACCTATAGAGTGACGCACTAGGGGCTCAACTATCAGCCTGATTGACCTCAGCGAGCTGCAGTTTATTTCTAACGGGCTATTTTTATTTGTGATGCGCAGTCATTTATACAAGCTCTTATAATGTAGGTACTTTAAGAGTCATCGTATCCTAATAGAGTGTGACCTATGGCATCTCAAGGGAGGGTTGTTTGAGTTTTTCGTAAAATTTGTGTAGTATTATACTTATTTGAAATTTAGAATGAGCTTTACGGCGAGGGAAAATATCGTGAGGTAACTTGGGCACACTTGCGAAGAATTTTAATGGTGTGGAGTTACCGATCCGCGCTGGGCCAGCGTGGGAACTACGCCCCGCGCCGACTCATTCTCAGAGGCCTGTGACCAGCAGTGGGACGTATAAGAATAGGCTGAGATGATAGTGATGATTTTTTGTATAAGATTCTTTGCTGGCCGTACTTTTTGTTAAATTTGCAATTGGGATGCACCAAAAAAAATAACCTATAGTTTTTATATTTTTTTTGGAAAGAATAGGATATTTTAAGACACCATTTTCATCGATTTTGAATTTGGTTGAGTATTTAATTTTTCATATTTTTTTTTTAGAAATACGTTGGATGACGTCACAGTGAGAGAGCCACGTTCCATAGCCTAGAAAAATTCAAGTCGTACATAACATAATCTGTGGCACTACCACGGCACTACTGAGACCCTACTATGAAGTGCATAATTCGAACTTCGTTTCATGCCGTCCCGCTCACGCTAATATGATTTGACACGAGAGTGAGAGGGATGATACGATACGAACTTCGAATTTTGTAGTAGTGCCCCTGATTTGTCTTGTCACTGTCAATATTACAAGCACGGCTTAGGGTCCTAAATGAACCATGACAAAATAGTTTTATTTATTTCTCTTCTTTTAGCTTCGATTATTCCTGTTTGTTTAATGGTGTGATAGTAAATAGATATTTTTATTAAAATCTGATATTTAAATTCTTTCATATTTACTTGTAACGTAGTAATTTAATAATTAAATTTGTAAAAATACATTGCGAGTATTGTATACATTTCGGACTTTATGATAAATGACAACTGTTTAAAGCCAGGTGTGCATCATGTGATTAAAGTTCTGTCTTTGTCACTCTTTGCTATTATAAGCAGGACAGCAACATTTCAAACTGTCAATTTGCTTTAGAGTGTAGACCTGCTTTATATCTGCCTTTGTGACGATTCACTGCAGGGGTCAAATGAAGGACATTACTTAAATTTTCTTTATTTAATTCAGATTATCATATTTTTGGAATCTGATTTCTGAAAACGCTTCACAAAGCCTATTTCTCCAAACGGTTTTCGATTTATTATACGTTGCCAAAAATTGGGACATCCCAATTGCAACTGGGTTAAACTCGAACTCTAATATTTGACCCAGATTTATGTATGTAATACATACTATGTATGTAGGTATGTAAAACTTACATACCTACATACATAGTAACATAGATGTGCGTTTATCACTGCATAAGGTGATTATCTAACAGACTGAAATGTACGATGTGTAGAAAAGATTCGTGTCTAATCTCTAGACCAGTGGTGGTGTAGGGTATGGCACACGCCACGGAATGCTGAGGACCTGGGTTCGATTGCCAGCATTGGTCTTTTTTCTGGGGTTTTTTCTGTGCATCTATATTTCAGTTTGTATTTAGTATGAAATATATGGTTTCACGGGATGACCGTAAAAGTAATATAAAATGAAGTTGAAAAAAATAAATACAAAAGATACTTCATACCAAACTTGTTATGTAAAACTTGTTATCTATAGTAGTGGTAGAGCCATGTTGTAGCTAGCTACTTCATCATGAATAAGCTGGCTCGTTCGGGGCAGTACCTTCTCACAGAATACCAGTGTGAAGCAGCAGTACTCATGCTGCGTTTCGTACGGTCAGTGAGAGCGCCGGGAGCCCAATGAATCCCCCTTCCCCCCTATTCCCTCTCCTTTTTAAAGGCCGGCTACAGATCAGTGACTCTCTTTGAGTTGTTGTTATTTGTGGGATTTGTGTGATCATTTTCCATCAGATGACCCGCTGCTGATTGCCGTAATTTTTTGTAGTGGTAGAGCCATGTTGTAGCTAGCCGCTGCATCACGAATGGGCCGGCTCATCCGGGGCAGTACCACCCTCTCACAGAACACCGGCGTGAAGCAGCAGTAATCCTGCTTGCGTTTCGTACGGTCAGTGAGAGTGCCGGGGGCCCAATACCTCACCCCTTCGCTCTCCCCCTTCCCCTATTCCCTCTCCTTTAGGGCCGACAACGCACTGGCATCGTGTAAAGCGCTGCGGGTGTCTATGGACAGAGGTGTTCATTTAACATCAGGTGACCCACTATTTCGTTTGTCTGGCCTATCTAACATAAAAAAAAAAATGGACATAGTTGAAGGACTGGAAAGTGACATAGGCTACTTCTTACCATGGGAAAATATCTCATTCTCACGGGAAAACACGTTTAAATCTTCTTCAGCGGGGACGAAGCCGCGGGTATCAGCTTGTTGTTCATAAAACACAAGAACAAATGAACGAAAGCGAAATTACTCTTTAAAGGAATCTTTGCCAGTTAACCTTTGGGCAATTGGCATCAGAAACAAGAGGAGACATGCAATCAAAAGTAATTTAAAAATAAAATAAAAATAAAATAGAATCGAAATCTAAAATTCACGACATTCAGTATTATAGTTTACATTACAAAAAGGACAAAAAACGCCCTACTGTAGCAACTTTTTACTTCAACACTTTATTATTTTCTCTGTCTTATTTGAAATTATACACCCACTGATTTTAAAAATGACGCCTTTCCTCAACCTAAAACCATTTGAAGTCTATACATTATGTATGTCTGTATTGTTGTAGACTCCTATCTCCCGAACGCCCACGCGGCCCCTAATTGCTACCCTTTGCAGCATTCACGGAACCTCTTTTACGGCATAACTTTTTATTCTTGGAATTTTTGCTCCCCTTTTTAGGTACAGCCAAATTCATTCTTGAAAGACGATTTGGGGTTTATGGTAGATGTTTTATAGTACTTAATCATAATAATAATGTAAGTTAGCTTTATTCTGTTTATAAATGGCCAACAACCCATACAATTATTTTAGGTAAAGTGTAACGGCTACTTCTTAAGTAAATTAAATAAAAACCGGCCAAGTGCGAGTCGGACTCGCGCACGAAGGGTTCCGTACAATTAGAATTAGACGACCAGATGGCCTAGTGGTTAGAGAACCTGACTATGAAGCTTGAGGTCCCGGGTTCGATTCCCGTGTCGGGGCAAATATTTGTATGAAAAATACGAATGTTTGTTCTCGGGTCTTGGGTGTTTATTATGTATTTAAGTATGTATCTATCTATATAAGTATGTTTATCCGTTGCCTTGCACCCATAACACAAGCTTGCCTAGCTTACTTTGGGACTAGGTCAATTGGTTTGAAATTGTCCCGTGATATTTATTTTTATTTATTTTTTAATAATCTATAAAAATCACGTTTGTTGTATGGGAGCCCCCCTTAAATATTTATTTTATTTTAATTTAATGATTTATTTTTAAAGTCAATATATAATTAAATATTCTGTGAATATTTCAAGCGTCTACCTGTTGCTGTTATCAATATCGAGCAAAAACGAGCAAAAAAATCACGTTTTTTGTATGGGAGCCCCCTAAAATATTTATTTTATCCCATTTTTTAGTATTTAAGTAAGTTACCTTTATATCCAAAATTAAATGTTCTAAATTCAATAACATCTTTACTTAAGAATCCGACATCATAAAATTATCATAAAATAAAAATAATTTTAACTTTAAAATAATTTTAATTATAATCCTTTTTATATTGTATTTAGCACTTTTACAATTTAAGGAAACTGTAGGTCTTATGTTAATCATAAGTATTTCTGTACACATTCTTGTATATGACCGTTTGTTTCTCTTCTCAATAAAATAAAAAATAAAATATTTGTTGTTACAGCAGCATCCGAAATACATCATCTGTGAAAATTTCAACTCTCTAGCTATCACGGTTCCCGAGATACAGCCTGGTGACAGAGGAACAGACAGACGGACGGACAGCGGAGCCTCAGTATTAGGGTCCCGTTATTACCCTTCGGGTACGGAACCCTGAAAACCAGTCAAGTGCGAGTCGTACTTGTACACGAAGGGTTCCGTAACTCCGTACAATTTTTTAAAAATAGTCTAGTAAAAAATAAGATAGACAGATATCTAGTTAAAGCCATTATAAAGAGCGAGTTAATTTTGCTTATATCTGGATAAGATAGGATTAGCGCGACATACAACACTAGTAACACTATTTCTGTTCCATTTTATGGCAAAGCTCAGCACATAAAAGTTATGTACATCGGATTGCACAGACGAAGTTAAAACGCTAGCGTTTTGACAATAATTTGCAAGTTTATGCAGCAGTTGCCGACCCCTGCAGACACAATAATTTGCCGCTCTACGCTCACCAACGGTTGCGCGCCCCTTTACTTAACGACGCCCTGCCAGGGGTGAAAAACCTTTAATTTAGCGGAGCTAAATTAAATGTTTTACACTGTCATACAGTATCTAGGTGAGCATGTTGAGAATGGCCTTTGGCACGAATTAGGGTACCAATCTCGAATCTACCAATATTATATCACTAATCACAATCCTTATCACATTATTGATGAGTACTTATAGTATCGTAAAAAATCTAGAGTGGATTTCAATCCGAAAATAATATTGTTATTAACAATATTACGATAATACCCATTGAATTGATAGTCTAATCCGTGGCTTTTAAGCTAACCCAAATTGTTCGTACCTCTTTGTCCGTTGGTTGGCACCGCACTACACTCACACTGCACTTGTTTTAACACTATAACTATCACTATATCTTTCACTTTATATTACACTGCACTGTATGGATTTGAACTGACGAAGGATTGCGACGGTCTCCTTACCAATAAATTTAAACAGAATATCATTAGCTAGTTTGAGTTTCGGGACAGCGCCATCTAGCGAGAAACATTGGAACTAATTCTCAACACAAATCAAATTTTTTTATTTGGGTTATTCTCGAGTGGCGTCGGTGGACCGGACATTTTGGTGGCGTCCAATAAAATGGAGCGACGACCTGGTTATGATTGCGGGAACGCGATGGATGCAGCCTATGTTCAGCAGTGGACGTTTTCCGGCTGAAATGATGATGATGATGTCAAATTTTTCTTCATTTATATTGTGATAAACGTATGTGGTATAGACTTTGATCAATTATAACTGTAGATCCACAGTCGCGCGCCCGAAAATGTCCGAGCCAAATGAGCGCCACTTTGATAAAAGTGGCCTTCTTTTTTCTCAGTACGTTGCGTGAAATTTTCTAGTTTAGCTGTCAAGTGTCAACCGAAATTCGACTGTAATGAAGTAAAGACTAGGTTCAAATTTCTGTGTAGGTGATGATTTTAATTGTTATGCAAACAAATAAAAAAGTTCGGACACTTTTTGAAGGGGTTTTTGTTCGGCAATGTGTATCTTCAGTTATAATTGATCAAAGGGTATAGACCGACAAGCTCGTACGCGGCTCTCCGCAGAACCCTGTCGCAGTCAGCATTTGCCGCACTTATTAAAAACAATCTCGTTAAGGACAGCAGACGCTCCCTGCGACAAGGTTCCGCCGAGCGCCGCGCACGAGTTTGTCAAGGTATAGTGACCGTGGTAGTGATTAGATTAATCAAGATTTCGATTTCGGAATTTTATTTGTTTCATTTTATTTATGCCTTTCTAGTGGGTATGTATTACAATACCGAAGTACAAAAGACCGAATGTATTAAAACATCGAATGGGTCAAAAGACCGACACGATTTTTTTCTGAAACCATAAACTTCTCAGAATTTATTAAAACGGCATCATACCGAACCCATTAGGTTAGGTTAGGTTTGTTTTATAACAATCTTAAAAAGTTAACGGTTTCAGAAAAAAATCGTGTCGGTCTTTTGACCCATTCGATGTTTCAATACATTCGGTCTTTCGTACTTCGGTATTGTAATACGTTACCCCTTTCAAGTAAAGGATCGTGGGTTTGATAGATTCGGTTAGGGCAACTGTGGGTTATTCGGAAACTTCGGAAAGCGCACACACCTCCGGTGCACTTCTAAGTATGGTGCGTGTGTGTGAAGTCTCCAATCCGTTGTGAGCCCGCGTGGGAACTACATTGCAAGCCCATTTCATTTATGAGACATGCATCCAGCAAGTGGGGACTTATTTCGGAGGCGAGAAATTTTATTAACTTGCAATGTATGTATGTAAATATGTATGTACGGTTCAAATCTTGGAAGTTGAATTTGACCCACTTCCAGCGGTCGGATCGACTTGAAATTTGGTATAATTACGTAGGTTGGATGACAATGCAAGTACAGTCAACAAAAAGTACAGTCAGCGAAAAAGCTTGCATTTAAGTTTACATTTTTAACAAATACTTAATGCTGCTAAAAATAATACAAGGATCTTGTTATCAAGCCATAATGCTCGCGATCTTCCCGATACTCTAAAGTACCATCAACGCACTTCAAATATCGACTTCCCGAGACGCTGTAGTAGCTGCATAATTTTCAAATGATCAGTTTCAAGAAGCTGTAAAAAGCTTTTTACCGTCTTTTGAAGCTTTGCACATAGAGGTTGAAGAGAAGAGGAGTTTGGGTATTTTGAGAAATCGAGACAATGGTTTTCAAAGTAAACAAACATGGTTTTCTATCTAACTCTTATCCAACCGATATCCATACTAATATTAAAACAGCGTGTGTCTGTCTGTTTGTTACATCTTAAAGCTTAAACAGCTGAACCCATGTGGATGAAATTTAGCATGTTAAGTTTGTGACCCTGGGAAGGACATAGGATATTTTTTATCCCGGAAAATTGCATAGTTCTCGCGGGAAGGAATAAAGCATTTTTTCATAGTTATAGCTTAGCGATAAACGAATTCTTTGCAGACAGAGTCGTGGAAAACAGCTTGTACAAAATAAGCAATTCCTATAGCTATGTCGGTGCCTTTAATCCTTGCGTGGATTTAATTATTCATTGGTTCATTGTTGGAAACAAAGGGTTTGTATTTGAACTTGAAATTCGGGAATCGCCTTCTTTCCGCACTTGTAGGCACCTACCGTACTTGACTTAAGGTTTCGACACACAGCGGACGGTAGGTACAATCTGTAATGTACTACTTTAAATAGACGCCGTCAAACAACGCCGTTGGACGGCGTCTATTTAAAGTAGTACATTACAGATTGTACCGTCCCGTCGGCGTCCCGTCGACGCCCGCTGTGTGTCGAAACCTTTAATGTCCTATGTCCCCTCGGTGGGGCAGAAGTTGTCTACAATGCTTCTCAAGGTCGAACCGTCTTGGGCTGCTCACATTATTTCGCTCCACGTGTTGCCGATGCACTTTGCTTCTGCCGATATAGAGCGTCGCCAAGTGTGCTTGGGGCGGCCGTGCTTACTTCTACCTTGAAGGTTCCAGTCAAGGGCTCGTTATGAGGCACCTACCATAACTAACTGCATATAATCTCTTTAAACATAATTTTTCTGTACTAGAGACGCAGTCCATAAAAGTGCCACATTTTTGGGGACACAAACCCTGAATTAGCATATTAATTGAGCGTCGAAACGTCGCTAATTGCCGCCTTCGCTGACGGCCGTTGGATGGAGTTATTTCATCGCTAATTTGTGTACGCGTGCTATATCGATACCGGAAATCTCAAATGGCGTAAAGGACAAAAATGCGATAGGGAAAAAAAAGCTGTATACGATGGCATTTAAGACTCATTTTCGCATTTTTGGCCTTTACGCCATCGATATGTTGGACACGTAATCCCCGTCTAAATTAGTTTTGCCATTTGAAGTAAAAAATCAAGTTCAGCTATAGTTCAAAAAGTTAGACACCTTTACGACGGTAGCTTAAAGGCCGGCGCAGACCAGTTGTAATGAATGAAACTCTAACAAAGATGGCTCACCCTGTGCACGTATCTAGTGCGCCACCTTTCTTACAGTTTCATTTATTACGACTGTTAGTGAAGGCAAATAAATTATATTTTTTATGGATTTTTTAATGCACAGCATGGTAAACTATACCCAGATTCTTGGAGAGAGGGGGGCGGGGGAACAGATGTTGCTACATTGAATAATTGTAATTTTTTTAACATAAATCTCCCGTCGCACACCCGTCCGCCGCCCGAAAACATTAAAAAATAATCCGAAGACACGACTCTATTAAAAACGCTTTATTTTAGCTCTGACAACCATATTAATTTCCGATTAACTGCAAAATTAGATTTTTTGTTGCATTAAGGGGCTGTTTCACCACTTTTTTTAAAGTTCGGATTAGCTTGATCATAACCTTATTTGTCACATGGAATAAAAATTTCTGTTCCACCAGTCTTGATTAGCGCTAAGTGACGGACAAACTTTTTCTTAATTTGACCATCAGATCAGGTGGCATTTAGCATTTTTATCCGTCACATATCTTTTTAATTAGTTAGTTTATTTTTTTGTGGCCATGGTTGGAGAGCCCTTCAGCCGGTCTCAGAAAAATAAATCAATGTATTTTTTATTTTTTAAAGAAAGAAGTCATGATAAATTGCAAACGAGAATTTAAATATCAAGATTTGAATAAAAAATATAGGTACGCTTTTAGTATTTAAAAATAAATCCAAAATTTCGTAATATTTTTTAATTACACTTTTTCAGTGGCACAATCGTTTGCTCTACCTGAACTTGTACATCGCCATTAAAAAAAAAAGTTAATCTGACAAAGGGTTTGGCGCCACTTTTCGATTCGTTTTACGTGATTTTATTTTTCTTTGTTATTGTTAACCAAAGTATCGTAAATAAATACCGTTTTTGGATTAATTATAATGTTACACATTTGTTTATGCAAAAAACTAGATGTGTTTAAAAATTACATAGTTTACGATTTATTTTGCTTTAATAATGAGCGACTCTTTGAACGAAAATATGCGAACAGGAACCCGTGGTCGTGAAATGGGACGTTGTTATTCCGACTTTTTGTTAAACCGACGATTAGTTAAGTGGTACTTAGTTTGCACAGGACCGGAGTGGTGAAACTGAAAAAAAACTGGTCGACAGATTTGTGCAGTACTTAGTTTATTCATTGGTTACGTAACCAGTAGTTTGACAGTAAGGTGGTGAAACAGCCCCTAAAACTAATAAATAGTTAGTTGATTGAGTTGGCGAACAAGGGAAGTCATAAGTTGCTATTGCCATTCAAACTCTATGGGAGAATTGTGTTTTGACAGCTCATAAAAAGTATAGTTGGAATTTTATAAGCTGGGGGTTTAGGACTGCAGACCTCGTCTGGTAAAGATAACATTGTTCTCGTTTGTTCCATTATGGACGCACTACAACGCCGACGATCCACCTGAGTACCGCTTACAATGACGAAAGGCCTTTCTTAATGAGTTAAGCTTTTGCAATTTCAACCTTGTAACTTAGAGAAGACGGTAGCTATTTGTTTGCATTTTTTGTTACTTGTTCTGATTTGTTATTAGCGGTAGGCTTCAACAAACGAGAACAATGTTATCTTTACCAGATGAGTTCTGCAGTCCTAAACCCCCAGCTTATAAAATTCCAACTATACGTCAGTTGATTGGTGGTGTCAACATTCCTATTGTAAGAGCCTAGCCGCATCATCAACGTTTGACTTTAGCTGTCACTTTGACAGACAATTTAACAAACATTTTCGCTGTTACATTTATGAACGAAGGAGACAGAAACTACCGCTACCGTGTTTTACGTAAGCTCGTATTTTATTCTCCGGGCTCAATTTTATGCACGTTAATATTATTTACTGGATTATAGACTATAAAAAAGTTTATGTCAGGTGATAACGACGCCGCCCAAATAGAACCGCCTTTGTACATAGTATAAGATCCCACGGTAAAATTCTTGGATTTTCAGAGGCTGAATAACGATAGAGTACAGACTAAGAAATTAGAACTTATTTTTATAAGCTCCAAACGCGCAGTCAGAGGAGGTGTGTCAGTGGGGTGGCGGTGACGGTTGTAATATTCTAGCTTGTATGAACGTTTGTGCGGTACCGTACCACGAACTCGTTTATACAAGTTTGAATATTACAACCGTCGCCGCCACCGCGCCACGCCTGCGCTGTCTGTGCGTTTGGAGTTTTATTGAGATGTGTATAATTTTATGGTACTAAATTACTATTTCTTTCTGTCAAACGGAATAAATTGGTGACAGAAAGAGACGATGAATGCGATAGCAAGCACCCGTGCTTAGACAGCAATCGTGAGGTCGTATTGTTGAATGCGCGGGCGGTTGCTATCGCATTTACTTTTTAAGGGTTCCGTACCCAAAAGGTAAAAACGGGACCCTATTAATGAGGCTCCGCTGTCCGTCTTTCCGTCTGTCACCAGGCTGTATCTCATGAACCGTCATAGCCAGACAGTTGGAATTTTCACAGATGATGTATTTTGGTTGCCGCTATAACAACAAACACTAAAATCAATAAAATAAATATATACATATAAGGGGGCTCCCATACGACCAACGTGATTATTTTTGCTCGTTTTTGCTCGATATTGATAACGGCAACAGGTAGACGCTTGAAATATTCGCAGAACATTTAGTTATATATTCACTTTAAAAATAAATAATTAAATTAAAATAACACAAATACTTAAAGGGGGCTCCCATACAACAAACGTGATTTTTTTGCCGTTTTATTAGATAATGGTACGGAACCCTTCTTGTGCGAGTCTGACTCGCACTTGGCCGGTTTTCTTTCTGTCAAACGATATAAGTTGGTGACAGAAATAAATTAATGGGATTTCTAGCGCCTGCGCGTTAGACAATATGGCCACTTGACTGTTTTGTAGTTTTCTTTTCTACAGTGAACAGTCTGGATTCTCCGCCATATTTATAACAGAATAATGGCTCCAGAGGGCTAAATCTCGTTATTTTTTACGTACGTAATGCGATTAATAAAGGTGCGTCGCTAGCTTTATTGATACTTTCATAGAATCATTTTATACATAATATACTTAGTAGAGCCTGTCTAATTTAAAATGACGCTCCCCACCGCCGCATTTACGCACAGGATTTGAAAGTAACGACCGACCGCTTTAGCTTAGCTTTAGCCTAGTTGGTAGTGACCCTGCCTACGAAGCAAGAGGTCCTGGGTTCAAATCCCGGTAAGGGCATTTATTTGTGTGATGAGCACGAATATTTGTTCCTGAGTTATGGATGTTTTCTATGTATTTAAGTATTTATTTATTTATATAAGTATGTTTATCGTCGTCTAGTACCCATAGTACAAGCTTTGCTTAGTTTGGGACTAGGTCGATTTGTGTAAGATTGTCCCCTAATAAAAAAAAAAAAAAAAAAAAAAGTAGATTGGCCCTATACAGCTTCAATAGGTTCAAAATCCTGTGCGTAAATGCGGTGGTGGGGCGCGTCGTTTTAAATTAGACAAGCTCTATCTGTAGCCTAGATATTATAAGCCGTGGTGGCCTAGTGGTTTGAACTATGGTCTCTCAAGCAGAGGGTCATGGGTTCAAATCCCGGCTCGCAACTCTGAGTTTTTCGGAATTTATGTGCGAAATTACATTTGTAATTTAGCAAGAGCTTTACGGTGAGCTTACAGGGCACAGGCCTCCTCTCAGAATGAGAGGGCTTGGGCCGTAGTTCCCATGCGAGCCCAGTGCGGATTGGGAATGCAGGTAAATTACAAATGTAATGTCGCACATAAATTTCGAAAAATTCAGAGGTGCGAGCCGGGATTTGACTAGGGCACCACGGCTTACGTCACTTTAACTAACGATACATATTTCAAACTTTCCAGTATAACTGGTTATTGCGACAAAGTACTAGTGTTCAGTGACTTCTGACACTGACTGTACGTCAATTGATTGGTGGCGCCATCATCCCTGTTGGTCTATTTTGTAGAAAATGGACCATAACATTGTTATCGAACTTCTTAAATGTTCCATTAAACGTTATATAGGGTCTCGTCCTGTCCATTACGAATTTTAATTTAATTTAACCATTTTGGAACTGTACCGTAGTTATAGGTAACGCCACCAGAGTTGAGGCCGTTGGTTGTGTGCGTGACCTCAACTCTGGCCCTATACTACGAAGCGCGAAATTCGAACTTCGTTTCATGCCGTTCCGCTCACGCTAATGGTATTTATTACGAGAGTGAGAGGGACCGCACGATCCGAACTTCGAACTTCGAATTTCGTAGTAACCCCCCTGGTGGCGTTACCTATAACTAAGTGAGGACGCACTAGGACGGACTGTAGGAATTAATAACTGTGGGTTTTGTTGTTTTATTCATGTACTTTGTATATGTAGTTTTATTTGAAGAACAAAGAGAAATATAACGTAGATATAATAATAGTTCTTAATTTATGATCTAGATCCTAATTAACGACTTGCATTTAAACATGAAACTACCGTGAGACTCACTCATAGTGAATATAAACGGATCACTCACGTCTTAAAACGAGTTTAACTCGAAATGTTACGGACTAATCCGTAGCCCTTCTTCTCGGAGTCACGTTGTCGTTGTGTGCGCGTTTGGCAGCCGCCGTGACATGTGACTTCGAGAAGAAGGGCTACGGAATAGCCCGTAACATGTTGAGTTAAACTCGTTTTAAGACGTGAGTGATCCGTTTATTTTCACTATGACTTGCATTAACTTCCGATACTGAGAAATGTGTTAAATATTTCGGCACTGTTCGTGCTGCAAAAAGAAATGAAATGAAAAACAGGACCAAACTCAATTAAGGTAAACGTCCCTGCGATCGACACTGAACCAATACATGGCACCTTCAAACTTATGTAATAGTAAGAGAGAGGTGTAAATGAGAAATTTCCGTTCCGCACTGGACCTACGAGGGAACAGCCTGAGATAACTATCTTTTCATATAAGCTCGTGAGAGCTTTATCCTATCAGATATTGCCGGTCAGTGTACTCCGCAAACTAGTCACCAACTTTGAGGAGCTCTCAACTCAAATAAATGTAGAAACTCATATATCCATTGTAACATCGCTAAGGCTGCAAATTAATTTCGCACAGCCCTATGCTGAATCATGGTCCGTTATCTTGGAGCATTAAACAACCGGAGAGGTCAAAAGTAATGCCAAACATTTAACCGGCCTGAATACCCGTTTAAAGTGGTTCAACTCCCTTAAAAATCATACTAACAGCTGCATTGCTATAGGATTGTTAGTTATAAATATACGTATATTGGTGTCGCAAATCAAAGTAATGAAGAGGTATACATACGTAGCATTATAGTGTGAGTAGCTATTGTCAAATATAACACTAATTGACAACCTTTCATTTTTTTAACACCTGAAAATTATTACAGGAATCGAAAGAGTTTCGCCTCCTGAACACGGAAAAATATTTATTATAATTTATTCATTTATTTAAAAAAATACAACAAATTTAAAAAACATATATGTACTTGTGACGACTACTAGCGCCATCTAGTCATCACATAAGGAACTAACTACTGCAATCCTACATCACGCTATCGAAGTTTCTCAACTCGGCTGCATAAATACAACTTCCAACTTTCATCCATTGGACTTCGGTCCCCAGGCATAACATCTGCCTGGAGAGAGATCTCTCTATATTGCAGCTACCCCCAAATACTTACCAATACTGCCTCAGAATAGTTATGTTTCCTTTACCCCTTACACTAGAAAAAAGAGCTGTCATAAAGTTTCTCGTTTCAGCGGATCTATTCGTTTAAAATTATTTAAGGGGAGCCCAACAACAAACGTGATTTTTATAGATAATTGTACGGAACCCTTCATGCGCGAGTCCGACTTGCACTTGGCCGGTTTTTTATTGAAATCAGTCGTCGTTGTGTCGCTGTCACATGCTTTCAAAGTGAATCGTAACGCTTATGAAGTTATGAATTAACGCTTGTATTGTTTTTTCCCTCAAAAAATGTCTATACCATCTTTTTCGCATTTTTTTGCGGTTTTTTATATTGTACGTCCGAAATGGACAAACTGTTGAGACTTATCTTATGTAACCATCATTGTATTATCATTATATTACTTATTCAATAAAGTTCATTTCTATTTCTATTTCATAACGCCCACACCTTATAATGAAAATCAGTTCTTAAGGAGTTAATTCCAAAATGTCAAAAATGTGCGCACGACACCTCCGTATGGGTATAATCCTCTAAGTCCATTACAGTTGCGGTGGCGGTTTCGAGCCTTCGGTGTACTATTAAGGGTTATCATAACCACAAAGGACTGTTCTAATTGTTTAAATGTCAACGACCTTTGGAAGACTGACAAGTTGTATGAACAAGCTTTGATCGTGCTAGTGTTGTTTTTGGGAATTGGATGTTTTATTGGAAATCTACCCTTTAGAGACTTGCGAATGTTTTAAAAGCGAGGTGAACACGCAGCAATTTTGGCTACAAAATAGGAATAGGCTGTATGTATTCAAAATTGTTTCTTTTTTTTAATTTGGTCATGTGTAAACTCTTTGTTACATTTTTTAACTATTATTGCAACAAATAATTGCATACAATCATAGCCGATTCTTGTACAGTCACGGTAAGAAAAGGTTAGTCATCTTAAAGTTGACATTTGCTTACACCAAGGCTATTGTCAGTACTGTCAACACTCAACATTTTATTTCAAACGGAACAGAATATTGCCTTGACGTTTCCCATTTTTCAAAAGGTACTAAGCGCCTATGCTATGACTTAATAAATAGTACATTACTGCAGAGGCCGTGAAGTAAGGGATTGATGGACGAGATTTGGGGTATACGGCCGAGTCGTAGACGAGGCCGGATAAAACGAGTCCAGCAATCCCTCTTCCGGCCGAGGATTGTATAGAGCTTTTCTCAAACATGCATCATCATCATCATCATCATCATCATCATCATCATCATCATCATCATCATCATCATCATCATCATCATCATCATCATCATCATCATCATCATCATCATCATCATCATCATCATCATCATCATCATCATCATCATCATCATCATCATCATCATCATCATCATCATCATCATCATCATCATCATCATCATCCATCCATCCATCCATCCGTCCATCCATCCATCCATCCATCCATACATCCATCCATA
Source organism: Archips xylosteana (assembly GCA_947563465.1). Lineage (NCBI taxonomy): Eukaryota > Metazoa > Arthropoda > Insecta > Lepidoptera > Tortricidae > Archips > Archips xylosteana. The sequence continues at coordinate 2,996,650 of OX387356.1, forward strand.
CATCCATCCATACATCCATCCATACATCCACCCATACATCCATCCATACATCCATCCATACATCCATCCATACATCCATCCATCCATACATCCATCCATCCATACATCCATCCATACATCCATCCATCCATACATCCATCCATACATCCATCCATACATCCATCCATACATCCATCCATCCATCCATCCATCCATCCATCCATACATCCATCCATACATCCATCCATACATCCATCCATACATCCATCCATACATCCATCCATACATCCACCCATACATCCATCCATACATCCATCCATACATCCATCCATCTATCCATACATCCATACATCCATCCATCCATACATCCATCCATACATCCATCCATCCATACATCCATCCATCCATACATCCATCCATCCATCCATCCATCCATACATCCATCCATCCATCCATCCATACATCCATCCATACATCTATACATCCATCCATACATCCATCCATACATCCATACATCCATCCATACATCCATACATCCATCCATCCATACATATATACATCCATCCATACATCCATCCATCCATCCATACATCCATACATCCATCCATACATCCATCCATACATCCATACATCCATCCATACATCCATCCATCCATCCATCCATCCATCCATCCATCCATCCATCCATCCATCCATCCATCCATCCATCCATCCATCCATCCATCCATACATCCATCCATACATCTATACATCCATCCATACATCCATCCATACATCCATACATCCATCCATACATCCATACATCCATCCATCCATACATATATACATCCATCCATACATCCATCCATCCATCCATACATCCATACATCCATCATCCATCCATACATCCATCCATACATCCATACATCCATCCATCCATACATCCATCCATCCATCCAACCATACATCCATCCATACATCCATACATCCATCCGTACATCCATACATCCATACATCCATCCATACATCCATATATCCATACATCCATCCATACATCCATCCATCCATCCATCACCAGTAGTTTAGGCGGTCGGTTTTATAGAAATAAAAGAAGATAGATTTTTTTTAATGTCGTAAGTTGGCTGTATGTAATTTTTCCTTTGTCAGTTTAGTGTTAGTAAGCAAATTTAAAAAGTTACAGCAGCGGACAATAATGGTTTTTCATACTTACTTTTATGGCCTAGGCCAAGAAGTAATGTAGGGAGCCATAAACAACAAACTTCATGGCTTCATTTCGTGACATTAACGCATACATTTCAAAGCATGTTTGAGAAAAGAAACTTAAATAACTGACGAAGGTTTTCGTATATACCCTTACTGTACCTACAAGAAACTTGCATAATCTACATGGGCCTTTAGATGATTTTGAAATGCATCGATGTATGTTATCTGTATAATATCACACTGCATAAACTTCGGACGTCCGTATCTAACCTTATACTACGAAATTTGATTTTCGAACTTCGTATCGTGTCATTCCGTTCACGCTAATGGTATGAAACAGAAGAGTAACAGGGACGGCACTATACGATCTTCAAATTTCGAATTTCGTAGTAACCCCCCTGATTTCTTGGTCTTTGCGATTTACGACGCCATGATACGGCGGCCATTTGTAATTTATTAGCTCACGCAAAATGGCTGAATCGGTGACGTCACGATTTATATGTTTACTTTTGATGCGGATCTCACGGAACCCATTAGTTATCGCTCCTGCTAAGGTCAATGGACTCTGATGAATGTGAAAAACCCTTTGAAGGAATAAGGACGTTGCACAAAAGTTCGATTTGGTATTTCTCTTCGTATTATGGCAAGTAAAGGTGTCCTATTTACAAAGTAGTTATACACATTTAATTGTAAAAGAAAATGTATATATCATGTCAAATCTAAACCTGGTTGTTTTAGTAAAAAGTTTATTGTTGAGAAGAGAATATTTCGAACTGAGTCAATTCAATTCTGAGGTGCGAGTTGATATACTTAATAGTCTCAAAATATCCTGTATTGGGGATAGAATGTTTTGACCGCAAGCGGATATTAACCTGGAGTTGCTGTTTAACCTGGTTACCCACTCCTATCTTTATGTCCAATCTCAGTGATGTATGGGCATTAAAGCGTGTATTGATAGGAAATAATAAAAACTTTGTTGATTGATAGCAATCTGTTAGGAAAAACAAGTTATATATCAACCCAAGAGCAATAGCAGTAAGACGTAAAACTATCTCCAGAACGTTTTATAGCTTCAAGATGGGGATGGCGTTGAAAAAACAAACAGACTATTTATTACGATAAATAATATTAATAATTTTATTTGTCGACTAGCTTCACCCGCGTTTGAAATAGACGACCAAATTGGTTAGTGGTTAGAGAACCTGACTACAAAGCTTGAGGTCCCGGGTTCGATTCCCGCGTGGAGGCAGATATTTGTATGAATAAAATAGTTTCTAAATAAAAAAAAACCTTCAAAAAAAAAAAACAAAAAGAAGCAAAAAAAAAAAAATTGAACCGACTACAAACAAAAAGCATGAAAATATCTTTCCACTAATCTGTTTGGCGAGCCTTGGGGGAAGCCTATATTCAGCAGTGGACGTCTTTCGGCTGAATGATGACTGTTTGAAGCCGGTGACTCAGCACGAGCCAGCAGGAGTAGTAGAATAGATAGTAAGTTAGTTATGATAATGACTGGGTCCACTCCTGCTGGCTCGTGCTGAGTCACCGACTTCAAACAGATTCATCATCTTTAAACATGAAACTACCGTGAGACTCACTCATAGTGAAAATAAACGGATCACTCACGTCTCAAAACGAGTTTAACTCGACATGTTTCGGGCTAATCCGTAGCCCTTCCTCTCGGAGTCGCACTTTTTGAGACGTGAGTGATCCGTTTATTTTCACTATGAGATTCATCATCATTCAGCCGAAAGACGTCCACTGCTGAACATTGGCCTCCCCCAAGACTCGCTATAGCTAGGACTTTTTTAAATGCCGTCTTATAGAATGCAGTAGGTTAGGTTAGGTTTGTTTTATAACAATTCCAAAACGAAAACTGTTTCAGAAATAAATCACTTTATGACTAACGTTGATTACGAAGAATGACTTTACTTATGACTTGTTAAATTATGCGAAACCCTTAGATTATTTATACACTAGATAGAGTGTCAGTAGAAAACTCTGCCATACAAAACGTCCAAAAACCCATTTGACAGCTTCATATTAATATCACGTTACGTCATTCAGACTGAAGGAGACAAGTGACATGTAAGCCAACTGTTGGCTTATATTTTTCGGGACGTTTTCATGCCGCATTAGCTATAAATATTAAATATAAGACATCTTGATAAAGGAATCAATTTAATAACTGAAGTTAGTTTTCATATCCCGACTGCACCTATTCAGAAGGGTTGCAGCGAGACAGCGACATTTAATTAAAATACCTATTTTTTCAAAAGGCTCTCAGGCATCGTAACTCTTAAACGATTCACTCGCGCTTGTTTGCATGACCCGTGTTTATCTTTCTTGAGTGGATTTTACTTAGAGCGATAAGAATTTTCTCGCGGGAAAAAATGTTTACTGATTGGGTGTTTTTAAGTTATCCGGCGATTAAATTTTTGTAAGGAAAATTTTTGAGATGATTTCTGATTTTGTTTATCTGCCTTCCGAAACGGTATGAATGATTTTTGTGAACTTTTCTAATATATAAAAATCTCGTGTCACGTTGTTTGTTACCGAACTCCTCCGAAATGGCTTGACCGATTTTTATGAAACTTTTTTCTATATATTCGGTAGGTCTGAGAATAGGTCGTAGGCTATTTTTTATACCCCTATTCTTCGCAGACGGAGTCGCGGGCAACAGTTAGGAAACTATAAATTTTGATTTGGATTACAAATCGCATTTGTCGTGCATACCCAAATTGAATCCACTAGATCGAAGTTCGAGGATCTATCGTCTATGCAGTCTGTATATAAGCCGGGTATTGGCAGTAATATTCTGCCGATCGGCCCTCGTAAATAGCCTGTTCTATAAGCCAATATTTGGGGGCGAAAATTGATTAAATTTTTAATTAAACCCCTTGGCACAGCCCTGGCGGCCATTGTTTTAGCTGGTATTCCATTTTTGTTTGGAACTCTTGAACTACAAGAGGCTACGACATTTATCCGCTTTAATTGGTTTGTCTTCGAATTATGGTTATACTTACTAGCTTTTCCCTATCCCAAGATAAAAAGAAGCCTAGGTTCACAGCGTATGTAAATAGGAAAAAAAATTGTGTAAACTTTGTTATAAATGTATCGTGAATAAATTTTTTTTTTATATAATGATCAACTCAACTCAACAACTCGTGACCACGGCTGCTGCAATGTGGCCGAAACGTCGAGGTAAAATATTGTTTCCGTGATAAGTCCCGTTTAGTATAATAGGTAATTATGTATGTTATCATTTTTATTTTTTTGATTTGATTTGGCCGATGGGGCCAAAAAGGTTTTTGAGTGGCGTCCACGGACCGGAAGACGCAGTGTAGGTAGGCCTCCAACAAAATAGAGCGACGACCTGGTCAAAGTTGCGGGATTGCGTTGGATGCGGATGGCACGGAATCGATCTGTTTGGCGAGCCTTGGGGGAGGCCTATGTTCTATAGTGGACATTTTTCGGCTGAAATGATAATATCATTTCTAAAGACCCTGACAAAAATCAAAAATCCTGTCATGTCGGGTAAATTCTGAAGCATGGCAACCCTACGCAGGCTCCCCCTAAGAATTGGGTCAGCGGCCCACCAATGCACGTGCTAATAGTTCCACGCCAAACACACGTGAATGGGCGTCACGGTCGATAAAACTGGCCAGTATTTTTATGCAGCTTCTTTTATAAACGGTAACACAATTAATCCTACTGCCCGCGACTTCGTCCGTGGTAATCATTGATGCTCTGCTCCCATTGGTCGTAGCGTGATGTTATATAGCCTATAGTCTTCCGCGATAAATGCTAATGCTAAATGATAAAATGATAAATGATAATGCGCGATTTTGTAGAGGTAGAGCCATGTTGTAGCTAGCCGCTGCATCACGAATGGGCCGGCACGTCCGGGGCAGTACCACCCTCTCACAGAACACCGGCGTGAAGCAGCAGTAATCCTGCTTGCGTTTCGTACGGTCAGTGAGAGTGCCGGGGGCCCAATACCTCACCCCTTCCCTCTTCCCCTCCCTCACCCCTCTCCTTTAGGGCCGACAGCGCACTGGCATCGTGTAAAGCGCTGCGGGTGTCTATGGACAGTGGTGTTCATTTAACATCAGGTGACCCACTAGTTCGTTTGTCCGGCCTATCTAACATAAAAAAAAAAAAATGGACTATTGAATACAAATACAAGAGCTGGATGAGAGTGGCTGAGGATCGTGCTCAGTGGCGTGCCATGGGAGAGGCCTATGTCCAGCAGTGGATGAGCATAGGCTGATGATGATGATGATGATGATGAATACAACAAGAATTTTTCAATTCGAACCCGTAGTTCCCGAGATTAGCGCGTTACAAACATAACATAAGTTAAAATATCATTTTTTAATAAAGTGACTAGAAATTTTCTTTCCGTGTATCCTTTATTTTACAAATTTCCACTGTTTGTGGCTGTTTGCGCCCGATAGCCTCGGTCTTAGAAGAAGATTTTACTTTATGTACTAGAGCATAAAAATCTACTTTATGCAGCATTCTCTCGACATAAAGAAGAACTTTACGTGCATGAGATGTGAAAATAGTACATTGTGCATCTAGGGCCGTAAGTAGGGGATTACTAATGAGAGTCTATTAGAAGCCCGACGCCGAAGGCGGAGGGCTTTTAATGACTCGAGTTTGTAATCCCCTTACTGCCCGTGATACACACAATGATTTTCATCACATTGCGAGAAAAAAAAAACAAAAATAAAATTAATTTGTTTCTAAACACTTAAATTGAATAAAATAATGGCTACCCGCCAATACAGATTGTCACTTTTTTCGAGTCACCTACCATAGATAATGTAAACTGTGTTTAGTTTAGAATTCGAAAGGTCATACGTCCAGATTCTGCCAACATGTTTAAAAAAATTTTTTTACTAAAATTATTGCAAAACTATTTGATATAAATTTAAAATATAAAAATAACGAATTTTTACGAAGCTTAGATAAGTTTTGTGTTGTAAAATTTGGGTTATAGCTAAGTTTTAAAGATAATAAATAAAACGTTGGCTGACTTGAAACCTCCTTAGTCTGAAATGACTTGTTTGCAAATTTTAAAACTAAAGTTAGAACTCCCTTGGGTAGAAAAACTGTACGTAAATCTATAACTCCCTTGAGAGCAATTTAGGCCATTGTCATTTAGTATACAAGCATGGAATAACACCATTGACGAGCAAGTGTGATGAAAAATATTTTTCATTCGGTTATTTGATAGGCGTAGGTCGATCTACGCGGTCCCTTACGGTAACCTACGACGAAGTTCAATGTTGTAATTGAAGTTCCCAATCCGCACTGGTCGCGAGGTAACTATAGCTCAAACCTTTGCACTCTGAGAAGAGGTCTATGCTCATTAGTGGGACATCTATAGCCCGTTGATGATGAGTTTTTAACGTCACGCGTATTTAGATGCGCACTGGGTCTGCGTGGGAACTACGGCCCAAGCCCTCTCATTCTGAGAGGAGGCCTGTGCCCTATAGGCCGTATATAGGCTGAGATGATGGTGATAGTTAGAACCTTCTCGTTCTAATATTTCCCACTCAAAACTCACGGTATCTGGTGTACACCGTTACAATATCAAGTGACTAATTAGATTATAGACGTTAAATGGAGACAGAAATGTCCAATTAAACGTTAAAATGTCCTTAACTGAGTTAGCGTTAGAGCTGGGCGTTTTTTATATGAACTTCGTTTCGAGAAACTGTTTCGTTTAAAATAACGAAATAACCGTTTCGTGTGAAAACCAAAAACAGTTTCTTTTAGCACTTCGAATCGTGTAACGGTACCACATATGCAAGAACAAATAACCGATTCTCGTCTAAAACTAGCATCACGGAACGTATATATTTAGGAATGTATTTATCTATTTAAGTACCTATGTTTATCCGTTGTCCAGTACCCATAGTACAAGCTTTGCTTAGTTTGGGACCAGGTCAATTGGTGTGAATTGTCCAAGGATTTATTATTTATTTTATTAGTAGCTGCTGCCCGCGACTCCGTCCGCAATTTGTCTATCGCTATCCCGCGGGAACTATGCAATTTTTCTATATGTTAATCCAGGTTATAATCTATCTGTGTTCTAAATTTCATCAAATCTGTCAAACCGTTTTAGCGTGAAAGAGTAACAAACATCTAGACATCTATCCATACAAACTTTCACGTTTATAATATTAGTAAAAAAGAAGAACCTTTTTGAGTTTCTTGCCGGATTCTTCTCTATCGGATTTCCCGAACCGGTGATAGATTCTTCGACATTCATATGTAAGTTCTTATTAAAGCCTAAATGAAAAAACTGTTTCTTAAAGCAAACGTTTTCGATATCTAAATACCTGACAACGAAGTTTTCGTTTCCGTTACTTGTCAAAAATAAACGGTTGCGTTACGTTAAAAAAACTTAACAACCCACCTCTAGTTAGCATTTGGAATCCAAGAATGTGCTTAAGTAGGCCCATGGTCATTAAAAAGAGGACAAAGAGGAACCAGAGTTTTTCTCGTCATATCCATCGAGGCATTATTACCGGAGTTGCTATATCGGCCGTGTGGTGCCGGCGTAGAATTTCACCACCCCCTATCCTCCAGTGGGTGTCTTAAAAGGCGACTAATGGACCATACGTGATATGTCATAATTCATACGTTCACCTGAGCGTTGGCAAGTCACTGCATTCCCTGTCTCTACCAGTCGTATCGGTTACACGGTCCACTGGTGCCAGGAGGTTGGGAACGAGAGAGTGGGCTTGTAGGAGCGCAACTATTTGCCCACTATAATCTAGTCACGCGCAGATGACCCTGGCAAGTTCTCAATTGACATCGAGACAAAAGTCCTCCGGCGATGGGATGTCAGCGGTGGGGTTTCGGACTCCGATGTATCCGGGCCTTAGCTGGCATTCTGCACGTAGGCGGTCAGACGAGAGTGGTCGCTCCTTGGACTCGATAGAGGCGGGAGGACAGGTTCGGCAATAATTACACCTACAATAATGCTGGACAACTCTACTGTCCCACCTGCGATAGAGTTTTTAAGAGTAAGTTTGGCTTTGCCAGCCACGTTAGAGCTCACGCTCGTAATTAAGTAGCTAGGTTCGCCGTTGCCGATTACGGCATGGATAGCTATATATATGCTATATCGGACTAATAACGACAGGAATAAATTACGAATTACATTTGAAATTTACCATGAGCATTACGGAGAAGAATCGCCAGACTCAAGTGGCAGTGGGCAGGGCACGTCGCTTGTAGAACTGATGGCCGATGGTTTGGTTTTGGTGATGGAAAAAGGTTCTTGAGTGGCGTCCACGGACCGGAAGACGCAGTGTAGGTAGGCCTCCAACAAGATGGAACGACGACCTGGTTAAGGTTGCGGGATCGCGTTGGAACCGGATGGCACGGGACCGATCTGTTTAGCAACCTTGGGGGAGGCCTATGTTCAGCAGCGGACGTCTTTCGGCTGAAATGATGATGATGATGATTACGGAAAAGGAATTCATCATGAGGAATCCTGCACACACCTGAGAAGAAATTCAATGGTGTGTGTGAAGTTTCCAATCCGCTCTGCGGAGGCCTGTGCCTTGCAGTGATGATGATGATGATGAATTTGCCAAATTTGGAACACGTTTAATTTATAGCAATCAAACTCTAATTATTTCCAAAGTTTGCGACCAGTTTCGATCAGTGTTCGGATCTTGCTCGTGATAATGATCGGAACATCCATAATTTACATAATATGTTGAAGTTTATCCCGTTCTGGGAAACTAACTAGCGATGGGAAACGTGCCAGGATAGTTAATGATTTACAATTGTAGTTCGAACGAATTCCAAAACTGGCCAAGTGCGAGTCGGACTTGCGCACCGAGGGTACTGAGCTTTGTGGGCATGTCAAAATATATACCGTAACCGGCCGTATCTATAGAAATAGGTATCATTTTCAAGTTTGGTATGAAGTATCTTTTTGTATTTTTATTTTTCAGCTCCATTTTTTTTACGGTCATTCCGTGAAAAACCAGACCAGACCAGCTGTGGTGTAGGGGTAAAAGCACGCAGCACGGTATGCTGAGGACCCGGGTTCGATTCCCGGAGCTGGTCTTTTTCTGTGTCTTTTCTGTGCATCCATGTTTCAGTTCGTATTTAGTATGAAATATAGAAATAGGTATGTAATAAAAATTCATTCTTCACTTTAATTATATTTCTTTGTTACAATTAATGTTTTGGAAATTATGATAGTTATTTTTCATTTATAATTTGTTCTTCGAGTCTAGCATAAATATGTTCAAACTACTAGGTAAATAAACACTTCAGCTATCAAAATGGCCGGCTAGGGTTCCGTAAAAAAAAGTATGACCAAACCATTCCATGCCAAATAATATTGGGAACCTCTGAATTATACTAGAAATGTTTAGGTACTTAACTAAACGTAATGCAACCTGTGTAGACACACTAGCCCCTTCTCATATCCACCGGACTTCCACAAGGGCAGCAGCCGCAGCAGAGGCGGCCGAAACCGCTAAAATTGGCAAGTATAGTGGTCTCGGCGCCGAATATAATTTCATCCCTTTCGGTGTCGAGACCCTTGGTCCGTGGGGCCCAGGAGCACTAAGCCTCTTCAAAGAGATTTCGAAGAGGCTTATAGATGCTACCGGTGACCGAAGAGCTGGCAGCTACCTCGCTCAAAGAATTAGCCTAGCGATTCAACGAGGAAATGCTGCCAGCATCTTCGGCACAATGCCGCAGGGGCCTTTTTTAGATATAGTTTAGTTTTTAATTTAGTTTTTAATAGTATTATGTTTGTTTGTTTAGATCTAGTTTAGTTTTTAATTTAGTTTGTAATATTTAGTTTATAGTTAAGTTTTATTCTTTGTTATTTTTTCTTAATTGTTATAGCTTAATTCATACGCAATAAACGTAAACAAACATGAAAACTAACAGCTATGGCGTCGGGTTAACCAGTCAAATGCAAAATTTGTAACTGACTTTCATGCGGCGCATTATTGACCTACTTTTTAATTTAGTCGCATAATAATTTATCATGCCACTAAACCAAAAAGTAAAGACGTCCACTGCTGAACATAGGCCTCCCCCAAGGCTCGCCAAACAGGTCGGCCCTGCGCCATCCGCATCCAATGCGTTCCCGCTACCTTCACCAGGTCGTCGCTCCACCTTCACTGCGTCTTTCGGTCCGTGGACGCCACTCGAGAACCTTTCGGCCCCATCGGCCGTCAGTTCTACGGGCGATGTGCCCTGCCCACTGCAACTTAAGTCTAGCGATTCTTCGAGCTATGATGAAAAAAAAATTTTCGAATTTCAGTTAAAGTATGGAGAACCCCCAAAATTTATTGTTTTTTTCCTATTTTTGTGTGAAAATCTTGATGCGGTTCAGAGAATACATCTACTTACCAAGTTTCAACAGCATAGTTCTTATAGTTTCGGAAAAAAGTGGCTGTGACATACGGACGGACAGACAGACAGACATGACGAATCCATAAGGGTTCCGTTTTTTGCCATTTGGCTACGGAACCAAGCAACTTAAAAAGCGTACTATCCGTCCACCACAGCTATATCTTCGCGGCACATAAGCATTTTCAATAAAAAAAGTCATCATCATCCCAGCCTATTTACGTGGAGGGCACACGCCTAATCTCAGAATGAGAGGGGTTGGGCTGTAGTTCCCACGCGAACCCAGTGCGGGTTGGGAACTTCACACACCATTGAATTTTTTTCTCAGGTTTCCTCACGATGTTTTCCTTCACCGTGAAGCTCGTGGTAAATTTCAAATGTAATCTATACATATAAAATCCTTTGTCCTGACTGACGGATCAACGCACAGCCTAAACCGCTGATCGTAGAGACCTGAAACTTGGAGGGTGTGTTCTTTGTATGACGTAGGCATCCGATAAGAAAGGATTTTTCGTAGTTCTACTCCGAAGGGGGTAAAAAGGGGGGGCAAAGTTTGTATGGGACAACGTGATTCCTTGGTCCAATCTACTTCAAATTTTGCATAAACATTCTTTAACAGAATTGATGGAAGACGTGTTTCGTATTTTATTGAAATTCATCACTTGACGGGGTTAAAAAGGAGTAGAAAGTTATTTTGGGGGTGATTTGCTTCGAAGTTGATATCAATACTCCTTAGTGCTTTTGATTTAAATTACATTTTATTTTGACACATGTTTGAATACTCGATCCGAAGACACGGCTTCATAGGAACGTAGAGTTCGAAATTTGAAATGGTAAGGACTAGACATCTTGGTTAAGCCGCGTTTTCACTTAGTGTTCTGAACAAACATTTGTTTAGAGCAAATATGATTGCGGTTTTGTCGATGTTCGCTCAAAATAGCATCAATGTAGCGTATCTACTGTGTTAAAAAATAATAATTTTATTAAATACTTAAGATGTATGTAATTTAATAACAATGTAGATCTGATTGAAAAAAATATACCTTGTTGAGTTTCTTGCCGGTTTCTTCTAAACAGGGTTTTTTCCGAACCGGTGGTAGATTCTTCGACGTTCATAGGAGCATCAATCGATGCCTAAATTGAATAAAAAATTTTGACTTTGACTTTGACTTTGAATAGAAAATGTCCGTTTTCATTCAACGAGGAAAGAGAACAGTTGTTTATAACAAAATCGTAAACAAAGATTGGAGACCCACCGAACACGTACAATGTCGAGCGAATGCACAGAGCAACAGCTCGCTCGCCACAGACGTCGTTTTCACTGGATGAATGAGTGAGCGACCCGCGTCCAGCCGATTATCACTGAATAAACACGTTCGCTCGCTCAGAACTGTTCAGGACACTGGGCTGATTTTTCAATCATCGAATAAATATTATCTGACGGATAACGTGTAAAGCGGCTAAATTGTAGCGTCATGCATAGGTACAGTGCAACTGACGCAGTGCTGTCAGTCAACTTATTTAGTCAACTTATTCTATAATTTAACCAGTTGATGACATTTATGCGTTGATTGAAAAATCGGCCCTCAGTGAAAACGCAGCTTTATAAAACATACAAATCATTCCATATTCAAAAAAAAACAATATTTAAATCGGTTTAGAATTCGAAATTTCAATTTTATTTGTTCTTGGATATTTGAATGAAAAACTTACCTTATACCTAGATTTTCTTTAGAAAATTCCTTGGAAATCTTTTAGATTACCTACTTAGCGAATATTTGCGAATATATACACGAATTACCGACATTGTAAACGAAACGAAACTTCAAATTTTGCAAACCATTTTGTCTACGTTTGTCAACCACTTCCTGATCTGATCTCTGATAATAACTAATTATATGTACATATAAGTATTTGCATTTCACCAAGCTTTTGCTTTTACAAGCGCAGCGTGGGACGTCCACCAACGAGATGGACGGACGTTTTGGTGAAGGCCGCAGGTTCAGGGTGGATGCAAGTCGCTTCCAACCGTAATGATTGGGCGTAAATGAGGGAGGCCTATGTCCAAAAATTCAAAAATGCAAAATTCCCAAGGGATAGAAAAAAAATCAACTTCGGAGCTCATTTTAAAATGTCTTTCACCAATAGAAAAGATACACTGTCCTTGATTAACATAGGATGCTATTTTCCGGATAAATGCAAACTCCCGCGGTATAGGAAATAGTAAATTTAACTTTGGGGCTGAGTTTAAAAAAAATTACCAATAGAAAGCTACACTATCCTTCATTGGTATAGGCTAGGCTACCTACTATTTATTCGGTAAAATGCGAAATTCCCGTGGGATAGAAAGAAGTCAATAAGTATCACTTGAGGGCTGATTTGAAAATTTCTTTCACCAATAGGAAGCTACACCAACCATTATTTACATAGACTACTTTTCCCCGTGAAAAAGCAAAATTCCCACGGGAAAAAAATAAGTGAATTCAACTACGGGGCTGATTTTAAAACTTCTTTTACCGGTACAAAGCTACACCTTTAAGGACATAGGCTACTTTTTCTCGGGGAAAATGCAAAATTCCCGCGGGACAAAAATAAGCGAAAATTTGCATAGAATAAGGACAAATTTGTTGAAATTCCCACGGGATAGAGAATAAACGGGATTTATAATATTCACTAACTGATACTGATGATGATGAAATGATAATAATGATGGATCTTGCCGTTGCCGGATTTTTGTTTTATACAATGAAAGAGATGAAGAAGCTTTACCACAAATTGGAATTCTACGCGGACGAAGTCGCGGGCAAAAGCTAGTTTCATACATAAATTCCGAAAAACTCAGAAGTGCGAGCCGGGATTTAAGCCCACGACCCTCTGTTTGTTCAAACCATTAGGCCACCACGGACGGCTTCGAATTATGTAGTTTTGGGGTTTTCTTACTCAGAAGCAAAAATAAATAAAATGCTTTGTTTTTTTTATTATTTGTCATCATCATCATCATCATCATTTCAGCCGTAGGACGTCCACTGCTGGACATAGGCCTCCCTCATTGATGCCCAATCATTACGATTGGAAGCGATTTGCATCCACCCTGAACCTGCGGCCTTCACCAAATCGTCCGTCCATCTCGTTGGTGGACGTCCCACGCTGCGCTTGCCAGTCCGTGGTCTCCATTCCAGAACTTTTGGCCCCCAACGGCCATCTGTTCTGCGTGCTATATGGCCTGCCCATTGCCATTTCAACGAGCTAATCCGTTTGGCTATGTCGGTGACCCCGGTTCTTCAACGTTTACCCCGTACCCCGGTTTTATTATTTGTAGTTATTTTTTATTTATTGATTTATTGTCAGTTTAGTATTATTTGCTGTAATTTAATTATTTATTGACCGGATTAGATTAATTAAATATTTTGTTAATAAAATAAATAAATCAGGAGACAATTTTACTAACACCAATTGACCTAGTTTCAAACTAAGCAAAGCTTGTATTGTAGGTACCAGGCAACGGATGAACGGATAGACATACTTATATAGATAAATACATACATACATATTAAACATCCAAGACTCGAGCACAAACATTCGTATTTTTCACACAAATATCTGCCCCGACCGGAAATCGAACCCAGGACCTCAAGCTTCGTAATCAGGTTATCTAACAACTAGGCTATCCGATCGTCATCAAGAGCTCCAATGATAATTTTCCATATTTTTTTCGTATCAGTTTTGTAACGGTCCATATAGACTATAGACTGTACTTATAAAAAATCTTATAAAACTGACTCAAAAATAAGAACACTGTTTTCTTTATGAAAAATAATAGATATCGTGATTTTTAACAAGAAACCCCCAGCCAAAACATCATTTAAACAAATATAAAGGGTACACTTTTATTGAAAATGCCCACTGACATGCGTAGGAACTGTAGAGCTACTATAAACCCTGGATTTTCACTATGTATCTAACTTTAGTTAATGTAAATGCGCGGACACAAAAATAATTAAGTTACACTTACCAAAATTGCCCGCAGCCTTTGCCACATAGCAAATTGTAAACTGGTAAACAAATTCACCACCCGCTAAAGTCGAGGAAATTAAGATTCGACAAAACTAATTGTTATCAATGTAATTTGCGTCCGACCGCCGTGCGTTAGTACGGGATTGCTTAAAAGCATTGCCGAGTTAATTTTGTTGGAGTTTCTTAATTTTATTACGAGAAACGTGTAGTAAATATAATTACACCGTGTGAGGTGGTTGAAACGAGGTTTGTTATCGTTCCCTCGCGTACAAGACTAGTCAAAGTCGAATCAACATTATTTATTCAATAGGGATGACGACTGGGTTAAAAATTTGTCATTCTAATTACCGTCAGTTAGATTATGGGAAAATATGGGACACGTATTTTTTGGTTTATCAAATTATTAAAAAACGACAAAGATATAGATCATCAAACTTCCGGAGTGGGGGCTTGTGACGTCACCCTTAGGTAAAAATTGTACCATATAGTGACGTCACTCGAAACTTCTAAGCACTGTATCCTCCTCATTTTTTGTTTGTCAAACAAAAGAAAAAATACGTGTACAATATTTTT
The DNA here is from genome assembly GCA_947563465.1 of Archips xylosteana. Classification (NCBI taxonomy): domain Eukaryota; kingdom Metazoa; phylum Arthropoda; class Insecta; order Lepidoptera; family Tortricidae; genus Archips; species Archips xylosteana. The sequence continues at coordinate 3,011,830 of OX387356.1, forward strand.
TAATAATCTAACTGACGGACTAAACAGTTTTTTTTAGTCGTCTAGCCTATTTAGGCATCAATTGATGCTCCTATGAACGTCGAAGAATCTACCACCGGTTCGGAAACACCCTGTTGAAAAAAATCCGGCAAAAATCTCAACACGGTATTTTTTTTCAAAACAGATCTACATTGTTATTAAATTAAATACATCTAAAGTAATCAACTAAATTTTTTAACACAGTAGATACGGTATTTGGGACTAGGGATCGCCAATGCGGATCGGAATTATTTCCAAACATCCCTGTCCATGATACAGTCATTAATTTTATAGTACGCCTTAGATATTAATGTTTGTTTGAAGTCCCTTGTGTAGGGCTTACATTTCGACCATCATGGTTTAAGGTATCAACCATTAAACTAAACAACTAAATGAACCATGCTACTTCTATTTGAACTTTGGCGAGCCTTGGGGAGCCCTATGTTTAGCAGTGGACGTCTTTCAGCTGAAATGATGATGCTGATGATGACATAGAAGGGAACCAAGAAGATTTAAAACAGCGTGCGCCATAATTGCTGTCCAAACTTTAGGATTCGCTCCAATGTTTCCCAAACTTTAAGCTCGTTCCAATTTGTCCAAATGCAAATACCGCTGGCCGCTCTCGCACGATAATCTTTTTATTTACGACGGTTTTACACGCTCCGAGCGGCGCAAGAGTTTTTTGTTCACTCGGTAGCATATAAAATAGTGATTTTGTTAGGTGCAGCGGTAACATACGAAATCAGAAATCAGAAATGTGTATTTGGTAACACAGTTACAAAGATGTTACAGTTTTCTTATTCAATGTGTTCAGCTTGCATGCAGACGTGCAAATTATTTAGAGTAGGTACAATATATTTACATATTATTAAGACCGGAAGACGCAGTGTAGGTAGGCCTCCACCAAGATGGAGCGACGACTTGTTTAAATTTGCGGGATCGCGTTGGATGCGGAGGGCACAGAACCGATCTGTTTGGCGAGCCTTGGGGGAGGCCTATGTTCAGCAGTGGACGTCTTTCGGCTGAAATGATGATGATAATTATTATTATTTAAGAAAATCATATTATAATAATCAATGTCAAAGAAAATGTCAATCAATTATCCCTAATTTTGAGCGATAGCAAAAACAATACAACAATAAACGAAATAAAGAAAATGTAATATATAAAAATCTCATGTCACGGTGTAAGTTATCGAATTCCTCTGAAACTACTTGACAGATTTTTATGAAATTTTTTCTTTCTATTTGGTAGGTCTGAGAATAGGTCTTAGGCTATTTTTTATATGTCTGTTCTTAAAAGAATAAATAACGAGAAATATACATTAATGTCAATATTGGTAGAGATATTTATTTAACCCTATAAAATCACTTATCTACTCGTAAGAGCCAGTTTGTGAGGCATCATCTAAAAACATTACCATTTAGCTCGTTAAATAATTTGGCAGACGGTTGTAAATGACAATGCGCTATATTGTACACGTTCTTATATAAATACAATATAATTTAGATTTATATTATAGTAAGTTTTAATTTTTAACTATTAAAGTAAAAGTCAAAATTCTTTATTCATTTTACTAGGCATCAATTGATGCTCCTATGAACGTCAAAGAATCTACGACCAGTTCGGAAAAACCCTGTTGAGAAGAAACCGGCAAGATACTCAACAAGGTATATTTTTTTCAAAGAGTTTCTACATTGTTATTAAATTACATATAATTATGTGTAAAGTATTTAATAAAATTAAATTTTTTAACACAGTAGATACGCTATTTGAGACTAGGGATCGCCAATGCGGATCGGAACTATTTCCAAACATCCCTGTCCATGATATAGTCATTTACTTTATAGTACGCCTTAGTAAATGTTTTCTTCACAAATGATTTGAATTTTGTATCAGTTTGTTCGGTTATTATTTTCAGATTACTGATGTAAAGTGAGTTTTCTGAATAAATTAATTTATTTATTAAAATAAATATAAAATATCACGGGACAATTCACACCAATTGACCTAGTCCCAAAGTAAGCTTAGCAAAGCTTGTGTTATGGGTACTAGGCAACGGATAAACATACTTATATAGATAGATACATACTTAAATACATATTAAACACCCAAGACCCGAGAACAAACATTCGTATTTTTCATACAAATATCTGCCCCGACACGGGAATCGAACCCGGGACCTCAAGCTTCATAGTCAGGGTCTCTAACCACTAAGCCATCTGGTCGTCTAAAACGATCGATCGATCGACGATATTATCTTAAAGCTCATGATAAATAGAAAATTTGAAAACTCAGAGGTGGACTCGAACCCACGTCCCGCTTGAGAGGCTAGGTCACACCACAGGGCTACAACGCCCTCAAAGCCTATTGCCCGTTAAATGTTTTTAATTTACTTCTATTTCGGGGTGCGCCCGTTCCTCCCCTTTGATCGCCAGAGCGCGCTCCACTGGTCGGGACTTTATTTTTATATTTTATTGTTAAACAGGCGTGGACGAGGGTAGTTCTGTTTTAGAGTCCCGTACGCAATGGCCAACGGGACCCTGGTACTAAGGTTCTATCGTTTACCTGATTGTCTGTCACGGGGTTGTAAGTATGTATTTTTTAAAGCTTGTAAATGCGAAGTGTTGCATCCAAAGATACACCTAAATCACGCTCTCTAGATTGCCCACTGAAAAATATTGCCGCCACGCCATCAAATTACCGAAATTGTTTTCATCACTCCACTGAGGCGTATCCTAAAATGGAATGTTTGTCGGCAGCGAAGGTAATAAAAATATGTTTTATGCACTGTTAATATCGATAGCAGGAGCTGTGTATGAGAGTGTATCCGATATCGCTATGTGGGTCAAGACTATATTATGCCCTTGATCTGGTTTGCATTACATATTTATATTTATACATAAACTAATACTATAAGAGCCAATTTTTATTTTGTTGTAGGTATGTTATGACGTTTTTAAATAAATAAATAAATAAATATTAGGGGACAATCTTACACAAATCGACCTAGTCCCAAACTAAGCAAAGCTTGTACTATGGGTACTAGACGACGATAAACATACTTATATAGATAAATAAATACTTAAATACATAGAAAACATCCATAACTCAGGAACAAATATTCGTGCTCATCACACAAATAAATGCCCTTACCGGGATTTGAACTCAGGACCTCTTGCTTCGTAGGCAGGGTCACTACCAACTAGGCTAAAGCGGTCGTAAGCGGTTTTAATTTGGAAAATTTTATGTCAGCTCATTATCACGAGCTTTTTCGATCCTACTAGAAGTAAAAAGTGTCCTAAAACTTCTCTATAATTTTCCATTCTTGCATTTCGTTACGGTCATATAAAGTCTATGAAAAATGGTAATTTTTAATTTTTCCAAATTAAAAAAATTATAAAAAGTCAAATAATACATAAAAATAAAAAATAACCCATGAGAAAACATTTGATTAAAAAGTGTTTGTTTGTAATGGATGAAATCAAAAACAAGTGTTAATAATTTATAAAAAAGTATTACCTATTTATTATTACTTTTTAAATACCTTCTTTGTGATTTAAAACAAAATTTTCAATTTATTTAGCATAAAAATCCATTTAAAATTGATGTTTGCATGTCATTTGGTTAGACGTATCACTGCACTTTAGTACTATATTATTTATGAAACCCAAATTCTGCCCTGCAGGCCCTAAAACGCAGTAAGAGCAAAAAAGCGATTAGACCATTATGTTCCTTACGCTGTTCTTGTTATAGTTCAATATCTAACAAAAGAAAAACACTCTTACTGCATTTTAGAGTCTGCAGGGCAGAATTGTTACCATGTCTATAACAAAAGAAAAACTTTTTTCGTTTCGCACCTCTTTGTCCGTTGGTTGGCACCGCACTACACTCCACTTGACTTAAACACTATAACTATCACTATAACTTTCACTTTATATTACACTGCACTGTATGGATTTGAACTGACGAAGGATTGCGACGGTCTCCTTACCAATAAATTTAAACAGAATATCATTAGCTAGTTTGAGTTTCGGGACAGCGCCATCTAGCGAGAAACATTGGAACTAATTCTCAACACTTCGTTTCATGTCATTACATTTCATTCATATTTTAATAATTCTTTCACTTATAAAAACTATCTTGACAACGAGTGACATAGGATAGATATTTATGTTTGCCCTGGTAATGTTTTTAAATTCCCACACGTCGATGAGATAGCTTCTTTAAATTCCCATCGGAATTTTCAAAAACTACTTCACGGTCTTTACTGTCCCTACAGGCCAATTATACAGTCAAGGGTTAAAAAATTACATCGACAATATTGCGTTAAGAATGACAGTTCCATACATTTTACGACTTTTTAATCCTGAACTGTGCAAGTGGCCCTTAGGGGATTATCGAAATAATAACATTATTAATAATAGTTACCCAAGCTTTCGTATTCGTAGCCAGTTCGTAGCTGTAGCAGTACTACGCCGTAGCACCTCTACGCCTCGTAGCGTATAAAATACCGATTTATTTTATGTACGTGTTTGCTACTCTTTTACGCAAAAACGGCTGGATGGATTTGGATGAAATTTGGAATGCAGATAGTGAGATGTTTAGAATAACAAATAAGATACTTTTTGTTTGGGAAGCCGTGGTGGCCTAGAGGTTTGACCTAGCCTCTCAAGCAGAGGGTCGTGGGTTCAAATCCCGGCTCGCGCTTCTGACTTTTTCGGAATTTATGTGCGAATTTAGATTTGAAATTTACCATGAGCTTTACGGTGAAGGAAAACATCGTGAGGAAACCTGCACACCTGCGAAGAAATTCAATGGTGTGTGAAGTTCCCAATCCGCACTGGGTTCGCGTGGGAACTAACGGCCTAACCCCTCTCATTCTGAGAGGAAGCCTGTGTCCTGCAGTGGGACATATATAAGCTGGGATGATGATAACGTACGTTATGATTTTGACTTCGAGACCGACCCCGACCATAAGAATAAATAATAACAGAGTAGAAGGGAATCTCTTTTGACCGCGTCCAAAACGCCGCCATTTATATACCTACTTCCCCCCTCACGTCGTTACACCCCTCTGTCGTCCAGGCGTGTTGCTAGGGTTGCTTACTGTTAAATATTACTTACGTCTAATGATAATATCGCTAAAATATTAAGTTTTTATTTACTTTGAAATCATTATTTTATTCTAGTTTTACAAAATATGATATTTATAAATCATTAGGTATAGTCAAGGATTTTAATTGTTAGGCCACTTGCCACTGTTCGTATTTTAGCCGTGTAATACAAATCGGGTGAAGCCGCTTATACTCGTATATGCTGATTTGCATTACACGGCTAAAATACGAACAGTGGCAAGTGGCCTAAAAATTAAAATCCTTGACTGTACGTGCCTACATATTATAGGTTAGTACTTCTAAGTAAGAAATTATTACAAGTGCCATACCAAATGAAGCCATTTAAGGTGATTTGGCATCGTTTTTGAACTGTTTATACACCCAAATTCACCACAATAACTTGACGTCATTGTTATTTGTTTCCAATAAAACGAACGCGCAAACAGTTAACAGCCAAACGCGCGTGCGGCGACGCCGGCCGTGACACCCTGACTGAGTTCTCGCTTAGCGAGTACTCTAATATCGTGACCTTGAGTCCGGCCGGAGCGGGAGTTTCCCTTCTACTCTGTTATTATTTATTCTTATGCCCCGACCTCCAATTATATTTTCAACACAGCTCACACCACAAAACTCCACAATCTTCAACATCCACTTGGGCGTACAACATGCATTATAATTCCGGAGGTCAGTTCATGTCCGGTTTTAATTATGAATAGCTCCGTGGTAATATCGGATGCCGGCTCCGGAATGCGCCGGGACACTGTGAAGGGTTTGTGGTATGCGTTAGAGATTATGTACCTTGTTTTGGGTAATATAATAATATGTATGTACCTATAACTCGAGAGAGAAATGCAATGATGCGGATAGCCTGGGATTCGAGTAAATAACGAACTTCACCGATCAGGGGCTAAATTCAGGAAAAGCCCAACGCGGTTTGCGAGCGGTAATTCAATCGTTTGCGAGTGGATAGGGATGAACTGCTATTCAGGAGCGCCAAAAATCACTGGTTTGCGACAGGTTCGGGCTGAGATTGGTGTAGTGTGCACTCATACATGTTCCCTACATCTCCCTATATAACAATGTATTCTAGCTAGACCTATCGGTTGTTTCCCTAACGCCATCCTTACATTGGGATGAGCCTTATTTATTTATTTCAAATCAAATTCAAATTCAAATTGTTTATTGAAATAAATAATTATTTACACGAAAAGTCGTTAGTAAGCGCTGAGATTATGTCTATGTGTTAGTAAACAAAGACCGACATACTAAAGTACTGACTCGATACAAATTGACCTTAATGGAACACTAACAACCTAAACATAACAAAATAAACATAATACAAACAATACCGTGCTATATTCATAAATAACTTAAATGCCTAAACTAGGATACTAAAGTAGCCTGTTTCTTAGGCAAATAAATATTTTGAGTGCTAAAGAATAAATAACATATCTAACTAATTAAAATAATAAAATATTAGTTCGTGTTTTGCATATAGAAGGTAGATATTAAATTACACAACTATCATAAGCAGGTTTTCAGTTTCCTCATAAGACATGCTTTTTAGCCACTCTATAAGTTTAATTTTGCAGCTACTATAATTTGAATCATAAATATTAAGACGTCTATTGATTTTATTGTAAATAAAAGGACCCAAAAATGCAGAGAACCGGTGCATAAAAGCGTGATTTGCGCGAGGTTGTTTAAAAACGATATCTGATCGTCTTTTATTATAGATATCGGTATTTATTTACAAAGCGAAGTAACAGAAAAATAAGGCTCATCCCAAGCTCAGCCCATTCCTATCCTCTCGCAAACGATTGGATTACCGCTCGCAAACCGTCTCGGGCCGTTCCTGAATTTAGCCCCTGGTTAATGGATGAAAAGTATTTTATATTAAATTAAATGCGTTAATAACTATATTGAGCCAAAACGAGCAAAAAAATCACGTTTGTTGTATGAGAGCCCCCTTAAATACCTCTAGTTGCAGTAGTTCGGTTGATTTGTGCGGGACCGAATTGCTGCAACACTTTTTGTCTCAGTAGTTCGGTTAACACGTCAAACCGAACTGTTGGGAAGACTTTAGTTGCAGTAGTTCTGTTGACTGTCCAGGATCGAACTACTGCCACAATTTTAGTCTTATTAGCTCGGTTATGACGTCAAACCGAACTACTGAGAATTGAAACGACTCAAAAGGACGTTTAAGGATTAGATTGTACAACAAGAGCATAAAACGAGCCATTTTACCCGAGACGTTTGGTTGACATTGACGTTGGATTTAATGCTAGAGTTTTAGGTACACTCTTCTATTCACTTCGATTGCAAGGAAATGAAATAAGTAGCAACATTGCAAATAAAATTAACTAGCTCTTATTTTTCATGGATTGTGTATTATTTTTAATCGCGCTTTTGAGTCGTTTCAATTTTCAGTAGTTCGGTTTGACGTTACAACCAAGCTAATGAGACTAAAAGTGTGGCAGTAGTTTGGTCCCGGACAATCAACCGAACTACTGCAACTAAAGGTTTCCCAGCAGTTCGGTTTGACGTTTTTACCGAACTACTGAGACAAAAAGTGTTGCAGCAGTTCGGTCCCGGACAAATCAACCGAACTACCGCAACTAGAGGCTTAAATATTTATTTAATTCTATTTTGTTAGTGTTTGTTGTTATAGCAGCAACCGAAATATATCATCTGTGAAAATTTCAACTGTCTAGCTATCACGGTACATGTGATACAGACGGACTGACGGACGGACAGCGAAGTCTCAGTAATAGGGTCCCGTTTTTACCCTTTGGGTACGGAATTCTAAAAAGAGTACTGTCCAATACAGTATAATCTACAGTTTATTTTCCGAACTAGATGGCTTGCTAATTAAGGATAACAATCGATGCCTGTTGACAACCATTCTCATTAGTTCCAATTTTACACACAACGTGTGGTGGCGCTAGTATCGCACATCAATATAAATTAAGGTTTGAGAGTATGTTGGTCTCTGTTTCATTGCAATCGGCCTCGCAATATAACCTTCTAAAAAGCAACCCTTTCTCTCATTTCTGGGCACCCTATTTTACAAGTACATACCTACATTTTTCGAAAATGCCCATACGTGTATTACGCAAGCCCTTCGCAAGCCTAATAAAAAGCGTGATTAAACCTCGGTTGTGCTATTATCACACGCCGTTATCCTACCAAAGTTACACAGATACTTGTGTTACCGAACAGTTATTACGGCTAATAATCTAATAATCTACGATCATATCCCCCATTATGCTGTACACAATACTAATGCCTCTATTATGGTAATAGGATATTTTTCCTATCCGTCCCCATCCCAGCTCACGGATACGTTATCCTTTATTGTTAATATCATGGTTGCTATTTATAACGCTTTGTATTTATCTCGTAGATATTTTTATTTTCGTTTTGTTCACGACTTCGCTTTGAGTTATGACATAAACTCGTCACAAAATAAGAGGCCCGTTTTGAATTTGTCTTCGCGACGTAACTAGTGATGTAACCATACGACTCGGTACTCGATACTCACGATAAATCGATTCAAGTTTGCATGAGTATTTGATCGATTTGTATATGTATTGTAAAGCGCATTGGATTAAAAGTTCTGATTAGAAAATTTAACTTAAACTGATATTGTAGGTATTTTGATGCGGTTTTTTTAATAGATAGAGTGATTCAAGAGGAAGGTTTATATTTGTATAATACATGCATTGCACCCGTGCGAAGCCGGGGAGGATCGCTAGTGTTAAAATAAAAGTAATAACTATCTTGCTCCTCCGCTAAGTAGTGAGGCTAAGTCATGCGAAACAGCTACGTATGCGTTAAAATTGCATGAAAAAGCATCTTTTCAAGGCAAGCGTAGCTATTTCGCATAACTTGGCCTCACTACTTAGCGGAGGAGCAAGATAGGTATTCCATTTATTTTAAAGATAAATAACTTGAGATGAGATTGAAAGATGGTTGATTCAAATCTTAAGGGCCTACCGAGCTTTTCGCGCTAATCGATTTTGGATGGGCGATTTCGGGCGTGGGGGAGGCACGATGGCTCAAGATAGGTTGGTTGGACTGCGCGTATTTTTGGGTATTTTTATCTTATTACTAAACAGATAAATTTTTAAAAATGTAGCAACACTACGCCCTAGAAAACATCTTGTTTTATTAACATTCAAAAAGTCATGACATGCCGTGCAGTATTGGCGTCGTACTACGAATTTATTTTATTTTTTAGAGACGACTTTGGATTTTTTTTCAATCGAGCGAACTATAAGTAATCGTGTTTCGATTAACAGTTGTCATTAGAGTGAATCCTCAAATGAGTTTCAAGACTATAGCTTTACTTGTAATGATACAGCACGAGATTAAATGAATGCAATAAATGCGCCAAAAACACGGTAGGCCCTTAATTTCCAGTAAAGGATATTAAGTAAATACCCATTGTACAAACAATATGTAAATATTTCCATCAAACAAACGATGTTGAAAATAAATACAAATCGAATTCCATCTCGCCATGCCCTACTAGGCACACAATAAACAGAGTGACAAACATTAGAGGTAAATATGTTAATATATCTTTAGTAAACAAGGTCATACATAAGGCGTTATGGTGTGGGTGAATAATGTATGTATAGGTACAGATTTAAAATTACGCGTGCATGTCATCCGCATTCAACGCGATCCCGCAACCTTAACCACTCCGTCTTGTTGGAGGCCTACCTACACTGCGTCTTCCGGTCCGTGGACGCCACTCGAGAACCTTTTGGCCCCATCGGCCATCAGTTCTAATCTATACATTGACAAGCTCTGCTGTCCTTAACGAGACTGTTTTTAATAAGTGCGGCAAATGCTGACTGCGACAGGGTCCCGCGGAGAGCCGCGCACGAGCTTGTTGGATTATAAGTGCGATGTACCCTGCCCACTGCCACTTCAGTCTGGCGATTCTTCGAGCTAGGTATGTCGGTGACTTTAGTTCATGCGTGGATTTCATTTCTAATGCGATCCCGCAGAGAAACTCCGAGCATAGCCCTCTTCATCGCCCTCTGAGTGACTTCTATCTGTTTGGCGAGCCTTGGGGGAGGCCTATGTTCAGCAGTGGGCGTCTTTCGGCTGAAATGATGATGATGATGATGATGTCCACTGTCATAGAAGTGTTAAGGTCTGCAAACTGCCGAAGTTACGCGACTGCTGCTTCAATCACTAGGGTAAAATACCCAGGTACTGCCTCATCATCATCCCAGCCCCACTCCCACACGCCCCACTGCAGGGCACAGGGTTCCTCTCAGAATGAGAGAGATTGAGCCGTAGTTCCCACGCGGGCCCAGTGCGAATTGGGAACTTCACACACACCATTGAATTTCTCCGCAGGTTTCCTCACGACGTTTTCCTTCACCGTAAAGCTCGTGGTAAAATTCAAATTAATTTCGCACATTCCGAAAAACTCAGAGGTGTGAACCGGGATTTGAACCCACGACCCTCTGCTTGAGAGGCCACAGGTTAAATCACTAGGCCACCACGGCTTCTCAGCGAGCGTCATACGAAAGGTTAAGATGATATTTAGACGACCAGATGGCCTAGTGGCTAGAGAACCTGACTATGAAGCTTGAGGTCCCGGGTTCGATTCCCGTGTCGGGGCAGATATTTGTATGAAAAATACGAATGTTTGCTCTCGGGTCTTGGGTGTTTAATATGTATTTAAGTATGTATCTATCTATAAAAGTATGTTTATCCGTTGCCTGGTACCCATAACACAAGCTTGCCTAGCTTACTTTGGGACTAGGTCAATTGGTGTGAATTGTCCCGTGATATTTATATATCCAGCCAGAACAGAATTTTTTTTTATGTTAGAGAGGCCAGACAAACGAACTAGTGGGTCACTGGCACAAGGTCAATGTCCAAAGGTAAATTTGAAATACCCGTGGTACAAAATTACTATGGAGATAGAACGTTAAAAAAACGAGTTCCATACTTGCTCAATAGTTTACCCGAGGACATAAGACGTGAGCCTACACTTGCTAAATTTAAAAGTTTATTAAAAAAACACTTGTTAAATACGTTGTAACCATTTCCGTAAATTAATTGTGTTATATTTTATTGTACCTATTTTAATAATTTATAAGCTATGTTTATTATATAAAGCGAGTTACCTGCAGTCAAACGGCGTAAGCAGTTTTGCGGAGCATTATTTATTTATTTATTTATTTATTTATCAATAAATATGAATAAATATATTACATACATACATGTTAAATGAACACCACTGTCCATAGACACCCGCAGCGCTTTACGCGATACCAGTGCGTATATCCTCGATTACCGGAAACCCTAACCTGTAGGTACATATTATGTTCACGATGTGTTTCGCATTTTTTCGTTCGTATCGTCACGCGGGGAGGACGTCACGAGGCAGGTCTCGTGATGGAATGAGTATGATACAGTTCTACGTATTTATATTATATACTAGCTGTTGCCCGCGACTCTGTCTGCGAAGATTTCGTTTATAGCTATCCCGTGGAAGCCATTCGATTTTCCGGGATAAAAAGAAACCTTCACACCTGCTAAGAAATTAAATGATGGTGTTAGTAGAGTCATCATCATCATCATCATCATCATTTCAGCCGAAAGACGTCCACTGCTGAACGTAGGCCTCCCCCAAGGCTCGCCAAACAGATCGGCCCTGCGCCATCCGCATCCAATGCGTTCCCGCTACCTTCACCAGGTCGTCGCTCCATCTTGTTGGAGGCCTACCTACACTACGTCTTCCGGTCCGCGGACGCCACTCGAGAACCTTTCGGCCCCATCGGCAGTCAGTTCTACGGGCGATGTGCCCTGCCCACTGCTACTTAAGTCTAGCGATTCTTCGAGCTATGTCCGTGACTTTAGTTCTTGCGAGGATGTCATCCGCGGATTTTTCATTTTTAGGGTTCTGTAGTAACTAGGAACCCTTATAGTTTCGCCATGTCTGTCCGTCTGTCTGTCTGTCTGTCTGTCCGCGGCTAAGCTCAGGGAGTGTTAGTACTAGAAAACTGTAATTTGGCATGAATATAAATATTAGTCACGCCGACAAAGTGGTTAAATAAAAAAAACTAAAAAAAATTTTTTTAGGGTACCTCCCATAGACGTAAAGTGGGGGTGATTTTTTTTTCTCGACTAACCCTATAGTGTGGGGTATCGTTGGATAGGTCTTTCAAAACTATTATGGGGTTGCTTACATGATTTTTGTATTCAGTGATTTGTTTGCGAAATATTCAACTTTAAAGTGAAAATTTTCATTAAAATCGACCGTCTCCCCCCTCTAAAATCTAAACTGTTGGGTGGAAAAATTTAAAAAAATTCAAAATGGTAGAAAATATATTAAATTTACAAGGAAAATTATATCGGCTAAGCTTGCTTGGGAAATATTTGTAGTTTAAGAGTAAATAGTAGCCTAAGGTATTATACATACCGTCACTACTTTGAAAAACTCGTATCTCAAATCAGCATGTAAACAAAACTGAACCTTGATTCGCGCGTAATAAAGTTCACTTTGCCAGATTAACGATTTTGAGATACGAGCTTTTTTCAAAGTATTGACGATACCTAACTTGGAAGATTCCGTACACATACGAAATCCTTAGAAAAATATTACTTGATTTTTTCGTAATGGCTACGGAACCCTATCTTGGGCGTGTCCGACACGCTCTTGGCCGGTTTTTTAGTAGAGTAGTTCTAATATTTCCCGTCGTTTGCTTATTTTGTTTGTTCACCCCTATGTAGGAGTCTTGTGGAATTCAGAAGCCTCTAATTGCGACCTCATTTACATGTCTGTAAGCCCCCCACTCCCCTTCGTATGTGACTTGAGGTTAATATTTAACTTAATTTCCTCATCCATATTAAAGTTATATGAATTCCATCATCATCATCATTCCAGCCTATACAGGGTGGAACAAACGAATGCCATATGTCAGGAAACTACCTTAAATATTAGAAATAGCACATTCTATGTGAAGGAGACTTTGCTTTATTTTAAAAACAATAAATACTGCATTTATGGATTTTTGAAAAATCGTTTGTCTTAGTCGGTATTCGAACCCGTGAAATCCGCCATGAATAGTTCTCACGCGTGTCTAGTGCAGATTGGGAACTTCACGTACACTATGGAATTTCCTCTCAGATGTGTAAAGTTTTCTTCACGAAGTTTTCCTTCACCGTAAAACGCATGGTAAATCTGTACTGCTAAGCTGATCTCAGGAACTACTGCTCCGATTTGAAAAATTATTTCAGTGTTAGATAGTCCATTTATCGAGGAAGGCTATAGCCTATAGGCTATATATAACATTACGCTACGACCAATAGGAGTGGAGCACAAATGATTAACGCGGACGAAGGCGCGGGCACCAGCTAGTTTTGAATATAACTTTGAACGAAAATCCTGTAAAACTCAGATCTTATTTTACTATAAAATTTGAAATTCATTTATTCATTCAGATACATGTTCATTATAACATTATTTTCATACATTTATTTGCTACAATTTATTAATCCTTAAGACTAGCCTAAGTGTAGTCGAACAGTTGTCCCTGGCGCAAAGGTACCCATCACACTGGACGCGTTGCCACGTTGAATGGCGATGGACAACCTATGCACCAGGTACGAACCCGCACGGGCGTCAGATCCCCCTGGTATTTTACTATAAATATAATATTAATATAGGTATTTAAAACAGTTCACTGTTACAATCTGTAAACAAGGTAAAATGTGATAGAATAGATACAAGACGCTCTGTTACCGGATCTCGTAACTTAAATTCGTTATCCGCCATTTTGCAGACCCCGTCAGCACTGAAGCGAACTTTATTGAGAACTCAAACGAGACTTTAACCCCCACTTTTCTATTCCAACGTCCCAAAGTTCCACGCCTTCCACAATGCATTGACAGGAGATGCCTTTAAATTAACTACAATACAGTAAAACTCATTAACATTATGTATTATTCTGCGGGAACGCATTAAGGATATAATGTATCCTATTATGTGATTCAATCGAATTTTTTGTCTCTCTGTAGGCCAAGTTTAATTTATTTATTCATTTACAAGTCATGTTCATTACATTAGGTAACATATTATTCAGTAGTAGTTTGAAGACACTCTGATAGGGTAGAAAAATTACATTTCCTAAACGTGATCCAGGCTTGGATTTATTAATAATGAAACTTATAAAATATTTATTTATAATTGATATACAACTACTACCCTAGACTAAACGTATAGGTACTAAGTATAACTAGATAAGAAAAAGAAAACAAATTCGTAAAAATCGGTCAAGCCGATTCGGAGGAGTTCAATAACAAACACCGTGGCAAGAGATTTTTATGTATTAGATAACTAGCTGTTGCTTGCGACTCTGTCCGCGAAGAATAGGGGTATAAAAGTAGCCTACGACCTATTCTCAGACCTACAGTCAAGCCGTTTCGGAGGAGTTCGATAACAAACACAGCGAACGAGATTTTTATATATTAGAAGATTAGATAACATTACAGTAGGATCTAAAGTTATTGTAAATATTCCGCCTCGCTGTGAAACATCCCTAACGGTAAACTCGATGCCAGTTTTAAAGTGTCTTTAGATTGAAAGTTTGAGTCTAACTTGTATACCCTCGGCTTATAAGTTATAAGCCTTTTGAAATGAAACACGGCGGAGTATTAGTGCCGTCGTACTGAGGCGATGGACCCCACTTTTGGGAGAGGCAGTACGGAGCACTCCACACAGTCATATATCGGAGCTGTATAGGTACCCAAGATAAATAATATCACAGGACAACTGGAAGCCGTAGAGGTCTAGTGGTTTGACCTATGGCCTCTCAAAGTTGTATAGGTAGATGAAAAACTTAAACAAGTGCGACTCGGACTCGCGCACGAAGGGTTCCGTACCATTATCTATAAAAACGGCAAAAAAATCACGTTTTTTGTATGGGAGCCCCTCTTAAATAGTTGTTTTATTTTAATTTAATTGTTTATTTTTAAGTGAATATATAACTAAATATTCTGTGCATATTTCAAGCGTGCCTGTTGCCATTGTCAAGAACTGTATTACTGTTACTTGTCATTTCTCATTACTCCATATGTGAGGATAATATAGTGCGGTAGTTTCCTCGTTACTCCACCGACAAGAGCATAGCTCTTAAATTTGAGAAGAAGAAGACCTGTTGCCGTTATCAAAATCGAGCAAAAAAGAGCAAAAAAATCACGTTTGTTGTATGGGAGCCCCCTTAAATATTTATTTTATTTTGATTTTTAGTATTTGTTATTATAGCGGCAACCGAAATACATCATCTGCGCAAATTTCAACTGTCTAGCTATCACGGTTCATGATTTACAGCCTGGTGACAGACGGACGGACGGATGGACAGACGGACGGACAGCGGAGCCTCAGTAATAGGGTACCGTTTTTACCCTTTGGGTACGGAACCCTAAAAATTACCTGCTGTATGTAGCTTAACATGGATTAACATAAATTATACATTTTATCCCGGAAAATTTCATAGTTCCCGCGGGAGAGCGATTAACGAATAAACGAATTCCGAGCTAGTATAAATTAACAAATAATATCCAAATTAATTTCATTTTCAAGTTTCATCTTTGTCACATGATATTGTCCTATTCGTTTGCCGGTACACAGTATAAGGATGTTAGCAATTTAACACACTCCCTCTCACTCACTCTTACTAGCTAAAGCGGGACACAGAGTAAAATGGCGGCGTGACAGTTACTTTTCATAAAGCGCGCAATAATTCTTGATATTTCGACCGTTTGTTTCAACATCGCATCTACCTGGAATGCATAGTTCTAAAAGCAACACTGTAATTTGAATATAAGGTTGTTTTTGGAACCACGTAACTCAGTAAGATACGAGGTTGAGTAAGAACACGTAATGCTACGGGATGTAATAAACGTGGGAGGACATTTGAATTAGTGCCGTTGCATTCTAATGCAAGATAATACTCGGAAAATGCCAGATGTAAATTACATCGTATTTATTAATGCCGCTGTTAAGATATAAGTCAGTTTATAAGGTTAGGCATTTAAATCTTTACTATGAGCAAGGAAACCTTTGTGAGGAAACCTAAGGGTTGTTTCACACGTACCACAATCACACCACGTCGCAGCGTTAAAATGCGGCAACGCGGCGGTGGTACAAGCAGTGGTAGTTTAGTTTAGTTTATTTATTCACTCAGACATAATAATTACATTAAAGTCAGTATATAAAAATTTATGCTGAGATCGTCAAAAATTTATAAAAAAAAAAACAATATAATAATAAAAATAGGTAACCAAAGATGAAAAAACAATCAATAAAATGCAAATGTCAAAATAAATTCGTCCCCAAGTGGGAGTTCTCAAAAACAAATAATTAATTATGTCAATAAAGTACAAAAATAACTACAAATGAATGGTATTTCCAATAGGGATCGTCAAAACAAAATAAATTTAATTAAAACATAATTACCAACATTAAAAATTATGTCAAGAAAAAAATTATTATTATTATTATTATTTATTAAATTATTATTATTATTGGTATACACGCGGAAATACACACGCGGCCGATAACGGCGGCAAAATGTGGTAAGCGTGAATTATACTATTCATTATCAATACAAAATATGCGCCCGACCACTTGTTGTGGTTGCGGTACGTATGAAACAAGCCTAAGGCTCATCATCTTTTTTCTGCTGCGGTACCCACGCAGGTCCATTGCATATTGAGAACTTCACACAAACCATAGAATGGCTGCGTGGTACTCTAGTGGCTTGATCTATGGCCTCTCAAGCAGAGGGTCATGGGTTCAAGTTCAGGCAAGCAGGCAAGTTTAATTTAATTTCATTTTTAATTTCATTTTAAGCCACCACGGAACCTTGTCATAACGACATTTACGTCATTCAACAAGCATTGTTATAGATAAATCAAATTGTCTACGATAAGGTCCTATACACTCGACACTACTGTCGCCTACACGATATTATTTCAAGCATTCAACCCACGACTTCCGGCTTCGTAGACAAACAGTGCTCGTATAATAATCGGTAATCACTGGACCAAGTGGTTGGTCGTTGCGGTGTCATCATAAAGGTCTATGTACATGGAAACTGAGTCACAACTTTTTCAATGAGCGTTTTTGTATGGTGTTAGTATCGTGATAGATGGCGCTATTGTGTTAACCCTTAATAAGGCTCCATTTATAGGAGCATACTACTACAAAATCAAAAGTAGCTATCAAATGCATACCTGATAAAGTATATTTTTAAAGCTAGTCGTATTTTCAATAATTGCAATGGATATTGTGACGTATTATAAAATAAATAAGATTTAATTTCTAAAGCAATGCATGTGGTTGATAAATCGCCTCTATATGTTAAAGGGTTGTGCAAAAGTTAAAATGCCAAACGAAATGAATGATACAGAGATCTCTTTGAAGTAAAGTTAGCTAAAGCAGGTTTCTTATTTTAAAGTAAGCGATGTTGTTGTAATTATTGTTAGACAAAAATTATAATGACATTAAGGATTTCTATGAGCACGCAGTGGCGAAGGGAATTAGTTAAAATTTTATAAGCTGGGGGTTTAGGACTGCAGAACTCATCTGGTAAAGATAACATTGTTCTCCTTCGTTATATTATGGACGCACTACAACGCCGACGATCCACCTGAGTATAGTATGTTCCAGTTAAAATGACGAAAATGCACTTAACATGGGATTTTACAACTTCTTTTGTTGCTGAATATGAAAGGCAAAAATAACAAAGAGACGTAATAAAACTGACCGAAGTATGGCCTACCGACCGATACACCTGCACAATTGTTTTACAACCCCACTTGAAGATAACAATTAAACAATAGATGTTGGTTTTAAGTACTTTTCGTAATTTTAACTGGAACATACTATACCGCTTACAATGACGAAAGGCCTTTCTTAATGAGTTAACTTTTGCAATTTCAACCTTGTAACTTAGAGAAGATGGTAGCTATTTGTTTGCATTTTTTGTTACATGTTCTGATTTGTTATTAGCGGTAGGCTTCAACAAACGAGAACAATGTTATCTTTACCAGATGAGTTCTGCAGTCCTAAACCCCCAGCTTATAAAATTTTAACTATTCTAACAACCCGATTTCCCCGGGTTGACTAAACTTACGAAGTAACCAAACGCTTCTCTTTTATTACTACACTGCTTTTCAAGAAGAGGATAAATGGGCACGTTCTTAAACCATCGACACAAGTTGCTGTTGTCGCATTAAACCATCGACACAAGTTGCTGTTGTCGCATGCATCCATCTACACTAGCCCTTAGGCCCATACTACACGGGCGGTTTCCCGCCGCGGGAAACCGCTCGACGGAGCTGCGCAGTGTAGTATGCACCATACAACTTCCATATAAAATTGTGTCTAGTGGCGGTTCAGAAGCGGTTTCCCGCGGCGGGAGAACCGCCCGTGTAGTATAGGCCTTAGATCTTTATCTCAGTGCGGCTGTATTCTAGAGTTGTGTCGTTACGCGTTTACGTTAAAAACGTAACGTAAACCGTTTTGGGAACCGGTTACTTAATTAACCTCTTAAGTTCCGATTTTTTCTAGCTGGTCCTCTAGCACTACCTCAAGGCCTAGATGAGTGTAAGTTTTATAATAATGCAAATTATTTAAGCTTACTTAGGGGCTGTTTCACCACCCATTGATTAATTTTAACTGACGGATAAATGTGATGCCGTCTCCGTCTATTCGAACAAAACAAACAGAGACGGCACCACATTTATCCGTCAAATAAATTTGATCAATGTATGGTGAAACAGGGGTTTAAAGTACTTTTTCCATTGAATAATTTGTACCTACTTTAAGTACTATGTAACTATATTCAGCAGGTATTTTCACTTTTCGTTATAAAGTACACTAGCAATCACGAGGTTAAAAACAGTTTCGTTGCTGGTTTGCCTTGGTTTGGTTTCATTAAAAAAAAAACTAAAACTTTATAATCATTCATATAGAAATCATTTCGTAAATTAGGTCTTACATAGAATAATTCAAGTATTTCACCAAGAAACAGTTTTAATTATTAGTTTATGAAACGTTTATTATGATGCTAATTTTACACGAGAATTTTAATCTGTGGTATCGTTACACGAGTCACAGTGTTTAAAGATACTGCTTTTGGTTCTGGCATGAAACGATAAATTCGTTACTATTTATTCTATTTAACGCATTCACTGCCGGGAACGCATATATACTTTTTCGTGACTTTCACCTAGTGCCGCTGTCTAGTTAGGCAGTTATTTAAACACACATGTGCTGTGGCATGTGAAGAAATCACGAGTCTCTTGCCGGTAACGAATGCGTTAAAAAACCGTTTGCGAAACCGTTTCAGAATAAACCGGCCAGCTCTACATTCATTGTATTTACCATCGCTGTTTGTTACAGGCGTGCTAGCACACGGTTCGAGCCGGGTCGCGGCGCGGCCGGCAGGCGCGTGGAGTTGACAGCATGATAAGCAACAACACTACTGGCAACTTCACCGACCTGGCACCAGACTTCCCCACCAGCCCTTACAGTCTCGCCCAGAAGATCGTCATCGCTATCATCGCCAGCGTCCTCTCCGTACTCACCGTCGTCGGCAACTCCATGGTCATGATTAGCTTCAAGATCGACAAGCAACTACAGACGATCAGCAACTATTTCTTGTTTTCCCTCGCGGTCGCGGACTTCGCCGTCGGTCTGATATCCATGCCTTTATTCGCGGTGTTTACGATATACGGCTACTGGCCGCTCGGGCCGCACGTCTGTGACACTTGGCTCGCGTTAGATTATCTAGCGTCGAACGCTTCCGTGTTAAATCTGCTCATAATCAGCTTCGATAGGTATTTTAGTGTGACGCGCCCACTTACATACAGAGCAAAGAGAACTACAAGGCGCGCGACTGTGATGATAGGGAGTGCTTGGGGATTCAGTTTAGTGTTGTGGCCACCATGGATTTACGCGTGGCCGTACATAGATGGCGAGCGGAAGGTGCCACCGAACGAGTGCTATATCCAGTTTATAGAGACGAATCAGTTCATCACGTTCGGGACGGCGATAGCGGCCTTCTATGTGCCAGTGACTGTGATGTGCATATTGTACTACAGGATATGGCGCGAGACGAAGAAGCGGCAAAAGGATTTGCCTAATCTGCAGGGTGGGAAGAAACACGACTCGTCTAAAAGGTCAAATTCTAGGTAAGTTTTAGTTTGTAAGTAGCAGTTTCGAAAGTTTTCGTCGGTATGGGCATAGAGTATGGACGGAAGCTTTTGAAATAAGTTGATATGGACACTGTGCAGTTAAATTAAAGTTAGATGGGGCTACTACAATACGTTTACTTTTAGTTTACCACTGACAGATGGCTTGCCTTCATTTCATTTCCAACTTTAACACCATACAAATAAAGTAGCTATTACAAAATCTGCAAACATGGGTAACAGTATTATAAAATTGGCTTTATTTGTAGGTCGTTAAAGTTGAATATGAAACGAAGGCAAACCATCTATCAGTGGTAAACTTTATGTAATTTTACTGTACGAAGTTTGAAGTTCGTACCAAGTTCGTTCGTGCCATCCCTTTCACTCTTCTGTTTCTATCTATTAGCATGAACGAAACGTCATGATCATAATATTATGAAGTTTGAAAATCGAATTTCATAGTATAAGGCCTGAGAACAACTCAACCCAAAAAATACACTAGTCTCGCTTCACCCTAACTGGGAACTGTATCAGATTTTATTTTAACATATTTAAAAAAATGTACGAAAATTATGTATGTATGTATGTATGTAAAACTCTTTATTGTACGTAAAACATGAAAATTAACAGTTAACAAGAGAAACAGATGTACAAAGGCGAACTTATCCCTTAAAGGGATCTCTTCCAGTTAACCTTTGAACGATTGACCTGTCAATCTGTCCTGACATCAGAGACAAGAGTAGGCATGCAATGCAGAGTAAAAAGAGTCGAAATCAAAAGTAAACCCAAACCAATATACTTACTTAACATAAACAATACACATATGTACATTGTAATGAAAATTTTTCTAGTTGGTTCTAATAGTTGTTGAAATAGTTAAAGGTTACCCTATGAGGTTGGGATTGAAATCCAGTTTCATAGACACAGTATTTATTTATATTCTTAATTAATCACTGGACAATACTTCCACGGTCTTAACCTCTATGTTAGTACTAAACTTAAGGAAGTTATCTTAAATTAAACATATCTTTACTCTAGGGTAACACTTATCTTAAATCGAAGGGGGGTAGAAATTAGTTGAATGTTTGGCTGATCACGTTTACTTAACTCTAAATTTAAAATAGTGATTAGACTAGGCTTAACTTTCGCCGGCGCCTTCAGCCGCGTCGTGCAGTTATACGGGGTCAGGAACTAAACCCGTACCAAACGAGCCCGTACCGTACAAGCCCGTACCAAACACCTCCTGGAATTGATCAGGGTCTCCTTTGAAGCAAGCGGTCCCAAAAGCGGGATGAACTCGATGCGTTTAAGCTCGCGGATAAAGGTAAAGAAAAGAGATCACGGAATAGAGTCCAGGCAAACGGCACGGCTAGGCATTTTGATAGCTGCTAGGTAATAGGTGACGGGGCGGCATGTTATTATACAAATGAAAGGTAAGTGAAATCTAATAGAAAAGAAAATGCCCGAATCAAGCCACGGCTAGTGCATTGCTGCAGGTGTAAAATAATCAAACCACTCGATAGTTAATTTTGAAATAGAAATAAAAGTAGGCGGAACTTAAAAGGAAATAAAATTCTAGGATTCCGCCACCATAAATGCATTGCAACAGGCGCGCGATAATTGGGCCATTCCTAAGGTATTGTAGAATAAAATCGGTAGGTGGAATTTCCCAATAAAAAAAAACATTAAAATCAAGCCGTTGCAAATGCATTTCAGCAGGCAATGTAATAAAGCTAATCAGCAATGCCTTTAGAAATAAAATGAGGGTATGCCAAGTTTTCTATTATGGAAAGTACTAGAATCAAGGCCTTGTAATTACATTGCAACAGGCATAGAGAAATTAGGCTATTCAGTAATAAAAACCCATTGCAAAATAGAACAAAATGAGGGTTAACAGTTTATCTCTAAATAAGAATAGGTTACGCCAAGCTTCCGAATATGTACATTAAATTTTAAACAAAACCAATACGCTGAAAGTGCATTTACATAGGCAAAAGGTAATAGTATAATTAGTCAATAATTGTCCTCAATAATTAGTAGTGAATTAAATTTAGATTTAGCGGTCTATTGCAAAAATAAAAGTAGGGTACACAAAATTTCAGGGCACAGAAAAGATTGAAATTAATGAGTTTTTTAAATAGGCAAAAGGCAATAGGACTATTTAATGATTTAATATGCACAAAAGGCAGCGTCTCCGGGATCATGCTGTGATTTACCGACGAGGCCGGCACCAATAATTTATAGAAAAATATGTTAAATTATATCACAATAAGTATAATACTATGAAATGCAAAGCCCCTATACAGATTTCATGGGAAACTTCGTCCATAAGGGCATTCCGGAGTACTCCGCCGGGGTTCGGGAAGTAATTAAAGAAATTGTGCATTAAAAAGGTACAAATTGGGTATGGCGGTGTGCTGTGCTAAGTTTTATGAGCATTACGCAGTCCCAGTAGCTGGGCAAGGAAATAAATAATAGGATTTATTGCCCAGGTGGCAATCACACCCTACCCTCAACACAGAAAAAAAAAGGGGAAGCATCAATGCTTACTTGTTAGAGGAAAAACGTCCTGCGGAGCTTGGAAAGACGAATGTCAACTCGCAGTGCTGGACTGTGGCTGTTCGGAGCCGCTAAGAACGCTGGCTACGGCTTCAAATATGTCCACGGACGCTGCAATATTGTAAGAAATTAACCACACGATCGACACCAAAACCACAATTTGAAGATTAACATGGCAAGAAAGATGCTTACCGAGGTAGCCGCTGACTAGCTAGCAGAAGGATTTCGGCCAAAGAGTCTTCAAAGTAATTAAATCAGTATATAATTCGGGTATATATGTGTCGTACCGACGGAGGCTGAAAATACAAAACGCAACTGTTAAATTGTAGACAAATAACAAGGAAATCTCTCGCCACGTAACCAATTGCCGAAATACTTACAAGGGAGGTCAGAATAACTGACACGAATACTAGTTAGAAAGTGATTCTCTCGAAAATTGAGATTAAAATGGCCTCTGTTTCTGGTGTGGCAGTTTAAATACACCGAAACTGCTTCTCAAAGCAATGCGATCATTAAACTTGCCAGTTAACAGATGCCGGGATAGTGGGAAAATAGGACATCCCTGGCCATGACAGTTGATGTTCTTAAAATAAGAATAATCTGAGAAATTTTGACGTAACAAAGCATGTTGGAAGCCTGAAACGATAAATAAATTGACAAGGACGATGATGGAAACAATAAGACCTTAAATTTGTAGCGGATTCTTAATAACATACTAATATTATGACCCGACTTTTCTCGCTAGATAGGAGTTTAGGTTATTTGCCTGGCAACACCTTACCATAGATTGCAGCCTTTGATGGTTTGGGAGTGTTCATCTGTCAACGATGTAATGAATGTCATCCTACTGACAGAATGACCAACGTAACTGACAGTTGTTTAAGAGACATTGTGAGAATGGATTTTAAAATGTTTTTACAGTAGCTCAAACGTCACTTTTACTAGTCATCAGATGACAAGCTCAAATTGTAAATATTAACATAACCACAAAATATGAAGTGAAAATATGAAGTGTTTCGACGTTTGAGGTAATTATACATTACAAAAGAATTATTATGCCGAACAAACGCTTAAATAATGACCTTAGTAACGACCGAGGTTTTTCCCTTTAGCACACTCATACATACCAAAGAACTAATCATGAACTTGTTGTGAAAAGGTATCACGCTCTAGTTATCTACTTTCACACTCAGGCCGTATTTTCTAACGCTTCTGACGCTTGCTTTCGCTTTCACCATCTCTTTCTGTCATCATTTATACCGTTTGACAGAAAGAAATAGTGATTGCGAAGGCAAGCGTTAGAAACGTTAGACAAGACAATAAGTCTTGCATCATTGTGCTTGCTATCATTCATTTAATTTATTGAATCAGGCGTTACTTTGCGGAGGTCCATATTAATGAACTAAAACAATTACTTTGCTCACCCGCGACTTCTTCGGTCGCGGGTGAGCAAAGTAATTGTTTTAGTTCATCATTCATTTAACTTTACTGTGCTCTGAACCAATATTTTATACACATAATAAAAAGCTTTAAACACCGTCTGTGTTTGACCAATTCCCCTAAAGCTTTTACCGGCGAGTCCCGTCTATTCGACAATCAATCTCCATCTATCCATCTATGGATGTTTAATCTATCGTTTCGTTGCACAGATAAATCTACGTAAAGCGCGGTTAGGGCCGTCCGCGGAACCAAGACAAATACCCTAACAGAAGGGAAGCGACCGATGTGATACCAATACCATATTTTTAAACCCCCTACACAAAAAGAGGAGTCTGTGTGTCTGTCTGTGGCATTATAGCTCTTAATCGGGTCAACCGATTTGGATGCGGTTTTTTTTGTTTGAAATCAGGTTTCTTGGTGATGGTTCTTAGACATGTTTCATCAAAATCAGTTCAGCCGTTTCAAAGTTATGAGCTCTTTTGATAGCTGTAGAAGGGATCTTAGTTAGACGCATAATGGGCATTTAATTTATTTTCAAACATTATGTGCGACCAAATTGCGTTGGGGGTTTTTAATTTTTTTAATTTATAGTTATTTAGCTTTTATCCCGCGACTGTACAATACAATACAGATTAGTCGCAGAAGTTCCTTCGCCAGTAAATTTACTACTGTAGAAGCTGATACAGTGAGTTAACAAAACTAAAGTCAAAAGCAGGCTCAGTAGGTGGTCTAAGTGCTTAAAAACGATCTCTTCCAGACAGACATTTAGATACAAAAACTGATTCAAATATGCGAAAGTAGTGCCATATGTTTCAAATAATATTTGGGTTGAATTTATTGTCAAGTGTAGTGGAGCGATGATCTTCGCAAGGCGGCTGGCAAGAGCTGGATGAGAGTGGCCGAGAATCGTGCTCAGTGGCGTGCCATGGGAGAGGCCTATGTCCAGTTAGTGGTGATGATGATGATGATGGTGATGATGATGATGAAAGTAGATGGCTATCTACTCTTGCTGGCTCGTGTTGAGCCACCGACTTAAAAAAGATCAGTGAAAAGTTATTTTCATGGTTTTTGTAATCGGTTTAATTTTTTTTTTAAAGTACTTTCTTTATAATGCTAAAAAAGCTACGGTATAGGTATCGGTACATCCCTAGCTAAAAGCGTTTCCCTGTATTGAGCGCCTTGAATTGATCAGTTGGATGAATGTGTAAAACTTTCGGGACTAGAAACTGTTCATGTTTATTGTAAGTTATTGCGAACGGGATCTCTCTCTGGTAAACTGTTGTTTAACGTTGTTCTTAAACTTTTTTGGCAACACGAAACACGTTGACATACTAACTATTTTGTGAAGTCGTTTACTAAGCTAGGTATTCTACAAATCCTGCTATCATATCATCATCATCATCTAAGGCGCTACAGCCGCGGGTGGGCCTTAGCCTGGTTCTGCAAATCTCTCCAGCCCCATCTATTTGCGCTTCCCTTCTCCAACTTATCACCCCTAGGTTCTTGGTGTCCTATTCGACGCCGTCTAACCATCTGAGCTTGGGCCTACCTCTACTTCTGCGGCCCTTCGGCCGACCTTCCAGAAGGCGTTTGGATACTCTGGCCTCATCCATTCGCACTACGTGCCCTGCCCAACGCAGGCGTCCAATTTTTATGGCCTTAATGACGTTGGGTTCATCGTACATTTGGTATAGCTTGTGGTTATAACGCGTTCGCTATCTCTAATCCTCCATCACAGCTCCGAAAATGCGCCTAAGTATTTTACGCTCAAATACCAACAAGGTATTTTAGACCTTTTTGCTCAGTACCCATTCAGAACCATAGGTGAGAATGGGCCTTAATATGGTTTTATACAGCAGTTTTAGGCTTTTAAGTAGCTTGAAGTGCACCTGTTAGCGGCCATTATCCTCCTGCTTATTTCCAAAGATATATCGTTTTTATCCGTTACTAAGAACCCAAGGTATCGAATTCATCGAATAGGCTAGACGACACGTATTTTTGTACACGTATTTTTTCTTTTGTTTGACAAACAAAAAATGAGGAGGATACAGTGCTTAGAAGTTTCGAGTGACGTCACTATATGGTACAATTTTTACCTAAGGGTGACGTCACAAGCCCCCCACTCCGGAAGTTTGATGATATCTGATATCTGATCTGATTTGGTATCTTTGTCGTTTTTTAATAATTTGATAAACCAAAAAATACGTGTCCCATATTTTCCCATAATCTAAATGACGGACTAATTAGAATGACCAATTTTTAACCCAGTCGTCATCCCTATTTGAAGCTGTAAAGCTTTGCTTGCGATTGGTTCATCTATTTACTTATAAACCAATCCCAAACACGACGCAAACGTCAGAGCTGTCAAATGATATCACTACCCTAGCGCTAAGCTAACTAGCCTGTCACATAAACTCTCATAGTCACTTAACTTCGTATTCGAAGAAAATTAGGTGAGGAAGCGTCGCGACACGGAGGATTGTGGTTGATGCTGACGTGCCAAAACAGGCATGTGGTTAGAGAGAAGATAGAACTACCTAACTACCTATAGTACTGTGGTCGCGTATAACTGACTTTAAATAAATAGTACCTGGGCGACCGAGCTCTGCTCGGGCAGAAACTCGGTACCAAGCGTTTTCCCAGAGATAAGACCAAGCTAGATCAATTTTTCATCCCCGAAAACCCCCAAATACCAAATTTCATCGAAATCGTTGGAACCGTTTCCGAGATCCTGATTATATACACCGGAGGGGTGGGGGGGGGGGGGTGAGAGGGGGGGGGGGAGGGGATGCGGGGGAGGAGGGGATGCGGGGGAGGGAGCGCGGGGGTATTAAAGGGGGGATGAAAATTTCATTGATTTTGCCGTAGGATGCACCGTTTTCAAGATATTTGACAAAAACACCGGAGGGGTGGGGGGGTGAGTCACGTTAAACTATCGTCCGTAAACCGACTTTACAGACAACCGGTTTTTCCTGTTCTGTGCTCCCAATCCCAATAGAGAACGTGCACATAGACGGTGCTGCCAACTGGTGCCATAAGGGTGCCATCAATTTGAATGTTTTACCTTGATAAGTTTGTTTTACTGTCCGCATAGTGTCTCTTCTGTCGCATTAGTGCTGCCGCCTTTAGTTACTGCACGTTTCCTATAATACTTTTTCTAACAAAAAAGTAACTTTTTCTCACAAAAAAGTAACTTTTTCTCACAAAAAAGTAACTTTTTCTCACAAAAGAAGAAACTTGACGTTTTCTCATGAAAAATAAACTTAAAAAAAAAAATAAAAATGTTGAAAAAAAACGTGGATTCGAACCGACGTCGGCTGGATCCGCGACCACCCGATTTCTAATGTGCTCGAAGTGGGCGAAATTTAGCTTTATATTCTAATGCAAACAAAAATAGCCGGTAAACACGAGTAAAAGCGATTTTCTGAAAATGAAACATAGCTAGATCAGTTTTTCATCCCCGAAAACCCCCACATACCAAATTTCATCGAAATCGTTGGAGCCGTTTCCGAGATCCTGATTATATATATATATATATATATATATATATATATATATATATATATATATATATACAGTACCTGGGCGACCGAGCTCCGCTCGGGCTGAAACTCGGTACCAAGCGTTTTCCCA
The DNA here is from genome assembly GCA_947563465.1 of Archips xylosteana. Taxonomy (NCBI): domain Eukaryota; kingdom Metazoa; phylum Arthropoda; class Insecta; order Lepidoptera; family Tortricidae; genus Archips; species Archips xylosteana. The sequence goes on from OX387356.1 coordinate 3,039,834, forward strand.
GAGATAAGACCAAGCTAGATCAATTTTTCATCCCCGAAAACCCCCACATACCAAATTTCATCGAAATCGTTGGAGCCGTTTCCGAGATCCTGATTATATATTTACAAGAATTGCTCGTTTAAAGGTATTAGATATATACAAGAATTGCTCGTTTAAAGGTATTAGATATATACAAGAATTGCTCGTTTAAAGGTATTAGATAGATAATAATTGAAAAAAAAAAAAACTGAAAAAATAAAATAAAAAGATTTTTTGAGCCGGAGTCTCGTTTAGTGTAGTTTGGTGGTGGCGATATAGTATAAATCTTCCCAGGTGAATTTTTCGCTTCGAGCCATTACATTAAATTTGAACCTTAATACTTTGACGATACCGTTTGTTTTGAAAGATAATGGGCTCGAAGCGAAAAGTTCACCTGGGAAGATTTATACTATAGTAGAGTTTGTGTGATTTGTGTGTGTTCGTACAGTGTGGAGGTGGAGGAGTATGAACACGCATTTCTTACATAAACGTAACTATCGTTACGTCGCGGGTGAGTAACGCCTGATTCAATATTTTTTTTTGTAAAATACTGACTGTACTTTTATTGCCCTGAGGGTCAGAAAGCAGTGGGCTATCCGGTCGCCAAATATCCTATTGTAAATGTTGTGATCGGTTAATTTATATTTTTTATACTACAACAGGAAAAATAGCATATTTTGGCGGCAATATAATATGTAACTCAATGAAAATTTGTTTACTACTTAATATAGCAGTGGCGGACGGTACAACAACCCAATTCTCCCCGGGTCGACTAAATTTTTGAAGTAACCAAACGGTTGTCTTAAATTACCGCACTGCATTTCAAAAGGTTTCTTTTGCTCCGGCTTTACTTGCAAAAATTTTCACGCCCCGCCACTGGTATACAGTAAATATCTGAACGCAGCAGAGGCGAGGTCAAGTTTTCTCATCAATCCGTATCGAAGGGTGAACAAAAATACCGTATATTTCATACTAAACACAAACTGAAACATAGATGCACAGAAAAACCCCAGAAAAAAGGCCAATGCTGGGAATCGAACCCAGGTCCTTGACATTCCGTGCCACGTGCTAAACCCCTACACCGCCACTGGTCAGGAGTTTAGACACAATTTTTTCCTATGCTTCATACATTCCAGCCTGCTATCATCACTTTTTGCAGTGATACAGCGCCATCTATGTTCAGTTCTCATCGAGAAACATCAACACTTCTTCGGAACTAACCGCTCACCCGGACTAAGAGATGTCGCTACTAGGCCATACTTTAACAAGTTTGGTTCAAGTATCATTTTGTATTTTTATTTTTTTACCGTCCCTGTACAATAGCGCCTATACACAGTATTTATACAAGCTGTAGTGTCAGCTGGATTGATGGCCAGCTGGCTTATCCTTTAACAAATGGCCGCCCCGACGCTCTCTTGACGGCACTCCAAATTAAAGACTCCTCTTAAGCTAAGGCCATACCCGAGGCGTCACGTTTAAGCCAATCATCTTCGGAACACCAAACAAGCCTATTTTAAAATAAGTTTTGTTAAAAAAAAACCATTTTACATACAAACTTTTCACCCGACTGTCGAAGGAGGGTTACCTTTATCGAGCGTATGTATTTAAGTATGTATATATGTATCATTCTTTAGCACGCCCTGCAGCCTAAGCGGCTCAATGGATTTTGAAGTGTGAGGTGTCATTAGATTCGTTTCAGTTCCGAGAGTGACATAGGGTATGTATTTTCCCGGAATTCTCATGGGAACGGGAATTATACTGGCGTGTTTTTTTCTATCTAATTAAAGTTATTGTTCACTGTATTTACATTTTGCTGTTAGTAAGAAACATTATCACTGAGTGACATAGGCTACTTTTTACTACGGGAAAATAGTTTATTGCGGGCGAAGCTGCGGACGGAGGCTACTTAGTAAATAATAAGTTATTTTGGCTGTCTGTACAGTCGAAGGCTTAAATATTTATACAGCCATCGCATCAACAAACACCAACCTTATGGTTGTAGAGTTGTATTAGATATTTTTGACTCCTTGGTAACGTACATATGTATATTTGTGACCTTGACTAAATTATACTTGCATTATCATCCAAACCATCTTGATAGAGGCCTAACTACACTGCGTCTTCCGGTCCGTGGACGCCACTCGAGAACCTTTTTGCCCCATCGGCCATCAGTTCTACAAGCGATGCGCCTTGCCCACTGCCACTTACCTGCGACGACCTGGTTAAGGTTGCGGGATCGCGTTGGATACGGATGGCGCGGGAGCGATCTGTTTGGTGATGGGCTCCCCCCTATGTTAAGTAGTGGACGTCTTTCGGTTGAAATGATGATGATCATCCAAACTACATAATTCAACACAAATTTTCACAAACGTGACGTGATTCTTAAAATGGATCCAATTCGTTTTCAGCGAAACGATTCTAAAGCCACATCTAAATGACATGAGAGAAAATCGTGCAAGTTCCTGTACATTACCGTCAATGGTCGATCAGTTATTCATTGATAGCCCCGCAGCGCAGTAATGTAACGAACCTCCCACGATATTTGCACCAAATAAACCCCTGAGCGCTTACACTTTAAAAGATATTTAAATTTATCGCCTAAAATAGAATGGTTAGCCTACATCAGCGTCTAATCTCTCTCGTGAAGCGAAGCACATCTCATAGCCCCTTATCACCTGCGTTTCAGATCTGAAGAGTTCTGAGCACTCGCTGTTTTACAACGGAAATTCCAGAAAATATAAGAGGAGATAAAGGAAATCTGGCATAAAGATAACAGCTGCCAAGTGGGAGTCTAAGGAAGCGCAACCGAGGCGTAAATAACACAGTTTTACTTAAGGACAATTATAATATAAGGATTTTTAAAATTAATCCGAAATATTTAAGACGATTTTTCGGTTAGTTTGTCTGTAGGTAAACGTGTGTGGAAGGCTTTATAGGTGGAGTTCATAAAGTCGGTCATCTTAACGCTGGCAATTAAAATTAAAAATTGTCGGTGGTAGATTCTTCGACATCCATATTCATATTCATATTCATATTCATATTCATTTATTGATAAAATTAAAAATTTTACATGTCATATTGTTATAGGTACATATTATTATACATAAATGCTTGTTATAGCCTAAATTTAATACAGATAGATACTTGACTTTGTCTGTTGACTAGTTATGAAACTTATGAATATTCTTTCAAGGAAAACGTTACATCACATTTATAGAACATCTTGAAATATTGAAAATTTGAAATTTGGAGATACTTAGAGCTTCACCTCACTTCGTTTTCCACAATTTTGTTTGTCATAATTTCACGTCCCATATCAACGAACGTCATTAAATATTTATATGGAACCGTGCTGTTTTCAGGAATTTTTGAAACGCCATCTTATAGAATACAGTAAGTTAAGTAAAGTTAGTTTTTTGATAAATGAAAAATATAGAAAACGATACATCATATCGTATGAAATTCGGCAAACACTAGAGAACCTTAGAGTTTTTAAAAAGAAAAAAAATATTAATAAAATTGGAAAATTTAGGTTGAAAATTAAACCAGTCTTGTATTATAATAATAACTAGCTGTTGCCTGCGACTCCGTCTACGAACAATAGGGGCATAAAAAATAGCCTACGACCTATTCTCAGATCTAAAAAATATAGAGAAAAAAGTTTCATAAAAATCGGTCAAGCCGTTTCGGAGGAGTTCGATAACAAACACCGTGACACGAGATTTTTATACATTAGTAATTTATTTCAGAAAACATGCCATAGTTAGTAACATAGGTTGCTTAGGACTACAGTTAGTAAAAATAGCACATTAGTATTAGCTTCATTACAAAATACACTACAAATCGTGTTTTTTCCACTTCACGTTAAAAGATGTTTACCAAAGTCAATCTCCCAAAAGGTTGTGACAACACCAAAGCTATTATACTCCTTAAGAACCGTCCATAAAATATTCTTTGAAGGACACAATGCCATCTCATCATAGTAAAAGGCCACTAACATTAAATATACACTGTGTAATCTTTACTTACAGGTATACGCGCACATTGCGTGCTCGTTCAAAATGCACACTTCCTTTCCGCGTCGCGCAGTGTTGCCATTATATATATCCATTCAACGCTAACAGCGTTGAAAAAGCGCCAGATTGTACAAAACCAGCAGGCTTATTGTCTAACGTTTCTGACGCTTGACTTCGCAATCGCTATTTCTTTCTGTGAAACGGTATAAAATGATGACAGAAAGAGATGGTGAATGCAAAGGCAAGCGCCAGAAGCGTTAGACAATACGGCCTCAGGGCACTAAAAAGATGTTTGGCTAAATTTAAACATTAACTGTTTAAAACCGGTTGTCTACGGTTTACGGTTTACCGGTTTACGGACGATAGTTTAATGTGAGTCATAACAAAACTTTCAAAAAACAAAATTGAAACCAGGCGGTCACCCATCCAAGTACTGACTGCGCCCGACGTTGCTTAACCTTTGGTGATCGGACGAGAACCGGTGTTTTGTCAAATATCTTGAAAACGGTGCATCAATGAAATTTTAATCCCCCCTTTAAAATCCCCGCACCCCTCCGCACCCCCCAACCCCCACCTCTCACCCCCCCCCATTAAAAATTACCCGAGCGCTAGTACTAAGATTATACATCCTGGCGCGCGCTGCTCTCTTGTATATCCTGGCGTTCACTGCTCTCTCTTGTACAGGACAATAATACATGTATGTAAAGCCGAGTTTAGAACTGCAAGAAAAGTCGTGCAAGTTGCATTACATTGCGCGGCCGTAAAGCGACCGAGATTGAAGCGCTCAATCGAGCGCCGCAATCTAATGCAACTTGCACGATTTTTCTTGCAGGTCTAAACTCGGCTTTACATTGCGTCATCCTTTTTCGTGCGTGCAGCCGGCGTTCATCGATTTATTAGACGTTGTCACGTCAAAAATAATTGAAGGAAATAATAAATATGGATATTGGACTTTGTTGAAATTGGAAATAATGTGCGTGACGTGTACCTACACATACAAGTAAGACTACGGCTTACCTTCTAGACGCAAAAACTTTTAACCGCTCGGTATTCTCTCCAAAAAAATCGCTAGTTAAGCGCTAGAAGCGCTAAAATGGTAACACTGACGTGGTGTTTGAAAAGACATACCTCTGTCTCGTGTGTGCAAGCATTAAATATACAAGAAGCACTCCTGAAAGGCATTAATCTTGAGTTCGTGCTTTTTTAGGGTTCCGTACCCAAAGGATAAAAACGGGACCCTATTACTGAGGCTCCGCTGTCCGTCCGTCTGTCCGTTCGTCCGTTGTATAGGAGCCCCCTTAAATGTTTACTTTATTCTGTTTTTTAGTATCTATTTGTTGTTATAGCAGTAACCGAAATACATCATCTGTGAAAATTTCAACTGTCTAGCTATCACGGTTCATGCCTAGTGACAGACGGACAGACAGACAGACGGGCGGACAGCGGAGTCTTAGTAATAGGATCCCGTTTTACCTTTTGGGTACGGAACCCTAATAAACAAGAGTTATGGCAAATGATCATTATGCCAAATATTACATTATGACTGAATATTTATGGATCGCAATATAGACCCTCTTAAGCTCTACTTCGTAATCATTATCACGATATCATAAAAACAGGAAACAGGTTTGAGATAGCAAAGTCTCAATTTGTCACCTCCGTATATAATGAATGCGCGTATCACGTCGCCCGTAAATCTACGGAAGCCCCCGTAATTTCTTATTGTGGGGGAACACCCTTTAAGGGGGGTTTAAAGGGGGAGAAGGGGAGAGATGAAATTTTTAAAAGCTTCAAGGCGTTTTTATTGAGCGTGAAGCAAAGGGTTGTATTGATATCGTAATGTTGGGAAATTGTGGCGTTTTGTGGTTCTATTTATAGTTGGTAAGCCAGGGTAAGCTTTAGAGGCCCTTTTTAGGGTTCCGTAACCAAGGGGTGCTATGGGACCCTATTACTAGACTCCGAAATACTCTTGAACCGTAAGAGCTTAAGGTACACCATTTATATATGTATTACTGTGGCCGCTATAATAATAACAAATACTCAAAATAAAATAAAGTTAAAAATGAAAGGGGGTCGTCGTACAAGAAACATGTTTTTATTATTATGTGTGTATTAGCACAGTGAACGAAGATGAGCTCTGGTTGAGTTCGAAACGCGTCTGTGTAGTTTGTTGGTGGTGATCGTTGGGTTTGTGTGTGTTCATACAGTGTGGAGGTGGAGGAACTGCATGAACACGCATTTTTTACATAAAAATAGCTATCGTAAGGTCGCGGGTGAGCAAAGTAATTGTTTGAGTTCATAAATAAAGGGACTCCGTACATACCTGAACTCACAACATATAAAAACTCAGAGGTACGAGCTCGGGCTCGAATCTACGATCCTTCGGTACAGAAGCCATAGGTCAAAACACTAGGCTATCACGGCTTTAAAAAGTCAATCATGAATGTAGGATTGCATGAAACGGAATGTAAGAGTGACGTATGACAGCTGAAAGAGAAGGCATGATGATGGAGTGAATGAGTGCGAGGGAGTAAGAAGATATCGGAGTTCGAAGTTAGTCGTAAGACGTGCGTTGTAACTGCTGTACCATTTTGTTTGCCATTTTTGCTTTTATTATAATTATATTTCTTTTCAAGTTTAAAAGTGATTTTACTTCATCGACCAGCCAATCCCACATGAATCATTTAAAACTTATTTTATAGTGGTAAAGATCCACTATGGCAAGCGGTGTTCCTGTCCCTGTACATCCTTTACCTTTTTAAGCATTACATAGCGTCCAATGCGCCGTGAAAAATGGAAATTGCCGAAACGGTCAAAGCCCCAAAGCGGTAGAGTTCTTATATTATTTTCATAAATTCCCAAAGGATAATATTTAATGTCAGGACGTATTTTCCGACCGTTGAGTCAGCAAATACGGGAACAGGGCGTTTTCCTCAAATAAATGTATTCAATTTCTGTGTCAACTATTTTTATTTGGTATGTCAATAGCGCTGTGTGCTTGAAGAATACGTGATGTAACTGTAACGTTACATTTTTTTAAATAAAACTCTGCTGTGATTGACCCCTATCTTACGTGGTGAAAAATCCGGATGATGACAAAGGTGTATCTCACTGGATCAGTCACAGACTATTTTATTTAGTTACTGTTGCCCGCGACGTCGTCTGCGAAGAATAGGGGTATAAAATTAGCCTACGACCTATTCTAAGACCTACAGAGTATGGAGAAAAATTTAGATCAAAATCGTTCGAACCGTTTCGGAGGAGTTCGATGACAAACACCGTGACACGAGATTTTTGTATATTAGATTACTTAGATTCAGAAATTGGTCGATAGAGGAATATAACTGCGTCAATGATTATTTTGATTACAATAAATCATGAAATTGTATTTGGGTTCGAGTGGTGGAAAATTGATCAATTTGTTTTTGTTTTTATTACTTCTGAACTTCCCCGTGTGGTGTTGGGTTTCGAATTACAACTGTACATTTCCTCTGTGGATGTCGTAAGACTAAGAAAATAGGTTAAGGTATATTGTAGGCGATAGGTTAGCAGCCTGTCACTATATACAACTTCCTTTAAACCAAAAATTGCTAAAATTGGCCTCCAGTACAGATGGAGGCAGATTCTTGGAAAATGTACGAGTTTTATCATTATATACTCGTACTTCTCGGGCGCAATGCCGACGGTGACAGATATGGGCTCTAGAGCACTCGCTGTTACGAAACGCTTTGAACAAAGTGTAGTGTCCACAGCATTTATAATTCGAGGTATAGGTATTGGCACGAGAGTTGAGGTGCGTGTCATGTAATGACAGCGGGATTTTGACATATATTCGTATCGATAGCAAGTTCAACAGACTCAACAGTAAATAACAAGATTGACTAAAAATTTCTTCAACCTATTTCATTGAGAATTATTCAGGATTTGTTTGAAAAATAGCTTATATAAAAAAGAAAAATTATAATATGCATAGTATTTCGTAGGTATCTCATTTCATCATAAGATCATATCACTCACATTTTCATTCACTCACTACTTTTTTGCAATCAGTACTTTATGTAGACAGTGTGTGTAATCATTCGCCTCAACTCTAGTGGCGTTACCTATATATAGTAATGTTACGAGTGCTAATTAATAGCGCGAGGGGCGCATATGGCTAAAAGACCAGCATTCACAATTCAATTCAGATCTTTGTATATCTGTATCACAGAATATATAATAGTACTAACGTACAGAATGGACAAGCTCCACCCCGCACCGATTCGAGTTACCCCACCCCTCCAGGCGTAGATTGCCGGACCCCGCCGGAATTCAGAAGAGTGCGCGCGCGATGTATGTAGGCGTACGCGTGTACAGACGTCGTCGTGCTTATGTAGATTCAAGAACGCGTATTTGTACGTCGTGTCCGCCGCGTGTCTGTACGCCAAGTTTAAATCTATTGGGCCGTTATTGTGTGATTAACGAACATCCAAACATCCAAGCATCTTCAAAAACTTTCTCATTACACTATCATTATAAAGGCGAAAGTTTGGATATCTGTTACTCTTTCACACTAAAACTGTTTGACAGATTCTGATGAAATTTGGCACACGGATGGTTTATAACCTGGATTAACATATAGGATACTTTATTTCATGAAAAATTGCATAGTTCCCACGGGATGGTGATAAACGAATTCTGCGCAGACGCGAAGTCACGGTTAACAACTAGTTTACATTTTTATAGAATAGGAAGTCGGATAGGAATTATTTTAAGAAAAAACTGGCCCAATTCGACAAGAAGGTAAGGCCTACGGTCCCAGTCAGCTAAAATAGAATACCCGTTCTAAATAACCTAGAGACATATTGAACTCAATCGGTAATCGAATCCTGTACCCTCCCGACGCCAGACGCATTACTTGTCTCGTAAAACGAATTTATTTTCCAACGTACTTTAGAGAGAGAAATGTGAATGAAACTTATTGTTTAATGGCAGCTGTATCCAAAACTTGGAACCGTTTTTAAAGAGTATTAACCCTTTCAACGCCAACGACACATATAGGTGTCACAAAGTACAGTGTCAAAGTGATCTTGACACAATGACATAAGATTCAAAGCAGGTTTATATTTTGTCGAGGCGTGGCGATGAAAGGGTTAAGGAAGAGGAAGGGTGCTTTCTTTCACGTTTTTTTTATGCTGCTGAAAACGCAACCATGGCTACTTACATTTTTTTAACATAATCTTATCTTAGATTCTCACACTGATCATACTAATATAACTAATTTTGAGTATGCGTGCGTACGTCCGATATAATAGTAAATAAATAAAAATAAAATAAAAAATAAAAATAGTTTATTAAAAGAAGGTATCTTTACAAAAATGTTAACCGTTGGTCCCACACTAGGCAACGCCTGTCACGTGGCAACCAGGATTCGGGGTACATACAAAACAAAAAACTAATAAGATTTAAATTAAGATATCAAGTCATAATATATACGCTCACTTTGTATAACTTTCAATGGATATAATATAATGAAAGAAAATTTTATGAAGTATAACGTAAATATATATTTTGTTCTTACATCTCGTAAGACACATCGATTGTTTTGTGTAGCGGTTGGAGTCCTAACCTACTTTCCTGGCATTATAAAAAAACCTTTATTGTATATCCATCATTAATATAAAATTAAAGTTATCTCCTTTAATAAATAATAAATAAATATCACGGGACAATTCACACCAATTGACCTAGTCCCAAAGTAAGCTAGGCAAAGCTTGTGTTATGGGTACTAACTAGGCAACGGATAAACATACTTGTATAGATAGATACATACTTAAATACATATTAAACACCAAAGACTCGAGCACAAACATTCGTATTATTCAAAGAAATATCTGCCTCGACCGGGAATCGAACCCAGGACCTCAAGTTTCGTAGTAAGGTTCTCTAACAACTAGGCTATCCGGTCGTCAATATATTTTGTTGTTATACTTATATCTCGCCAGATGCTCCCGGTCAAACCACTATTGACTAGGATACGTCTTCTAAGATCTATCCACGAAACACACATTGTATTTGAATGCCATAACAATATAATTACCGATGTAACTAGCAAATAGGTTAGGAATATCAGATGTTATCGCTTCGGATGGCTCGTGACAGCACCACACAACCGTGGGAGTATGCTAATGGTGGTGTGGTGACTATTAATTTACTGCAAGGCTAAGATGGACGGAGGAGTGATTTTAAAAACCATCCAAGCGAATCGTAGTGAAAATATGCGGATCACTTACGTTTTAAAATCAAGTTTAACTCGACGGTTTCGGGCTAATCCGTAGCTCACGTCACGGCGGCTGCCAAACAGTCAGTCAGTGCGCGTTTGGCAGCCGCCGTGACGTATGGCTCCGGGAAGAAGGGCTACGGATTAGCCCGAAACATGTCGAAATAAACTCTTTTTAAGACGTGAGTGATCCGTATAATTTTCAGTATGAGTGAGTCTCAGTCGTTTCATGTTTAAAACAAGCGCATCGTATTAGCACGCTGAGAGCTCCCTACCAATCCTATCATATCCTCATCATCATCATCATCATCATCATCCCAGCCTATACAGGGTGTCCCGTAAGTAGTACGACAAACTGAAATAGAAGATAGCTACAGGTCATCTACCAAATATCAAACAATTAACTCAGTAAAAGTTTTTCTGACTTATTTTTATTGAAAAATAATCTTGAATAGTTGTGTTATTAGATGCAAACCTGTCCATGATATTTATAATCATTAATTTTATAGTACACTTTACATATTAATGATTTCTTGACGATGTATTTGAATTTTGTATCTGATTGGCATTCTATTTCTGGACTTAACCGGGGATGTTGAATAGATTTTTAGCCAGATCGGCGCCTCGAACTCTAAGAATTTAATTTCTATTCCCACCATTTAGTTCAGTGTCTCGCCTAAAAGCCTGTTAGAAATATCTGTAAAATTGTAGCAGACTGTCGTCACGTAGCCTTAGTGCTCCCATTTCTTCTGTGTCATTAACCCGCTTGATAGGCGTGGTAATTGTCTCACTTTACAGTCCGTTCCGTTCCGACACTCAATGTCAACCAAATTGACGTAATCTTGCCAACATAATGTATTGTCAAGGGCAATAGGTTGGCACTTTTTCGTTCTATTTTATTAGGGTTCACAGTGCATAGGTTTATCGATCGGCGGTTTAACGACCGCTTTAGCCTAGTTGGTAGTGACCCTGCCTACGAAGCAAGAGGTCCTGGGTTCGAATCCCGGTAAGGGCATTTATTTGTGTGATGAGCACGAATATTTGTTCCTGAGTTATGGATGTTTTCTATGTATTTAAGTATTTATTTATCTATATAAGTATGTCTATCGTCGTCTAGTACCCTGGTACAAGCTTTGCTTAGTTTGGGACTAGATCGATTTGTGTGAGATTGTCCCCTGATATTATTATGTTGGTACGGATTTCCGATCACGGGCCCATGGGGACCCGGTCATTTGAAAGGCATTCATGGGGCCGAAGCCAACATGAAGAGGCCTTTGGTACCATATAATATAAAAGAGATGGGCGCAACTATGGAGGTTTATCCCCTAATACACCATGAGGATGTGCTAGCGGACAGTCCTCCACAGTTGCCAATCTATTGCCAGGTAGGAAGCGACATGGAATTGGCTATGGGGTTGGGATGTTGTGGACAGGATTACCGGGCATATATTATATTATTATTATTATTATATTGTTATTATTATCTTTATAACAATGAGAGGGCTTGGGTCGCAGTTAGCACGCGGGCTTAGTGCAGATTGGGAACTTCAGATACACTAATTCATCATTTTTTTTTCATCCTAGTCTATATATACGGCAGGGCCTACTGCAGGGTACAGGTCCCTCAGAATGAGAGGGATCGGGCCGTAGTTCCCACACAAGCCCAGCGCAGAATGGGAACTTCGCGCACACCATTGAATTTCTCCGCATGTTTGTGCAGGTCACGATGTTTTTCTTCACTGGAAAACTCATGGTGAATTTTGTCAAGAATGTTACTAATATTATAAACGCGAAATTTTGTATGCATGTATGGATGGATTTTGATTAGGCACACAGACAGTTTGTAGCCTGGGTTAAAATCTATACATATAATAAATCTGTAACAAGTCGGAGTCTGTACATTGAAGATATTTGAGAAAAACTGTCACTAGGGCTATTTACTAGCGCAATAGAACCCAAAACAATGTTTTTTAGAATTATTGTCCGTTTATCTGTTTGTCTGTTTGTCTGTGCGTTTGTGCGCGCTAATCTCAGAAACGGCTTAACCTAGAAGGATGCGGTTTTCACTGATATGTTGGTATTTTCTTGGATTAACATTTAGTGTTTGTTTCATTTGAATCGGTTCACAAATAAGAAAGATACGTCTATTTTAAGAATTTATAGAACAGTTTTCAGAAGTAGTGACTTGGGAGTAGGTACGGTGGTCAATGTGAACGCGGGTGTGCGGGGGGGGTTCAGTGGGGGGTCGGTGAGGGGGGGGGGGGGTTGCGGGGGGGTGCGAGGGGGGTAATTTTTTTAATATCGAGGAACTAAGGAGAGCCATAACTGATGAAAAAGCAAATTGGATAAAAAAATAAGCTGCCCAAATTACTAATTTCACGCGGACGGAGTCGCGGGCAAAAGCTAGTATAGAATATTTTTTTTTACTGTTTTAATCTTTCGTGATTTTCACTCATAATTACTATACAAAACGGGTCTTGATTCGATCTAGTAGACAAACCCCGAGTTCCATCTTTCGTTCAAGAAGGGGCCAATCGGATGCTCGCTTATAACTTCGTTACGCGTCTACAGGTCATGGGATAGTCTGCACTCAGCCTAATGCAGTTTGTATAGAGGAATTAGGTAGGTAACCAATAGGATAGTTAGTCGGGCTATCGAATTCTGCAATACATTAGTGTGATTTTTCACTAGAACCAGTTGTTGCCGGGAAAGTGTGCGTTTTGGAAAGTGCACTCATTAGACAAGTGGGCGTCAGGTAAACTGTAGGTATTTCTAGAAAAACCGGCCAAGTGCGAGTCGGACTCGCGCACCGAGGGTTCCATACAAATTTATATCTATCTATGAACATCCAGTCTTAGCAGACCCCTGCTCCTAAGCAAAATGTGCGCAGTGTGGGATCATTATAATAATAATAATAATAATAAAAAGCATTTATTCAATTTATTTGATCATTGTAGATTGGTTACTGATATAGACAGACAGACAAAAAAATTTATGCTTTTCGCAATTTTTCCTTTATCTGTGCTATAAGGCCTTGCTTTGTACCAAATTTCAAGATTCTGAGTTCACGGGAAGTACCCTGTAGGTTTTGATTCTCTTGCGAGTGTCGAAAATGTGCGTTGGTTACTGATATAGACAGACAGACAAAAATATTTATGCTTTTCGCAATTTTTCCTTTATCTGTGCTATAAGACCTAGCTTCGTCCCAAATTTCAAGATTCTGTGTTAACGGGAAGTACTCTGTAGGTTTTGATTCCCTTGCGAGTTTCGAAAATATGCGGAAATTTGCGTCATAAACGGCTGTATCTTTTGATTGCGTTGGCTTAGATGTTTGATTTTTTCACAGCTCCAAGGGACAGTAGACTTGAGTATTTGATATAAATTTCAGCTTAATACCTCCACGCGTTTCTGAGAAAAAGGGTCTTGACAGACAGACGGACGGGCGGACACACGGACGGACGGACAACAAAGTCATCCTATAAGGGTTCCGTTTTTCCTTCTGAGGTACGGAACCCTAAAAATGACCTTATTGGTAAAGTGTACGTTTTGGAAGTGTAATTTTGTGGAAATGTAGATTTTAAGGAAAAATAAAGCTGAAATTAATATCATATGCTTCTGAAAGTGTATTTTCATATAACATCATGGGTATCGAAACTTATAAATAAGGTAAGTACTTCCTGTTGACATAAAATTATGAAAGTTGGCAAGAAGATTGGACTTTATTCTTTATATTTTTACTTTTTTATATCAGCATAATTAAAGGATAATATCTGAAAATACAGACTTTTACTAAGAGCGCAATATTCATTGCTTCAATACACGGAGTTATGAAGTCACCCATAATTATAATAACCTCTATAACTTTGCAATAGAGTCTATATTCCTGCACATATTGAGCTATAGCTACAGGGTGTTTATTCTTACCCTTTGTTATTAATCTCCATCACCATCTATTATCAAGATGTTGAGTCAGGAAGGCTTTTAGGTCGGTTATGTTGGCTTTCTTTTGTTATTCCTTATTTTTGGTTTATAGTAAATGCATTTTCTTTTGCAAGAAAATGAATAAATACGAACCATTGAGTTACATCTTCGGCCTCATCTGCATTTATTATTAAAAAATATTTTTAATACAAGCTTCAACGTCATAAATAAGTGATCACTTATGTACAGTTAACAGCATAAATAAGTGATCATTTATGTTACCTTGTCATTTTAACGTCATGTTGGAAATGTCATACAAAATTGTCAAACGATTGAAAACGACCACTTATTATGCTGTTGAGTTGACCCTACCTTTGCGCTTTCAGTCGACACATGACTTCGTTGCCTCTACCATGAGTTACACTAGTTTACAGTGACCGTACTCGCTAGCGACGACGTAAATGATTTGTATGGAGAATTGTACTTCCGTAAGTGACCGCTAGAGGCGCCGTACACAATTCTCCATACAAATCATTTACGCCGTCGCTAGCGAGTACGGTCACTGTAAACTAGTGTAACTCATGGTAGAGGTACGTATGTCTTCTCAAATACAACGTTACAGTGACAAGGTACAACAGTGATCACTAATTTATGACGTTGACTCAACCTACTTATTCATCTTGGCTGCTATTTGGACCGACCCAAAAATAATAAAATTTTAATTATTATTATAATAATGTTGCTGCTAATAATGCTGCTTTTCTAGCACAGTTCACATACATTGGAGTGACATAGGGTATGTATATAATATGATGGAATTCCCATGGGAACGTGAGTTACACAGGAAACACGGATTTCTGGTACAATAATACGATTTCATAACTTCCTATTGAATTTGAGTAGAAATTTGATACTCACATGTAAGTCGGTGACCCAAAGATGGACGTGTAACGTAAATAAATTAATTATAAACATGGGGGTCAAATTGATTTTTTTTAATCTGGTACTGAATTTAAAGTTATTGTTTATCTATATTTATCAGCAAAATACTAGTAGCGCCATCTATGTATAGCCGTTAATACTTACGATCAAAAATAAAAGCACAGAATCGTGTCACATTAGTAGCAAATTGCCCCACTTTCCCCTGTCGTTTAACTGTCAACCTTCCGTTCTATGAGTAAAGTGGAAATTCCTTTGTCCGCTCATTTCAGTTAAGGCATTTTAATTTCACGAGCCCAGAGACATTGATTGATAACAAGCGTTGTTGGATACCGAAGTATGCTTTTTTTTGCGAATGTTTTTAAATAAAATCCTGTTTTTCCTTGTAAATTACTAGCTTAAGCCCTCGGCATTTTTCACGTGAAACGATAAAAGCAGTTTAGATCAGGAATTTAAAAAAGCAGCCAAATGTATGCCGGGCAACGCGCAGTGTAAGGATTCGGTCTCAATCCAGATATTTGTCTATCTATACCCAAGTTTCGTCTAAATTCATAATCATCATCATCATCATTTCAGTCGAAAAAGTCTACTGTTGAACATAGGCCCCCCCAAGGTTCGTTAAACAGAGCAGTCCTGAGCTATTCGCATTCAACGGGTTCTTACTATGAATACTAAAATTTCAAATCTTGTCTCTCCCATATTTCTTGCAATTCGACAGAAGAAACGTCAAAAAATTACAGCTAAACCGACTTTATCTCTCCCCAATTGTCACGCGCTGAATAGCCCATGCTATCGTTTCCTAAGGCCGTAGTTTTAAGTAAGGTTTTAGTTTTACTTAATTATGAATTAAGTAAACTGTGATGCCTTTTGATATTCCCGCATTGAATAAGTAAATTCTATAGTTGTTTATATATTCGACAAAAAATGCGATCACAATCTTTCTAAAAAACTTTGACAGCTGTCGATAATTCCCCTACCATAATGACATGGCTTGTCGAATAGGAAAATAAGGGTCACCCCTAGCTCATCCCGAAACTCTCGCAAAGCAGTGACTTTTGCGTTCCTGAATAGCTTCACTTGCCTATCGCCAGGCAAAGGACCAGTCTTATCGCTCGCGCGTCGTCTTGGGCCGTTCCCGAATACAGCCCCTGGTCTTCGATCTATTTGTCTTCCGCCATCTAAATCCGTTCAGCCGTTATTTCCTGATTGACTAATAAACATCCAAATACCCACAAATCTTCACAAACTTTCTCATTTAGGTATAATGTTTGTAGGATGTCTAATGTAATTTAACGATGAATCATTAAAAACTGCAATCCTATACTTGTTTCGGCATCGTCGTAAATTTAAATTGAAACAATGCCGGTAGCTTAATTGTTGTCCCATCCTTTTTTAACAAAAGGTTACGTTTCAAGTTCGAGCTCTTTTCTCTGAGTTTTTTCCTCAATTACGTACAAGTTTTAATTTGAAATCTAATATTAGCTCTTCGGTGTGTAAATACGACAAAAATATTCATTTCCTAATTTAAATTGTTCGAAAATCGGTTAGGAAAGGGTTATAATGGTTTCCAAACGGTGCACCGTGGCGCCCTGGAGCGCCTTTTTAATTACCCAAGAGCTTTGCGTGGGCCTCCTGTCAACCCGGAAAACTTTTACTTGCTAGTGTATTATAGCTAGGGTTGCCAGATAGCCGGGAAATCCGGGATTGTCCCGGAATTACCGCTCTTGTCCCGTGTTCAGGAATTACATGTAATGTCCCGGATTGCGAATATCTACAACTAGTTTTTTCCATTATATTACATTCGTTTAGTGCACAAACAAAGAAATCCTAAAGTTTCGTCATGGATAAGTAAAAAAAGTTTCTGTCAAGCTTACTTTTTTTGCAACTAGTTCTTTTTTGAGAGAGAGAGAGAGAGATGTTTATTTACACATATTCGATACACAGGAAATACAGTTGACAGGAAAAGATACAAATATAAATCATCGAATAGTATAAATTGGGCCCCACTCAGCATAATGTTGCGGCAAGCCGCAACGCTGTTTTTCAGTGGGACCCATTTAAAAACTAAACACAGAAAAAATAAATAAAAAAACAACACAACACACTGTGATGACACGAACGCCAGCGGAAAGTAGTTCGCAACAAAACCTAAATAGGTACAAACCGGAAGTATGTATGGCAACACTTGAACAGTTTAATCGTATCTGAACCATTAAACCGCAACAAATTACGCCAAGGATTATTCTGGTTGCTGTTACTGTACTGTTTTTGGCAATGATAGTTCTTCTGAAATCGCTATTAGACGAAAAGACGTGTAGTAAAGCATTTTATTGGTATGATTTTGGTGATATAATTCAAAACCGAAGTAGAAATAGCATAAACCTCATTTCAATCACAACATTGAGAATACTCGAAATATCATTCCCGTGTCTTTACTAACTTAATTAGCTTTAACCAATTCTGTGGCACAAAGGACCGATACCTCGCTTCTTCATATTAACAAGGTTCCATGTTGAGCTTCCAGTGTATTATACATTCAACTTCCGCGTATAGCACAAAAGGCGGTAATGAAAGTGTCGGAAAACCCGAGGGATTGGAATCTTAAGAGAACCTAAGTGATAAACTAGCTCTGCTTTTAAATAAGCTTCTCATTTTGCTGTGTTTTGCGACCGTAAATATTGTGAAGTACTTTTGTTTTTAAGCAGGCCCCTTTTGTTTTCGTCCTGTCAGTCTGCCTGTCTACCTGTATGTCAGAGGCGCTTTACCTTGTCTTATTTTTAAACTGTAGCTTTGAAAAATACAGACAAAAGTATTCGTTATTTTCGTTTCTCTGGTCTATTTCTTGCCGCCACCTACTTTAAATTGTTTGTACTTGGTACTAGTTTCTGTATTGAAATTGTTGCCGGGACGAAATGTTTTTTAGCAATAACACTGCTAAATCACTTAACTGTCAATACTGGCTAAAGTCATGGTATCCTGGTGACCTCTCTCAAGCAGAGGGTCATAGGTCCGGGTCGCACATTTGAAATTTACCATGAGCTTTATGGTATAGGAAACTTAAAAACTTGCGAAGAAACTCGATGGTGTGTGAAATTCCCAAGTCGCACTGTGCTCGCGTGGGAATTACGACCCAAGCCCTCTCATTCTAAGATGTCTGTGTCGTGCTGTGAGACGTAAATGTAGGCTGGGATGGCTATTTTGATTTATGGCGGTCTCTAAAGACTATTTGTATTGTATTGGAAAATCAATTGCCGCGAAGCCGGTTTTCCAAAAGCACTATAATTTAGTACTGACTGCACAGCCAGTGCAATGTACTTAATAGTTTTCCGGATAAGAGAGACCGGGAAAGCAATTTCTCAACTTGCCCGGGTCATTTCCAGACCAGAGGAAATTTTTTAATCCTCCGGTGTAGTCGTTTGTCACTGCCACTCTATAGCGGGTACTGACGTCTCACTACGATGGAAATTGTTTTTAAAATCCATCACAAAAAGGTCTAAAATGTAATTTTGTACTGAGAATATTGCCTGTTTATTAGGGATTTCAAGAAACATTACAATACACATAAAAAGTATTGAAAACAATTTTTTGTTTCATTTTATACAAGGTATACTGTTGGTTGGGTTTGATTGACTGATCACCCTTGTATAGTT
Source organism: Archips xylosteana (assembly GCA_947563465.1). Taxonomy (NCBI): domain Eukaryota; kingdom Metazoa; phylum Arthropoda; class Insecta; order Lepidoptera; family Tortricidae; genus Archips; species Archips xylosteana. The sequence goes on from OX387356.1 coordinate 3,058,637, forward strand.
TTCATAGGAATTTTTGATTTTGAGTCGGCTTTTGATGCCATACATTTTTAACATCTACAATGAATGGAAACATTTGTCAACCAAAAAAAATCCTGTATAACATATACAGGGGTGTTCACTGAAACTAACATGTTACGAAAATAAAGAAATAATTTAGTTTGATTTTAAATAGTAACTATAAATAAATAAAATAGTATTTCTATGAAAAACAAAATCATTACTTGTGGTTTCTATTTTTTAGTAGTCTGTAACATGTCCCACTGCTGGGCAAAGGCATCCACTTTCCTCCACCATTTTTCCCTATCCTGGGCATGCTCCTGCCAATCGAACTGAAAAGCACTCAGATCGTCAATCTCCTCTTGGATTCAAAATTTCTTTTTTTTCGTTTTCTTGTAAAGCCTTGATTATAGCCATATCTTTAATTTCCACAGTTTTTATATGAAAGTAGACTTTTAAATAGTTGTAAACTATAATTTTTTTATAATTTCAACTTGATACTTACGTTCACGCGTTCCTGAGAAAAACAGACGGACAACAACAACAACAATAAATCTTATACTTAAGGATCCCTTTTCCTTCTAAGGTGTGGAACCCCAAAATTCTCGACAAACCCCTTCAAAGTCACATACCTATTAAATAAAACTTGCAGTTAGGTAACACTGCTTTATTGAAAGGCCTTTGTACTTTGAGCCATACAATATGGCTGTCCTCACTGATACTCGGATATCATCGTAGCTTACGGGATAAATCACTGGGGATCCCAAAGCCGGCATCAAAGAACATGTGTGAGATAACATATAAATTATGCACCGATATTTTGAAAAGAAGTGTTTTGTGCTTGACAATACGAGTATTTTTTTTAATACAATGAGACTTTGATCAATTATAACTGAAGATACACATTGCCGAACAAAATCCCCTTCAAAGAATGTCCGAACTTTTTTATTTGTTTGCATAATAATTAAAAACGTCACCTACACAGAAATTTGAACCTAGCCTTTACTTCATTACAGTCGAATTTCGGTTGACACTTGACAGCTAAACTTGACAATTTCACGCAACGTACTGAGAAAAAGAAGGCCACTTTTATCAAAGTGGCGCTCATTTGGCTCGGACATTTTCGGGCGCGCGACTGTGGATCTACAGTTATAATTGATCAAAGCAATGAGACGAGTATTTTTTTAAATACAATGAGAGGAGGCCTGTGCTCTACAGTGGGACATAATATAGGCTTGGATGATGAGGCTTGCGTTTGACCACAATCACGCCTGATGGAAAGCGAAGATGAGGCCTACGATGGAGCACGCTTGCCTAGTAAATGCTCATTCACCCTAGACTTGAATTTAGGGGAATAAGCAGAAAGAAAGCAGGCAGAAGCAATGCAAACCATATCGCAACAGCGTACCAAATATATATAGTCCTCCTCATCGGTTTCGATGACGGCGACCCCACTATTCTATAAATTAAGACGCCTATCATGGGCTCTGATATGGCTGGCTAGGCCGAATTTACTTTTAAATACTCTCCTACACGCGTGACAGTACAGTTGCCCAGCTGAGTTGTATGTATACGTGTAGGAGAACTTAGGTCTCTCTTTACGTAATTGGCGTTTTACGTCTAACGCCGTGAGGCGCTCTTCCTCAAATAATTTGATGCCTTTTGAGATGGTAGATCGCCAAGATGACCGCTTTGCAGCAAGTTCCTCCCAACACTCAGGATCGATAGCACAGGCATTCAGATGCCGTTTGAGCACATCCTTAAAGCGCAGGTGCTGTCCACCATGCCTCCGTTTGCCTTCCGCCAACTCAGAGTAGAATACAGCTTTAGGCAAGCGGCGGTCATCCATTCGAAGGACATGCCCGCTCCATTTAAGCTGCCGCTGCATCAAGAGAGCCTCTATGCCATGCATTCCAGAACGACGTAGGACCTCAGAGTTAGGAACGCGGTCCTGCCACTTAATTCTCAATATGTATCTTAGACATCTTAGGTGGTAAATGTCCAGCTTCTTTATGTCTGCTTTGTAAACGCACCATGTCTCTGCTCCATATAAAAGGACAGGGATGATAAGTGCCTTATAAACGCTTATCTTTGTTTCTAACTTGAGATCATGGGACTTCCAGACGCGATCTGTAAGCCGACCAAAATTGGCAGCAGCGCTAGCGATCCGCGAAGGTATCTCCGAAGCCAAGGTGTTGTCAGCGTACCAAATACGAGGCATTGGAACCAGTATGCATGCATGCGCTGCACAACTGCTCAGACCCTTCCTCCAGATTTTATAAGTAAAGATCCTGCATGGAGTATTGCTGCCACCTTTGGGACGGTTCTGCTGAATATCAGCTAGCTGTTTTGGATTTTGTGAAACGGCAAGCAAAGAGGCTCATCAGCGTCGTCTGTGATACGAATTTTTGTCGTCAGAGTCTTCGCCATCGCAGAAGAGTAGCTTCCCTATCGTTATTCTACAGGCTACATTTCGGTGAATGTGCTTCGGAACTGCACGACCTCATTCCACCTGCTCCTTTCTTCCACAGGTCGACCTCAGAGTTTTCGGAATGTATGTGCGAAATAACAATTGAAACTTACCATAAGCTTTACGCGGAAAAATTCAACGGTTTGTGTGAAGCTCCCAATTCACACTGGGGCCGGGTAGGTACTGCAGCCCAAGCCCTCTCATTCCGAGTATTGTTTTGCTTATTCCTCTAAATTCAAGTCTGGGGTGAATGAATGAACATTTACTAGGCAAACGAGCATTTACTTTTGTCGAACTAACTCGCCTCAATAATCCCCTTGTAGCGAATAGCTACGAATGGAAAACTCTATACTGACGAAATTTAACACTTTCGCGCAAGTACCTACCGTCGCTAGACGGCACATAATGATTAAAGTGTTGTGACACAACGTCTAATTAAGCCATCCAAAAAATTTCCTCTACGCCTACAACGTTTTAGACTGTCCTCTGGTCTTACTAAAATCTTATAACTACATCATTGTGTCACAACATATCACAATTCGGAATCTGTAGCGCCACACAGAGTCGATGTTTTTGAGTTCTCTATAGGTCTCACTCACACATATACAGGTGAGTCCACGTACACGCACAACGTCACTGGACGCTGCCTGTTCTAACCACCCCCACGTGATTAAACGTTGCTTGCTCAATAACGAACATAACATTTAACGTATATGGAGGAACATTTATAAACGTTGGCGTGATTAGTCGTTTGTTTCATACTTAAAAAGAACCGTAGCTCTGTGTATCAATAGTACGTATATGAACGTCGCTCTCCTTTATATGGAAAAACAGTCTGTCCTAGCAAGAACTTTTGATGAGGTGAGGTGCTCGCGCGAAAGTTTTAAAAGATAAATAATAATAGGACGTAATGAAGGACCTTCTACACTGGTTCAGCCATTAAATTTAATTATTAAATATCTCAAAAATCGTGAGAGTTAAGACACTACTTTCTTCGAGAACTTTATTTGACCTGAATAATCTTCCCTTAAAGTGGTTCCCTTGAGTTGAGTTGTTGTTGTTGGTTGAGTTGTTGTTGTTGTTGGAACTAAAAAAAAGTTGTAAAAAAATTAAAGGTACTCGAGTGGCGTCCGCGTACCGGAAGACGCAGTGTAGGTAGGCCTCCAACAAGATGGAGCGACGTCCTGGTGAAGGTGGCGGGAACGCATTGGATGCGGATGGTGCAGGGCTGATCTGTTTGGCGAGCCTTGGGGGAGGCCTGTGTTCAGCAGTGGACGTCTTTCGGATGAAATGATGATGATGATGATGAAAAAAAAATTACCTCGACGTTTCGGCTACGTTGCAGCGGCTGAAACGCAGCAGCGATTAATGCACTCATGATTCATCACCTGCAATCTGATGTGAGTAAGCCCCAGTGCTACTAAAGTCTGAGTTATTGGTCCATTAACTGCCTCCTATATTTGACAGTAAACGTCAAAACCAAATATTTACGGTTGCGCGTCAGTGCGGTATCGACAAAAACCGTAAATGTCGTAAAAATTCCCGCGCGAGCCAGGTGAAAATATACGGAGTATAACGTGGCCATGCAAATCTAATAAGGCGACGCTTGACGGTCGGATAAAACCGTGTTTTATGGGGGAAATGTCCGAGATAGGTTTTGGTTGGGGTTGGAGAAGTGCAATTTCAAGATTAAAATATACCTGGCAAATTTAAATTAAAAGATTTTTTTTATGCCAAACGTGTTTCCCCCATGTGGTGTTGGGTTTAGAATTACATCTCTCCATTCCTTCCGTGGATGTCGTAAGAAGCGATTAAGGAAATAGGTCAAGGTATATTGTAGGCGATAGGCTAGCAACCTGTCACTATTGTACCGGTTTTATCTAACTTTAAACCTAAAATTGCTGAAAGTAGCTTCGAAACGTAAATGTAGTGTTTCGTGTGCTCTGCCTACCCCCTTTGGGGATACACGCGTGGTGGGTGTTGTCTGTATTAAAAAAGCCTCCCGCATTAACCTTTTCGACGACCATCCATATTATCAGGACCGCAGGTTCTACGCCAAGGACTGATATATCAGTCACGGCGTGCAAAGCGGTATCTACCTACATGCATTTCTGTAGGGTTCAACTTTGCGTTTCACATTCCGATGTCATGGCGTATGAGTGAGAGCTGTTGTATTCGATAGAGCGATGAAAAGGTAAAAAAAAAACTTCAGACTACGCCTAGTTACTACGCCGTCCCTTAGAGCAGAAATAGAAGCCCCACGAAGCGAGGCTTCGTCTACTGGCTCGCAGAAATCTCACACCATTTAAAAAAAACATTCCGAACAAACATTCTTTGGCCTGGTTCGGTCATTAAAACACTTCAAAATTTTTAATGTAATCAGAAACAGGTTTAAATCAAAGTAATGTTACTGGATATTGCCTGATATTCTTTTTTTTGTAGTTAGTTGCATTTAGCAAAACATTATTCCTTCGGTCACTAGCCGTTGTAGGTATATTTATTTACGTTTTTTAGCTGGTAGAGTCGCTCTACAAGCCTACTAGTTTTTGAATTTCAGCCCGTATGAATTTCATCTCTGTGATCAATTGATTTCATAAATGTTAGAATTTCACGCGATGATTGCCCAATAATAAATTTGAATTCTGTTATGCCATGATTCTGAACTGTTTTGAGTTCTGGGTATTTTATTAACATTCAATTAATGATCAAAATAGTAATTTTAGTACATTAAATATTAGGAACAAAACAATTAGGCACATTAATCAATCGGCAGTAAAATCTAAGACACAAAAAACGATAGGACAAATAATATTTAGGACAACGACATTAGGAACAACAATAAAATTTTGGCAAATAAAAAATATGCGGAACAATGATTATGCCGTACGATATTTGGCGGAAATTAGTTATGCGGCATAACAATAGGACTAGGTAATACTTTTATGCCGTCCGATATAGACCAGTTTCGAACAATAGCTAGATTGCGACAGTCTTTTATTTTGCCGTGAATATTCCGACCTCTTCTGATCAGTGCTAAGTCATACGAAGTTCAATTGCCAGACCTGATGGTTCAAGCGAGCGGTCCTGCGATGGTCCTGCGGCTAAATTCTAGTTATTTTAAATAAAGTAACCGTCATTCCAACCCAAAATCCCAATCAGACAAATCGTTTGTAAATCAAATCACGTTATCGCCCCATTTCCCAATAAAATATATCCGTTTATACTTGCAAATTTGCCAATCGTACGATTTATCCATAATTCTTAAAAATTTGGACGCGGTCGCTGTCTCATACAAAACTCGGGGTCTTTTAAATTCTTCAATTAAAGTTTGAGCCAGTTCATTAATATTTATGAATGTAAAATTTTCATCGTCTCTTTTTTCATACAAGACTGGTTACATTACGTTTGTCCCAGTTTCATTTGCGATGTAGATATCAAAGTAGGTATGTCTTGTCATTCAATATACCGCAGTGTCTCAAGTCAAAAGTCTTTGACCAGTGTCATGTGTGCCAGTGATGACTTATGGCACTGAGACGCGGCCGCTAACGATGGGCCTCATAAGAAAGCTCAAAGTTACTCAGAGGGCGATGGGCTTTGCTCAGAGTTTCTCTGCGGGATCGCATTAGAAATGATGAAATCCGTGCAAGAACTAAAGTCACGGACATAGCTCGAAGAATCGCCAGACTCAAGTGGCAGTTGGGCAGGGCACAACGCTCGTAGAATTGACGGCCGATGGGGCAGAGAGGTTCTCGAGTGGCATCCATGGACCGGAAGACGCAGTGTAGGTAGGCCTCCAACAAGATGGTGCGACGACCTGGATAAGGTTGCGGAACGCGTTGGATGCGGATTTTTTATAAAATATAAAGGGGGCAAACGAGCAGACGGGTCACCTGATAGAGAGCGATCACCGTCGCCCATGGAAACCCGCAATACGAGGGGAATCACAGGTGCGTTGCCGACCCTTTTAGGAATTGGTAGGCTCGTTTTTTAAAGATCCCTAAGTTGTAACGCTCTGGGAATGTTGCAATGTTGTTGTTGTTATTGTTGTATGTTGCCATGATGCTAAGATGTATGTATGTATATTCTTTCGAAATCTATGGCTTTGTTCGTATGGCAGCCTGATTTTAGGAGGGTTCCTTATCTCGCTTATCTCTTACCCAATATCCTCTCGGATTCGCGGAACCCGGGAGCCGGATTAGAAACGATACCTGAATTACGGCGACAATTTATAACGCCGTGTTTTTCGTATGGAAACATTGGCGGGATTCCATGGATCAAGTTGGTAGAACGGATTTATATTTATCTGTCTTCCATACGTGTTGTTTATAAACATGACAATGTGAATGTCACTTTTATAGACTACTAGCTTTTGCCCGCGGCTTCGCTCGCATGTACCATGAGTGTTCCAAAGAACCAAGATATCAAGCAAGTAAGCATACAGGCAAGCAAGCAAGCATGCAAGCATGCACGCAAGCAAGCAAGTGTGCAAAAAAGCGTGCAAGTAAGCGTGTAAGGAAGCGTGCAAGCAAGCCCGACTAAACTTCAGGTAGATACGGTCCTTTACAGTATTTCTTTATATACAATGTTTTTCACTAATTCGGAAGTGGGCACTAAAATAACCAGGCTTGTTAATAATATAATAGCTATTTATGCAACTGTATTGTAATAGGGGTCCTTAAAACACGAACGTGGATTCCTGAAACGAGGCGTAGCCGAATTTCATAAATGGTCACATGAGTGTTTTAAGGCCTAATTAGGTACGTACAGTTGCATACAATATTTTATCTTCTCTCACACCTTTTTTTGCATAATAAAATCTTGATAGCATTTTTCGTATAATTTTCTGGACTTTGCTGGTAATCAATTATGAGTCATTTCCTTCGCCGCATCTAAAATATCGGGCGGAGTCAAATTTTCTTCGCATTCACTGATATCAGACATTTTTTAAGCAAGAACACAAATAAAATTGGCCACGAAAATTCGTACCTACACCAAAACGACACGTAAAATCGCTGTCAATTGAAATTGCGAACAATGTAAATAAACCATTTAATGAAATATCCATATTCTAACAGTTTAGGATAGTGTTGTGGTAAGTACCTATTGATTAAATAACACACTGATTTAGCAGTATTTGATGAGGGATAATGGAAATTAAACACATTTTAAATACAAGGTATGTTTACATTGTTTGCGATTTCAATGGACTGACAGTTTAGAAATGGAATGGCGCTAAAACCCAGTAAGGTAACGGCGCCTGTTAACGGGGGTATCAAAATCGGCGTCCATAACCGCGGTACTTTGAAATATGCATTTTATAATTAAACCGATTGATTTACTAAAAAACTAATTTTCTGCGAATGAAGCTCATTTAATTGACTAACAAACTTATTAGCGCTAGTATGTGTGAATGAAATAAAGAGCTCGCAATTCATCGATTTCCCCGACGGCACCACAGGAAGAGGTCTTGCCATACAAACGTGTGACGCCACATGTAAGTAAACTCGAATCTTATTTAGTGTTTTACGTAATAGTTACGGCAATTGAACTAATTTTATGGTTTTTAAACGATTGTTTACAGTTTTCTGCACGACTTTTGAATACTCTTTTTATATTTTTTATCCTGGAAATAAGTTAAAAATTGAAAACAAAATACAGCGGTGATAGGCATCATTTTTTTATGTGGATTCTAATATCGTGGTATACCACGGTAATAGGTAAAATGATGATTTTGGTTCTTTATGCTTTATTTTTGGTATATGTGATCTGTTATATATAGGGCATCGAGCCCGGGTTTACCCGGTCCGGAAAAAACCGGGTTTTCCCGGTTCCGAGGATTACAAAAAAACCCGGGTTTGATTTTTAAAACTCGGGTTTTTCGGGTATTTTTAAAACTTTTCTTTTTGTTATTTATTAAGTATACACTACTTCGAATGCAATAATAAATGGAATAAAAACACGCTTTGATAAATTATTACGTAAAAAGAAGCTTTAGTTGCTACTTTCCTATCCTACTATGTTCCTACCAAGAAAAGTATTCGCGGGTGATGAATACTTCCCCAGCCATTTAGTTTTGTCAGTCTGCAATAACTGTCACACACAAGTAAACGTATTCGATGCAAGTCTGTGATTAAAATAAAACCGGCCAAGTGCGAGTCGGACTCGCGCACGAAGGGTTCCGTACAATCTTCTAATATTATAAAAATCTCGTGTCACGGTGTTTGTTACCGAACTCCTCCGAAACGGCTTGGTCGATTTTTATGAAACTTTTTTCTCTATATTCGGTAGGTCTGAGAATAGGTCGTAGGCTATTTTTTATACCCCTAGGTGATATGGCAAAACAACGTTTGCGGGGTCAGCTAGTTATCTATAAAAATCACGTTTGTTGTATGGGAGCCCCCCTTAAATATTTTTTATTTTAATTTAATGATTTATTTTTAAAGTCAATACATAATTAAATATTCTGTGAATATTTCAAGCTTCTACCTGTTGCCGTTATCAATATCGAGCAAAAACGAGCAAAATAATCACATTTATTGTATGGGAGCCCCCTTAAATTTTTATTTTATTCCGTTTTTTAGTATTTGTTTTTTAGTATTTGTTTTTTAGCGGCAACCAAAATACATCATCTATGAAAATTTCAACTCTCTAGCTATCACGGTTCCCGAGATACAGCCTGGTGACAGACGGACGGACGGACGGACAGCGGAGCCTCAGTAATAGGGTTTCCGTTTTTACCCTTTGGGTACGAAACCCTAAAAACGGCCAAGAGCGTGTCGGACACGAGGGTTCCGCAGCCATTACGACGTGTACTATACACAACTTGTTGTGTGTATAACAAGTAATATTATTTTAAGGATTATATATTTTCTAGGTCAGGCTGCTATTTACTCTTAATAATTCTCAAGCAAACTTAGCCGTTATAGTTTTCCTTGTTAATTTGAGATATTTTCTCCCATCCTGATTTTTTTCAAAATTTTTATACCAACAGTCCAACAGTTTAGCTTTTAGAGGGGGAGGGAGGCACTCGATTTTAACAAAATAATTCACTTTAAATTTGAATATTTCGTAAACGAATCACTGTATAGAAAAATCGTCTTCAAACCCCGTAATGATTTTAAAAGACCTATCCAACGATACCCCACACTATAAAGTTAGACGAGAAAAAAAAATCACCTTCACTTTACGTCTATCGTATTTTTTTTTACATTTTATTTTATCACTTTCTCGAGGTCATTGCTATATATATATGCATGCAAAATTACAGTTTTCTAGCACACTAGAAAACTGTAATTTTGCATAGCCACTGCGCTAAGCCGCGGATAGACAGACGGACGGACGGACAGACATGACGAAACTATAAGGTTTCCGTTTTGCCATTTTGGTTCCGGAACCCTAAAAAAGACTAGATTACTAACTTAGTTTTAAGATATTCTGAAAAAAAATCTATAGGTATGAGTTTTAAAATATTAAAATTGTTTTTGTAATTTGGTAAGTACTGTCTCTATTTTAATCCTTCCTCGTTCTTTACATTTTGTATTTATTGTAGAAAATCGATATAATGAACACAGTTTCTTGTGTTTTTAAAAATTATAACAAAAAGATCGAAAAGCTCGAAAAAACCGGTCTACCCGGGTTTTGATTACTCTTAGACCCGAAAACCCGGGTTTTCAAAATTGAACCGAGTTTCGATGCCCTAGTTATATACTTTCTTACAGTAATTCCAATCTTGATCTATTCACACTATTAAAGAACTATTTCCGTGGTATTGAAAGTATTCAACAAACCCTTAATTTTTGGCAAAAACTTTAGTATTGAATTGGTAGTTTCTATAGAAACCGTTATTTTGTCAAGTTGTTTAAATATTGAGGTAAAATCATATTTATGCTTATCAGTTATATAATTTTGGTTTTATACCATGGTGATAACTAATATTTTTGGTTTGTGATGAAAATACATCTGTATCTTATTCTTTTTATGGGTCGGAATTAGATTTTATAACACTCCAAATTAAGCCTATTACCGATTGTACGACCACATAACCCTCGGTAATAGAATGTATGGGAATCTATTACCGACCCATTCAATGTTTATTTGGGTCGGTGATAACTATCACCTATTTCTTAAGGAAATATCTATTACCGAGTGACATTTTAGTCTTATATTAAAATAGATCACATTTAGGGTACCGTAAGTGCAGATTTTTTTGATAAAGTTGAGACTTTTACTCATCAGTCAGAAATACTCATAAGAAATTTAATTATTTGCAATATTGTGACAAATTACAAAAGAAAATATATAATCATGTAAGACATATTTTGACGTTTTATTTCTAGTTTTCCATAAAAAAATATGTACAAAAACATTATACAGAACCAAAAGTCATTATTTTTTATTTCCCTTGGTGTTAGGTTCCAAATTATGAGTCGGGTTCCTATTACCGATGGTAGAAAGTTGTTGCTTTTTATACACTCGGTAATGGAAGCTCAATTCGCGGTAATAGAATCATAACCTGTCCATTGCCCCGGTAATAGAAGACTTGGGTATTTTGGTTTCAATAATTATTTTATCAAATAATTAATAGTAAAATGAGTCCAGAAAGTTACGACGACGAAAGTTCAATCAACAATCTAAAATAAAAAAAATATTCTCGGTCGTTTAGAATCCTTGATACCCTTATTTTTTTGGACTAATTTCAAAACTCCCTTAAGTACCACGGTAATAGGCGCCGTTACCTTACGTCACCGCGCATGTGCGCGCATGCGCTAAAGCCCGCTTTTGCCACAGACAAGTGAAAATTGGAATCAAAACTTGGTGATATAAACTTTTTGGATTTGCCCTGTATCGTAATGGTAAAAAAAATTGTATTATAACATTATTTCGTTAGAAGAAAAGTGTTAAAATGTGTTTTTTTTTTAATATTTCGGTATTGTTTTTTTTAAGTATGTCAATATAAACTCGTTTTGAATTTTATAATTCGAATTTTACGATATGAAAGTAGATAAAACCTATTATTACTTTCCCCTGTCCTGCATTAGGTATAATTCAATGTTTTCTTACCTTCCACGGAAACTTGAGTAACTGGAAGCGCTATGTACCTACTTAGCATTGATATTATACATATTATAGTATTTTGTTAAGGTGTTGTGTGACCTAACCGCTAAGGAGTTATACCTTCCATCATCAGCTCATCTGAATATCCAGAAAGAATAAAACTAAAGGTCTATACGTGCATATGATATTTAAAGAAACTTCCTATAACTCATAACCGTTAAGGAGTTTAACCTTCCATCATCAGCTCATTTAGATAACCTGAAAGAATACAACTATCGGTCTATACGTACCTATAATATTTGAAAAAATATCCTCACTCCTAACCGTTAAGTAGTTTTATCTTAACATGAGATGATGTCTACCAGACGCAAACACTTACATAGCTTGAAAAAATATATGAAAAACGTAATGCGTGCCTACAAAATTTGAGGGTTGCCCTCGATTTCCCTGAGATCCCGTCATTAGATCCTGATTTGGTGACAATGGGACCATCTCAGGAGTATATTGTATTCTTTCGAATAAAAAAATAATTTTTATAATCGGTCCACAATTGACCGAGAAATCGGTGAACATACCTACATAAAAAAATACATAAAGTGGATTGCATAACCTCCTTCTTTTTTTGAAGTCTGTTAAAGAGCCCTTTGCGGCCTACTTACAGTATAAACTTATGAATTTTTAAATTTTAGCTTTCTACAACCAGTAAAACGCAAAATCCCGTTTTTTCCCGTTCCCGTAAGAATTTCGGGAAATGCTTTCTTAATGCTCCCCTACAATCCCCAAGGAACCCACTTGCCAAATTTCAGCTTTCTATGAACAGTAAAATGAAAAATCCCGTTTTTCCCGTTCCCGTGGGAATTTTGAAAAGTCCTCTCTCAATGCTCCTTTACCCTTATCAAACAACCTACATGCCGAATTTCAGCTTTCTACGACCAGTAAAACGAAAAATCCCGTTTTTTCCCGTTCCCGTAGGAATTTTGGAAAGTCCTCTCTCAATGCTCCTTTACACTCCCTAAACAACCTACATGCCGAATTTCAGCTTTCTACGACCAGTAAAACGAAAAATCCCGTTTTTTCCCGTTCCCGTGGGAATTTTGGAAAGTCCTCTCTTAATGCTTCTCTACACTTCCCAAGCAACCTACATGCCGAATTTCAGCTTTCTACGACCAGTAAAACGAAAAATCGCGTTTTTACCTTATCCCGTGGGAATTTCCAAAAATACTTAAAACGGTTTTTTACTATTATAATAACCTACTTCTGTGCCAAATTTGAAGAGTCTAGTAATTATAGTTCATAGGATCCCGTTGAACTGAATATATAAATCCAGTTTTTTCCTTTTCCCGTGGTAATTTTGAAAAATCCTGAAATTAAAATTTTAACTAATGTAATACCTACTTGTGTATCAAATTTGAAGAGTCTAGTTATTATAGTTACTGAGATAGGGTCACTCGGAATCGAATATATAAATCCCGTTTTTTCCCGTTCCCGTGGGAATTCCCAAAAATCCTTCCTTAGTGGATGGTTACATTGTATTAGGTATCTATGTGCAAAATTTCAAGTCTCCAGGTCCAGTGGTTTGGGCTGTGCGTTGATATATCAATAGTCATTTAGTTTATTTAGACATTTCAACCCCATCGCACCCCATCCAGGGAGATGGTATTTTACGTCCGCCACGTCGGATTTTAAAACCGTTGTTGTTTTCATAACCAGCGACCCGATAAACCATAGAAACAAGACCCATGTTGATTTTCAGACTTTGTTACCCCTTTCCCCCCTTTTAGGGGTTGGAATTCTCAAAAAACCTGAAACACGTGTTTACTCATTTATCATTAGGAGTACTTCTGTGAAGTTTCGAATAAAATAGTCGAACTAATCTTGTTTCCCCATACAAACTTTGGACCCCCGTTTCACCCCCTTAGGGAGTGAATTTTGAAAAATCCTTTCTTAGTGCAACCCTAGACCTTATAAGGAACATACATGCCAAATTTGGAATCTCTAAGCCCAGTGGTTTGTGTGGTGGTGTGCGTTGATATGTCAGTCAGTCAGTCAGTTTCTTCTTTTATATATTAAGACTAACTGTTGCCCACGACTCCGTCTGCGGAGAATTTGGGTATAACAAAATAGCCTACGACCTATTCTCAGACATACCAAATATAGAAAAAAACAATCATAAAAATCGGTCAAGCCGTTTCGGAGGAGTTCGATAACAAACACCGCGACAGAGAAGATTAAAAGATTTTCGCGTGGTCACTCGGATAACGCCATATATTAATTACAAACGCAGTTAACACGTGATCTTGAAAGCCGTCGTCTTTGAACGTTTTGGGCAGCGACCTCTATTCTTGTTTAAAGTCAAAATAATGTCCCTCGAAAACTTATTGAGTATCCTATGTCTCAGGTTATGGTCTTTGTCTATCTATACGCCAAGTTTCATCTAAATGAACTCTTACTATGCGTGACTCACTTTTTTTTTTCAAATAAGTACTTTAAAATTACCACTAAAGGAAAATTCTCTTCAACAATTTCGAAATTCGCCTTAACCTGATTAACTGATTTTTATTTTCCTACTTACCAGATCGTATTATTTACAAATAGTTACAAAATACTGCGCAATAATGTACTTAGCTATACTTACCTCAAGCCCGCTTCAAGCAATGCAAATTTTTTACCGCTAAATACGCTAGCAATTTTCCTATACGTTCACACAATAGACCACGATACCTATTGATATTTGCGTTCTATTCATACCATAGGTACAAACTATGACAAGCCTATCTGATCCACCGTCCTTCGTTACTCTATGCCGTTGTACTCGCAGGAAGGACGTGTCATCGAGCGAGACGGCACCATAGCCGTGTCTGCTGCAGAAAAGGGACGGACAGCCGTCATTGTGTTGCGCCTCGATTGTTACAACTTTGTATGCAAAGAGGAAGCTCTTTTATGTCAGATAGTATAATATGTTTTACGACTGCGTGCTGTTTCTTATTACTATTCGAGTATGGATGTTCTGATATACAATTTTATAATGCATCATGACATTGATATATTTTGTAAACTTATGAAAATGTTTTTACCTCTCTAACCCACCCCTATTGGAAAAAAAATACGTTGAAAACGTGGGTAATGTGCGTCGGTATTAATTTCGTCGAGCAGCCACGCGAGCGGTGGCGGGTAGTGCGCGTTTGGCAGCTGCCGTAGCGTGTTCCTCCAAGAGGAAGGGCTACGGATTAGCCCGAAACATGTCCAGTTAAACTCTTTCCGAGACGAGTAATTTCATGTTTAAAACGTGCACACCTCTGTTATCCGAAATCCGAAACCGAACCCTTAACAAAAAGGTTTATGATATTATTGGGTAGTGATGATTTGCCAAACTGTAAGTAACTAAGTAGGTAACTAATATTATTATTAACTGCAACAATCCTATAATTTAAGGATTAAAGTTAATGCTGTATAATAGTACATTACTGCAGAGGCCGTGAAGTAAGGGATTGACGGACGAGATTTGGGGTATACGGCCGAGTCGTAGACGAGGCCGGATAAAACGAGTCCAGCAATCCCTCTTCCGGCCGAGGATTGTATAGAGCTTTTCTCAAACATGCATCATCATCATCATCATCATCATCATCATCATCATCATCATCCATCCATCCAACCATCCATCCATACATCCATCCATACATCCATCCATACATCCATCCATACATCCATCCATACATCCATCCATCCATACATCCATCCATCCATACATCCATCCATACATCCATCCATACATCCATCCATACATCCATCCATACATCCATCCATACATCCACCCATACATCCATCCATACATCCATCCATACATCCATCCATACATCCATCCATCCATCTATCAAATAAATAAAATATTAAATATTAAATTAAATTCTATTCTATTCTATTCTATTCTATTCTATTCTATTCTATTCTATTCTATTCTATTCTATTCTATCCATACATCCATACATCCATCCATCCATCCATACATCCATCCATACATCCATCCATCCATACATCCATCCATCCATACATCCATCCATCCATCCATCCATACATCCATCCATACATCCATCCATCCATACATCCATCCATCCATCCATCCATCCATCCATCCATCCATCCATCCATCCATCCATACATCCATCCATACATCTATACATCCATCCATACATCCATCCATCCATCCATCCATCCATACATCATACATCCATACATCCATCCATACATCCATACATCCATCCATCCATCCATACATCATACATCCATACATCCATCCATACATCCATACATCCATCCATCCATACATCCATCCATCCATCCATCCATACATCCATCCATACATCCATACATCCATCCATCCATCCATACATCATACATCCATACATCCATCCATACATCCATACATCCATCCATCCATACATCCATCCATCCATCCATCCATACATCCATCCATACATCCATACATCCATACATCCATACATCCATACATCCATACATCCATCCATACATCCATATATCCATACATCCATCCATACATCCATACATCCATCCATCCATCACCAGTAGTTTAGGCGGTTTTATAGAAATAAAAGAAGATAGATTTTTTTTAATGTCGTAAGTTGGCTGAATGTAATTTTTCCTTTGTCAGTTTAGTGTTAGTAAGCAAATTTAAAAAGTTACAGCAGCGGACAATAATGGTTTTTCATACTTACTTTTATGGCCTAGGCCAAGAAGTAATGTAGGGAGCCATAAACAACAAACTTCATGGCTTCATTTCGTGACATTAACGCATACATTTCAAAGCATGTTTGAGAAAAGTGTATTTTTTTTCTGAAATAAACAGTTTTTTTTTTTTTACCTGAACCGAAACCGGCGAGCATGTATGAAAAGACTAATGAGTGTTGTGGAAGTGAAATATGTACATATGTCAGGATCGTAGCAGGTGGAAACAAATGGTCTCTGCCTATCCCTTTGCTGGGAAGGGGTGTGATGGCGGGCGGGATGTATGTATGTACACCCCTGTTGTCTGTATTCTTTGAGACCTTGTGAGTGTATCCATCATCGCCCATTTTGATCCCCCTGTATTCCCTATTCCTTATTTACGACTCGGTAAAGTTTAATAAGACGTGTGAGATTCCGGCTTGTCTGGTACAGTCAGCCGCAGAAGCTTGGTGTTCGGAAATATCCAAAATGGCTACGTATCAATTTATATACAGCGTTCACAATCATGATAAAATATCTTAAATCTCGGAATTGGGCTCACCACCCCCGCTCCCCCCCCGGTCGTACTTGGTTCAGCAGATTGCGCTGACCATACAGCGGGGCAAAGCTGCCAGTGTTATGGGCACTTTTGAGCCTGATACGACGCGGGGTGGTGTACTTAAGTAGTTTTAGTTTTTTGTGTTAATCTATCTTCTATCTATCTATCTATATCTATACATATAATAAATCGGTAACAAGTCGGTGTCTGTACATTGAAGATATTTGAGAAAAACTGTCACTAGGGCTATTTACTAGCGCAATAGAACCCAAAACAATGTTTTTTAGAATTATTGTCTGTTTGTCTGTTTATCTGTTTGTCTGTGCGTTTGTGCGCGCTAATCTCAGAAACGGCTTAACCTAGAAGGATGCGGTTTTCACTGATATGTTGGTATTTTCTTGGATTAACATTTAGTGTTTGTTTCATTTGAATAGGTTCACAAATAAAAAAAGATACGTGTATTTTAAGAATTTATAGAACAGTTTTTAGAAGTAGTGATTTGGGAGTAGGTACGGTGGTGAATGTGAACGGGGGTGTGCGGGGGGTAGGTAAGGGTGGGGTTAAGGAGAGCCATAATTGATGAAAAAGCAATTTGGATAAAAAAATAAGCTGCCCAAATTACTAATTCCATGCGGACGGAGTCGCGGGCAAAAGCTAGTAAATAAATATATCTTTTCCGGATTTTTAAATATGTCAATTGACATTTATTTTAGTATTTGTATTTGTAAAGAGCCCATGTGTAGAGGTAATGAACGGTGCACGGAAAGAACAAGTCTAGTAACTTAAGCAACTTTTTGAGTTATAGCGGTTTGAATGTTAATCATAACGAACAATTACTATGGTAACCAATTATTTTAAAGGTGAAAAAAAAATGTATTTATTTTTTTGAGATATCCATATTTAGTCCAATGGTGTGGTTTGGGCCGTGGTGGCCTAGCGGTTTGACCTATGGCCTCTTAAACAGAGGGTCGTGGGTTCCAATCCCGGCTCGCACCTCTGAGTTTACCATGAGCTTTACGGTGAAGGAAAACAGCGTGAGGAAACCTGCGAAGAAATTCAATGGTGTGTGTGAAGTTTCCAATCCGCACTGGGCCTGCGTGGGACCTACTGCCCAAGCCCACTCATTCTGAGAGGAGGCCTGTGCCCTGCAGTGGGACGTATATAGGCTGGGAAGATGATGAATCCAAGTTATAGTAGGTACTTTGCGAGCTCTACATTTTGAGATTAAAACCTCTTTTTTCAAAAAAGGTGACTCAGACATATTCGTGTACCCTTCATGTTGTAGTCAACTGTACCCGGGGCGGGCGTGGAGCGGACATGCGATTTATGCCGACATTTACGTACAAACTTACAAAGTTTCCGTATCTTAAGACTCATTCGTTTAGAAAGATCCTTGCCAATGGCGCAATCTTTTATCTACCACGATTAGCACGATTTACCGCGATCCGCCTTGTCGCTATCTGTCCTTGATATCCTATTAAGTCGTGACTTGTTTTTTTTAGACTAAGAATTTGACGCTTCAGGATAAAAAGTATTATTTTTGGTTTGGTGGCTTCACTCCGCAGTTTAGGTATGTTTGGCCGGCGCTCCTCCCGGGAGGAGATTTTGCACGTGCAGTAGGTTGTCGCTCGGCCTTCAGTTCGCACGCTAGCCGCGTTGCGCGTAATTAAGCATCTTTTTTTCTGTGATTTTTGTAACAAACAATGACTTCTAAACGATCTTATAAATACTTACTTGCTCACTAAAGGTAGTTTACTGAATTAATACACACTGTTATCTTTCTTGATTTATGTACAACTAGCTGATGCCCGCGGCTTCGCCCCTGTTGTATTTTTTTATTTTTTTTCATAAGAACCTTCTCCTGACAATAACAAACGCAATAAAAAAAGAATTATCCAATTTGGTGCAGTCGATCGGAAGTTATGCGCTTAGCAACACATTCAGCGATTCATTTTTATATTATAGATCGGCCCAGATGCCAGCTTGACACCTTAAAGGCCCAATTTGCGTGCAGTGGCTTGACATCTGTCCATACCAATCCATACCAATGAACTTCAACGGCTGCAAGGAAATTTGTTTTGAAACTGGCAAGCCGGCGCTTGGGCCGATCGTACCTACCTACCAAATATCGGCGAGTGGGAACCCTGTGCCCTGGGTTTCGAATCAGCGGTGCCCAATGGAATATGAACGCTGGTATCACACGTTAAATTTCAATTTCGCGTGCAAGCAGTAAGAGTAGGCAAGTTTTTATACCTAGTTGACTTTTGTTCGAGAGTGATCCTTCTGTACGTTAAGTACTATTACTTATTCTGTGCTCTAGGTTAGAGGACCTGGCTACGAGGCTTGAGTTCCCGGATTCGATCCCTGGTCGGGGTAGAATAGATATTTAAATAAAATAAATAAATAATAAATAAATATTAGGGGACAATCTTACACAAATCGACCTAGTCCCAAACTAAGCAAAGCTTGTACTATGGGTACTAGACGACGATAAACATACTTATATAGATAAATAAATACTTAAATACATAGAAATAACTCAGGAACAAATATTCGTGCTCATCATACAAATAAATGCCCTTACCGGGATTTGAACCCAGGACCTCTTGCTTCGTAGGCAGGGTCACTACCAACTAGGCTAATTTGAAAATTTGAGATTTCCTCTTATTTTTACGATACTCTGTGTATTTGTATGGGAAAAAATTGCTTCATTTTAAAAAGTCGTAAAACAAAAAACATTTGTTTGAGTGATAGGAATTCAGGGTTAAGAGGTTGTCAGTGAATTAAAAATAACCCTGTATACCTACATAAAACTCCTAGTTTTATAACACGACGGCCGATGGGACCGAAAGGCTCTCTCGAGTGGCGTCCGCGGACCGGAAGACGCAGAATAGGTAGGCCTCCAACAAGATGGAGCGACGACCTGGTTTAGGTGGCGGAAACGCATTGGATGCGGATGGCGCAGGGCCGATTTGTTTGGCGAGCCTTGGGGAAGGCCTATGTTCAGCAGTGGACGTCTTTCGGCTGAAATGATGATGATGATGATGTGTTTAAAACATAACTATAAATTCCCATTATGCTCAAAATACAAAGTAAATGCCCATTATGCGTCTAAGCTCCCGTCTGCGGCTAACAAAAGGGCTGATAACTTTGAAACGGCTGAACTTTTTTTGATGAGACATGCATAAAACCGCATCTAAATCGGTTTACACGTTTAAGAGCTATGATGCCACAGACAGACCCACACACACGCACACACACATAGCGGTCAAACTTATAACACCCCTCTTTTTGTGTCGGGGCTTAAAAATACAATACAATAAAATTACTTACATTGTTTTTCCCACAACCATCCACTTACTCCGATTGCTAAAACTATCCAAGAATTCAGCAGTTCACTTATACGGCCAAACATTTTCACTCAATCCAAAAAGGTTCACCCTGTACATCAAGGTTTAGACATGTTACCCCCCAAAAGGGAGAAACTCCCCAACGGAAAACAAGCTTCCCTGTATACTATTTATGAGTTCCTCAATAAGCTAAAATTACAAACGCCTATAACAGACTTTATTTATATACAACAAAGCTCAATTTCCAATGAAACACAGACTTAAGTTAAGACCTTCTTGTTTCCAGCCAGCTGTCTTCGCATCGCAAAAATCAAAAGTCAACTCAGTGCTAACGAATCTGGATTCATAATAGCTTGATGTATTCCTTGACGTTTCGTTTGATATCCTCTTGCAATTTTCTCGATTGTGCTTCTCTTTCTCGCTTAGCTAGTTAAAAAGAGTAGTTGCAGCTTCTCGTGATAGCTGTTCAGGATAGTTATTAGCCGTTGGTGAACTGTGATCGTATTTGCATTCCTATTGTTACGTGAATACGGTTTAGTTTAGTTTGCGGGCGGTCGAGATTAAGATTGAGGTGCTCTTGGAGTTAAGACACAGTAAAAACATAATGGTGTAGTCGACCAAGTAAGTGCTTTACTATTTTTTATGACATCTACATCAGAAATTAAACAATAAGGGCCGATTTTTAATTTCCCCAGATAAAAGTATCTGTCAGTTAAAACTATCGCTTTCCTTTTTTCAAATTGTAGGAAAAAAAGGGACAGAGCTTACATTTATCTGACAGATACTGTTAATTGATCATTGAAATACCAGTCCTAAGGCTGATTGTCACATTATGGAAGTAAGATGTAGCCTTTTACGTTTTATGCTTTATACAATGATAAAGGAATTATAGACTATAAAAAGTCTCCGCTGTTTTCAACCGACGAAAACCAAAGGAGGAGGTTCTCAATTCGAAGTGTTTTTTTTTTTTTTTTTTTATGTATGATCACGCATAACTTTTTACAGAGTAGTCCGATTTTGATGATTCTTTTTTTATTGGAAAGCGTATACCCCAAGGGTGGTTCCATTTAAATTTGGAAATAATATTCTTACCCTAAGGGTAGGAAAAAAGGGGATGATTGACTAACTTTTTACAGAGTAGTCTGATTTTCATAATTCTTTTTTATTGGATAGATAGGGTATACCTTGAAGTTGGTATTATAAATTTGGAAAAAAATAACCCCAAGGTAAAAAAATATAAAATAAAAACTTTTTAACAAAAAATTAAACCGCCGAAAAAACTGAAAAGCAAAAAATAATACCTTTTTGTTTGACCTTAATCTAGGTACCAGTTTGAAGTCGGTGCCTCAGCACGAGCCAGGAGGAGTGATAGAAGCCAATCAGGTAGACGATTATAGGTCCACTCCTCCTGGCTCGTGCTGAGGCACCGACTTCAAACTGGTACCTAGATTAAGGTCAAACAATAAAGGTATTATTTTTTGCTTTTCAGTTTTTTCGGCGGTTTAATTTTTTGTTAAAAAGTTTTTTTTTAACTGTTGTAGTTAAGGATTTCTTGTCCCATTTGACTGTTATCCCAGTACAATTTAAATACCTATTAATATTTGTATGTATATATACCGTGTTATTTTTGATTTCTGTTAACTTCAAGGAAAGATTATTCAGATCAAATAGAGTAAATATTTCGAAGAAACTAATGTCTTATTTTTGAGATACATATTCAATAATTAAATTTAATGACTGAACCAGTGTAATAGGTCCTTTATTATAGTTGTTGCATCTCACGAATGCGGGTGAGCCATACTTGTAGTTGTAACGCGTATATTATGTATTGTGTGCGTAACTACAGGAAGCGTTACTAAACTACAGGCTCATCGTTCATGAACAAAATAATAAAGTTACATATTACGAAATAGTAAAATGAAAAATAACTACTTTCGGCTTAAGATCATTTATTTACAACGCGCACAGTAAATTACATACTATATACATACTATTCATATACAGTTATACATATATCACAATTTGGTTCTCGAAACGTTTCCGTGAATTCATATTCATCTTTGAGAAAATGATAAACATTTGCTATCATTAGACGACCCTAAAAATAAACAAAACATTAATTAATTACTCACAACAATACGCAACAAACATAAACAAACACACACAATTAAACATTAATATCCCTTACCTCACTGCGAATAACTTTTCTCTTTTTACTCGTACTTGCCATGCTGACGGTACACCACAATTCTATTTGACGCGAACTTATTAGCACTACTGACCCGACCGGTGACTCGGCCTGTCATTAAACCAAGCCTATGTAGTGAACCTGGTAACGAATATCTGAGTATGCTGAATATACGTACCTGCACCTAAGTGCACACGTATCTGTCTGGCTGATAATCTGAATTTTACTACCACTTGTTGTTAGTGCGTAGTTTCTGAATAGGGGCACATGCCCCGCGAGTGACCTCCAACCTCCCCTTACAGTCACCCCTTACCTCAACACTGTTCTGATCGTAATCCTGATACACTGATAGTTAGCAACTGATTTCTGGTATACTTTCTCTATTGCATGAAATATAATGAGCACAGGCACATATAAAACAAGATATCATGAGTTATGAAACATAGTGAAAATTATAAAGGACTTACTGATTTGTTTCTGCAGCGACACCGAGCGTATGGTATCCGTTGGCTGTCAAGTTTAAAAGTGAGTCTTTGGTGTGACCACAGACAACCAATAGAATCAAACGTCAAATGATTTCTGAACTAGTATATGATTTATATTGCGTTATTTTAGATAAAAATACTACAAAATTATTGCTATTTAAAATCGATATAATTTAAATAATTTAGGAAATGATATATTCACGACAATTCGTGACACTCCCGCCCAAAGAACAAGTAGTGAGACAAGGTAAGAGAAAACAAAGCCTCAAAAATTCTAATTCAATTCTTTAATAATGATTTATCATAGCTGTATGTTTGGAATTAACAAAAACATAACGCTGACTACTAAATCAAACTGATTAACTGCTGGGTCCACTTCTTTATTTTTTCTCGTGCATTCTGGGCTGCCGATCTCTTGGGTCTGGTTGCTGATTTATTACTGAAATCTTCAGTGGTCATGACTCCATCTGATTTTTTATGTCCGTGGAAGTCTGCATTATAAGTATCAGTGCCCGTTGAAGTCACAGGCGGCACCTGATTATTGATTAGGTCTGAAGTAGGTGTTGTGTCATTATTAATTACCTCAGGCTGCGTTGTCTGATCTGGTATTTGAGAATGTATACTGTCTTCATTCTCTAACTCCAGTGGGTATAAATGTCCTATTGACCGGGTCAATGTTTCACCAGAAGGCATGGTTACCTTTGCGACTCTTATTTGTCCGTCCGAACTCAACCTCACTTCTGTAATACGGCCTACTTTCCATGATGCCCTGTTGTTGTCATTTTTTATTTGAACAAGGTCATTAACTTTTGGTATTCTCTTAACTGATGTTCTGTTTTGCTTGTGAGCATGATTTCTTTCTCTTAAGCTATGCAAATATTGAGAGGAAAACATGTTCACAAAATCTTGCAATACGTTTTGGCCACGTTTCCACCCCATCACCAGATTTTCCTTCGTAATAGTGGCATTTTCTAAAAAATCAACATCTGATATGGTTGTAACTAATGGACCACCTACTCGAAGGAAATCAGCTGGGGTTAATACATGCTCGTGTTCTTGCCCTACCGTCGTAAGTGGCCGAGTATTTACTACGGATTCTATTTCTTTAATAATTGTGCAAAGTTGACCGTGATTTAGCAGGTGTTTCTCAATTGTTCTCTTAAGACAGTTTTTTACAATGCCTATGAGTCGCTCGTAAAAGCCGCCAAACCACGGCGCCAATTCAGGAATGAACTTCCATGAAATTTTATTCTTGATACAATACTCTGAGGTTAATACAGTAGAGGTTAACTTAAACTGGGTAGCGTTATCCGAAATAATGGCTTGGGGCAATCCTCTTACTGCCACAAATCTCCTTACAGCTAGCACGCACTCTTCAGCTGAAAGATCATTCACCACCTCCATGTGAATAGCTCTTACAGCGAGACAAGTGAACAAACATATCCACCTTTTTTCTAATGAACCTTCGGTCACCGTAAGAGGACCAAAATAATCAAGCCCTGTAAAGGTGAAGGGAGCAGAATACCTTACTCTTTCTACAGGCAACGGAGGCATCATGGGCAACTGGTAAGGGCCACCTCCTTCCTTTCTACATGAAAAACACTTCTTTAAGATCCTCTGAACCTGTGATCGCCCCTTTACTATCCAGTACCTATTTCTAATGATTGATAAGGTATGACCTACACCCACATGGTAATTATCTTTATGCACGGCTTCGATAATCTGGGTCGTAAATTCTGTGTTGCCAGGAAGAAGAATCGGATACTTTTTATTATCTGTCCAGTCTGTATTCTGAAATCTACCGCCGCATCTTAAAAGACCCTGTTCGTCTTTGAATAGTGAAAGAGATCTCGATAAATCCGTTTTTATTCCTTGAAACTCTTTTGGAAAATGCTCCTTTTGTAGTTTTGCTATAGTCTCTACCTGTTCATTATTGTCATAAGTTCTTTCCTTCTCCTCGTCTACTTCCATAACCTCATTTCTATCACAACAATTTTCCTCTGCTACTGCTTTACTATTTTGTTCTTTTTCAGGTTCATTTCTTCGAGCTATACTTGTGTTTCTGTCTAACAGACCCTCCCCAACAGAAGAAGTCTGAGCATGGGTTTGTTGTTGAGATGAGGATTGTCTAAAATTTTTGGGCCATTTATCTGAATTAAATGTTAGGAAATCAGGACCGGCTAGCCAATATTTATTACCTAGTAACGAATCTGCTGGTCTAGTAGCGCTGTCTGCGGGATTACTTTTTGTAGGAACGTATCTCATAATAAGGTCTTGATTCCGTTTTATTTCATTAATCCTGTTAGAAATAAAAGGAGGTAAGAGTTTCTCGGAATTATGCCAATTTAATACGATCTCACTATCTACCCACAGATATCGCGCTTGGATAGGAAGTCTGAGGAATTTGGTCACATAATTTATCAACCGACTTCCTATAACTGCTCCTAGTAATTCCAAGCGTGGAATTTGTAGATCTTTTTTGTCTTTTATTGGAGCTAATCTAGATTTCCCAAGAATGAAACTAACGTAACCTTTATCTTCAGATTCGTTATATGCGCGTAAGTATACAACGGCTCCATAAGCTTGCATGGACGCGTCTGAGAAACAATGAAGTTCATATTTCATTTCTATGGCGTTATGCTCTTTATTTCTGCCTACATATAATCGAGGAACACTGATTTCTCCTATATGCTCTAGCACTGATAATATGGATTTCCACCTTCCTACAAACTCATCAGTGAGAGCTTCATCCCACTTAAGTTTATGCTTCCACAGATCTTGGAGCAATAGTTTTGCTGGAAGCACTATTGGAGCTACAAACCCGCAGGGGTCATAAATGGATGCTGTCACTTTCAATATTCCCCTCTTAGTACAGGCGTCCTTTGCAGAAGTATTGTAACTGGTGGATATTTTAAGTTCATCTGATAACAGATCCCATTCAATACCTAAAATTTTTATTCTTTCGGACCTTTTGTCCACATCGTGTTGAGGTATACGGGCTTTGAATTCTTTAGAGTTTGAATTCCAGTCACGTAAATTCATCGAAATATTTTTAAATGAATTCTTTGCTGATTTGTAAATTGCAAGCCCTTCTTGGACCGTTTGAGTACCGGTCACAAGATTATCTACGTAAATGTCTTCGGCAACCTGTTTGTTAATCTTATTATCCGTTTGATTTAAATGATGTTTCACAGTTGCATTCAGAAGAAAGGGACTAGAGATTACTCCAAAGGGCACTCGACAAAATCGGAAGTGCTGTATGTTATCGGCAGACACTTCTCTATTTACGTCTTTAACCCATAAGAATCGCGTCGCGTCTCTGTCTTCTTGCTGTAAGCCTATTTGCAGAAACGCTTTTTCTACATCGGCTACTATACCGACAGCATGTTCCCGAAACCTAATAATCAATCCAGTAAGGTCTTCTAACATGAGAGGTCCTCTGTATAGGCATTCATTCAGGCTATAAGAGTCTTTAATTTTAGATGACCCATCATACACAATTCTCAAAGATTTTCCTTCAGCAGAAACACCATGGAGTGGTAAATAATGCACTGGATGGTTTCTGGCTTGTAAAGGCTCATCAACTATTTCAATGATACCCTTAAGTAACTGATCCTGTAATATAGTGTCATACGCTTTCATTGTGTCAAAATCTAACCTTTTCATTAATGTGGTTAATCTGCCAAAAGCCAAGCCAAAATTTATTGATAACCCTTTTGGAGGGTATTCTGTCCATGGCCACTTAACAAAGTACCGATTGTCATGGTACTGTGTAGTTTCATTATAATATTTTATTGCTTCATCTTCTCGAGAAGATTTGGGAGAATCAACTATGCCAATTGATTCCAAATCCCACAATCGTTTTAAATTGTCGTTTCTGAGGGGCATATCGGGTTCATGGAAATGATTTTCAACAACATGACTGGATTGAAAGTATGTTAAGACTGACATTAAATGATTTTTATCGCTTTGGGGAAAAGGACATCTTCCTGACCATAACCAACTGAAATCAGACTTTACTAAATAAAGATCATTTGCCACTTCTACCTTTTGATTAGACATAAACGAGTAATAATAATCATTTCCTAACAAAATGTCAACCGAGTCACCCCTAGAACCATCGTCTGCAAGAACCATTTGATCAATGTTGGGAATATTTTGTATATTCTGTATGTTACCGTAAGGGCAAAGTACGTTCTTCGTTATGTGAGGCACTACATTAGCGTAAATTATTCTTGTTTTTTGTAATTTAGTCACAACATTAAACTTTACAATTGGACTATCTACTTCTAATGGAGTTTTGGCTCCAAAGGTAAACACCGATAACCGGTTTTCTTCTAAAGTACGCAACTTTAACGTTTTTACCATGTCTGCTGTAATATATGACCTTTGACTGCCGCAGTCCAATAAGACGCGACCAGTGGCACACCTTGAGCTGTTTTCCGTATCATGCACTTGAACAGTACATGTTTGAAGTACAGTAATGGCTCTGTCTTCGTTAGTGTGCAACATTTTTGTGGCATCTTGATCCCCAGCTTTACTGGGACACAAAGCTCTATTATGTTGACCGAAAATGCCACAGTGTCTACATTTTCTTTTGGATTTGCAATCATTGGCAGAGTGATTTTCTCCTAGACAATTATAACAACGACCCTTTAGTTTCTGTTTTCTTTCATTTATATTTTTAAAGTTGGTACACTCATCGTTAAAATGATCCATATGGCAAAAAATACATGATAATTTTGACCGTTTGTTATTTGACTTATTATTTTGATTTGTTTTACCCTCAAAAGGCCGTTTTCTCTGACTAAATTTATGAACTGGCTTAGTATCAAAGTTTCTATTTCTCTCGTGTCTAAAGTTTTGTTGTTTCGCTCTAAAACCTTGACGACTTCCACTATTGTCTGATTTGTCTGATCGGACGTGAAGAGTGTCTAAGGTAAACTTTTGTTCAGCGGTATTACCGTTTACTATATTATCCCTTTTTAACCTATTGGATGTTTCCCTTGCCGAAATTATATGTTCTAAATTCTTACGAATTGTCTCAATGGACTCGTCGTCCTTATCTAATTTCATACGGAGTTCATAAATTAAGTCTTCTGGAAATTTTTCCATAATCATAACTCGTAAATGATTGTGATTCACATCCTCACCAAGAGACTTTAAAACACGTAAATGCCGTTCAATCTCATTAAGCACATTACGGCAATCCTTAGCTGTATTACCAGCTGTTTTAACCCGATAAAGTGCCACATAATGAGCGTCAATGATAGCTGCTGGTTTGCCGTAACGTTCTTTGAGCGTTTCAACTGCAATTTTATAGTTTTTGTTCGTAGTATCAAGCCCTTCGATTGCTTGTTTGGCTTCACTACTCAAGACGGATTGCAAGTATAACAACTTGTCAACGTCGTTGAGATTGCGACTATCAACGTTGGATGTAAACTGGTCCCAGAATTGGTGCCACTTTAGGACATCCCCATCAAATTTTGCTAACTCCATTTGTGGTAACCTGCCGGCAACGTGAAGGCTCTCTTGCGGGGGGAACGCCTGGATATTACGCTTAGGTTCATTGGATAATTGAGATCTAGTTTCAATTTCTGCAATTAATTCGTCAGCTTGCATTTGAATAGATGTATAAGTTGACATCTCATCAGCTGAAGGATCCGTTACTAATTTAAAATAATTGTACATTTCCGACACAAATCGCTCATTTGTAGCTTTAAGTTTGCTCGCTACGACACGTGCTTCATCGGAGGCCATTGTGTTTTCCTTTAACTTTGAAATCGCGTCGCGGGCGGAGGTGATCAATGATTCGACAGAGTCATTTATAATTTTTAGACGAGTTCGGACAATCTCTTCCATTTTGATGGGTAAAATAAAACAACACAACACCTATCTACTCTAATCCACGGACACAATACAATCGTATATCATCTGTGTAATTATTCCAACTGTAACAAGAAAAAAAATACCTCTTGAATAGCAATTTAACTGAGTTAAACTTCTTACTCTGAATAATATTTTAATTAGATAGTGTTGCTTTTACATTCCTAAATATTAGGTATTCGTATCTACTTATAATCACCTTGAGTCAAGTTATAAGTATTTTGTTTAATGTTTACATTCAAAAACAGTTAAAGAAGCAGTTGTATTTAAATAATTACCCCGCAAATACTCACTTCATTATTTTAACTACAATCAATTATAATTAGATTTATGCACTAAGTCGGAGTTCCCCAAAAGGGTAAACTACCGTCTTTTGAATTATTATAAACCTGTAGTCGTAGTCAATTATTGTTTGTTTAAAAAAGTATATTAAACTTATATAAAAGTATGTAGCAGGTATAATAAAAATATCAAAGCAATAAAATATGTGTGCAAAACCTAAGTATATAAATATATACTTAGATTTTGCATATTAAGTCTATTAACGGTAGTCCACTCAAAAAAAAAAAAACCTTCACAAAATAAAGTTGCATAAATGAACACTCAAAACGTGCCATAGATTCTGCATATTTTAATATTGATTTCTAAGACTAATAACTATGCGACGGTAATGAAGATTACTGTTGCTTGCCATTATAAGGTCACGTACTGCTCGGCGCCAGTTTGTCTGACTGATTCATATTAGATACCCTCATTTAAAAATAATTACAGATTCAAAAATTGTTGAAATAAAATCCAATTGGGTACTGATTAGATAAATCTTGAACTACAAAAGTCCATTTGTTATTTGTGTACTAGACACTAAACGTCTGTAAAACAGACAAAGCTGATCACTGTTTGAACTGATAACCATAGTAACGCATCACGTCTGATTTTCGCTTCGCACTGATTGGGTTGGAGCACCTGGGATCCACACATACACAAACGATCCCAGCAACCAACTCCACCATGTCGTTAAACCAAGCCTATGTAGTGAACCTGGTAACGAATATCTGAGTATGCTGAATATACGTACCTGCACCTAAGTGCACACGTATCTGTCTGGCTGATAATCTGAATTTTACTACCACTTGTTGTTAGTGCGTAGTTTCTGAATAGGGGCACATGCCCCGCGAGTGACCTCCAACCTCCCCTTACAGTCACCCCTTACCTCAACACTGTTCTGATCGTAATCCTGATACACTGATAGTTAGCAACTGATTTCTGGTATACTTTCTCTATTGCATGAAATATAATGAGCACAGGCACATATAAAACAAGATATCATGAGTTATGAAACATAGTGAAAATTATAAAGGACTTACTGATTTGTTTCTGCAGCGACACCGAGCGTATGGTATCCGTTGGCTGTCAAGTTTAAAAGTGAGTCTTTGGTGTGACCACAGACAACCAATAGAATCAAACGTCAAATGATTTCTGAACTAGTATATGATTTATATTGCGTTATTTTAGATAAAAATACTACAAAATTATTGCTATTTAAAATCGATATAATTTAAATAATTTAGGAAATGATATATTCACGACAATTCGTGACACGGCCGGCACTGAGCGCTCCCGAGGTTACGCACACAGAGACAACGTGCAT
Organism: Archips xylosteana; assembly: GCA_947563465.1. NCBI lineage: Eukaryota > Metazoa > Arthropoda > Insecta > Lepidoptera > Tortricidae > Archips > Archips xylosteana. The sequence continues at coordinate 3,088,993 of OX387356.1, forward strand.
GTGTATCTACTCACACAAGTATGGCTCACCCGCATTCGTGAGATGCAACAACTTTACTAATCTACCACTAAACTATGTGTTGGCATGTGCTGTCATGGAAGAAATTTAAACTTTGTCTTTGACACTAACTTTTGTGTAACTGATTTTGTGATTCTAACAAAAACCTATATAAGTACCAGGTAGTTTCTGATAATGCACCGAGCAAAATGTCAAATTCAACGAAAAAAAAACTGTGTATATTTAATAAAAAACGTAAACTATTTTTATTTTTATTGTACAAAAAAAGGGAAACAAAACACTATTGACAACCGTTGAGATTTATGTGCCTAGGCGAACTTATCCCTTTAAGGGATCTTTACCAGTCAGTAATATTATAAGATAGTTATCCTGATATGCTAACAAAAGGTATCTACTTACTAACCGTTGTCGGCGAATTCGTCTGAGAAAAATTAAGTAGCTATCGATCGCAGGAATTGTGAACTTTTAAAATCGGTTCAGTAATTTTTTACTTAATCAATTACATGAAAACAAACATTCAATCAAGTCCTTTCTTTTCGACCGAACGATTCCGGTTTATCTTGGCCATAAATGTATTGGTATGTCTGTCTAGTCGAACCCGTTCGTCTACTCTAAAAGTTACATTTGTCAACCAATTCTCGCGAAATTTTGTGAGCAAATTCAATAATTATATAGATTTTTTGTTGGTTCAGTTTTTAGAATTTTTTCAAAATGGCGGACCGATGGGGATAATAAACGAAAAAAAAATTCAGCCATTTGAAAAAAAATTCGCGAGATCTACTTGCTCACAGGGCCACTAGTTACAATAATAGTTTTGTTAACTTTGGACATTGTGATACCGTTATGCTTTTACTGTTGAGATCGGTGAGGGGTTCATCGGATTGGTATTTATGTTGTGCCTCGTTTGAAGTCCGGGACTGGGCGGTTTGTCTTAAATCTTCGCTTGAGAAAACAATGATATTGGGATCGTTTCGCTTTACGGGGTTTTTGTGTTATTTTGTGGAGGGGATAGTGGTTCGAGTTCATAACTCAGTCGATTTTTGACATCATTTTTAGGGTTCCGTAGTCAACTAGGAACCATTATAGTTTCGCCATGTCTGTCCGTCTGTCTGTCTGTCTGTCTGTCCGAGGCTAAGCTCAGAGACTGTTAGTAATAGAAAACTGTAATTTGGCATGAATATACATATATGTTAGTCACGCCGACAATGTGGTTAAATAAAAAAAATTAAAATTTTTTTTTTATGGTACCTCCCATAGACGTAAAGTGGGGGTGATTTTTTTTCTCGACTAACCCTATAGTGTGGGGTATCGTTGGATAGGTCTTTTAAAACCATTGGGGGGTTGCTTACATGATTTTTGTATTCAGTGATTTGTTTGCGAAATATTCAACTTTAAAGTGAAAAATTTCATTAAAATCGACCGTCCCCTCCCCTCTAAAATCTAAACTGTTGGGTGGAAAAATTTGAAAAAATTCAAAATGGTAGTAAATATAAATTTACAAGGAAAATTATAGCGGCTAAGATTTCTTGGGAATTATTTGTAGTTTAAGAGTAAATAGTAGCCTAAGGTATTAAACATACCGTCACTACTTTGAAAACTCGTATCTCAAATCAGAATGTAAACAAAACTGAACCTTGATGTGCGCGGAATAAAGTTCACTTTACCAGATTAACGATTTCGAGATACGAGCTTTTTTCAAAGTATTGACGATACCTAACTTGGAAGATTCCGTGCACATACGAAATCCTTAGAAAAATATTACTTGATTTTTTCGTAATGGCTACGGAACCCTATCTTGGGCGTGTCCGACACGCTCTTGGCCGGTTTTTTCATTTTTGTTCCACATCGCACTGGGTCCGCGTGGATGGGAACTGCCCAAGAACTCTCATTTTGTAAATCTCATCTTTCTAAATAATCAAGAAAGCTTGTTATACAACAAGACATACTTTTGGGGATCTATGGTTTCCCGTAATTTAATAAGTCATAATGTCAATACATTATGACTTATTGATCCCAATAAGCCAACCAATTCGATACTCGAATCAGGCGTTACTTTGCGGAGGTCCATATTAATACTTTATTAGGACTTTGGATTTTTTTTCATTCAAGTCATAATGTATCATTCTCCATAATCAACATTAGTCATAAAGTGGATTTATTTCTAAAACAGTATTTTCTTTGGAATTGTTCACTCACTCACTCACACACACATACTCACACACACACACACATAAACCCTTTTTTTGTTGTTACTTGGTTAAACATATTACCATTATGCTGAGCCAGTGTCCGGTTTGCAACCGCAATGACACATTCTATCTTTAGCTTTCGTGTTGCCTTTTGTTTTCTAAAAATATTGATGATGTGTCTTGTGATGTTGTAAATAAATGTATTTTTTTTCTTACTTTCTTCTTTATTATTATTGTACATACAACATCAATCAAAGTCAAAGCAACAACAACAACATCAAAGTTCTGGAATGGAGACCACGGACTGGCAAGCGCAGCGTGGGACGTCCACCAACGAGATGGACGGACGATTTGGTGAAGGCCGCAGGCTCAGGGTGGATGCAAATCGCTTCCAATCGTAATGATTGGGCATCAATGAGGGAGGCCTATGTCCAGCAGTGGACGTCCTACGGCTGAAATGATGATGATGATGATGATACAACATCAGTGTCTCCGTTTCTTTCATGCCGCACTGTTAAAGTTTACTTAAGGGGGTACAGAGTTTTTCGCGCTAATCGATTTTGGGCGGGCGATTTCGGGTGTGGGGCCGCTTGGGGTTGGCACGATGGCTCAAGATAGGTTGGTTGGACTGCGCTTGTTTTTGGGTATTTTCATCATATTACTAAAACAAATACATATTTTAAAAATGTACCCAGACTACGCCCTAGAAAACACCTTGTTTTATTAACATTCAAAAAGTCATGACCTTCCGTGCAGTATTAGCGTCGTACTACGAGTTTAATTTATATTTTAGAGACGACTTTGGATTTTTTTCTATCGAGCGAACTACAAGGTATTCGTGTTTCGAAAAAGACTGGTCCCTAGAGTGAATGATACAGCACGAGTTTAAATAAATGCAATAAATGCGCCATAAACACGGTACCCTTTAATCCTGTATGTTTTGACTCTCACGATACAGGCACGGCCTAGTGTGGATGTCACAGAATTATTGTTCTAAAATTGTCTCTCCTGTTTGGTAATAAAAATAAATAAAAAAAATTTATTGCCACAACATAAATAACAACAAATGGAAATAAATCAGCTACGTTCCGGCAATGGATCTCAATCTCAGCAAGTGCTAGGAAACATGACAGCATGCCCCAGCGCTGATTTTCAGATTGACCCCTTTAGCGGAGGCTAGTTGTAACATACAATAATATAAAGTAGTATAATAAAATAAAAATAAAAATTAAATAAAAAATAAAAAAATTAAAATTAAATTAAAATTATAGAAGGAAACTAATTGTTACAATTGACAACCCTTCATCTTTCCAACACCTGAAAATTACTGCAGGAATCGAAAGAGTTTCGCCTCCTGAACACGGAAAATATCTATTATAATTTATTTCTCCACATTCAAAAAAAAAAATACAACAAATTTAAAACCATACATATACTTACAAATACTTCCACAGAATAGATATGTTTCCCTTACCCTTTCCACTAGAAAAAAGAGCTGTCATAATTTTAAATTTGATAATGTTTGATAACAACCTTAATGTCAAATTTACGTCATCACTTTTTTAAATAGAGACTAGACAAAAGTAATATTCCATCGTTATGCTCTTTTAGAAAAAGCACATCTTACTTTACAGCATTTTTTACTTTTTTTCTGATAACCTTTCTTTACTAACCAATGTCTTCTGCCCACAGTGACGAGACGAAGGAGGTGGACGGACGCGCGAGGTCGGAGTCAGGGGACGCTGACTCCGTATACCACGTGCGAGGGACCCTGCATGACGCCAAGTGGAAGGAGCAGCAGGTAACACCCATTATGCCAGGAACCTAGGGAGTACTCATTTTACTACTAGGTACAGTCAACCAATTTGATCTCTAGCCACTACAGAACCTTGTCGCATTTACTACTACTTAGATAATTACAACGTCAGTGTGGGTCAAAGGATTATCAATTTTCCGTACCTCTACCATGACACACACACATGTTACACTAGTTTACAGTGACCGTACTCGCTAGCGACGGCGTAAATGATTTGTATGGAGAATTGTGTACAGCGCCTCTAGCGGTCACTTACGGAAGTACAGTTCTCCATACAAATCATTTACGCCGTCGCTAGCGAGTACGGTCAATGTAAACTAGTGTAACTCATGGTAGAGGTACCGATGGACCATATTTCACCAACGTGACAATTGTCAGTGACATGTCGATAAACTATTGTACCACTAGCGGGTTCTTGGCACGAAATAAATGTGTTAATGGGGCCATTCTACTTTTAAGTAACCATTAATCTTTTGTGAAATATAAGGCATACCTGGTGATTTTTTCAAGTGTAAATAACTTATATACAAACTGAAACGCCTAAATTTAATGTTTTAAAGCAATAAAACTTTAAATTCAAAAAAATTTTGTGGAAAAAAATTGGTAACTCAGCGGAAAATACACCAATTTCCATACAAATGGCGGGGACATGCATGTCCACTGCGTTACCTACTTTATAGATCATAATGATTACTTTTTATACGTAGTGATAATTTTAAATGTAAGCTTAATTATGTGCCTATTTAAATCTTAAATGAGTTAAACCGAGCGCTTTACCGTTTTTGTAAAAAAAATATTTGAAGAGCACAGTACAAAAAATTACTGGTCAACGAAAAGTAGAATGGCCCAATGACTGTTATGTTTTGAATCGAGATTATGTTTTTGTACACGACAAATTTATAGATTTGTCGGTATATCTTGACATGAGATTAAGGGCCTACCGTGTATTTGGCGCATTTATTGCATTCATTATCATTACAAGTAAAGCTATAGTCTTGAAGTTCATGTGTAAGATATTTGAGGATTCACTCTAATGACAAGTGTTTATCGAAACGCGATTACTCATAGTTTGCTCGATAGAAAAAAAAACCAAAGTCGATCGTTTCTAAAAAATAAAATAAATTCCTAGTACGACGCTAATACTGCACTTTCATGACTTTTTGAATGTTAATAAAACAAGATGTTTTCTAGGGCGTAGTGTTGCTACATTTTTAAAATATGTATTTGTTTTAGTAATAAGATGAAAATACCCAAAAACACGCGCAGTTCAACCAACCTATCTTGAGCCATTGTGCTTCCCCCACGCCCGAAATCGCCCACCCAAAATCAATTAGCGCGAAAAGCTCGGTAGGCCCTTAAAGCTGTGTCAGTCTTGCGTTAAAATTGTAGTATTTCGTGGTCAACATACTTGTATATTTTAATATAGTTTGCAAGTAATAATGTGCATTTATAGGTGCGACAATTGTCACGTTGGTGAAATAGGGGACAAATTGTTATAAAAACGAATTCCTTGCAAAAAATTTAACGTAACTAAGACGCCTAGAAGCTGTCTTGACGATGACCTGATACCGGCCCATTTTATAATGAAGTTTAACGTCAAATTAAATTTTACGACGTACTTAAATACGGATCAGATTTCGTAACTAAAGGACCAAACTACCGACCCTTAAGCTTAATGCAATAATAATTCACCTGGAAAATAGGCTTTTCGGGAACTTTCCGTGGAACTTTGGCTCATCAAAACGGTGGTTTACTGTTACGAGGTATTACGAGTAATTTTTAGGGTTCCTTCAAGTCAAAATTATAAAAACGGGACTATTTAGTTCCGCTATGTCTGTCTGGTCGCGTATTGGAGTAGGTATAATAAACTGCAACTACAAACTATTAGTGTTTCTAACTTACCTAATTTTAATTCGTCTTATTACTTGATGTGTCTTAACATTGAGTTTGTGATTTGGTTTCAACAAAGTATGAAAATCGAAAATTATATCAGACTAATCTAAATTTATTTATTTATCAAACTAGCTTTTGCCCGCGACTCCATCCGCGTGGAATTAGTAATTTGGGCAGCTTCCTTTTTTCATCCAATTTGCTTTTTCATCAATTATGGCTCTCCTTAGTTCCTCGATATAAAAAAAATTAACCGCCCCCCCGCCCCCCAACCCGCTCCAACCCCACCCCCCACCCCCCGCGGGTAAGCAAAGTTATTGTTTCAGTTCACTAATAATGTACCATGTTTTAAATTCCATCCCGTAGATATGGTACACTTTAATATCTGGCCAGTTAGATTTCCAGCCAGATACTGGTCGAATTGAAATCGGAACTCGGTACGTACCGTGAGGCATTCATAATGCCAGCACTTTCCGCCAACGGCCAAGTTTCCACGAAGTTGGGGCGCGGATATTTCAGTTTGGAGATCGTACTTTTAAATCTCGGCTTCTTAATTTGAAATTCGAATTGCAATTTTATTAGAATCTTTATCTATATTTCGATAGATAAGGTTTGAAGAGTTAGTATTCAACTAATATGGATGTTGGCACCACCAATCAACTGTCGTACTTTTTATGAGCTGTCAAAATATAAATCTCCCATAGAGTTTGAATGGCAATAGCAACTTTATGACGATACTTGATCGCTAACTCGATCAATTATTTATTTGTTTTAAAGCAACAGTTTTTTTGCAGTTAATCGAAAATCAATCTGATTTCAGGACTAAAATAAAACGATTTTTACTAGATTCGTGTCTTCAATTTATTTTTTAATGGCCTCAACATCCCTATTGTAAGATATGATTAACGTGGGGAAATCATGAAAAAAAATTTTTTTTTCTGTAGACCTGTACTTAATATTGACTTATCGCAAAGTAATCAACTTCAAATGAGGTTTTTTCGCGAACGTAGACCCCTCGCTGCACAAACACACACACACATCTGCACAGACATTCATAGTATTTGGTGAAGAATGTTATAGATCAGTGATATCCAGAGTGCTCTTTATCGACCCCCTAGAACCGGGTATGTATTACAATACCGAAGTACGAAAGACCAAATGTATTAAAACATCGAATGGGTCAGAAGACCGACACGATTTTTTTCTGAAACCGTAAACTTCTCAGAATTTATTAAAACTGCATCATGCAGAACCCATTGGGTTAGGTTAGGTTTGTTTAATTACAATCTTAAATAGTTAACGGTTTCAGAAAAAAATCGTGTCTGTCTTTTGACCCATTCGATGTTTTAATACATTCGCTCTTTCGTACTTCGGTATTGTAATACATACCCCTAGAACCATTGGATGCAGATGGCGCAGGACCGAACTGTTTGGCAAGCCTTGGGGGTGGCCTATGTTGAGTATTGGACGTCTTTCGGCTGAAATGATGATGAGTCAAAACACTGGGCTGCCACGGTTTTTTGCTGTAAACAATACTCATTTTATTATACAAAGACTGCGCGTGACCTAATTGGCTCGATTGCAACTGCACGGCTAATTGATAATCGATTCAAGCTCACGGGTCGTCCTACCCGTGACCCAGGCATTATAAGCTTTGTAATGATTATCTAGTAGAGCTTTAGTTAAGGCTTAGACCTGGGGCTAAATTCAGGAACGGGCTTTCACGGGTTTGGTAGCGGTAATTCAATCGTATGGGTTGGGTTTGGTTTGAACTGCTATTCAGGAACGCCAAAAATTACTGGTTTGCGAGAGGTTTGGGCTGAGTTTGGGATGAGCCTTAAGTCAGATATGAAGTATCTTTTTTTATTTATTTTTTTTCAACTTCTTTTTTTTTTTTTTTTTTTTTTTAAATAAGGCTCATCCCAAGCTCAACCCATTCCTATCCTCTCCCAATCGATTGAATTACCGCTCGCAAACCGTGTTGGGCCGTTCCTGAATTTAGCCCCAGGAATACACATGACTGTAGTTTGCACATTTTTGTGCCAGTAGCTGGCGTAGTCAGACCAAAATAAGTCTGCAACGTTCTGATAGCATACGCAGTGCAAGTGTTATATTAAACGTCAAACTTCTATGAAATTATGACGTATAACTGACATCTGTTCAGTAATAGCACACACCGCACTAATCCGGAAAAGCGTGATTTGCTTGGCAAGCAAAATCTACAACAAAATACCTACAATACCCGGCCTCCTTACAGTACTCCGGTCTTTGAAAAAAGACTCGGCAAATGTTGCAGTCTTTTTCCAAAGACCGATGTGTTTTTTTGTGTGTGTGTGAGTGTGTGTGATGTGTCAAAAAATACAAAAACACATCGGTCTTTGGAAAAAGACTGCAAATGTCCGACATTTGCCGAGTCTTTTTTCAAAGAAAGTGTGCAATCTTTATGGCCATACTGTAATGCCTTAAAGATTGCTGCCACTGCGGGAATTTAAGACTGAGCTCTCTAAATATTTTATTTGTAAATGCTATATTCAATTTCAGAATTTTTGACCGATAATTTAAATTGAATGCCTAGTTTTACTGTCGTTGACTTTCCTAGAATAAGAATTTGTTATTTTTTGTATATTTCGATTTGATCCTAGTTTTAATTTTAATTGTGATTTTATCTATGATTTTTGTACGTCTATCGGCAAAACATAGTGATGCATGCCAAACTTTTCCACCACTCGAACCCATGACCCTTAGCTTGAGAGGCCATAGGTGAAACCACTAGGCTACCACGGGTTGTTTTATACTCCATTTAATTTAGAATTATAAACCACAACAACATCATATTGCGGCTCGTGAACTGTAAACTCTTTACAATTTGTACTAGAGTAACAATTGACGACACGCAAATAAAGTGATATTAAAACAATTTTATTTTGCGGGTCCCAGAATATTGTACTGTACTATTTGCTAGGTAAGAAATAGTTGACGAGCCGCAATATAATGATGTTGTGGTTTTCAATTCTAAATTAAATGAAGTATAGTTCTCAGTTGATATAATCTTCTAAGATATAAAAATCTCGTGTCACGGTGTTTGTTATCCAACTCCTCCGAAACGGATCGACCAATTATTATGAAACTTTTTTGTCTATATTCGGTAGGTCTGAGAATAGGTCGTAGGCTATTTTTTATACCTCTATTCTTCGCGGACGGGTTCGCGGGCAACAGCTAGTCTAATATATAAAAATCTCGTGTCACGGTGTTTGTTATCGAACTCCTCCGAAACGGCTTGACTGATTTTCATGAAACTTTTTCTCCGTACTCGGTAGGTCTGAGAATAAGTCGTAGGCTACTATTCTTCGCGGATGGAGTCGTGGGCAACAGCTAGTAATTTTATGAAATTCTAAACTCGTTCGTCAAACCGGAACAAAAGGTCCCGATCATTGACCTTGTAACTAAACGTACTTAGTCAAATTTAGTCCATTAAACTAAAGCATAGTCCACACGCTCTAATGGAGTGTCAATTAATATTACTTAGCGTAATGAATTTGCGGCGTCGGTGTGTACGCAGCCTGATTACGAGATTAAGGATAACGTCTGTTACCGGATGCTGTGGATCATTATGGAACCATTAGATTATGTCAACAGTGTTTCGCTCCGATGAACTACAGATGTGTTTATAACCATACATCGTTATCGCGGGAGCAAAATCGATTTAACAGTCCTGAAAGATTATGAAAAATAAGCAGTAACAGAAGTGACACCTATATCGAGCAACATTTATGCCTACGAGTTAAAAAATTATCAACTTTATTTCTAATATCAGATGGAGGCATGTTTAACTTGTATGTGCTATACTTAAAAAATTAGCTACGCAATCGCAACGTCAAACTTTTCAGTCACTTTTCCTGCTTAATATTGGCATTTACTAATTATTCGTGATTTGTGATAATAACCGTGTTCACAACATAATTATTATGTGCTTTTAAAAATGCCGCGAAGGAAAAACAATGTGCGATGAATTTGTGGATAATGTATTATCCTGAATTACAGGCTCGCGATACAAAATTATTTTGCTCTAAGTGCAACGGGGTATGTATTACAATACCGAAGTACGAAAGACCGAATGTATTAAAACATCGAATGGGTCAAAAGACCGACACGATTTTTTTCTGAAACCGTAAACTTCTCAGAATTTATTAAAACGACATCATACAGAACCCATTAGGTTAGGTTAGGTTAGTTTTATAACAATCTTAAAAAGTTAACGGTTTCAGAAAAAAATCGTGTCGGTCTTTTGACCCATTTGATGTTTTAATACATTCGGTCTTTCGTACTTCGGTATTGTAATACATACCCGTGCAACGTAATCTCCGTCAAACAAAATCTCCTGTGGAACGATATTTTAACTTGGTAAGGCATTATTCTAGTAGACACATTGATTTCTTGGTAACGTTTGACAAGTAAGTATTTAAGACAATAAATTTGATTAACCCTTTCTAGCGAAAATTTCGTGCTAGACTAGATATTAAAAACTTCATAGATGCTTCGAGCTTGTAGGCAGAATACTTAATTGATACTAAACAGACATTCTATGTGTTGTTTAACTGATTTGTTCTTGCTCCCGCGATAACGATGTATGTTTATAACATAGGCATACCTATAGTAAACATCCAACTAATACTAGTTACTAGACATCGTCCGTGACTCCGTCTGCGAAGAATCCGTTTATCGCTGTCCCGCGGGAACTACGGAATTTTCCGGGATAAGAAGAATCTTGTATGTTAATCCCTGGATAAACCTGAACCTGTTATAAACTGTGTGCTAAATTCTATCAGAATCCGTCAAGCCGTTTTAGCGTGAAAGAGTAACAAACATTCACACATTTACGTTTCACGTTTATTTTATTAGTGGGATACTGTTGTGCTAAGCGCAAAAGCAGTATCTCAGAAAAACATCGTAAAGTTGAGTTGATCTTTAAAACTCACTCACTAAGGGCCTAAGCACACGGCGTTTTTTAAACGCGCCGTCGATGCGCGTTTGTATCGATACAAACGCGATACGCACGCGGATTGGCTGTTCTATGCTCTATGCCCATGTAATATGGCTGTTGTATGGAATGAAAAACGCGCTGTTAACGCGCGTTCCTAAAACGCGCGTCGACGGCGCGTTAAAAAAACGCCGTGTGCTTAGACCCTAAAAGAATTAGAGGTACCTTAATATGTATTATTAACTAGCTGTTTCCTGCGACACCGTCTGCAAAGAATTTCTTTATCGCTATCGCCCAATAACTACGCAATTTTCCAAGATAAAAGCTATCCTATGTCCTTACCTGGGATTTAAACTATCTCTATACCATAATATTTCATCTGAATAGGTTCAGCGGTTTTAAGCGGGAAAAGATGACAGTCAAACAGACAACTATTGCATTTTTAATATTAGTTGGTAGTAGATACTGGTAGAATTTACGCCACATTTGAACAAGTAAAATATCAAACAACCATCTAACCAGACATTTTCATAAAAGAGCGAAACTTGAGCTCTTCAAACCGTCGCCAATTAGGCATTTTCTCGCCTCTCCGAAGGGCCTATGAGCGACGTGGGTAAGCATACATTATCTTCTTATAACTGCAACGGCACAGCAACTACAAAACCGTGCTTTAAACAGTGATTCTAAGGCTTAAAATGGCTTGGTGTTAAAACGTTCCATTGGCTATAAATTTGGAATGTTGCCAGTAAATGCGCATGGGAGCAATTTGGCGCTCTGTGGCAAAATCGGCGTTCGGAAACGTCGTGAATGAATAATCGTTCAGGACTTTGATTATTTTTTGGCAAAGGTGGAAACTGGAAGCGTTATACCGGCAGGGTGGGGAAAATGATACTGTTTCTAAAAAAATGTTAAATTTGAATTTGATTCTCGCGCCAATAGTTCCGTTGAGTATAGGGTAAATGACCTGTTGTTTGTAGTATTAGTAAAGTGTCCATATGAAATAAAATAAACATCGCGTAAAATAAATAATAATAATAAATAATGGGACGATTGACATCAATTGACCTAGTCCCAAACTAAGCAAAGCTTGTACCTACTTAACAACGGATAAACGTGCTTATATATTTTATTTATTTTTATTTTATTGAGAAGAGAAACAAACGGTCATATACAAGAATGTGTACAGAAATACTTATGATATAGATAAATACATACTTAAATACACATTAAACATTCAAGACTCGAGCACAAACAGTCGTATTTTTCATACAAATATCTGCCTTGACGCGGGAGTCGAACCCGGGACCTCAAGCTTCGTAGTGAGTTCTCTATCACTAGGCCATCCGATCGTCAGTAGGTCGTCAAAACAAATTCACGTTCCAAATTTGAAAAATGACTTAAGTTCGATATCAATTCTGTGCATCTACATTAATAAAACGGTCATTTACTTAAGTTCTTCACCTACACCACTGTATAAAAAAATATGTGTCTTGTATGGTAAAGTCAGGTTACAGGATCAGCGAATAAAACCGCACTAAATATATTTTTCTCAAACATGCTTTGAAATGTATGCGTTAATGTCACGAAATGAAGCCATGAAGTTTGTTGTTTATGGCTCCCTACTATTACTTCTATCCCTATTACTTCTTGGCCTAGGCCAGCCACACTCAAAGTGTGTTCCGCGGAACCCTAGGGTTCCACGGTACCCCTGTATGGGTTCCGCAAGAATTGAAAAAAAAAATTCAAAACACCTCTCTCTAGTCGACCGTTCTGACGCAAATGAATAAAGAATACACTTGTAAAAACTATTGTTTTATTGTAGGGTTCCGTCAAGTATTTCGCTTTCCAAAAGGGTTCCGTCGCCAAAAAAGATTGAGAACCGCTGGCCTAGGCCATAAAAGTAAGTATGAAAAACCATTATTGTCCGCTGCTGTAACTTTTTAAATTTGCTTACTAACACTAAACTGACAAAGGAAAAATTACATACAGCCAACTTACGACATTAAAAAAAATCTATCTTCTTTTATTTCTATAAAACCGCCTAAACTACTGGTGATGGATGGATGGATGTATGGATGTATGGATGGATGTATGGATATATGGATGGATGTATGGATGTATGGATGTACGGATGGATGTATGGATGTATGGATGGATGTATGGATGTATGGATGGATGGATGGATGGATGGATGGATGGATGGATGGATGGATGGATGGATGGATGTATGGATGTATGGATGGATGTATGGATGTATGGATGTATGGATGGATGTATGGATGTATGGATGGATGGATGGATGGATGGACGGATGGATGGATGGTTGGATGGATGGATGATGATGATGATGATGATGATGATGATGCATGTTTGAGAAAAGCTCTATACAATCCTCGGCCGGAAGAGGGATTGCTGGACTCGTTTTATCCGGCCTCGTCTACGACTCGGCCGTATACCCCAAATCTCGTCCATCAATCCCTTACTTCACGGCCTCTGCAGTAATGTACTATTTATTTGATTAGTAAAACGTTTTATATGGACGAAAAAGTTTTTCGGCTTTTTCGGATGGGATTTGAACCCGTATCTATTTAGCTATCACGCTGAGTTTACTACCAATTGTGATATGCCAGTAAGAAGTTATACGGACAATGATCCGTACAAGGTCTTACCACCCGAGAGCCTACAGATGCTTTAATACTCTAACGGCCCTGGCCATGACTTCATACGATCGGCGAAACGGAAATCAAATTCAATGTTCATTGCGTGATCCAGCGGGTGTCTCAACGATTAATTAGCAAAACACACAATGTATTCCGAAATTTCTTGGCACGCCCGCGCAATCGTGCCCGTAAGGGGGTAAATGTGCTGATCGAGAGTATCGGGATGCAGGGGGATTATTTCAATCTCTGGGGATTATTGTACGTCTTTTGGGATGATTCGTTTGGAATGAGAATGCTTCAATGGATGTTTTCATGTGATTTTTTCTATTGTTGCGGAATTGGAATGGAGAATTGCCTTTGGTTACAAAAAAAAAATGTATTTTTTTATATTTTTTTCTTACAGATTAGGCCAATTTAAGAAACTAATTTGAATATTTTAAAATTTGGTCGCGTATTTTTTTTTAAATTTCATTTGTTAAATACCGGATATGGTTGACCGGATATACGTCATCTAGTAGCTCGAAACTCTTGATTTCCTTTGCCCATCTGCTTAGAGAAAAAATACTGTTATCTGTCATTCGTACGTCGTCATGTCGTCAATAAGTTTCTAACCTTCTGGTTCTGAAAGTCTATTTTCCACGATCATTTTTGAAAAATTCTTACCAGTGGAAACTCCGGTGAAAAATTTGTCAAGGCTGACACGCTCAATCTACCCAAAATGCGAAATAGGTCCATTTACATACATCAATATGATCTTCGCAGCAGTACAAGAGAGATATCCTAAAATATTCGACATTTGCAAGACGACACCAGTTCTCACGTAGATCTTCCCTAACACGGACGAATATTTTGCCAGGGCTATTCATAGAGTCATTTGAACAAATAAAACACTTTCTATAGTCCATTTGTTAGTTTCAAAAATGAAAATAGCCTTTTTGTTTTGTTTCCTATCCTATTGACATCAGTTAAATTTAAATGACATTTTGACAGACATTGACATTTTTTTTTAAGTGAAGCGTGAGAGCAAAGGTAAAAGAAAAATGCCTTTGAACCTTTGATGACGTTATTTGAAGATCAAATGAAAGACATCAGTCTTTTTGGAATATATCCGCTATTAGCTGTTTATTTTTAAGTCCGACAACAGAAAATGGTTGTATAACATTATTCCTCAATGATAAAAATATAAAAAATATACAAAAAAATATTTAACCAAAGGGAATTATGAAAACTGTTTTGCTTAGATTAATATTAGTTCCTTCTTTCGTGCTGCAGGCATGGTAACGTGAAGCAATCAGGCTATGGTCTACTATAAACGCCATCGGCCGCTTTCAGCGTCACGTCGTACGCTGCTTCACAATGCATACTATAGAAATACTAGCTGTTGCCCGCGACTCCGTCTGCGAAGAAAAATAAGGGTATAAAAAATAGCCAACGACCTATTCTCAGACCTACCGAATACAGAGAAAAAAGTTTCATAAAAATCGGTCAAGCCGTTTCGGAGGAGTTCGATAACAAACACCGTGACACGAGATTTTCATATATTAGAAGATACTGTTGCGGTCTCCTTCACACGTCGATGTTGGCGTCTTGACGCCGTACGAGGCATTCAAACGCTATGCGCTGCGTTTCTGGTTATTTCGCCGGCGACGACGTCGTATTGACCGCACACGCCGTGCGTTGCGTTGAAGGCCTTCAAGGTGCCTTTGCACCAGAGATGTGATACGCTACGTTGCTATGGATGTGTCTGATATCCACCAATCATGTTCATTGGTCCACATAGCATAGCACTGGTGGGAAGGGGTTCGACTAAGCTATGATTTTTATATGGAAAGATGCGTGCCCTGGATGCGTGCTACGGTTGCGTGCTACGGATGCGTGCTATGGATGCGTGCTACGCTGCCGTGTCATGACTCGAGTTACAGTGTTTTGTCCTAACACCGTTAAATTGACTATTCGGACCCTAATCTATATATGCATGCTTAGAGAAACTGTTTTTCTATCAAAAACATTGAAAAACGTGTTGCATCGCAACATCATGCGTCGTTACATCACTACGTTAAAACTAGTTTGGAGGGCAGCGGTGCGGGGAGCGGGGCCGCTGCGCCGCGAGTGTCATTCAGACCGTCTTAGCGTCAATACCTTATAAACTAATTGTTTAAAATCATTATAGTTTTTATATGCGAACCAGCTGCCTTTTATTCATCATTATCTCAGTCAAGCAGGAGCATCAGCTCATACAATGGTCCTTCGAAGATAGCATATAAAAATAATTACGGCGAAAATAAATACATATAAAAATACAAGAAAGTGAATAATTATTCAAGCAGTGAAGAAGATTTGAGTTGCATCGGCGAATCACTAATAAACGGTATCGCGCGGTTACAAGCATTGGCACAAAAACAACTAGAATCAGTGAAGAACCGTTAGGTGACGAAGGAGCCCTGCGACGAAAGTTTCTGAGTACTTGATCTTCATCATCGTGGCTACATTGTGCTTATAGTCGTAATAAAATACAATAAAATAAAATCATACAGAAGAGACGCAATACGGCAAGATCCACTTAATATTACAACTATAATAGGATCTCAGTGAAAATATTATCGTTCAGCTACCCTACATCATATTGGAATCATCGAGAAGTCATCGTTTTTTTTTGGAATATCATCGAGAAAAGCTGGGAGTACCAATAACTGAGTGAGTTCGTTCCAATTCCATTTCAACTTATTGTATACCTACTCAGCTCATCCTTATTTCCGGAATTTATAATAGCACTCTAACGGCATTGAGTTCACTTCATATTCAAATTAAAAGTTAATTGCAATAATTTGCACATCTCATGAATTTCGCTAAAACATCATTTAGATTTACTTAAGTACTGCTTTAACCTAGCCTTTACGCCTTACGTTCGTTTATTGTGTAGGTAATTACTTAAGTAATTGATATCGGCGCAGTGCTCGCTAATTGCTTATAGTTGCACCTGCATTCTTTCTTTTGTTCGTTTTACAACTGTGTTTTAGCTGCTTTAACTTAAATCTATTTAGTTTATAAATATAATAATGAGTGAGGCAAAGCTAAAGGAGCTTATAAAAAAACGTAGCAGTATGAAAGCTAAGCTTACCCAGTTTAATAATTATTTTACCGTTATACAAAGTAGCCAAGCTTTAAGCGACGTACAAATAGCCGAATTAGAGTGTCGTTTGAATAAAATAGATTCCTTATACGATACATATGATGAATTACAGACCGAGGTGGAGTCGATATCGGAAGATCAGGAGTTACAGTTCAAGGAACGCGAGAGTTTTGAGTGCCAATATTACACGCTCGTGTCCTCGGCACGCACTTTGCTGAATAAATCGGCACAAAACCGAGACCCTCGGCCGGCGTCCGTGGCGAGTGCTAGTGCTAGTAGCAGTGCTAACACTAATAACCATGACTTCGTGCGACTTCCGAAGATCGACATGCCTCACTTTGGCGGTGACTTTCAATCCTGGCTCGAGTTCAGAGATACGTACCTATCTTTGATTCATAGCAATAATAGTATTAGCAATATTAATAAATTCCATTATTTACGTGCCGCTTTACAGGGCAGTGCATTACTTGTCATTAAAAATCTTGATTTTAGAGCAGAAAATTATCCGATTGCCTGGCAACTGTTATCAGACAGATATGATAATGAACGACTATTAATTAATAATCACATCAACGCACTTTTCAATGTAGAAGCATTTCAAAAAGAATCTAGCAGATCAATAAGAAATATTATAGACGTAACCAACAAAAACCTAAGAGCATTAGCTTCGTTAGGACAACCAACAGATCATTGGGATACTTTAATCATACACATCATGTCAAAAAAATTAGACCACGTAACGTACCGTCACTGGGAGGAACAACGCAATGCAATTAAAGGTATTCCCACTTTTAACCAGTTCATTGGATTTTTAAATGACAGAGCTGATCTTTTGGACACATTACTAGAAAACAAGTCTACACAATACAAAACGAACACATACACAGACATAATCAAACAGAAACCGTTTATTTCCAGTGCAGCGCAGTATAATAGCAATAATAATTCTATGAACTGCCCTATGTGCAAACAAAACCATTATTTATTTAGCTGTCAATCATTCAGAGATATGGACGTTGAATCTCGCTTAGAAAAAATGAAAAATTTTAACGTCTGTAAAAATTGTTTACGACCTGGACATACGGAAACCAGGTGTAAACTTACTCATTGTAAATATTGTTCTAAAAGACATAATACACTATTACATACAAACATAAACAGAAATCATAATACAGAAAATAACGTCGTCTTATCCACAGATATAAAAAACAATAATAAATCCCACATTTTGCTTTCCACAGCTTTGGTGAAAGTGTCAGACTCCAAGGGAAGCCTACGCACAGCCCGCGTCCTCCTTGACAACGGCAGCACTTCTCACTTCGTCACACGGCGCCTCTGTGAACAGCTGGGACTAGTATTACGTAACACGGGCTCCACTGTAACTGGTATTAACCATTCAACGTCCTATAGTGCAGAGTCTTGTGATCTTAATATACAATCATACTCGGGTGATTACAAAGTTATTTTAAATTGTAATGTCTTACCTAACATAACGCAATCTTTACCTTCACATTATATAAACATACAGGATATACCTCTTCCTATAGGTATACAATTGGCAGATCCAAACTTTAATATTCCTTCCGCTATTGACATTTTAGTAGGAGCAGAAATATTTTGGGATATTATTTCTTCAAATATAATTAATCTTGGCAAACAATATCCCAAATTACAGCAAACTAAACTAGGTTGGTTGATCTCAGGCGCTTATTATCAGTCAACTGCCTGCAATCAAATACCTACGAACACTTGTTATCATTCTCAAACTCAAAACGATGACTCGATTCTAACAAAATTTTGGGAGCTCGATTCTGTTCCATCGAAATATAGCATGTCAAAAGAGGAACAGAGTTGCGAAATAAGTTTTGCTAAACACACTCGCCGTCTGAGTGACGGTCGCTTTGAGGTAAACATACCTCTAAAAGAATCGCCCACAGTACTCGGTGACTCATTTTTTCAGGCAAAGCAACGTTTATTATCGTTAGAACGAAAATTCGAGCGTGATTCTCTATTCAAAACCAGATATTTAGAATTCATGAGTGAATATTTGAGTTTGGGACATATGAGCGAAAAGACAGACAAACAAAATTTTGAAACTTATTATTACGTGCCTCATCACGGGGTTGTAAGAGAATCTAGTACGACTACCAAACTAAGGGCGGTGTTTGATGCATCCGCGGCCACTACGACTGGTAAGTCGTTTAATGATATTCAGATGGTTGGGCCAGTCGTTCAAGATGATCTTTTTTCTTTGTTATTGCGTTTTAGGCAGCATAAGTACGTAGTGTCAAGCGATGTAGAAAAAATGTATAGATCCATCCTTGTAACGCCGTCCCAAAGAATGTTACAACAAATCTTATTTAGGTTCAATAAAACGGAACCTATAAAAACTTATACTTTAAATACAGTTACTTACGGCACTGCTTCGGCGCCGTATTTAGCCACAAAGTGCCTCGTTTCATTAGCAGATTACTGCTCAGATATTAATGCGAAAAAAGCGATACAAAAAGACTTCTATGTCGACGATTTTTTGAGTGGTGGTGATTCTATACAAACAGTAATAGATCTTTGTAAAAAAGTGGATGAAACCTTAAAGTCAGCGCACTTTTATTTAAGAAAATGGCAATCAAATAACCCAATTATTCTAAGTTCTATAACATTAAACACAGAAAAACCTATTTCAGAAAAAACATTAAATTTAAATAGTAACTTTCAATGTAAAACTTTAGGCTTGCACTGGGATCCTAAAAAAGATCACCTCTTATTTTCAATCAGCTTAGATAAAAATAAAAAAATTACAAAACGTGTTATTCTTTCTCTCATTAGTCAAGTTTTTGACCCGTTAGGTTTGTTAGGACCTTGTGTAGTAGAAGCAAAAATAATCATGCAAAAACTTTGGTTGGATAAAAATAATTGGGATGAAGAAGTATCATCACCGGTTAAAATTCAATTCGATCATTTTATCACATCTTTGAATTCACTTAATTCATTAAAAATATCACGTTGGGTGTACTGCACGAGTGCGGACAATGTGGAGCTTCACACATTTACGGACGCTTCTGAACGAGCTTACGGAGCGTGCGTGTATGTGAGGACAAGCACAAAAGATGGTAGTGTGTATGTACGTCTGTTGTGTTCAAAAAATAAAGTCGCGCCAATTAAACCAACAACCATGCCTCGATTGGAGCTTTGTGGAGCATTGCTGGGCACAAGACTCTGCACTAAAGTTTTAGACTCACTTACTGTAAAAGTCAACACCTGTTACTTTTGGACTGATTCAACAATAGTACTAAACTGGTTAAAAACGCCAACGAATCGTCTAAAAACCTTTGTACGTAACAGAGTCGGGGAAATTCAAGACAGTACTGCCAATTACAAGTGGAGCTACGTGCCGTCTAAGGATAACCCAGCCGATTTGGTTTCGCGAGGGGTGAAGGCTGATTACATCAGCGGCTCGGACTTGTGGTGGTCCGGACCAAGCCTATTACAATCAGATCAAATACAGTTCCCGGTTGTTCCGAACACTTCATTAAATCAACAATTACCAGAATTATCACTACACGTAATCACAACACAAGACAATACATTTCAAAAAACAATTCACAAAATATCGAATTATTCTAAGTTAATTAGAATAATAGCTTATGTAATGAGATTTATTCATAATTGCCGAAACAGAAGTCATCAATACAAATCTCATTTATCTCTTACGGAATTAAAGCAATCAGAAATAATCATATTACAAACAGCACAACAAGAAATGTTTTCTTCTGAACATAAACTAATAAAATCAGGAAAAACACTTAATAAGAAAAATAGATTAAATTCTTTGTCGCCTTTTATTGACACTAATAATATATTGCGGGTCGGTGGACGCCTTAATAATTCACATTACAGCTTTGATATCAAACACCCAATTCTTTTATGCAGTAAACATCACATCACTCGAATTCTTTTTAACGAAAAACACATAACGCTTTTGCACGCGGGTCCACAGTTGCTGTTGAGTCATATTAGACAAAGTTACTGGCCATTAAATGGCAGGGATCTAGCCAGGTCAACTGTTCATCGCTGTGTTCGTTGCAACAGGTTTAAACCTAAGCAGGTGCAACCAATCATGAGCGACTTACCTAAGGATAGGACGGAGTTAGAATTTCCATTTTTTAAGACCGGTGTAGATTATGCTGGGCCAGTGATGATAGTCAACCGCAAAGGTAGAGGCAGTGTTTTGATCAAGTCATATATTTGTGTTTTTGTGTGTTTCGCAGTCAAAGCTGTGCACTTAGAGCTCGTCTCGGACCTGAGCAAGGAAACATTTATTTCAGCTCTTCATCGGTTTATCGCTCGACGTGGTAAACCACATACTATCTACTCTGATAACGGTACCACCTTCGTCGGTGCTAGTAACGAGATAGCTCGTATTTTGAATAACTGTTCAGGCGACATTGAAATTGAACTTCAAAATCATGGTATTAACTTTAAACATATACCGCCTTACTCACCGCATTTCGGGGGCCTGTGGGAAGCGGCCGTTAAGTCAGTAAAACATCATTTAAGGCGAATACTGTCCTTGGCTCACTTAACGTACGAAGAGATGTCTACGTGTTTAGTTCAAATAGAGGCTGTGCTAAATTCCAGACCACTTACTCCTCTTTCCACTGATCCTACTGACCTCTCTTGTCTCACCCCAGCTCATTTCCTCATTGGACGCTCACTCATGTGTATACCTCAGCCACCGCTTCTAGAGAAGAACATTTCAAGACTTCAGCGCTTCCAGAGGATCGAACAACTGAGACAGCACTTTTGGCAACGTTTCTCATCGGAATATGTTTCTCTGCTTCAGCAAAAGGTCAAGTGGAAGACTCATAGCGAGGATCTGAAGTTGGGAACATTGGTGCTTGTCAGGGATAAGACTCAACCACCTCTTCTCTGGCTCTTGGGTAGAGTCGTGCAGCTGCATCCAGGTCAAGATGGAACCCATCGAGTTGCAGACGTCAAGACCAGAAAGGGCATTATACAACGAGCCTACAACAATCTATGCCCCCTGCCTATCTCCTAATCTTGTTGAATACTTCAAGCTGGGCCAGTAATCATTCATCAGTCGTCATTGCAATTTACACTGTAACTCTTAAAACGTAGGGTCTTGATTAGACTAAACACTGTATTATCTCCAAATACCGTGTTTTGCCAAAACAAACTCACATTTTCTTAGTATAGTATCAAGTGTTTACAGTGTTTTGTCGCAACAATCACACGAGAAATTAGTCCAAGTCCTTGTTTATTGTAAGTCGGGACTTCTTTAAGGTAATCATACTTTCTAAAGACTAAGAAATATATTAAAATGAGAGTGTTAGTTTTATGAATTGTGATGTTAGCAATATAATCTAAATTAAATTTAAAGTAGCATTTTCATATGAGTATAATGTCATTAAGTATCACGTTACAGTGTTTTGTTGTAGCAACTCTCATATATTATTGATAAAGGAAATTACGACATAACACGTTTTTGCTTGAAATTTCATGGAAAAAGTAAAAATTTTAATATTATTTTTCTTTGTCAACTACTAGTAACACATTATCCGTGATTTGTCCAAATTTTTATTGCAATCAGATCAATATTCACTGTTCTGTAGCCAATTAAAGAAAGCAAAAGTTTTTTGCGATTTCTGAAAAATAGGTGTTTTTTAGATACAGTGTTTTGTCATGACACGGCAGTACGGATGGCCGCGAGTCGTGTAGCAATGCTAGTAAGCATAGCTCGAGCTGCGCATCTTCTTCGCACAGCTGCCTCGCGGCTGCTCATCTACATAGCGCATCTTCCTCGCGCAGCTACATAGCTTAGCATTGTGGAAACGCTCACACAGTTTCGTAGCGTAGCTTTCAAATCTTCGTAGCATAGCTGCATAGCATATCTCAAGTGGACAGGCACCCTCAGGCGTCGATCGGAGCGTTGACGCTGATGTAGTGACGTCAGATAAAATAGGAGACCATAGCCTTACTAAGGCTCCATCATTGAAACTATTTGTTTATTACTAGCTTTTACTTGTAATTTTGGAAATAGTTTCATGAGAAATATCTAATTTAATATTATAATTGACATTGTAATTTGTATCTTTATTAATTAATCGCCTTTCAATGATATATTTGCACGCCTGCATGCAGGCTAAATACACCGTGAACAACCAATCTATAAAACCTTACTGTACTGTGTTCTGGCAAATAAATACATTTGATTTGATTTGAAACATTTACAATGTTATAGTCTGGCTTGAAAAAGGTTCCGATATTTTTAAAGCACAAAATTCACTCGGGTAACGCCATCTATTGATAGCGGACGAAGTAATTGTACTTATTACAAACTTTTTAACAACAACTTGCTCTATTTCTTCTCACCAGAACGCGCGGTTGGCGAGGTCACAGAAGAAAGGTTTCGCTGCAGTCCACGCCTGGTGCGTGGCTTGGTGGCACTCCGGCAGGGAGGACCTTGAGGATACGGAGCCGGAGGAGGAGCCTTCAGACCCGGGGTACGCGACCCCGGTGTCCGTGGAGACACCGCTACAAAGCACTGTATCAAGGTAATTACTACTACTTGCAGTTCTGTTGTTGTTTGTGGTTCATTGATAATGGATCTTGAACGCTTGAATTAAACAGAAATAATAGTCTAGGTTGTTGTCGTTATTGTTGTTGTTGTTGTTGGGGCACTACAACCAGACTAGTATCCAGATTAGTAGGTCTTGTTAACAGACTGATCAGGATGGTACAATGATTAAAAGTAATTTTTTGTAATCACCAGGATTTTGAGATTTGTATGGGACAGTGAAGTGCCCCAAACCTTCTTGGGCACATTATATTCTGATTCTTGTCTTATTGAATAAAATGTTGAAAAAGGTAGAAAAATTTTTTTTTTTTGTGTACCTCCATTATGCCAAAGTGCGAATGATTATTTTTTCTCGTCTACTGAAAACTTGTCTATTGCGTAGTATGGTTGGATAGATGCTTCAAAAATCTTGCAGGAATGCGTTTCTTTTCCGAAATGTTGTGTATCACATATATCAGTTTGGAATTTTATTTAAAATGCGCGCGGCCCGACATGTACTCGGCTATTTTATTTAGACTTGTTTAATTAACTCTGATAAGTTTCTAAAACACTCAACCTCTATTTCACAGGTGCACATCATTAAATGTCATCAGGGATCCGTACGCAGGGCGCGGTGGGTCCGGAGGTTCAGCGGGCGACGGGGGCACCTCCCCCCTTCGCCGCACCTACGACGCCCCTTCCGCTCCCACCATACCTGCGGCCCGCGACAGTCGCTCCCTCCCACCAAACACCAGAATCAACACAACTACCTCACCCGCACCAAAGTCAGTCTCAGCAGACTCTGTTTACACCATCCTCATCAGACTACCAGAAGCAGATTCTGATAGACCTACAATCAAAATGATATCCGAAGAATCTCCACCAACCAACAATACAAGGCCACACTTCAGACCAACGAGAGGAGATTCAGAAATGAACTTACATCCTGCTGGCCATCCAGCGTTAACCAGAAGGACTTCGCACATACAAGACGTTAGAATCCCTCTCAACGCCAAAATAATCCCAAAACAGTTGGCTGGTAAAGGTATTACATCGAAACAGCCGAAAAAGAAGAAGACGCAGGAGAAAAAACAAGAGACTAAAGCTGCCAAAACGCTTTCCGCCATTCTTCTATCGTTCATCATCACGTGGACGCCTTACAACATCCTCGTGCTACTAAAACCTTTAACAGCATGTACCAAGTGCATCCCAGATGAACTTTGGTCTTTCTTCTACGCCCTATGCTACATTAATTCCACCATCAACCCCGTCTGTTACGCTTTATGTAACGCTACCTTCAGAAGAACATACGTCAGAATTTTAACCTGCAAATGGCACAATAGAAACAGAGAAGCTATGACTCGAGGTGTCTACAATTAAAACCGAATCATGATTGATTTTAAATAGGATTAATACGGTACCAATTTTATGAATTGCCCAATTTTGGTACCTGATGACCTTAAACATTAAAACCCGAGAACCCTTGTTGGTTTAAAAGCGATTTATTGTGAAAAGTTTGATTTCCATTAGTGAGTTGACCGTCCCGTCCAGTGATAGTTGTATGATTTGTAGATTTCGTAATTTTTGTGATAATTTTGCCGGCTTTAGTTGTTTGCTGGTTTTAGTTTTGGTGTCTTCTCCTGTTGTAAGCAGAAGAACAAATTAAAGGTTTAATAGGAATTAACGATGCCATAAAATCATGTCGTGTTGTGTTGGAACTGTAATGGACATTTGTTCGGTACGAAGATGAATTTCCTAGTCATTTTCTCTACGGTGTTCTACAAGGTGTGAGCTTCTAGGATAAAATGGACGAATTTAGAATGAGAATAATTTTATTGGGTAATTATTTTTAATAATGTATGGACTATCATTGCCAAATCTTTGTGATTCCTAAGGATGAATGCCGTTATGAGTTAAGAGTATATTAAAGTCGATGATATAAATGCAGGACTGTGGGCTGACTATACCTTCAACAGTAAACTCAACACATTTAAGGACAAAGAACTAGATACAATTGTTCATTCTGTTGCAGTAGTTACAGTTCTATGGTGTTTGAGAATTTTTTATGCAGGAACGAGGACAGCTCAGCAACTTTTAGGCGTTAAGCGGTGCCGGATACATTGATCTTAGAACTGATCGCCGATTTCTGAGACCTTATTATTTAACACAATCGGATATAATATAATCATTGTCTCCACCTTCTTTCTGTCACATTTCATTTCATTTCACACGATGTAGGATGAGGACAGAAAGAGATGATATATGGCCTCTGGAGTCTCGATGGCGTACTGAAAGAGAAGGGTTGGTAGACCTCTCTCAAGCTGTACCTACGGACAATCGCTAAAGATCCCTAATCTTTAGGGAAGGTCTATGCTCAACAGTGGAGGTCTTCCAGCTAATTGATGATGCTATTTACATACAATGAGGTTTTTAGATGGTACGGTCTGTCCATAGTCCTGTATATTTGTTATTTTTAATGTTTTGAGTTAATTTTCGTAACACAATTACTTACTTCAACCTATCAATGCCTTCTGCCAAATTATTATTTAAAATTTGTAACTAGTTTTAGGTTGTGTGGATAAACGAATAGTTTTTAGTAAAGAGAGAGGTCTGCCTTGTTTTTCAACCTAATGCGTGTTTCGTCTTAATGTTAACTATAGGGATTCTAAGCAATATTTGATATTCCGTGAGTTGTATTTTGCGGCGAAGAATTCGGAAAGATTTTAAAACAGTTATGTAATATTTTTTGTTTCTCTGTTGTTTTTTTGAACGGCATTGACCTAGTCCCAAACTAAGGAAAGCTTGGATAGGAGTACTATGCAACGTAATAATAATTAAATAAAGTATTATTTAATACGAGTAGTATTATTTAGTACGAGTAGTACATAATACGACTCTATTAGTCTTTTTCTATTACCAAGGACCGGAAAAACGCTCGTCATAGAGAAAAAACTGTCCCTGTTTCTGTTTACAATAGCGACTTCCTAATGGTGTTACAATATGCTTTAATGAAATCCGTAGACTGGAAACGAACCATTTCGATTCCTAAATTAGTCCTAAATTGCTGTCGTTATGTATCACAAGTGAAATGAAGGACGTTTTTTCGACCTTTGTCTGTTACAGTGTTGCCATTGTTTTGCGATGACCTCTCCAAGCTATGGTAATAATGTTCTATAGATAAAATGATATAGTCCGTTTTAGTCTACCATTCAGTCCTATTAATAGGAATAAACGGACAGAAAACTCAGTTTAGTCATATTAGTAGGAATAAACGGAGAGAACATTCTGTTTAGTTCAACTAATAGGACTTAACGGACAAAATTATCCGTTTAGTTCCACTAGTAGAGCTAAACGGAAAACAACCCACGTGTTATGTCGACGGATCCTCGCTTCGCGGGGCTCCTGTTTCTGGACGGTCTGCCCTTCAGGTACTTATCTGAAGATACCTAACGAACGTAACCTACCTAGGGTGACAGCACCAGTAATGGACAAGGACCAAATTATGGTAATTTTTTTCCGTAAACCCAAATTTCAAGAAACGGACACACTACATTTTTAAATTATCAACACTATGCTCAGATAACTGATGATTATAACTGGTTAAGTCCATGAATGGTGGGCTATAAGCCCTATAAGGCATTCAACCTTTGCAGTCCATTACTGGGGAACTACTGTGCTTAATACCATGATTGGTTCAGTCACCCTATTAATGTGTAAAAATTATCTAATCAGCTCTATTTCGTGCCAGAAGTATTGGGACTAAACGGATTATTTCGTCTGTTTAGTCCTATTAAAAATCATGCCAGAAGTAGTAGGACTAAAAAGATTGTTTTGTCCGTTTAATCCTATTAGTAGGCCTGAATGGTAGACCGAAACGGACTATATTGATAAAGTATAAAGTCCAGAAGCAAAAATTTGTCACATTTGGCGGTATCTAAAAATCTCCTGTGCTACGAGCCAGTCTGGAACAGCCCGAATGATTAATTAACGGTCTCATTTGTCGTCTTTGACAGCGTCATCTAATTAGAGGGAAAATGAAGCTGTCTGAGGTACTATTACGAAACTCCAAATTCATATCGTGCTGTCCCTTTCAATCTCCTGTTCCATACAATTAGCATGAATGCAACGGTACGATACGAAGTTTGAAAATCGAATTTCATAGTATAAAGCCAAGCGTGGAACAAGGGCGTTTCAACTGCATTGACCGTGATCAAAAAAATGAATGAATACACAAACCAATGAAACGTCATCCATCATCATCCTAGCCTGAGAAGGACTTCAATGGTATTATGTGAAGTTTCCAATCCGCACTATACTTCATTTAATTTAGAATTGAAAACCACAACATCAATATATCGCGGCTCGTCAACTATTTCTTACCTAGCAAATAGTACAGTACAATAGTCTGGAAGCCGCAAAATAAAATTGTTTTAATGTCACTTTATTTGCGTGTCGTCAATTGTTACTCTAGTACAAATTGCAAAGAGATTACAGTTCACTAGCCGCAATATAATGTTGTTGTGGTTTATAATTCTAAATTAAATGGAGTATTGGCCCGCGTGGGAACTACGGCCGTAGACTTAATACCTAACCAGGACGAGTACTAACTTTTATTAGACAATACAGTTTAATAATGGCAACTAGAGACAGCGGTCCGAGAAATTACATACAAACTAGAGAAACTAATGAATTGTGTCCCACTCGCACCATTACTTGATCACCCTAATTA
The DNA here is from genome assembly GCA_947563465.1 of Archips xylosteana. Taxonomy (NCBI): domain Eukaryota; kingdom Metazoa; phylum Arthropoda; class Insecta; order Lepidoptera; family Tortricidae; genus Archips; species Archips xylosteana. The sequence goes on from OX387356.1 coordinate 3,116,980, forward strand.
GAACGAGATGCAACTCTCTGGTTTGTTTTTTTTTCGGCCTCACTTTTTTGTCGCAGTACTCAGTCCTGGTTAGTTAAGTCCATGGTGTCCAGTATTTGTTGTACGGTTTGCACTGCTTGAGGGCGCGCGCAGCATCGCGCTCAACTGCCTTCTTTTTGCTTATTCCCCTAAATTCAAGTCTAGGGTGAATGAGCATTTACAAGGCACGCGTGCTCCATTGTAGGCTTCATCTTCGCTTTCCATCAGGCGTGATTGTGGTCAAACGCAAGCCTATATTGTATATTAAAAAAAAATCGTTTACTTTTATTCTGTTGTAATCTAAAGATCAATTGTTTAAAGTCTTTCTGAATCTTCACTTCAATCAGGATACATGGAAGTGTGTCCAGCCAAAGTTTGAAAAAAACCGTGCCACACTGCAGTGGGTTTATTTTATGTAAACGGATTTCTATGCACGTGTTATAAATATATTTCGCATATGCAATGATGACATCAACTCAAAAAAGTAAGCATACAACGATATATGAACAATTTAGACGATTTTTCTAATAAACCTATTTCTCTCATTAGAATTGGAATGTGTGACAGTCTGTGTCAAACTATGAATTAAAATTAATCTTATTATGTCAAGAATAAAAGCGATATATTTAAATTCTAAATATATGTACTTTAAAATATTTAAACAGATTAATATTGTAAATATCGACATTTTATTCTATAAATAGTATATACGGTATTTGTATCGGCATTGTATAATTAGTCATAGTGGGTATTATAATTATTATATACAAGTATTGGGTGTAATATTTACCTATATATGACTTGTGTAAAATAAAATACGTCAAAATCTATGAGTGTCGTATAACGTTCCTCTGATGCGAATGGGGTTTTATTAACCTATTTATTAACATATATATGTGTAGAAATAGATTATTATATCATAATTAGATTAAGACCTAGATAAAATTATCATAATTTTATACGAGCTATGGAGAATTACGCATTTTACTGATTTTTTAAAAATGTTTAGAACAGCCAGTTTGAATTTGAAATGAATAAAAAAAAGCTATTAAAAACCAGAATGATAAAAAAGTAATTTAACCATGATAGTGATTTGATTTGATGAACAAAGATCTGTCAAGAGCACAAAATTACTTACAATTTTATGTACCATTAAAACTGTTGCTTTGACTGTTGGGTTCCGTACATCAAAATGAAAAAGGGCCCTTATAGGATCACTTTGTTGTCCCTTTATCTGTCAAAACCCTTTTTCTTAAGATCACGTGGAGGTCGATGATACCAATATCAACTACTGAGGTCTGCAATTCTTAAGAGCTGAGAAAATTAAGTTTCTACTTTCACGTGATCTAAAGAACTTTTGAAAAGTATTTTTCACTAAAAATAGCGGAAATTAAAACCTTATACATACATATACTTATGATATTTAGCAAAATATTGTGAGTCAGATTTGCAATTGGGCGTTTTTTTAAACGTGTGCGTGGTTTAAAAGCTGTAACAAATTGGTTAACCAGTTATGTTCAATTAGTTGTTACTGAAAGTCATTAAATTCTTTGCATATTAGCCGGTTAGTTTTATTCAAATTTAGTTGATGTAAAATGCGTAGTTTTACCTCCAATACGAATAAAATGTATTACAAATGCAATAATACTGAAAAAATAAAATATGATGCTACGTTTACACGCTTGCCAAGCTTAGACAACCTTACACAAGCACAAGGGGTGTTTGGCTTGGTTGCCTGAGCTTGCAAGAGCTTGTCACCGTTCCGGGCTAGAGTCGGTTTTTAGGGTTCCGTACTCAAAGGGTAAAAACGGGACCTTATTACTGAGACTCCACTGTCCGTCCGTCTATTTGTCTATCTGTCTGTCTGTCCGTCTGTCACCAGGCTGTATCTCATGAACCGTGATAGCAAAACAATTGAAATTTTCACAGATTATGTATTTCGGTTGCCGCTATAAAAACAAATACTAAAAAACAGAATAAAATAAATATTTAAGGGAGCTCCCATACAGCAAACGTGATTTTTTTTGCTCGTTTTGCTCGATATTGATAACGGCAACAGGTAGCTTGAAATATTCACAGAATATATAGTTATATATTATTCACTTTAAAATTAATAATTAAATTAAAACAAATATTCCTTTGCGTGTTCTATAAGATCTACAACGGGGAATGCTCTGAGGAGCTCTTTGACCTCATTCCAGCTGCGGGGTTCCATTACAGATCCTCCCGTCGTAAGCGTTCATTTCATCGACATCATGTTGATGAATGGCAGTCTTCGACGGTGCGTTTTAAGCGGTCTTTTTTGCCACGAACTTGCAAAATCTGGAACGAGCTTCCAGCTGGGGTCTTCCCATCGAGTTACGACCTGGGTGCCTTTAAGAGGCGAGTGTACATTTTCTGCAGGGCCGACAACGCACTGGTAACGCGTAAAGCGCTGCGAGTGTCTATGGACAGTGGTGTTCATTTAACATCAGGTGACCCACTAGTTCGTTTGTCTGGCTTCACTAACATAAAAAAAAAAAGAAAAATATTTATGTTACCCCATACAACAAACGTGATTTGCCGTTTTTATAGATTTTGGTATGGAACTCTTCGTGCGCGAGTCCGACTCGCACTTGGCCGGTTTTTGAACACAGATCAAAGCTACAACGGGACAATAACGTAGGTACTTGTAAGCGTGTAAATGGCATTCATACATCCAATTAAGGTATTGGAGCTTGTAGAAGTTTGCCACGTCTCGGCAAGCGTGTAAAACTACATGTAACATAATACGAAGGATTTCAAACCATCGCATGTAAACTGTCTTCAAATCTTGTAATTCAAATTTCACCCATTTTAACACGCTTTTATTTTGTCATCCGACTGACTTGGAATTTGGTATGTATAAGTAGGTACACAAGATGAAAATGCAAGTAAAGATAACAAAAAGTATGGTTAGCAAACGTTTTTAGTTTCCTTTTACAATTAAAAAAATATAGCACCATGCCAGACAGGCGGACGGACAGCACAGCCTTAGTAAAGAAGTTCTTTTGGTTACAAGAAATATAATAGTGTCATATGACATACTATTTCTTAAAAAATACTAAGTATAAATTCCAGCTACACTTATTTTTTTAAATTAAAATTCAAGTTTAAATAATAACTATTTGGTCATTCTGTTGTTGGTTTATCTTAAAAGTTAATTTAGCAATTAAACCTCTTTCTAAAACAATTCCTAAAGTTTTGACTAACTTACAATTACTTACCTTATGACAACAATGCAATGAAATAAAGGGTGATCATGCGATAGTATTATTAAAAAAAAATTAAAGTGCTTAATCAACTCTGGATAATCAAGCTACGGAAGTGAATTCGATTCTTTAGCGTTGTTAAATATAAATTTAACCTGGAGATAAGGTTAAAATAAGTTTTGATCGCATTTGTACTACATTTTGGCGTTAATTCTAATTCCTAAAGTATTATCAATGCGCACAGTAAATTAGTTTAACCTATACGAGTTATGTTTGTCTATCGTGTAGTAATGATTTGTAGTACCTAATAGACTTTTACCCTTTTACCGGTCAAATGCATTAGAAATAAAAAAAGAAAATGTGCATAATACTGAGTTGTATCTTCAGTACGAAGTACTTATGACAGGAGATGCCTTTAGATTATCTTGCGCAACTTTTTATTTTATTTTCGTAAACATGTACGACACACGTTTACATTGACGCCGAAATTTGTTTCGTGCCTTACTTTCGTTTTCAAATTACAAATTTGATGATCATACACGTGCTGATTTTTCAATAACCTAACGTCATAAGACTTGTTAGCGCACAATATGCAATGTGGCCGAAATGTCGAGATAGTTTTAACAAAATGTAAATCGTGATTAAATTCCAGGTGCGTTATTATTACTATTGAGAGTTGCCAGACTTAAGTGACATTGGGTACGGCATATTGCTCGTGAATCTGACAGACGATGGAGCATTAAGGTTCTAGAGTGGTAAGCGCGAACCGGAAGACGTGGTGTGTGAAGGACAAAATGGACCGACGATCTGGTAAAGCCACAGGAACCACTTGGATGAGAGCAGCGTAGAACCGGTAGTTATAGAAATCTTTAAGTATTAATTAGTAACAAAAATCACGAAAGTTTAAACACTACAATTTTCAACACAGGATTTATTTTTGAGTTTGACCGTCCAATTTTTAATGTGAATATGAAGGAAGTATAGAAAGACTTACCTTGTTTAGTAACCTCATCGTAACCGTCTCCTGAGATAAGTACTTCGTGATCTGCACAAGTAGACATTAACCCTTCGAATGTCAAAATTTCATAAAAGGTTAAATATTTTTTCAAAGTTAATAATATTATTTATGAAAACGAAAATGAATGATAGATTTTCTTTGCATTCAAACCGCCTTATATATTTTGTCACTGGAAAGTGTTATGTATTTTCTAGCGCTATGAGATGTATTAATATTAAATCAAAAGGGAGATTTTCGATAAGAATTGAAAACAAAATGAGTGAAAACCCACAGTCACGTAGTAATCATGAACAGAATTTTTTTGGTTTTTGGTTTGGAATCAAAAAGATTGTCTAAAAATTAAACATTTAGATTCTAAATATAATCCTTTCTAGTGGCAAAAATATAAAATTCTAAGCAATACAAATAAGTACAAACCGGTGGCTGGTATATTTAATATATATATATATATATATATTAAATGTAATGTACAATGTGTGAAAATTATTAATATTTTAATTATGAGTATTCCGAATGACAACTATTTGTGTTAAATAAACAAAGTTAAATAAATTGGAACCGTGTAAGTGGGAGTAGAACCTGCATAATAGGGATGATGATACCATCAGCAAACTGACATACTTTTTATCAGTTATCAAAACATGATCATCCCTTAGATTTTGTATAGCAATAGCTAGTCACTTCGGCGCAAGCCACACAGAAGAGACGTGGAACGGGGGAGCGTCGTAATCGCGGCGCCCCTAGAATCATTTTTCATACTAAATGTATAGAAGCCTCGTGATTCATAGCAGGCAGAAGAGACGCGCCCTTCGGGGTCAACTGGGCTCACAGGTCACTAAGCCCACGGGCTCAGTTGACCACTTTGATTTCTTTGCGGGCAACTCGACCCACTTAATCGGGCAATACAGCCCGCGGGCTCAGTCCACCGCTATAAATGGTGGATTGAGCCCGCGGATTGGGTTGTCCAATCAGTGGGGTGGAGTCGCCCACAAAGAACTAATAATTGGTCAACTGAGCCCGTAGGCTCAGCGCTCTGTAGGCCCACTTGACGACTGACTTGCGAATAAGCGACGCGGACTGCAACGCGCCCCCGTCTCACGTCTCTTCTGTGTGGCTTGCGCCTTGCATTTAACAACTCAATCGACTAACTATTTATTTGCTTCAAATGAACCAGAAACCTAGTTTTGCAGTTAATTGACAACTTTTTTATTCCTCAGGGTCAAAATAAAGTGTTTTTTTTTTACTAAAGCCGCATCTTGTCATTATTATTTTACTAGCTGATGCCCGCGGCTTTACCCCCAGCAATGTATTTCGGGTTGTCATAATTACTTGTCGGCTGTCGCCTGTCATGTTGAAATCTCGTTACTGATTTTGTTATATTTATGAAATTTTGAATCAGTTGTTCTCAAAAGCTTATTAGATTTACAACGTATCCCACTTCGAATGATGTACTATTATTTTGGCGTATATAGGTATATGTCATAATGCTATCATAGGAGAGTCTTGAAGACTTGATATATATGCTAGTAAATTACGTGTTTTGCTCCAACCGTCTTCTTAATATCGACTTCATTTTCCACGCACCTTGATTCTCTTATGCAATGTAAACAGTGCACCCTTTGAGGTCTTATCGCTTTAACCTTTACAACCGTAAGCACGTGATAAAAAAGAATGTCTACCAAAAGGTTAATGCGATAAGGTACCTAAGTCTGGAAGTTGCTACGCCGACTACCACTGTCGCTTTTTTGGAATGGAAACGTATTTTGAATATTTAGTCATTTTATTACAAGATTATGTAAAAGTGATCGTTTATTAATGTAATTAATTAAAATTAATCAATTTGGCGATCGAATAGTTAGCGAAATTTTAGCGGTTAAGTGTGATGATAATTTGCAAAATTACAGTAATCTTTCAATTATTTTCTGAGCAATTTTCTATAAAATTACTCCTTTTTATCACATTCCATTTGTATAAGTGCTTGATTTTATATAGTAACTTCAAATATTTTGTCTTAATATTGATTTGCATACAGTAAAAACGGAGTTAAGTCTAAACCGTTAGAAATCCTGGTGAAAATATTAGCAAAATTACTTGATCTGACTAAATATTTTTTTAGGTTAAAGTTTATTAAAACCTTTATCTACAGAAAGTAATGTCATTATGTACTATCTGTGAACACGGCAGTGTTCTTATCTTAACCCTATTTCATAACTGTATTTAGTCGAAATATTTGAGGTTCGCTATATTTCATACAAACTCAGTGTTTAATTAATGTAATTTTTAGACGTCGATTTTAAAATCATCAACTAAATGACAAGGGAGTAAAACGAACTGAAATATTTAATTAAAAATATTGTCGTGTATTTGTAGTGATGTACCTAAAATTAAAAAAAAAATCTAAAGGAAACTAATAGGTTTGGCAAATATTAAGAGTAATAGATAGGTAGGTACCTATTTGATGGATTTTTACTTAATACGTAAGTGCATGAAATGTGAGTAGGCAGTGCCAAATATTTCCTAGAATATATAAAAAAAAACGAAACCCACAACATTATAATAGTGTTATTTTTTTTTGACACTTTAAGAGCACTGCGAAGGGTATCATGTAGTTAAAGTAATTGAAGCGCAATCAAACGACCAAGTGTTTAACTTTTTTCGACCTACTTTTAAGGGTCCGAGTATGACCAAATTTTGAGCGAGTATTGGGCGAGTATCGGATGAGTTTGGAGCCGGTGGTAACGCGCTATAAGGCCACGTTTGGTGCACTTTAAAAAAACTTTTTTTTGTTCACCCACTATTTCCCTTTACTAGTCAACCGACCAAAAGAATTAAAACCCTGTCTTATGGAAGAATGAAAAAAAAACGAAGTGTCAAAATAGTATTAAATCTCGCAAATTGATATAGATTTATTATTATCAGTGTACAATTTAGTCAACACGATGTATTTATGAAATTATAAATGTGTTTTTGTAAATTATTTTAAAAATTAATCCATGTTTTTGTATAACCAAAGACAATAAAATTGAACTAAAATGTGTGTTTTATTGAGAACACCTTGACATTGCAGTTAAGGCTACCACAGACCGCGACGCCGACGGAGCGGACCCAGCGCGTTGTATAACACTGAATCATATACGCTGTGCCTATCCCGCTGTTTGTCACCGTATATAAATGATTCAGCGTTATACAACGCGCTTCGGTTTATGGTAGCCTTAAGAGAGTGAGAGTCTCGACTTTTTGAATACAGGATGTCGCACAATGTGTCAAATGAAAGTCCAACCTCACCTCAAAGGAAATCGAATAGTAGGTCTAGTATAATATAACTAGCTTTTGCCCGCGGCTTCGCTCGCGTGTACCATGAGTATTCCAAAGAACCAAAATATCAAGCAAGCAAGCATACAGGCAAGCAAGCAAGCACGCAAGCATGCAAGCAAGCATGCAAGCAAGATGCAAGCAAGCATGCATGCACGCAAGCAAGCAAGCGTGCAAGAAAGTGTGCAAGTAGTAAGCGTGCAAGCAAGCCTGACTAAACTTCAGGTAGATACGGTCCTTTACAGTATTTCTATATATACAATGTTTTTCACTAATTCAGAAGCGGGCACTAAAATAACCAGGCTTGTTAATAATATAAAACCTCTTATTACTTTCCCCTGTCCTGCATTAGGTATAATTCAATGTTTTCTTACCTTCTATGGAAACTTGACTAACTGGAAGCGCTATGTAGTGTGTACCTACTTCGCATTGATATTATACATATTATAGTATCTTGTTAAGATGTTGTGTGACCTAACCGTTAAGGAGTTATACCTTCCATCATCAGCTCATCTGAATAACCAGAAAGAATACAACTAAAGGTCTATACGTGCATATGATATTTAAAGAAACTTCCTATAACTCCTAACCGTTAAGGAGTTTAACCTTCCATCATCAGCTCATCAACATGAGATGATGTCTCCCAGACGCAAACACTTAAATAGCTTGAGAAAATATATGAAAACGTAATGCGTGCCTACAAAATTTGAGGGTTGCCCTCGATTTCCCTGAGATCTCGTCATCAGATCCTGATTTGGTGACAATGGGACCATCTCAGGAGTATATTATATTCTTTCGAAAAAAAGAAAATTTTAAAATCGGTCTACAATTGACCGAGAAATCGGTGAACATACCTACATAAAAAAATACATAAAGTGGAAAGCATAACTTCCTCCTCTTTTTGAAATCGGTTAAAGAGCCCTTTGTGGCCTAGTTACAGTATAAACTTATAAATTTTGAAATTTTAGTTTTCTACAACCAGTAAAACGCAAAATCCCGTTTTTCCCGTTTCCGTAAGAATTTCGGGAAATGCTTTCTTAATGCTCCCCTACACTCCCCAAGGAACCCACTTGCCAAATTTCAGCTTTCCATGACCAGTAAAACGAAAAATCCCGTTCTTCCCGTTCCCGTGAGAATTTTGGAAAATCCATTCTCAATGCTCCTTTACACTCCCCAAGAAACCTAAATGCCGAATTTCAGCTTTCTACGACCAGTAAAACGATAAATCTCGTTTTTCCCGTTCCCGTGGGAATTTTGGAAAGTCGTCTCTTAATCCTCCTCTACACTCCCCAAGCAACCTACATGCGAATTTCAGCTTTCTACGACCAGTAAAGCGAAAAATCCCGTTTTTTCCTTATCCCGTGGGAATTTCCGAAAATCCTTAAAACTGTTTTTTACTATTATAATTACCTATTACTATGCCAAATTTGAAGAGTCTAGTAATTATAGTTCATAGAATCCCGTTGGACTGAATATCCCGTTTTTTCTTATCCCGTGGGAATTTTGAAAAATCCTGAAATTAATGTTTTAACTAATGTATTAACTACTTGTGTATCAAAATTGAAGAGTCTAGTTATTATAGTTACTGAGATAAGGTCACTCGGAATCGAATATATAAATCCCGTTTTTTACCGTTCCCGTGGGAATTCCCAAAACTCCTTCCTTAGTGGATGCCTACATTGTATAAGGTATCTATGTGCAAAATTTCAAGTCTCTAGGTCCAGTGGTTTGCGATGTGCGTTGATATACCAAGATTTAGACATTTCAACCCCATCGCACCCCATCCAGGGAGATGGTATTTGACGTCCGCCACGTCGGATTTTAAAACTGTTGTTGTTTTCGTAACCAGCGACCCGATAAACCATAGAAACAATATCCATGTTGATTTCAGATTTTGTCACCCCCTTTCCCCCTTTCAGGGGTTGAATTCCCAAAAAACCTGAAACACGTGTTTATTCATTTATCGTTAGGGTACTTCTGTGAAGTTTCGAATAAAATAGTCGAACTAATCTTGTTTCCCCATACAAACTTTGGACCCTCGTTACACCCCCTTAGGGAGTGAATTTTGGAAAATCCTTCCTTAGTGCACCCCTAGACCTTATAAGGAACCTACGTGCCAAATTTGGAATCTCTAGGCCCAGTGGTTTGGGTTGTGCGTTGATATGTCAGTCAGTCAGTCAGTCAGTCAGTCAGTCAGTCAGTCAGTCAGTTTCTTCTTTTATATATATAGATTAAGATAAGGACATTTTTAGAGCACTGAGTGGTTTTAACCTATGGCCTCTTAAACAATTGACCGTGGGTTCAAACTGCGAGTCACACCTCGAAATTTTTCCGAATTTACGTAGTAAATTATATTTAAAATTTTTCAAGAGTTTTTCTTTTTGGAAGCTTTTGGTCTAGTGGTTTGTACCCTGCAGTGGGACGTAGGTATATTGGCAGGGATGATGATGTAGAGCTTTTCAATGAACGAAAACATTGTGAAGAAAAAGTTGTAATATGTAAAAAAAATGTGGTGAACTATGTGTTAAGTAATTCCTTCTCGGCTCAATTTTGCATGGGCACTGCGTACTATTTGATCCGTTTGATACGCAAAGTATTCAAAAAAGTTCTGAGGCTGACTTGTACAGGATCATAAAAGGCAAGCATTGTTGATCACAAACTTAGTTACTGGGTAGCGATAGTGCAAAACATAGATAGTGTGCTTGGTGGTATAAAATACTTTGTAGTATGTTGTCTTCGGGAAGGGCCCTCGGTAGTAACGTTTTTTTTTGGTTGCCTTTCGGTAAATTTGTTTACATATTCCCACTGCTGAGTATGTTCCCCTAATTTCCGAAAATTGGTTAATATTCTTTGCCGGGTGTCGGTATCAAATTTATCGTAACATTTTAATTTGCACGTAGAACGACACATCTTTTCTTTTTTCGTGGGTTTGCTTTGAATGTAGAACTTCTCTTTTGGTTTAATGAAATGGTCGAGCTCAGTAAATCACACTCTGATACTGTTATAAGAGAGGTAACGCTAGTTATGGGGCCTAGACTACTGGTAGGTGTAGGTAGTTTCCTGGATTCAGTCGGCAGCGGTGTCAATGGAGAAAACGAACTTCTAATGTTGCTTTTATTTTCAGTTTGGCTTTGTATTGAGATGTCAAAGCCTTTTAATGGGGATAGTATTTTCTGAGCTACTTAAAATAATTGACTCCTTATCACTGTTTATTGCAATTGGTAGTTTTTCTACCGTCGCTTCTAGGATAGACAAATTTGGCGTAGTCAAGTTTCTGTCTGAAGATAGTTCTTCTTCAACTATTCCCTCGAGGGTGGCCCATTGTGTGTCTCCAAAGGTACAAGTTGCAGGTAGCGAAGAATCTATTTTATTGACATTAAAAATACTAGGTACCTAATGATAGTTTGATATTCTGATCAACACAATACAATATCGAATCTGCCAGTTTCGATACAAAGTTAACAGCAAATTCCAACGTATAATATTGAAACTGGTAGTTTCGATACCAAGTCAATAGTAAATTCCAATTTACAATATTGAAACAGGCAGTTTTGATACCAGGTCAATAGTAAATTCCAAAGTACAATATTGAAACTGACACTTTCGCTTATTTAAGTCGGTAATACTATTAAATGTTCATAATTAATAATTATTTGTCAATAACTTGACCTTAACTGCACAGTATTCCTATTAACAACGTAAAATACACAATCTTTTTAAAATATAATTGTGGCATTGCTAGTTATATTTATGTGAATTTATTTAATTATATTAATTATTGATCATAAATAAATAGTAAGTAAAGGGTGGGGGCAGCGCCCCGCACGGCAGTCCGAGCTCAGCCCTGGCACAGAGCGGACGCTGCTTCTACCCCGTGCTACCTAAACACCAAGCAACAGTTGTTTTATTTATATCCCAAGTGCTAAACACCACAATTGGCGACGAGGATAAACTGTAAGTAAAGTTAAAAGAAAAATAATTGCTTACATTCGGTTACCAAAAGGCTATTACGACACGAGTACCTACCTGATAAATTTCAACAATAATTATAAATAATAAGGATATAACAAGCGCTAATATTTTTCAAGTAAAGCAATGACGTCTAATTTTATGCATGTATACAACTACATACTTAAGTGCCAAAATGTTAGATTAATTGTAAGATAAATTGAGCTGCACAGTTGTCTACCGGCGCTTGCGGACTTGTTGTAATTGTAGGTAGTGGGGAGGTACACTCCTATCGACTATGCAAGTGTGTCGGTAAAAAAAAAAAATATTTAGCGGCAATCATTACGCAATATAAAACAATATTATAAACTCTAAAAAATATAGACTTACTACTTACTTTGACTTCTGGTTTACTCTCCTGTGTGTACTCTATTTCAATACATTATTCTTATACTGTTTTGGCAGAGTTGTGTCTCTAAACTTGATTTGTTTGTGACAATTACAAAAAACAGCATTGCGCGGTTTTTAAGCTACCTGTTTTCTTTGTTTTTATGTGATTCTAGTATAACGCATTACTGTTCTCAATTATTTATGTTAATTTTTTTCATGTTGTTATTTATAATTGTGCAGGTAGCTTGCTTATACTTACTACTTTTAATATTATGTGGTACTAGTACATTGCTTAACTGCTCTTGTCTGGATGTCTCTTTTATTGCGCGCTGTGTTAGCCTATACCCACTGCCTATGATTTTATGTGATCCTAGTACATTGCTTGATTGTTCTCAGTTAACCGTTTTTGTTGTTGTGCAGTGTGTTGGCTTGTACCTACTGCCTTTGATCTTATGTTGTCCTAGTACTAGTATATTACTTGCCTGTTCTCGTTTGACTGTTTTTTTGATGATTGCGCACTTTGATAGACGGCATCTACTGTCTATGAACTTATGTGGTCCTAGTACACTACTTCACTTTTCTAGTTTAGTTGTTTTTATTTTCTGCTTTCAAATTATTGTAGCATTAAGTATTAATATTCTATGTTGCCCTGGTAGTGAAAAATTGGGCTGTTGCTTGTTTAATTTAGGGTTCTTAAATATTTACTACTGCAAGTGCATTTATATTGCTCTTGGGTTGTTATGCACTCCTAGTACCCGTCAAGATATTCTAATGCAGAATATAGTTGTGTTTAATTTGTTTAATATGCTTACGTTCACCAACCGGCTGCTCTGCTTGCCTGGTTGCAGCTGGTGTTACTTATTGCTATCTTTACAAGTTCGCACATACAGTTTAACATCTTACACATATCCAAATATTTATGTAAATTTACACACATTCATGACGCATACTCACACACACACATCATTCAATTGTACACATTCTTAACTACACATTTCATACACATACAAAACTCGGTCAATTAAACAATTCACAAATAACATTCTCCGCGCCATTCTCTCTTCTTCTTATTAAGTTTGATCCACTCTTAGTCGTATGTAAAATTCTTTACGTACTCTATTTCTCCCTGTTATTTAAATATAAAATTCTAATTAGCTTGAAACCTGTATACGATTTTATTATAAATTATTTTTGTAACCTCCTACTAAATATTAAATACTTGCCGTAATGTCTAGTCAACTTATGATTATTGAAGATATTGATGATACTGAAATAGCCCAGTCTTTTGTTTGTGACCCTCAGGACCTTAGACAACACTTACCTTTACACTCAAACTATCTCTCAATAGTATCGCAAAACATTCGCAGTATATATTGTAACTTCATTGATTTCCAAATTACTTTAACACAACTCGAGCTTGAGCCGGACATTATAGTTCTTACTGAATGCCGTCTACATGAATTCAAACCTATTCCTCAATTATGTCGATACGTCTCTTTTGTATCTCAAAATGTATCTAATCAAAATGATGGAGTTGTTGTTTATGTTAAGAATAACCTTAATGATTTTTCTTTTGAGGAAATAAACTTAGAAAATGCTACGTGTGTTCAGATCAAACTAGTTAACTTAATTATTCTGGGAATTTACAGGTCACCTGCTTGTGCCAATGCTCAACAATTTGTACACTCCTTAAATAAACATTTAGAATCCATAAAAACCTCACCTTCTATAGTTATAACTGGAGATATTAATATCAACTTAATTCCACGCCAAGAAGAGCAATTTTACGAGAATTTAAACCGTCAAACTTACCTTAACATGTTAAGTACCCACGGTATCCTCCCTGGCCTGCTTAGTCCCACGAGACTGAATAGTTGTCTAGATCACTTTATGTTAAAAATCTGTAAAAGTAACATCACTGCATACGCAGCAGTTCTTAATACGTCCATAACTGATCACTGTACCACATTTCTTGCTCTTGACAGTAACTTAAAACGGGTTTCAAGTTTGTCTAAAAATATGAAAATTAACTATGATGTTGCTAAAGAAAAACTTCTAGGAAAAAACTTGGACGCTTTACTTCTTTGTAATGATCCAACTCAAGTTATAGAAATTCTTACACTTAAACTGAGCGAGGCGATCAGTGAGAGTACAGAGGTAAAACTTATACCTAGAAATCAACGTACTATCAAACCTTGGATTACACTGGGTATTTTGCGATGCATAAATAACAGAAACAGGATGCAGCTCCGGCTCCGATCAGAACCGGAAAATGAGATACTGAGGGTCACATTCATTAGATATCGTAATTTCACTAGTAAAATACTTAAGTCACTCAAACGCAAACATGATAGACAATTATTAGAAAAAAATGCTAAGAACTCTAAGGCACTTTGGTCGTCAATTAAATCCATAACTAATTATAAACCTTGTAAATCAAATAACACAGAATTGTTAAAACATAAACCAACCCCTGAAGAATCTGTAAATTTCACGAACGACTTTTTTACCAATATTGGAAAGAACCTAGCTAATGATATAATTTCTAGGAATGCTCTTATCAATTATAACCTTAGTAATCAGCGAACAACTACCCCTTCGTCCTCTTTCGTCCTTTTAGAAACAGACCCAACTGAAATAACAAGCATCCTATTTTCGCTCAGATCCGATAGTGCACCAGGGTGTGATGGTATTCCTGTTAAATTTCTAAAGGACTGTTCTGAAATTGTTTCTCCCATCATTAGTCATTTGGCTAATCTCTGTTTTAATCAGGGACTTTTCCCAGTTCCACTCAAGAAAGCACTTGTGACGCCGGTTTACAAGAATGGGGAAAAATCTAACCCTAATAATTACAGACCTATTTCAGTACTTACAGCTATTTCAAAAATATTGGAAAAGTTAATTAACAATAGACTAGTCTCATATCTTAATAAATTTAATTTACTTTCAGAATCTCAATTTGGCTTTAGGAAGGGAAAATCTACGGAGGATGCTATCGTAAAACTAACATCTCTTATTTGTAATGAAGTAGATAAGGGAAATAAATCATTGGCAATCTTCCTAGACCTAAAAAAAGCCTTTGATACGGTCTCTCTCCCTATCCTTGTAAATAGGCTGGAGCAGGTGGGTATAAGGGGCAAAGCGCTTGATTTACTGTCGGATTACCTATCAGAACGTAACCAAAGTGTCAGAATAGGTAACTTCATTAGTAATGACTCAGTGGTCTCCTACGGTGTCCCACAAGGCAGTGTACTCGGTCCCACACTTTTTCTGATTTATCTTAACGAGCTTACTAACATGAACATTAAAGATGGTCATATCATATCGTATGCGGATGATACCGTAATAGTGTTCACTGGGAGTTGCTGGAAATCGGTTCATGGCGCGGCTGAGAGTGGTTTACAAATTATAAATTCTTGGCTTACAAGTAACTTACTTACCCTAAATATCACTAAAACCAACTACATCTGTTTCACTAAAACCAACAGTACACAACCATCTGTTGGACTCCAGTTAAAAATTCACACCTGTAATCCTTCATTTGACTCCCACTGTATGTGCCCTTGTTTGGAAAAAGTTTCTACAACTAAGTACCTTGGCATCATTATTGACCAACGTTTATCATGGCATCCTCACATAGAGTACATCAATAATAGAATCCGGAAACTAATTTGGATTTTCAAAATTCTTAGGCACATTTGTAACTCCTCGTTGTTGGTTCGTATATACACTTCACTTGCACAATCAATTATGACCTACTGCATTCCGGTTTGGGGGGGAGCTTCTAAAATTAAGTTTCTCGAGGTTGAAAGAGGGCAGAGGTGCCTACTTAAGACTATGTTTTTTAAACCTTACAGGTACCCAACAACTGAGTTATACAATTGCTGTAAGCTTCTAAGTATGCGCAAACTCTATATTACGTTAGCAATCCTTAAACTGCATGTTAACCTAACTTTTAAACCTCAGGCTACCAAGCGTAGAAGAGAAATCACTGTTGCTCCTGTCCCCTCTTTCAAATCTGTGTTTGCAAGCAGACAGTACTGTATACAATCACCGCATATGTATAATGTAATCAATAGAAAAATACCAATTTTCTCCTTGAACCAGTTTGATTGTAAAAAAGCGCTTATTAGTTATATCATGGATCTCACCTATAGTGAATGTGAAAAGATCCTTTTGTATTAATATAGCTACCTATACTATCTTTTGCTATCTTGTATGTTGGGTTGGTGACACACGCGCACACACACACTCTCTTTCACACACACTCACATACACAATCATACACACACACACTCACTCACTCACTCACTTACTCACTCACTCACTCACTCACTCACACACACACAAACATGCTTTAGTTTTTTTTAAGATATAGAATAAGTATTTGAGTAGAAATGTTCTATTTTTTGGAAGAGCGAGGTCTTCTGCTACAGGTAATTTATTAACCTACTAGAAGGCCTCAACCTCATCGTGTAATGTAATACAGTTTTATCAATAAACGATTATTATTATTATTATTATTACCCCCATCATGAGAACTATAACTATACCAAATACCCTTGCATTCATAATGAAATATCATACCTTTTGGAAACCGATTGTATCGAAATAAATAGTGGGAAAAAGAAAGAACTAATACCCTGTAGGTATTTGTGAGTGAGTGTGTGTATAACCTCCTAAGGCCCGCGCTACTAGAAAATATAATTAAACATTCGGAATAAATAAGTGTTTAAAATAACAAAATTGGCAGTTAAAATTTTGAAATACTAACCGTCAACGGTAAAATAACTATATGGGTTTTGTTTAATTATGTACGTGTTATTATGTAGCGGGGTTTTAAGAGGATAAAAAGGCACAAAATAAGCCAGTCAAGTGTTTAGTACTGGCGGTATATGATTTCTATACCCAACAAGTTACGTGTGTGCTAAAAAAAGAAACAAAAAAAGGCACAAAATAAGCCAGTCAAGTGGTTAGTACTGGCGGTATATGATTTCTATACCCAACAAGTTACGTGCGTGCTAAAAAAAAAAAAAAAAAAGTGCCTAAATGCTATCAGTGTTATTAAAATAATAACATTAGATTAGCGTGAAAATCAACAATGAATGTGTTATTCAACTGAGTGAGGTTTTAAGAGGATATAAAGGCGCAAAATAGCCAGTCAAGTGTTTAGTACTGGCGATATATTATTATGATTTCTATACCTATCTAGGGTACGTGTGTGCTAAAAAAAAAAAAAAAAAAAAAAACAAACAAACAAAGTAGTGCCTAAATGCTATCAGTGTTATTAAAATAATAACATCAGATTAGCGTGAAAATCAACAATGAATGTGTTATTCACCTGAGTGAGAGCGAGAGAGAGTGAGTGAGTGGTTAAGGGTACAGATTGGAGTGAGTTACATTGTAGGTTTAAAATACATGGCAAGATACACGCTTGTTTAACTGTAGTCTAAATGTTAGTAAAATTTTGTTGTAGTTTACATTTAGTTACTGTTTAAATACAATTAGACTAGCCTATGATTTTGAATAAAAAATTCAATACGTAATTCGAGGTAAATAAAAAGTAGACACAGTGTCTACAGACGAATTGAAATGTTGCGATTTCAAAACCTTCATCAAATTGGAAAGTAAACATGCACGCATGAATGTTGTGTCTGTGGGTTGTACCTAAATAGAGATCTAAAAAAAAAAGGGACGAGTGCTGTGTCTGTGGTTAACCTGGGTTAACGAGTTTTTAAATGACAGCTGTCGGGAAAAGTGTGTAAAGAAAACTAACGGTGTTTTGGGTTGTAATCAAGAAATAAAAAGTAAATCACAGGATAAGAGTTTAATTTGAATATATAAAAATGAAAAGTTAGAGGAAAGCGTTGTATTTAGTTCAGTGTCTTAACCGGTATAGAGCAAACTTCAATTTGTAGTACTTCCGGTTCAAGTTTTATTGACACCAGCGACATCCCTGTGAAATTGTTTTTCATATATATTATGTGTTCATTGCTTATACTCCATAACATTATGGTAGGATATTATATTATGAAGTGCTATCCTTAAGCTTACTGGTGAGTATGACTTCAGATAAACTATTATTCTATCGAACTAGGATCATTAATATCTGTGACACTACTAAATTCAACATAACATTTGATTCTGACGACACTAAAGTACCCTCAAAATTTAGAAACAAATTAGTAGAGAAAAAAGAAGCATGGGACTGATCGAATGTGTCCTAGCTATGTTGCTCGACAGAGGCAACGCAGGGGTATAGTCAGTCAGTGGTAAACTACAGTCTGTTACGCTCGATAGTCGTGAATTTTATTGTTGGGTCTACCTAGTAAAGTCAGATAAAGTAAATTAAAGTACCTGGTAGTAATAAGGAGTAGGTATTTGATAGATAGTACCGAACAAATTGTGTGCCTTGTTGAGATTTGTGACTACCCGACCGAAATCTCATTTCATGTTTTACCTGACGCGTACATCAATAGCGATATGCTGATAGACCACGAAATTTTGAGCAAAGGTTTTAATCGCGGCGCGATTATAGGGTCTGGCCCTAACGAGCTTTTAGCGCATTTATTGCATTCATTTAACCCCTTGCCGTATCATTACTAGCAAAGCGTTAGTTCTGAAATTCATGTGTAAGATATTTAAGGTTTTACTTTTGCTCGACAGGAAAAATCCAAAGTCTTCTCTAAAAATAAAATAAATCCTTAGTACGGGGTAAATACTGCGTAAATACTGTACTGGTCGTGACTTTCGTGTTTCCCCCTGGTCCGTAGCGTAGTTCTTCTTCGGCCATCGGACGGGGAATTTGTGTCGCTTGTGCTTACGCACGGCTTGATTCTAAATACTCTCACGCACACGTACACGAGTGCATAGTATGCCTAAAATCTATTAGCACAAGAAGCTCGGTGCAGCCTTAACAGTTCTCGTTGGTGAAATTATTTTACTACACGTTTTCCAACTACCCGTATGACAGTGCGAGATTCGCTTAGTTGATCCGAGTCGTACCGTACAAAAGCGACCGTGCAAGTGGTTCCCTACCGAGGGTACATAAGGTAATGTGCAAACGTGTAAACTAACTTTTAGACGCTAACATAATTAAAATCGATTCAATCGCCATTCGCAAGCTCCGTGCTTCTAATTGAGAAACAAGACTGTAACAAACGTATGTGTTACCACGAAGTAACCAAAAAGACTGTGCCGGACAGATACCTATTGCCATTAATTTCGGATCAGATTTCCCGTTTACATGATGCCAAATTATTTTCTAAATGAGATTGTGCTAGTGGATTTCATTTGATACCAGTGAGTGACGAATCAATTTGAACGTACTGTTGGAAAATCTGGTACTTGGGGTCTACAGCTCATAGTAACAACACACGTTTGCCTTGATGCGTTAATCAGAGCCTGAAAGATTATAATCTTCCCGCACATTGTAAGGCGCATTTCTAAGTCAACCCACATATGTCACAACTGTGTTTTTAAACCCTTTTCGGGTAGGTTTAAACTCTAAGCACGATAGGTTAAAGAGTATGCCAGAGATTCATGTGCCATTTGAAGTAGACGAGGGATTTCTGGGATGATAGAGCTCAAGTGGGTACTCTAACAGCCGTATTGAGTCGACTATGCCAGTATGTAGCCATAACGTAGTCGTAGCCCGGTAGAAATCGGCAACTCATGGGGAAACCCGTTAGTCCGTGGGTGCGCGGTGCGCGTTTGGTCTGGTGGAGGTTGTGGTCCGAGGGACCGTAGTGTGTAGTCAGTGGATGATGCACATGTGCGCTGAGGTCCAGGTGGACGCGCGTATAGCAGCTGGTGCTAGCTGTTCGGCTGTGAGAGCCGTGCTGTTGGAGTGATTACTTGGGTGGTCTTAGATTTATTGTTTATGGCGAATGGTACATAACTCTTTCTTTTCTTTCTCCATGCCCATTAAATGTAGAATTTGTGCAAAATTGTAGTAGTTGAATGAATGGAAGATTTTTAATTAATAATATTAATAAATATCACAGGACAATTCACACCAATTGACCTAGTCCCAAAGTAAGCTCAGCAAAGCTTGTGTCATGGGTACTAGGCAATGGATAAACATACTTATATAGATAGATACATACTTACATACATATTAAACAGCCAAGACCCGAGAGCAAACATTCGTATTGTGTGTATAACACAAATTGTGTGGATAGTTTTATTTGTGTTGTAAGCTATTTGATAAAATAGACGGATTCCTGAAATTATGGTTCCGACTGGGATTTTATGTAGAGTCATGGAGTTGACTCAGCGATCCCGTGGGGATGCGCGTAGTGTGGGAGACTAAATAGCCCTACGGGATACCTCTTTTGTTGATTTTTGTGATTAATGAGTCCGTAGAGTAAATAGGCTGCAAAATGCAAAATGGTGATGGTACATAGCGCTCTTGCATTTAGTGATTAGCCTGTTAACAGATACTAAGTACGTAATAAGGGGCTATAATGCTGCCGCCAATCATTATGTTGTGTGATATTAGTTAAATGAGAGTATAAGCGATGGCGTTTTACGCAATTACGTACGTGGTAGATAGTGTCAGGTATGACCGAACGGTATACTGTGCTATGGTCCTATTGTTTCAGAGTAAACACACGAGGACGTGTGTCTGCGCAGGATGGCCGTGTCGGAGACGGACGGTCATGAGTGATGTAGTTTGTGGTAGTGTCTATACATAAATAGATACACGCTGTCTCGGGCACACCACAACCAGGGTGCCGCGTCAGTCACACGAGAGCCACGGGCGAGAGCGGCCGCGAGTCATTGCTGCGTGTGAGTGGGCGAGCGAGCCAGTGTATCCACCCCTTGAGGGTCACGAGGGGTCAATTATAAATTAAAGTGATTGGAAAAAGGAAGAGATGTGGCATTGCTAGTTATATTTATGTGAATTTATTTAATTATATTAATTATTGATCATAAATAAATAGTAAGTAAAGGGTGGGGGCAGCGCCCCGCACGGCAGTCCGAGCTCAGCCCTGGCACAGAGCGGACGCTGCTTCTACCCCGTGCTACCTAAACACCAAGCAACAGTTGTTTTATTTATATCCCAAGTGCTAAACACCACAATAATCACTAAAAATGTTCAAACTTACCAGCTTTAGGTTTTTCATTATCGGTTTCTCGCTTGGCTGCACTGTCTTTTGTTATCAAACCAAGATTTTTTTAGATTTCAACGCATTAAATCTGTTGTACCTCATTATTACGTGTTTTAATAATAAAAATCATAATAAAATTGTAACAGTTATTAGCTGATTGGTCGCTTGTTGGCAACTGACCGCCTCGCGGGCTTGTGCGACGTATACTATTGAAGCTGTTAGTTTCGTCTCGTTTACACGACAATAATTCCCACGTAAACAATCGAATGTAGACTTTCGATGATCTACTACGGAACTGTTATATGTTTTCGATGTTTTACGACTCAAATATCTGCTGTAAAATAAGAATTTTCTTTTTTCCTTTCGGGGGTATAAAATATAGCTTAAAAGAAGTAGATTGCACGAATAAAAAAAAAACGGCAATTTTGAGTTTCGATGATTTACATAGGGGCCATCGAAATGCCTGATTTCCATTGCAAAACGGAAGCCTCCCCCAAGGCTCGTCAAACAGATCGGTCCTGCGCCATCCGCATTCAACGCTTTCCCATAACCTTAAACAGGTCGTCGCTCCATCTTGTCGGAGGCCTACCTACACTGCGTCTTCCGGTCACGAGGGCGACGGAGAGGGCTATGCTCGGAGTTTCTCTGCGGAATCGCATTAAAAATTATATAATATCCGCGCAAGAACTAAAGTCACCGACATAGCTCGAAGAATCGCCAGACTCAAGTGGCAGTGGGCAGGGCACATCGCTCGTAGAATGATGGCCGATGGGGCCGAAAGGTTCTCGAGTGGCGTCCGCGGACCGGAAGACGCAGTGATTTACTGTGTTCTGTGTTATTGATTAATACAACTAATCTCATCTGAACCTAATCAAGATACACCGATAGATTCAATACGGAATTGCAATTAAGTCCCAATTAGCAGTTTATCTATCAAATTATATTGGTTACTAGGAAGTAGACTCACGGTTTTGAGCGTTGGAAATATGTGTGCATCTTATTTGCTCCATTTCTGCGTAGGTAAGTACATATAATCATTAGATCTAGCTGGACTTTGTATGAAAAAAATCCATGCAAAATTTCATTTCAACGATTGAGATTTCGGAAAATTAATATGCGCACATTCCGTTTTAGCGTGAAAGGCGTTCACGGACCAGAAGACGCATTCCATCGGCCATCAGTTCTATGACCTATTTTCCCTGCTCACTGCCACTTAAGTCCAGCGATTCTTGGAACTATATCGGTGACGTTAGTTCTTGCTCGGATTTAATTTCTAATGTTATCCCGCAGAGAATTTTTGAGCATAGCCCTCTCCAACACCACTACCTTGCGTTTTCTTATGAGGGCCATCGTTAGTGCCACCCGTCGAGCGTACCGCTTTTTTTTTGTAGTAACAATTCTAAACTGTTGTGCGCACACGTGTGCGCACAGGACGCTCGACGGGTTAAAAGTCATCACTGGCACCACACACTGGTCAAAGACTGTTGACTTAAGACACTGCATCATCATAGCCGTGAAGGCTTAGTGGTTGGACCTATGGCCTCTCAAGAAGAAGGTCGTGGGTTAAAATTCCGGCTTGCACCTCTGAGATTTGCGGAATTTACGTGAGAAATTACATTTGTAATTTACCATGAGCTTTACGGTGAAGGTAAACATCGTCATTGAACTTGCGAAGAAATTCTATGGTGTGTGTTAAGTTACCAATCCGCTCTGGGCCCGCGTGGGAACTACGGCCCAAGCCCTCTCATTCTGAGAGTAGGCCTGTGGCCTGCAGTGGGACGTATATAGGCTGGGTTGATGATAATGATGATGATGATGATGATCATCACAGACTACCGGACACAGAAATTTGAAAATACCGTGATCCCGCAGTTTGATAATTGCATACGCCCCGAGAATATTATTTCAAGTTATAAATCTAAAGAGAATAAATTAACGAGTTGTCTCGTAGTTCCTACCGTGCAGGCCACGATTGTTTAGTTTGTTAACAATTCATTGCGCGGGCAAGATGGTCACGATGCTGCGGTTGTTTAACAAGATACGCAATGTATTTGATAATCACCGATATTTCGTTGTTCTGATGTCCCTAAATTACCTGAATACCGGGTACCGTACACCTTACCCGTGCCTCCAGGTTTATAATAGCTTCATCAGTGTAAGCTTAAATGATTTTTAAGATTGATCGCACCCGAAATATTCTGCGAGTTCCCAAAATAAATAAGAGGAGAGCCTTACATTATTTACACTCATCCTAGGATCCAAGTATACGACCTTCACCGATCTGGTTAATGGATGAAAAAGTATTTTGTATTAAATTAAATATGTTAATTAATATAGTGCAAGTGGGTTGACTAAAAAATTTCAGTCCAGTATTATATTTTTTCATTTTAATGCTTCGGTTAATAGACATATGAAATACAATACAATACAATACAATGACTCTTTATTGTACCTACACTAGAAATAGTAGGCGATACAGAAAACAGGTACACAGAGAGAAAGTTAAGTTAGATTCATCAGATACAGCCTGGTGACAGACGGACGGACGAACGGATGGACAACGAAGTCTCAGTAGGTAACAGGGTTTGGTTACGGATCCCTAAAAACCGGTCAAGTGCGAGTAGAACTCGTACATGGAGGGTTCCGTATCTCCGTACAAAATTTAAAAAATAGTTCAGGTAAAGAAAGGTCGAAATGTAAGAACTAAAATCGCAAACCTTTAGGTAGGTTTTGAAAATCTTCTATACAGCATAGGATCGCTCACTCGTATGCGCGCGGCCATGGCTAAGGCTGTAAATCTCTTCTCTCTCTCTTTTTCAACCTTTCACCACCCAATGCTGAGTGTAGGTCTAGGCTGTAAATCGTTGCCTAGCAAATGTCAGCTGTCGCCTAACAACCAGCGCCGCTGTTAAAAACGCTGAATGTCAAAACTATTTTCTTGCTGCTGTCAAACTGGTGGCGTTCTGCAGAATCAACCGCAAACCTGTCATCGTGACAGACGTTGGCCCAAGCCTTAACCTTTTCGACGCCAACGACACATATATCAGCACCGCAGGTTCTACGCCAACGACTGATATATCAGTCACGGCGTGCAGAGCGATATCTACCCACATGCATATCCGTAGGGTTCAACTTCGCGTTTGACATTCCGATGTCATGGCGTATGGGTGAGAGCGGTTACCTATCATATTCTCGAAAAGCTCATTTCCGAATATTAAAATCCCGAAAACGAAACTCCTTTTTTTCATTTTCCAAATGATTGTTTGTCCGAAATTTTATTTACCATATTTTCTTTTGCCAAATGTTTTAAAATCCATTTTTTTATTTGCCAAATGATACAAAATCCAACTGCATGAAATTCCGTAGGATCATTTGCCAAATATATATTTATTCCGCAAAATTATTATTCCGCAAAGGTCAGGGGTACAAAAGGCGACCATACAATAAAATTATGTGTGGAGCGTAAAATTCATTTTGTTGTTTAATGTTGCCCAAATATTTTATTGAGTTTGCTATGTGGGTAGGGGGTTTTGTAGGTGGTTATAAAAAAAATAACTAACACCAAAGGCTAATGCGGGAGCTTCGCTCCGCTACGCTCCCGCATTAACCTTTGAACCTAATCTATCCGAGTCGCTTCCGCTCCGAACCGTCTTGCTCGCTCGCTAAAAATTAAGCAATGTTGTCGTACTCTGATGTGAGGTTAGTTATATCTACCTACCATAAATCATAATAACATACTTTCGGCTTTTCGTTACATTTAGATTATGAAAATAAGGCAAATAAAAAAATGGATTATTGTAATTCGGGATTTTGAAATTGTTGGCAAATAAAACTGTGATTAAATGAATCCGTGGCATTGTGAAGTTGTGGAAAAACAAAACATATGGAATTTAAAAGGTCGGTGAACCGTTTTCGGATAAATGAAATTCGAGTAAAGGAGTTTCTAAACATCGATAGGTTCCCGTGAGAGCTGTTGTATTTGACAGAGCGTTGAAAAGGTTAAGGCCACCACTAAGGGAAATAATAAAAAAAACGCTGAAAAATACACTTTTCTTGTTATGATGACGCCCTTTAATTTTTAACTTTATTTTATTTAAGTATTTGTTGGTATAACGGCCACAGTAATACATAATCGGTGAAAATTTCAAGTGTCTAGCTAGCTATTACGGTTCTAGAGATAGAGCCCTGTGACAGACGGACGGACAGACAGACAGCGGAGTCTCTGTAATAGGGTCCCGTTGACACCCTTTGGATACGGAACCCTAGATTTTGATTTTGTAGTGGTAGAGCCATGTTGTAGCTAGCCGCTGCATCACGAATGGGCCGGCTCATCCGGGGCAGTACCACCCTCTCACAGAACACCGGCGTGAAGCAGCAGTAATCCTGCTTGCGTTTCGTACGGTCAGTGAGAGTGCCGGGGCCCAATACCTCACCCCTTCCCTCTCCCCCTTCCCCTATTTCCTCTCCTTTAGGGCCGACAACGCACTGGCATCGTGTAAAGCGCTGCGGGTGTCTATGGACAGTGGTGTTCATTTAACATCAGGTGACCCACTAGTTCGTTTGTCTGGCGTATCAAACATAAAAAAAAAAAAAAGATTCTAATTGAGAGAGATCCGTTTAGTATTCATACACTAGCGCGTAACTTATATTTACAGTATAAAACGTAAGGGGTTTGACGACACATAAAGCACAAGGAACGGGATTCAAACCCGCGGCAAGCATTACTGCCGGCGACTGCACTGCTCTGCGCTACGGCGAGGCGTTCAAGGGAAATTGGTGTGTGAGTGCCACAGGGACTGTTTTATAACAGTATCACAACCAAAATACAGTATTTTAATTGTTTTTTAACGGACATCCTGGCGGGGGCCAATGCCAATGCAAACAAAGTACGATACAACATAGGTCTCTTCAAGGCTAGAGTGAATAAGCTGTTACTGAAACGGTGAGATGTCTGTCTGTAAAAAAAAAATTCTGCACATACACACATCACGCCTGCACACGAAACACATGTACATTTATGTTTCGGGGCTACTTTTAGCAATTTTAGCCCCGTTTTTTCGTGGTCCCATTATTTTGTCCCATTAATGGGACCACGAGGGAGAACTGTTTCTTGTAGTCCCATGACTATTTATCTACTTCCTGTATATAAAAATAAGAGTGTGGTTTGCTAATAATGTAAAAAAGTTGAAAACAAAAATATCAACTTTATTCAACCAAGAAATTACAGTTACGTGATATATGTAGTAACATCCATCCACCATCCATCACACGTTATCCTATTTTTTTTTCAAAAAATGCCTCAAAAAGTATGTCTATGTCTTCTTTCTGTTTTCAGTTCAGTTCTCCCTCGTGATCTCATTAATGGGACAAAATAAATCCACAGAAATACGGGACATTTTAGGTTTAAAGTTAGATTAAGTAAAAAGTTTTAAGCTAGGTCAATAGTGACAAGTTGCCAGCCTAACTCCTACAATATCATCATCATCATCATCATCATCATCATCATTTCAGCCGTAGGACGTCCACTGCTGGACATAGGCCTCATTGACGATCAATCATTACGGTTGGAAGCGACTTGCATCCACACCGAACTTGCGGCCTTCACCAAATCGTCCGTCCATCTCGTTTTAGCATGCCGCCCTAAGACCCCAGTGGAGGGCTTTGGTTAAAACCAAAGTCCGTGAGTTTGAGCTCCACCGGCGCGCCGAACTCGACACCAAGCGCGATGAGTTAAAAGCCCGACCACCTGTATACTTAAAGATACAATGTAAAAGGTGATTCTGTTAAATTATATTTGTGCTAAGTGACAAGTGGCAAAACAAAAAAATGTTATAAAACTTTTTACATCATATTAGTAAACCAAATTAATAATGCAATTTAAGAGCTAAAATATTTCTTACAGATAGCAAACGCCAAATCCAAATGAATAGCAATGTTGCCTTTAAGTAGCAACCAAAAATAATGCAGCTAAAAGAGAGGCACAAAGTAACTGAAATATAGTCTAAGTGCTATTTTAAACGAGACTGCCATTTTATTAAAAATGACACCCATTGTGACACGTTTAGAATGAAACTGACTCAATTCGACATAATATTCTTATTTCAAAACCAAACTTTGTGTGACAAAAACCAGAGGCCATTTTGTCTAACGCGCGGATGCTTGCTATCTCATTCACTATTTCTTTCTGTCAAACGGTATGAGATGTTGACAGAAAGAGATGTTGAAAGTGATGGCAAGAGCCTGCGCGTTAGACTATACGGACTCTGGTTTAGGTTTCAAATGAGAATAATTATTATATACTATAAAGGTTTAGGTACTAGGTAAATGTAAACAAACATCAGCTGCTAACACGACCAAAAGTTATGGCGTCGGGTTAACCAGCCAAATGCAGTATTTGTAATTGAGTATCACGCGTCACAATTTCGACGTACTCTTTAGTTTAGTCGCATAATATGGAGTTTTTTTTACATTAAGTAAAGTAGCTCACCTAAACCTTTATACTTAGTATAGAATGAAGTCAGTTTCATTCTGTACGTGTGTTGCGCCGTACTGTTATTCTTCTGCGTACTATGATTCGTGAATTTTCAGCATTCCATATTTTCCCTCGTTTTAAAGCTCTCCCCTTTCCACGCTTCCTTTGTTAAAGCTCTTTCACTGCAGCTTTTGTCTTCAAGTGGCCGGAGGCGTTACTATTAATACGCAAGGGTTATTTTACAGAATAGTTCATGAATATTTAACGCTGCAATAACATATTATAAAGCTTCGTTTAGAAGATGAGAGGAATGGGTCTTAAACATTTCTTTGTTCGTGTCACTTCTGAGGACATTGCAAAAGTTAAGGGTCTATACTTCTATAGCCAATATTTTTTAGTCAAGTCTACATCGGCATCGTGTGTGTGCGCGTACGCTTAGCCAAGTTTCAGCCCATTTAAATAACTTTTTCTCAAACATGCTATGAAATATTGACGTTATGTTCCTTATAATACGCCACGAAGTGTCACGTTGCAGGTGCAGGTGCAGCCGGTGGTGGAGGACGACGAGACGAGAGGTCAATAATGGAATTTCATACAACTTTGCTGGCCAAGGCCAGCAAAGTGAAACTGACTTCATTCTATACTAAGTATAAAGGTTTAGGTGAGCTACTTTACTGGCCAAGGCCAGCAAAGTGATCGTCTATTGTTTCATACCATGACGTTTATAGGTCTATGGCATCATAGCATTTAGCCATTAAAAAAAACTATAAGCAATATTTGCGTTTTGGTTCATTAAGACATTCTGCCACTACGCTTATTTAAGGTAAGGTAAGATGATGATGATGATGATGATGGTGTGATGATGATGGTGATGATGATGGTAATGATGATGATGGTGATGATGATGATGATGATGATGGCGATGATGATGATGATGATGATGGTGATGATGAGATGATGATGATGGTGTGATGATGATGTTGATGATGATGATGATGATGATGGTGATGATGATGATGGTGATGATGATGATGATGATGATGATGGTGATGGTGATGACGATGATGTTGATGATGATGTTGATCATGATGGTGATGATGATGATGGTGGTGATGGTGATGCATGTTTGAGAAAAACTCTATACAAGCCTTGGCCACGAACAGGGATTGCCGGCCTCGTATCTCTAGATGGCCTCGTTAACACTCGGCCATCTATAACTACTCGGCCGGCAATCCCCTATTTCGCGGCCGCTGCAGTAATGTACTATTCTTCTCTACTATCTTTATCCAAGAATAAAAACTTAATAAAAATAATAAAAACCTGATTTTGCACATCTATATCGATACTTATAAAGTTAAATGAAATTAAAATTATTTTTATTTTTATTTTTCCGGCCACTTTTGTAATTTAAGTTAATGTAGTCGTAATTTGTCACTGACTAGCTGATCAGAGGATTGATTGAAAAGAGGTGGTTATAAAAAAACCGACCAAGTCCGAGTCGGACTCGTGCACGAAGGGTTCCGTACAATTATCTATAAAAATCACGTTTGTTGTATGGGAGCCACCTTAAATATTTGTTTTATTCCATTTTTTAGTATTTGTTGTTATAGCGGCAACCGAAATACATCATCTGTGAAAAATTCAACTCTCTAGCTATCACGGTTCCCTAGATACAGCCGAGATACAGCCTGGTGACAGACGGACAGACGGACGGACAGCGGAGCCTCAGTTTTTACCCTTTGGGTAGGGAACCCTCAAAAATAGATCTTACTACTAATATTAC
Organism: Archips xylosteana; assembly: GCA_947563465.1. Lineage (NCBI taxonomy): Eukaryota > Metazoa > Arthropoda > Insecta > Lepidoptera > Tortricidae > Archips > Archips xylosteana. Next base: position 3,146,267 of record OX387356.1, read on the forward strand.
CTCAGAATTATATACATATTCCCCCGCCATCCCCCCCCCCCCATGTGATCCGGAGAAGCAAATAATTTGCAATAAAACAACATTGCGACTATAAATTGAGATGTAAGGTATCCTATCTCTCAAGTTGGACCAAACTGCGCACGGATATATATTAAGATTTCATTAAGACGGGGTTTTCTTTTTATATATTTTTTAAGTATGTTTCATTTTTTTTCTCTTGTAAAAACTTATTTTTTCTCGAAATATTTCTAAAATTGTAAAATTTAATTTTCTTATTAGTTACCTAGTTACCTTTAGTTAATTTCATGTACATGAATATGAATAAAATTAGATCCCAAATATTCCATAAAAATGACAAAATACTTATCACGTTCCCTGTCCTGTATATCCACTTGGAAAAAAATAACTCACAAATCAACATAGGTAGACAAAAAGATTTATGAAAATCGGTCAAGCCGTTTCGGAGGAGATAAATAACAAATACCGCGTCACTCGAGATTTTTATGTATTAGAAGATAGATTAGATTAGATATAAAATTACAATTTTGATTTCTTTATTTAAATTACACTTCAAGTTAACTTTTTGAGTTCAGATTAGGATTTAGATGGTGCCATTGGTATCCTATAGAACTGCTTGTATATGTCGTCCCAAAAGCGGGCGCGTTTCTCGTTGAGTGAACCCTTCAGATTTAACTGTAAACCGAGTTCCATGTGAGGAGATCTGTTGACTCCAACAGGCGGCCAAGCTGGTAATTTTGATCCATCGGGCACCGGTTTTCTGAAAGATTAGAAATAGGTATCAAATAATTTGAGAAGTTTCACAAATGCAGCGTTTCACGAAAACTTCACTAATATTTGTAGTTATTTCTATTTGCCTCTAGTAGCTGCTTGTTGAATATTGTATAATTAGTATCCTAAGGGAAAAATAATTTCCTGTGGTCCACCCAGGAGAGCTATAGGCAAAAATATTTTCCTGTGGTACACCCAAGTGAATTATGGAAAAAGATAATTTCCCATTGTTCATCTAGGTGAATTAGGTGTGTGGACCACGGGCAATAGAGTCATTCATCAACTCTTTCTTTATGCCTTCTTAATACGTGAGTTTAAAATAAAATCAAAAACCCAAATTGCGTTGTTTACGTTTAGTTAAGTTCGGTTAAGTTAGTTAGCAGTTAGCACTTAATAGAAAATAATAAAGGGTTGCTAAATGGAGTTTTTGTGAAATGATACACGTATTCAATGTTGGATGTGAAAATGTAAAATAAATCTAATAGTTACATAAAAATGTTTATAAAACAATGGAAGGATAGATTATCGTTTTATTTTTAGTAACATTGTAACACTGAAAAAACCAGAAACAAAATATGCTGAGGTCGGAGATCGAATCCGTGTCTTCGTCCGTTCGGGACGCGGATTTAAAGCATAAATTTCTCGGATTATTTTCATATCATAATGCTTAGTACAATACAATACAATACAATGACTCTTTATTGTACACCACAAAGAAAACAATACAGAAAAACAAGTACATGGAAAAAATATACAAGGTAAGCAATAGGCGGCCTTATCGCTTCGAAACGATCACTTCCAGGAAACCATTTTACGAAGGAAAACAACAAGGAATGTATTATTTATGCTTACTGTTGAGACAAAGATTTATTTTTTTTGTGTTGTAAAAAGTCAAAACTTACCCTGTAGTTATGAAGTTTAGCCAGAGTTCAACCATTATTTTTTTCATCTTCTTAAAGTCTTCTGAATCATCTTTAAACCCGAAAAACTTATTTGATTCATGAACTACCATAGATTGAGCGCAATGTCCAGCTCCATGAATATTTTTCATAAATTCTGGTAATCCTATATTGTCAGGGAATGGCTTATAGTAGGAGAACTCGTAAAGGTAAATGGAATCGCTACCAGCATCAACTTGTAATTTCACGGATCTCAGATGAGGATAAGCAAACATAATATCTGAGAAATAGTCAATGTACCCTTGCATAGTTGTCTCAGATACAAGTTCATCACCAAAGTAAAATTTCTTAATTTTTTGAGCAACTTCTTCTTTCTCCTTATCGTCACTGAATTGCAAATCAGCAGGTAAGAAGTTTGAAAAGTTTTCGTTCATTCCGTTCTTCCATTGTGAGAAGGTTCCAATACGAAAAAGACCCTCCATATTTGCGCAACCATATAGAACAGGTACTTTCCGATTTTTGCCCTGAGCTAGAATGTTCACCGGTGCATCTTCAAGGAATTTTTCTACACCTGTATCGCTCTCTATGCACGGTGTAAAGACAAAAGTTGAATCACTTCTATCAAAAAATGCATCTGACGCTAGTACATCAAAAGACAAAGTGGAGTAAAACTCTTCGAGAGCATTTATATCATCCACATTGTTAAAATTCAATTGTTTCGCGAAATTTTTTGCGTTTTGCACTGGATCAATCTGAACACTCCAAACGCCGACGCTAGCACCACTCTCTGGTATAGCTTTATTGTATAGACCCTTTGTCATATCAGAGAGTAAGAGGAGGTCTACCGCCGAGGAACCTGCACTAAAGCCGCCGATGGTGACGTCATCAGGATTCCCACCAAAATTAGCTATATTTTTCTGCACCCAGCGCAAGAGCGCGACTTGGTCCTTCATGCCTGCGTTGCCGGGAGCACTTTCTGTACCCAGACACAGGAAACCGTATACCCCGAGTCGATAGTTAAAAGTCACAGCTACTACTTTTTTAGTTCTCACTAGACCCGTTGGTACCAATGCTTCTCCAAAGCCTATTTCATAACCTCCTCCGTGGACATAGACAAGAACTGGGAGGTTGGTCTCATTTGTGTCTGGCATGTAAACATTTGCAACCAAACAATCCTCTCGTTCTTCATATCCTGTCAAGTTTAGGAACTGGTGCCGTCCTTGAGGGCATACTATGTTCTTTGTCACTGCTTCGAAAGGCTGTGTCCATTCTGGTCCAGGGAGTGGCGCCTGAAATGATTTCATAATATCGTGCATTCAACATAAAGTTTCGGTATAAAAATTAAGCAATGTCACCATCATCATCATATCAGCCGAAAAATGTCTACTTCTTAACAACGACTTTCAACTCAAGAGTTCTACATCGATCATTTCTGCGCTGCCCCTTCCAAGTGGATCTAGCGACCTTTACCAGATCTTCAGTGCATCTTGTTGAGGGTCCTCCCACGCCACGTCTTCCATTCTAGAACCTTACTGTCCGTTGGTTCCACGAGCAGGGCAAGTCGCCACTTAAATCTGGCAACTCTCCAAGCTCTATCAGTAATTTTAATTCTCCTGCTTCTCCTCATTTCTAAGCATTATACTTACGGTAAATTTTCGTCTGCCTGTAGGTGCAGTAGCGTACGGTATTCCGTAAAAATAGAAAATGTCTTCACCACCAGTCTTGTATCCGCGCACGGGCCCCTGCGCAGTCTTCACGTCGCGCACCTCGCTCTGCGCAGACGGCGCGCTCGCGACCGCCAAACAAACCAGTACGAAAGTCTTCATAGTACGTGTATTTTATTGATGTGTTTTGTCCCACACTTCCTATTGTACTAACAATCCGACTAACAGTCTCGTATAAATATAAGTGATAATTGGGTAGGTATCCAGTTTGTACGTCTAGATTTAGCAAAAAAATCATAGGTCATGCTTGAACAAGTTGTGGTTATGCCGGAAAAAAATAATGCGTAAGTCAAAGTTGCACTAATAGGGTTTCGTTTATTAAAAGGTGACAAAGGATTGAAAATTGTATCTATATTTTCATTCTGTGCATTTAACTGAAGTGAGTTCAATACTTTCTGTCAAGTCAGTATTGTTGTTCATAAAATGCCATGTGATCGGCAGGAAGACGAAGGTATTGTGAAGTGGGCAGTGCAATAATACTGTATATACAGTGCAATAACTCATAAACACACAACACTCATACACACAAACACACACACACACATATACACACACACACACACTCACATTTTATCATTATCAAAGTGTTTTTGTTCTTAGTTTTAGTTATTATTTAGTATAATTAATTAATAATACTCTTGTTATTGGTTGTTCACATTATGTATTTGCTAAACTTGAGGAAGAGCGGGATCTCCTAACACAGGTATTTGTACTTACTGGGAGGTCCCAACCTTCTCTAGCTTATAAAAGGCTGTCACCAATAAAACAAATTTTGAATTTTTTTGAATTTTGAATTTTGAATTTAATAATTAAGACGCTTCGAAAGGTATAGGTGAAAAATAAGTTTTTCTTAAAAAAAAAATAAGATCAAGCTTTTTAGCTGACTGTACTTTTTGTTGACTGTACTTGCATTGTCATCCAACTAACATAAGTATATATCAAATTCCAAGCGAATCCGACCACTGGAAGTGGGTCAAATTCGACTTCCAAGATTTGACGCGTACATACATTAGATACCTACATTACAAGTTAGTAAAAAGCTTTTAATAAAAGCTTGTAACTTAAAAAAAAATACCTGTTGTATGTAGTAGTGCAAAGAATTGATATGGAGCTTAAGTTATTTTTCAAATTTGGTACGTCAATTTGTTTATACGGGCACGTTACTACTACATACAACAGGTAATTTATTTAAGTTTTTTCACCTATAATCAGAGAGGTCTTAATCACTGAGTAATGTTTATCTCATTAACACGGTGTTTTAAGAAGCAAAAGTGTTAAAATTGTTTCCCTAATTTTCTCCAAAAACTAACATGAACTTTTTTAATGATATACTTCAATGTACTCCAAGAGCCGTAGCTATCAGACTGTAAAAATATTGGTGCCTTATTTGTTAGTAATTTATACATAATGTGTAGTAAAATAAAACATACTGCATTGGTTTTGACGAAATTTAAAAGATACTCTATGGCGACAAATACAATGGAACCCTAATAACAACCAATTTATCACTAGTGCCACTTAGTTATAACTAACATCATTTGACGATTTCAAGGTCCCACACGTACACCCTGTGTTATAATGACTTGATGACTAATATTACGTTTTTGTTGATGTTTTGGTCTTTAAGCTTTCAATAATAAGGAGGAGGACACCACCAATCAACTGATTTACTTTTTATGAGCTGTCGAGACACGATAATTTCATAGATTTTATATGACAATTGCTAGGTAGCACGTCACTTGGGGTGCGATGTCGGAAACCTCCTCGAGTGCCCGGGCGTTACCACTCCCTTCTATCCGAGGCGTAGGCCTCATGGGGTGGGGAAGGGTAACGCCTGGGACGGTGCACCCTGGGCAACAACGGTAAGATAATGTATTCGTACATTATCTTACCGGTGGCTAATATCCGACTGGGGGGGATATGTATATATGTATTATATGGGCCATGTATCTATGATATGTATGTATTTTGAGAGGACGGGCGTAAGGTAGCTGACGGGAAGCTGCTCTGCAACCTTGAACTGAGTAAGTAGCCCCGCCGTGCTGGTCACACGGCCTGGGCTACCGAAAGGTTCTCCGCTCTGCAACAGGCCTCGATGCGACTTACGCCCTATATAGGGAGGGATAGCATAGGAGGGACAGGCGTTCGGTTGCCAATAGTGCACGCTCTGCAACCTTGGACCTAGTAAGTAGCCCCGCCGTACTCGCCACACGGCCTGGGCTACCGAAAACTCCACCGCTCTGCAACCTGCTGAGGCGCCAAACGCCTTATGGGGAGGGTTAGCTTTTGGGGTTTTTAGAGGGATCGAGTGATGGAGGTGAGCCTAAGCCTAGTACCTGCTCTGTGGCCCGAGCAGGGAAAGGTGAGGGGGAGCCTCAGGGCGGAAGCAACCGTGCCCTCGGTACCACTCTGCTTTCAGAGTAGGACATGAGGGCGCGGGAGCTAACGTGAGGGCACGTAAACCCGGCTTGCCCGGGAACGTAGGCGTCTGCGGAAGCCACGAGGAGTAAACCTCTTTAAACAATCCTTCACCAGCGGGGGAGGCCGGGGAGTGCCGAGCCCGCATTGCACGGTGTCGACAGAGGAGCCCCATCCCGGGGCGGCCAGTGGGCGTTGCGGTGACACATTTTGCTCCCGTGGCGTTCACAATGGCAAACGAGGGAATCCGTGTGGTTTTTAGTGGGTAGGCCCCCCTTGGGGAGAGCCCCACATACCTCCGTTTCCCCGAACGGTGACGATGCATAAGGTGCATTTTCCACACCACAAAAAAAAAAAAAAAAAAAAAAAAAAAAAAAAAAAAAAAAAAAAGGTAGCACGTCACTTACATGCAGTGTTGTTGCAATAGCGAGTTTTGCCATCGATAGTTGACCTTGAGAAACAGACGATAGCGCGGAAGTTCTGTCGAAAATATCGACATGCTACAATACTATCGATAGTGAATATTGGTTTTTTGGTCTTCACGACCGGTTTTTTGGTGTTACGGGTTGACCGTAAAAGTAACAAAAAAATAAAAAATAAATACAAAAGACTCCATAAAACCAATCTTGATTAGATTGCTTAAAAAGCGACATCTCCTGGTCCGGGTGAGCGGTTAGTTCCGAAGGAGTGTTGAAGTCTCTCGATGAGAGCAAACATAGATGTCGCTAGTGTCGCTGCTTAAGTGACTCAAAGCTGAGATGGATGTATAGGAGAAATTTGTATCTAAACTCCTGACCAGTGGTGGTGTCCATGTTTCAGTTTGTATTTCGTGTGAACTATCGATAGTATCGATAGTGAAAATTAGGCGTTAAAATGTCGATGTATAGACGCGAGATGATCTATAGACGCGTTTCAATATTATCGATAGTATGTCACAAAGCAATTGGGACAATATAATTCTTTGATTTTGTTTTTGAAGTTAATTACCAATATCCTAACGAAGATAGTTCGATTCAATGCAACGAGCCTCACCCCGCGAGCACTAGAGGGCGCTATTATCAAACTTCCCGCTGCTATGATTTTTGGGCGTATTTATTTAATATAAATAAGTAAATACGGACAAAAAACTGAGCTCTTGTCTTTCCTAAATATTTAATTAAATAAATAATAATGAGGAAAGCTAAATATGCATTAAGAACATCGTTTTGTTGCGCAGTGTCTTCTCTGTGGCACGAACTGTCATAACAATAAATTCTACGGTTATGTTATCTCGAGGGGCGTGACCTAATTTTGTCCTTAAAACCCAATGCCGCCAAAAATTCGGCACATTTTGAATCTGAACACAGCTATCTAAAAACAGTACATCTACTATATAATAATCCTGTGGATACTCTGCCCGTTTATTGGTAAAAGTTCTCTCCAAAAGCAAATATCAACATTTACCTTGTCTAATTTTATGTGTTTATTTCTAGATTTCTATCTCTTAATTTATTTTAATACTATCTCCTGTTTCCTTACCTAGCTAACTCCCACGGTCTACATTTATTGTAAATTATGTTCGAACTTTTTAGACCGTTAGGCAGTTTCAGTTAGTTCAAATTTAAATTTCAAAATTCAGTTTCGTTTTCACTAAATTATTTTATTCGTTTGTATTACATTTAGCTTCATCTTTCTCCTTTTGTAAATTCCGTGTGATTGCTCTGCCACACAGCCAGCGTTTAAATTCGGACCTATGGTCAGGGACCGTTATGGACGTTGGGCCGGTGGATAGAGCAATTGTATGGGCCCCTGCTGACATTAACCAAATTCCAGGGCAACCAAGTTGGGGTGAGTCTGGCCGAGCGACACTGCAGCCTCCACCTCTCGAACTACACCACCAGCACTCTCGAGACCCTGAAGCACCTTGGCCTCAGCCTGCGAAAACTGCAACTCTCCTTGAAGATCCACCTGCAAAGCCCGCAGCGCGTCCTACGGTCTCCTGAATCCAGGGCAGTGTCTGCCCAGAGAAAGCGTATCCCCACTCAAGTGCTTTAGAACCCTCTGACCCTCTAGTCTCTTGCTTGCTCACAGTTTTAGCGTACCTAATAAACGTCTAGACTTTGACAAGTGTGTGTTGTAATAGTATAGTGAAATGTTAGAGTTTCGATATAGCAAAACTATCGATACTAACGCAACAACACGATTTCTAAAGCACTGCTAACTTTTACAAGCTTTTAATTAACTCGCAATGTTTGTATGTGTGTAGAGTAAGATACCCAGTGCTCACTGTGCCCAGCTTTTTTATAATATCGCCCAGGTTGTCGGCCTCTACCTATCTTTCGTACGAGTGGGAAGAGCTAGAGAAATATTTTCGTACTCTTTGCTCTCATTCATTATACGGCCGACTACCGGTTATTTTACCCTATCTATCTATATTATTAATCTATCTATCTATCTATCTGTCTAATCTAATAATACCTTTAAACGAGCAATTCCTGTATATATATATATATATAAGCAGAATCTCGGAAACGGCTCCAACGATTTCGATGAAATTTGGTATGTGGGGCACACGCCGCACACGGCGGACACGACGCACAAAACACGCGTTCCTGAATCCACACAAGCACGACGACGTCTGTACACGCGTCAATGTGTGCGTAAGATGCACAGGGCTGACTATCGCAAAAAGGGATAGAAAGAGATAGCTGCGGAAAGTGAATGCCGTGCCGGTCGTTGAGCGCGAGCAACGTTGTAATGTAAAATAAAATGAGTTGGTAATCTAATTATCGTAGTACTTATAATTAAACTTATCGTTTGTCTAAATTAAGTGTTTAAAAATAATTGAATGAGTGTATACCTAATTCATTTTGTAAAGACAATTAGAGAATGTAATTGTAGATATTAATAGGAAATAATTAACAAATTAATTTTACTAATTCCTACTTACTAATATAAGACGTCTATTTATAACAGGTGACTAAAGCCGCATGATCTACCGTCTAAATGGCAAATTTTTCGTCCGAATTGCCATTTAGACGGTCGATTTTAGGTCGATTTTATCCGCGCGGCATAAATCGTGCGTCTTTAGTCACCCGTGTAAACCCTGTCACCGCTTTATCCTGCACAATGTGATTCCGAGTGTGGTGTACAATAAGGCCTCTGTAAATAAAACAAGTGCAGGTATCTTTTAAGGTATTTTTACTACTTTTTAAACACTTAAAAGTCGTGGGCATCTAGTAAAATGTCACGTTTTGGTAAAAATATTTTTATTTATGTTCCTTTACCGAAAACAATCTTGCCCAAAGTACTTTTTTTTTATGTTAGAAAGGCCAGACAAATGAACTAGTGGGTCACCTGATGTTAAATGATCACCACTGTCCATAGACACCTGCAGCGCTTTACGTGATGCCAGTGCGTTGTCGGCCCTTAAGGAGAGGGAATAGGGGAAGGGGGAGAGGGAGGGGGAGAGGGAAGGGGTGAGGTATTGGGGCCCCCATCTTCATCCCTGTTTCTAGGTTTAGGTGGTGCCACTGGCGTCCTGTAATACTGCTTGTATATATCATCCCAGAAACGAGCACGCTTTTCAAGGAGAGAACCCTTCAGGGTTAACTCGCGATCTAGGTTCATATAAGGCGACCTTTTATCGCCAACAGGCGGCCATGATGGCATCTTTGACCCTTCAGGCACCGGTTTTCTGCAACAAAATATCGTTGTCAAAATTGTCACATTTTGAATCAACCTTGAAAAGATTAAAAGATTTCTAAAAAAAAAAGTAGACCGCAAGGGGCTCATTTAGATGCCACTTTTTTACGCTATCAGCGCTTTCGGAAAGACCATCATTGTCAAGAAGAATGCGCCGCAAGAAACTTGGCAGAAAGTAATATTTTCAAACGAAAATAAAATAAACGATTATCATCAAAAAATATAAATAAATTATAATATAAAATTAAAGATAATTCATATAAAAAAATATAGGGATGTATGGCGTCCCTTAGTTAAGAAACTAAACATCTTAACTATAAGTATCTACGTTCAGTGGAAGTGTATAATGATTCCACAGTCAAAAAATAAAAAAGAAGAAAATATTGGAGATAGTCTTCCAATGTCAAAATTATTAATATGATTCTGAAATATATAAAACTTACCCGGTGGTTATAAAGTTTAGCCAGAGTTCAACCATAATTGCTTTCATTTTCTGATAGTCTTCTGCATCACGGTCTGAATTTCCAGTGAACTTATTGCTTTCGAGAATTATATTTGACTGAGCACAGTGAGCTGCCCCACGTATATTTTTCAGAAAGTCTGTTAGTCCCAAAAAAAAAATCCCCTCCGAAAAAGGCTTGAAGAATGAGTATTCGTAAAGGTATATAGAATCACTACCAGCGTTGACTTGTAATTCCACCGACCTCAAATGAGGATACGCAAACATTACATCTGAGAAATAGTCAATGAACCCTTGTACAGTTTCCTCTGACACCTGTTGGTCTCCAAAATAAAATTCCTTAATTCGTTGCGCAGTATGTTCTTTTTCCTCCTCATTTTCAAATTGTAAATCAGCAGGTAAGAAGTCTGAAAACCGCTCATTCATCTTGTCTTTCCATTGAAAATAATCTGTTATTCGGAATAGACCCTCCATGTTTGCGAAGCCGTATAAAAGAGGTACTTTTCGGTACTTGCCTTTTGCTAAGATATTAACGGGAGCATCATCAAGGAACTTTTCAACGCCAGTATTACGCTCCACACAAGGCGAAAATAAAAATGTTGAATCAGCCCGATTAAAGAAAATATCCGACGTTATAGCATCATAAGACGCAGTAGTATAAAATTCTTCGAGAGCGTATATATCGTTTACTTTAGTGAAATTTAATTGTTTGGCAAATATCTTTGCATTTTCTACTGGGTCGATCTGAACGCTCCAGACGCCAACGCTAGCGCCACTTTGAGGTATAACTTTATTGTAAAGACCTTTTGTCGTGTCAGAGAGCATGAGAAGGTCCACTGCCGAGGAACCTGCACTGTAACCAGCGATGGTGACATCGTCGGGGTTTCCACCAAAATTGGCAATGTTCTTGTTGACCCAACGCAGGAGCGCGACTTGGTCCTTCATGCCTGCGTTGCCAGGAGCACCTTCTGTGCCCAGACAAAGAAAGCCGTGAACACCCAGACGGTAATTGAAAGTCACAGCGACTACCTTTTTACTTCTTACCAAAGCTGTCGGCGTCATTGCTTCACCGAAACCTAGCTGGTAAGATCCTCCATGCACATAGACGACAACTGGAAGATTGGTTTCTTTTGTGTCTGGCATATAAACGTTTGCGACTAAACAATTTTCTCGCATGTCATAGTCAACCATATTTAGAGGTGCAAACTTTCCTTGGGGACATATTATGTCATTTTTGACTGCCTCAAAGGGATGCATCCACACAGGTCCAGGCAACGGCGCCTGAAACAAACAAATCAGCTTATTTTTCACCTGTAGGAAATGAAATCTATAACAGCGCCTGTGTACTCGTAAAAAAGTCACATTTAGCGATAGTGCGAAGAAGACTATTTTTTTTACCAAATCATGAGATTTCGTGGATAAAAACGACACAAATTATGAATAGTGTTTTGTTATATCATAATAATCAAAAATAGGTTAACTCTAATAACTTGAATTTTCTTTTGTGGCATTTACAGGGCGTTATATTTAAAAAAATATATATATCTATAAATGCCGTGGACGAATTTGACACAAAATATTTTAAACAACAGATATCAGTACTCTAAAACACATAAAACCTTTATAACCAATGGTAATTTTTTTTTAGAGGTAATTGGGTGATTTTTAGGCACTTGTTTAATTTCAGGATTTTCGTGGACAGAGATGGCACAAAATTCATTTGTAGATCAGTTACTACTTTATTATTATCATGAAAGGAAAATTTTCATTTGTAATATTTTTTTCGTCCTGTACTGATCGAAAGGACAAATACCTAAATTTCTACCTAAGCAAGTATGGCACAAAATAATATGTTAGGTTGGATGAATGGTCTGAAAACTATATGCAAAATTTAAACAACTTTAATATTTTTGAAACCTTAAACCGTAGCGCTACGGGTCTATAACGCCACTTACAGATAACATTCTCTTGTTGGCAACCAAGGCGACCGGTAGCAGCGACAGGTGAACCGTGACTCTGCTTGCCTGTCACCTGGCGAACAGTAAATAGTTGCATTCCAATGTCAGCGACCACGACCAACTGTCACGCTTGCCGCGATTTTATTGGAGGCGGTTATGTTTTATCGCTCATTACTAGTGATCGGCCATCGGAAGCAATATATTATGTCAATTTGAAGACGAAATTATTACATGGACATGACTATTTAATTTCTTGCACAATTTTTTTACCTACTAAAAATGTATGTTTTTATGTTTTTTTGACTTACTATCAAGGTTTTAACATTTCTATTACCTATGATACGATTATGAAGCACAAGCCACTTATAAATTATCTATAGAACGAATGAGTTTACGTCAACTCATGTTTTGTACTTGTCTCATTGACGTTCCTATCATTATTTTATGCATCAAATCAATTTTATTGAACACTGGTAAAATATGCCTCGCGAATTTACTATTCGTAAACGGTTAAAGGATCAACCGGATCTGATATACGACGAATCAAAAGGCTTAGTCCTATGTACAAAATGTGGAATACATTTGTTAGCTATAAAAGCAATATTCAAAAGCATCTTAAGTCAGCGATACATCGTGGTAGTATCAAGAAGCAAAATCAAGAAAAATTTAATTTTGATATTACATTTTTTGATACTATGTAATACTCCGTAGAATCGACTGAAAAGTGATGCATACAAATTAAATTCAGTTAGTTTTTAAGAATATGTGGTTTTGTTTTGAACAACACCGACTTATCCATATTCGTCATTACTATTCATTACGTAGGACGTCAAAGTGACATTAAATACTTCCGACGGCCGATCACTACTTATGTACGTATGTATGTATGTATGTAAACTCTTTATTGTACAAAAATAAGGAAAAAAAAAGAAATACATTATTGACAACCGTTGAAATGCATTTACAAAGGCGAACTTATCCCTTTAAGGGATCTCTACCAGTCAACCTTTGAGTGGATGAAAGGAGCATTTAGTAAGGGACCGACAAAGAGTAAGTCAAAATAATACAGTCGGACAAAGCAAAGGCTACAAATACAACTTTTAGTAAATACAATACATAAACTCATAATATAAAGAAACCTAATAAAAATATACTACCATATACAACATATATATGCAAAATACATACAATAAATAAGCAGTGTTCTCAATATATTAAAGTGATGGTGTGAGCCACATCATCTTCAAAGCTTCCCTGAACGACACCACGGAGGGAGATTGCCTAATGGAGGTGGGTAATCGATTCCACAGTCTAGCAGATTGCACAGTAAATGATTTTGAGTAAATTTTGGAAGAAGTAGATGAAAAGGCCAAAAGGAGATTGGTACTCGACCAAAAACGATGCTGGCTATATGGCATGCTTCTCGACTGCGTGACGCGATGGCATGGCATTGCCCCAGAGCGACCACGACGTGCGGTCGGTGGGCGACGCCAACGACCAATACCTTTATTAATCGTTACGCTTAGTATAAGTTTTACTTCATCAAAATATTTCTCGATCGCGTTTACGTAAAAATTTCAATTCTATGGAAACATGGACGCGCGGCCGCGGAGGCGCTGTCCATGTTTCCCCAGTAGTTGATTTTTTTACGTAAACGCGATCGAGAAGTATTTTGGTGAAGTTAAACTTATACTAAGCGTACGTGACTAATCGTGACACGGACGCCGTCACTCGTCCTGGTCGTCAGTCGAGGTCGCCTACATTGCAATGCTACCTTGAGATTCAATACAATCAATTAGATACATTGTATCATCATTTCAGCTGAAAGACGTCCACTGCTGAACATAAGCCTCCCCCGAGGCTTGCCAAAAAGATCGGTCCCGCGCCATCCGCATCCAACGCGATCTCGCAACCTTAATTTTACCAATGTATGATACAATTATCAATTTCAAATGTAATTTCACACGTAAATCCCGATAAACTCAGAGGTGCGAGCAAGAACTCAGAGGTGAGAGAAACAGATTAAAATATTTGTCACAATATCTTGAAAAACGTTTATTGGAGTACTAGCTATAAGCCGCGACTCCGTCTGCAAAGAACTCCTGTGGAAAATATGCAATTTTCCGGTAAAAAGTATCCTATTATGTTCATTCGGTTCGGTGTTTAACGACCGCTTTAGCCTAGTTGGTAGTGACCCTGTCTACGAAGCAAGAGGTCCTGGGTTCAAATCCCGGTAAGGGCATTTATTTGTGTGATGAGCACGAATATTTGTTCCTGAGTTATGGATGTTTTCTATGTATTTAAGTATTTATTTATCTATATAAGTATGTCTATCGTCGTCTAGTACCCATAGTACAAGCTTTGCTTAGTTTGGGACTAGGTCGATTTGTGTGAGATTGTCCCCTAATATTATTTTTATTATTATTATTTTTTTATTATTCAGGTTATAAAATACCTCTGTGCCAAATTTCATCAGAATCCTCAAACCGTGTTAGCGTGAAAGACTAACAAACATCAGCTACACATCCATCCATACAGCCACACAAACTTTCACGTTTTAAATACTCGTATTAGTGGGATTCAGACACACTTGACCAAGCCTCTGCTAAAATATTAGAGAAAAAATTTAAAAACTCACTTACTGTAAATCTTTGTGTCCCTGTTGGTGCGGTGGCGTACGGTATGCCGTAAAAGAAGAAAATGTCTTCACCGTCATTCTTGTACCCGCGCACGGACCCCTGCGCAGTCCGCACGGTGCGCGACTCGCGCGCCTCGCTCTGCGCGGACGCAGCGCACGCGACCGCCAGACACAACAAAACTATGGTCTTCATTAATAACACTTTGTTACTGTGTTACTAAAACGTTGCATTACGTCCTGCGTCCGCCATAGCAATGAGTCGCTCGTGAAACATACCTAAATATAAACTTATTAGATACCCACTTTGTTCATAGACTCGGCAAAAATAAAACTGTCATGCTTTCAAGCAGATTGATTGGAGATGGTAGAACAAGTGAATAAAGCGCGTCATTTTACACGCTTTTATATTAGCTTCACCTGTATGTTTGTATGTTTGTTTGTATGTTTGTATGTTTGTAACCGACTCCT
The DNA here is from genome assembly GCA_947563465.1 of Archips xylosteana. Lineage (NCBI taxonomy): Eukaryota > Metazoa > Arthropoda > Insecta > Lepidoptera > Tortricidae > Archips > Archips xylosteana. Next base: position 3,161,305 of record OX387356.1, read on the forward strand.
TAGGGCGCGATTTTGACCCACTTCCCGGTTTCCGATTGAGCTGAAATTTTGCCCATATGTGTAAATTGGATGACAATGCAATATTATTGTAACATGGAGCTGATCTGATGATGGAGCTGGATGGTGGCCATAGGAACTATGTAATAAAACAACACAATCCCGTCGAGTTTGGACTCGGAGCTGGAAGATGGCCAAAGGCACTCCACAATAAAAGCTCGATACTGGAAAGTCTATTAAGTCTTTAAGTTTTTCACTTAAGGTGCAGATTTGCCTGATTTGATACAACGAGTAAATCTTCTAGTTAGCGAAATTGTTGCATCATCTCCATCGTCATCATCATCATCATCTTAGACCTTTCCTCAAGTAAAAAGGTTAGTAATGCGGATTTATTGAATGTAATCGATAATTAGTCTTACTAACTTTGTTGTCGTCATTCCCACATCCCCATATAAGCTTCATACAGGCCTATCCTTACAATAAAAGGTTCAGTATGTAAATAGGTAGTTTGTGATCAATAAATTAATAATAAAATCGCCTTATTTGTGTATGAAACAATTTTATTAGCTATTTTAGCTATATTTTATTACCTAATATATCTAAAACTATGTTTACATAAGATGGAACATTACAGATTGATGTCTATAAGGTTACAATGTGACAGCGAATGACGTATGCCGTGGCATCAGGGGCTTATGGCCAGCGATAACCAGGCTTGCCCACCTCCTTGCACACGGCAAAACGGCGCAACCACCTACTAATATAAGACGTCTATTTATACATTATAGTTCACAAACTTTTAAACCTAGTTACCTACACTGTTCATGTTGCTAATTAAAGTTGGTTATCTACCTTCTTTCGTCCTTCGGAAATCGAAAAAAACTCTTGTCTTATCTTTGGCTGTTGCCAAACACCCATACAATGCACAATATATTACCATTTCGCAAAAGTTTAGTGCCGTGCGGCCGACATGCATAGCGTCGCGTTGCGCACCCGACTGGTGAACTGCGGCGACATGCAATCGGCGCCTTGGGGGGAGGGGTAACTCGAATCGGTGCGGGGCGGAGCGTGTCCATTCTGTACGTTAGAACTATTATATATTCTGTGATGTGGGGGTTTTCGGGGATGAAAAATTGATCTAGCTTGGTCTTATCTCTGGGAAAACGCTTGGTACCGGGTTCAGCCCGAGCGGAGCTCGGTCGCCCAGGTCCTATTATGTATATTAGTAAGATGTGGTTTCATAATTTGCAAAAAACCGTGAAACATGTAAATGACTGATTTAGACTTTTTCAATGGGGCAGTGAATATTATCTTGAGTTGTCCGGTATTGGAAGATGCAGTACGAATATACGTACAGGTTCATCAAACATTCCTTTGCAGCCAGAGATTTTGGACATAGCAGGAGAAGTGTTTGATGACTTTGGCCATTGAGTGAGAGAGGCAAAAAAAAAGAAAAAAAATTTGCAAACCACTTTTCGACCACTTCCTTAAGCAAGTTTGAGATAGCAAGAAAAATCGCGCATGTTGCTTTTCCATTTGGAGCCGCGCAATGAAATGAGACTTGCACAATTTTTCTTGCACGTGTAAACTTGACTGTAGACCATACTGTCTAATGCGCGGGAGCTTGCGATCGCATTTACCATCTTTTTCTACCCTGAAGCGTGGTTTACAACAGGTGACTAAAGCCGCATGATCTACCATCTAAATGGCAAATTTTTCGTCCGAATTGCCATTTAGACGGTCGATTTTAGGTCGATTTTATCCGCGCGGCAAAAATCGTGCGTCTTTAGTCACCCGTGTAAACCCTGTCACCGCTTTATCCTGCACAATGTGATTCCGAGTGTGGTGTACAATAAGGCCTCTGTAAATAAAACAAGTGCAGGTATCTTTTAAGGTATTTTTACTACTTTTTAAACACTTAAAAGTCGTGGGCATCTAGTAAAATGTCACGTTTTGGTAAAAATATTTTTATTTATGTTCCTTTACCGAAAACAATCTTGCCCGCGTAAAATAAATCTCCCCGTCACTATGTAAATATTTAAAGTTCATCCCTGTTTCTAGGTTTAGGTGGTGCCACTGGCGTCCTGTAATACTGCTTGTATATATCATCCCAGAAACGAGCACGCTTTTCAAGGAGAGTACCCTGCAGGGTTAACTCGAGATCTAGGTTCATATAAGGCGACCTTTTATCGCCAACAGGCGGCCATGATGGCATCTTTGACCCTTCAGGCACCGGTTTTCTGCAACAAAATATCGTTGTCAAAATTGACACATTTTGAATCAACCTTAAAAAGATTTCTAAAAAAAAAGTAGACCGCAAGGGGCTCATTTAGATGTCACTTTTTTACGCTATCAGCGCTTTCGGAAAGACCATCATAAGTAATATTTTCAAACGAAAATAAAATAAACGACTATCAACAAAAAATATAAATAAATTACAATATAAAAATAAAGATAAATCATATAAAAAAATATAGGGATGTATGGCGTCCCTTAGTTAAGAAACTAAACATCTTAACTATAAGTATCTACGCTCAGTGGAAGTGTAGAATGATTCCACAGTCAAAAAATAAAAAAGAAGAAACATATTGGAGATAGTCTTCCAATGTCAAAATTATTAATATGAATCTGAAATATATAAAACTTACCCGGTGGTTATAAAGTTTAGCCAGAGTTCAACCATAATTGCTTTCATTTTCTGATAGTCTTCTGCATCACGGTCTGAATTTCCAGTGTACTTATTGCCTTCTAGAATTATATTTGACTGAGCACAGTGAGCTGCCCCACGTATATTTTTCAGAAAGTCTGGCAGTCCCATATTCTCCGGAAAAGGCTTGAAGAATGAGTATTCGTAAAGGTATATAGAATCACTACCAGCGTTGACTTGTAATTCCACCGCCCTCAAATGAGGATACGCAAACATTACATCTGAGAAATAGTCAATGAACCCTTGTACAGTTTCCTCTGACACCTGTTGGTCTCCAAAATAGAATTCCTTAATTCGTTGCGCAGTTTGTTCTTTTTCCTCGTCATTTTCAAATTGTAAATCAGCAGGTAAGAAGTCTGAAAATCGCTCATTCATCTTGTCTTTCCATTGAAAATAATCTGTTATTCGGAATAGACCCTCCATGTTTGCGAAGCCGTATAAAAGAGGTACTTTCCGGTACTTGCCTTTTGCTAAGATATTAACGGGAGCATCATCAAGGAACTTTTCAACGCCAGTATTACGCTCCACACAAGGCGAAAATAAAAATGTTGAATCAGCCCGATTAAAGAAAATATCCGACGTTATAGCATCATAAGACGCAGTAGTATAAAATTCTTCGAGAGCGTATATATCGTTTACATTAGTGAAATTTAATTGTTTGGCAAATATCTTTGCATTTTCTACCGGGTCGATCTGAACGCTCCAGACGCCAACGCTAGCGCCACTTTCAGGTATAACTTTATTGTATAGACCTTTTGTCGTGTCAGCGAGCATGAGAAGGTCCACTGCCGAGGAACCTGCACTGTAACCAGCGATGGTGACATCGTCGGGGTTTCCACCAAAGTTGGCAATGTTCTTGTTGACCCAACGCAGGAGCGCGACTTGGTGGCTTGGTGCAGGCATGAGCCTGCGTTGCCAGGAGCACCTTCTGTGCCCAGACAAAGAAAGCCGTGAACACCCACACGGTAATTGAAAGTCACAGCGACTACCTTTTTACTTCTTACCAAAGCTGTCGGCGTCATTGCTTCACCGAAACCTAGCTGGTAAGCTCCTCCATGCACATAGACGACAACTGGAAGATTGGTTTCTTTTGTATCTGGCATATAAACGTTTGCGACTAAACAATTCTCTCGCATGTCATAGTCATCCATATTTAGATGTGCAAACTTTCCTTGAGGACAAATTATGTCATTTTTGACTGCCTCAAAGGGATGCATCCACACAGGTCCAGGCAACGGCGCCTGAAACAAACAAATCAGCTTATTTTTCACCTGTAGGAAATGAAATCTATAACAGCGCCTGTGAACTCGTAAAAAAGTCACATTGAGCGATGACTGTCAGAATTTCTTATCTATTCGCAGTTGTTATTGTTATATCACAGACGTATTAGACTGTTATCTGAAATAACGCCACTTAAAGATAACATTCTCTTGTTGGCAACCAAGGCGACCGGTAGCAGCGACAAGTGAACCGTGACTCTGGTTGCCTGTCGCCTGGCGATCAGTAAATAGTTGCATTCCAATGTCAGCGACCACGACCAACTGTCACGCTTCCCGCGATTTTATTGGAGGCGGTTATGTTTTATCGCTCATTACTAAGTGATCGGCCATCGGAAGCATTATATTATGTCAATTTGAAGACGAAATTATTACATGGACATGACTATTTAATTTCCTGCACAAATTTTGTACCTACTAAAAATGTATGTTTTTTATTGACTTACTATCAAGGTTTTAACATTTCTATTACCTATGATACGATTATGAAGCACAAGCCACTTATAAATTATCTATAGAACGAATGAGTTTACGTCAACTCATGTTTTGTACTTGTCTCATTGACGTTCCTATCATTATTTTATGCATCAAATCAATTTTATTGAACACTGGTAAAATATGCCTCGCAAATTTACTATTCGTAAACGGTTAAAGGATCAACCGGATCTGATATACGACGAATCAAAAGGCTTAGTCCTATGTACAAAATGTGGAATACATTTGTTAGCTATACGTAAAAGCAATATTCAAAAGCATCTTAAGTCAGCGATACATCGTGGTAGTATAGTAAGCAAAATCAAGAAAAAATTAATTTTGATTTATTACATTTTTTGATACTATATTATAATACTCCGTAGAATCGACTGAAAAGTGATGCATACAAATTAAATTCGGTTAGTTTTTAAGAATATGTGGTTTTATTTTGAACAACACCGAATTATCCATATTCGTCATTACTATTCATTACGTAGGACGTCGAGTACGGGGAGTAAGGGGTTCCAAACAACACCAATCGGAACCCAAGCCAACCTCACCGGCCCGTGGTACTCCCTGCCGTACAACAAACGAGGCTCTGGCGCTCCACCCACCAACCCGCACTGGACCAGCGTGGTGGGTTTACGGTCCAACCCCCTCCTCCTTATTGATGAACCAAAGCCTTAAAATCAGTCCCCAAGTGCCCGGCGACACTGAGGGTGAGGCTGATGAGAGTAGGCCAAGAACCCCCAGGGTCAGGGGCGATAATATCCGGGTGAGGAGGATTAACTGTCCAACGACCAACGCACGAAAGAAGGTACCCGGAAGATTGCCCCTACGACGACAACTGGCCCTGGCAACACCCAACATCCGCACTTTGAGGACAGACGAAAAGATCACCGACCTGGAAGAAGAATTGAGCAGATTACGGGGGGATATTTTGGGGTTATCTGAAGTCCGTAGAGAGGGAGAGGACACGATAGCCCTGAAATCTGGTAACCTCCTCTTCTACCGGGAGGGCGACCAACAGTCCCAAGGGGGTGTCGGATTTCTCGTCCACAAGTCCCTCGTTAACAACATTATTACCATCGACAGTGTGTCGAGCAGGGTGGCGTACCTAACACTCAGAATATCTAAAAGATATTCGCTGAAGGTCGTTCTTATATGCGCCAACTTCGTCACACCCAGATGAGGAAGTAGAGGCTATGTATGAGGACATCAGTAGGGCCATACATACTCACAAGACTCACTTCAATGTTGTTGTGGGGGACTTCAATGCGAAACTGGGCAAGAGAGGCTATAATGAGTTGAAAGTGGGGAGCTTCGGTTATGGGCAACGGAACCGTAGGGGACAGAGGCTGGCCAATTTTCTGGAGAAAGAAGGCCTCTTTATGATGAATTCTTTCTTCCAGAAGCCACCTCACAGGAAATGGACGTGGATGAGCCCCGACGGTTTCACGAGAAACGAGATAGACTTCATCATGACCGACAAGAGACGGATATTCAATGATGTCTCTGTGATACACAGGGTGAAAACCGGCAGTGATCACTTAATAGTAAGAGGCATATTGAATATTAACGTTAAACTTGAACGGTCCCGTCTGATGAAGTCCACGCTCCGACCTACTCGCGCTCAGATCGAAAACCCCGAGAGCTTTCAACTCGAGCTCTCAGATCGCTTTGATTGCCTGGAAGATCACGCATCAGTGGACGAAATCAATAAAAGGTTCATAGAAATTGTCAACACGGTAGGGTCACAGTTTTATAAGACCCGTTGTACTAGTAGAACTCAGAAGCTCTCGGAGCATACCCTTGACCTTATGGCTGAACGACGCTCGCTGAGACTGCAGTCTCCCGATGATGCTGAGTCACATAGGCAGCTTAATAGACGAATTCGGAAATCCTTGCGACACGACATTCGTACCTTTAATACTGCTCGTATTAAAGATACAATAGAGCAGAATAAAGGCTCCAAAGTGTTCGCAAGAGATATGTCTATTGGGCAAAGCCAGATGACAAAGCTGAAGAGGGATGATGGTAGTGTAGCGTCGACGAAAGCGGACGTGTTAAGGGAAATCGAAGAGTTTTACAGACGCCTCTATGATTCGGTCACAAAACCTGATTCTAGTGCGGCTGAAGACCCAAGAGCCAAACTGACCCGACACTATACCGAGGATATCCCGGACATCAGCCTGTATGAAATTAGGATGGCCCTGAAACACTTAGGAACAACAAGGCGCCGGGTGAGGATGGAATTACTTCTGAGCTTCTGAAAGCGGGTGGATCACCGGTATTGAAAGTCCTTCAGAAACTCTTTAACTCCGTCCTGCTCGAAGGTACCACGCCGGAAGCATGGTACAAAAGCGTGGTGGTGCTGTTCTTTAAGAAAGGTGATAAAACCTTGTTAAAGAACTACAGACCCATCTCGCTTTTGAGCCATGTTTATAGCTGTTCTCCAGGGTCATTACAAATCGTCTTGAGCGCAGGTTTGATGACTTCCAGCCTCCCGAACAAGCTGGGTTTCGAAAAGGCTATAGTACCGTAGACCACATACATACGCTGCGGCAAGTTATACAGAAGACCGAAGAGTATAACTTGCCGCTATGTCTAGCGTTTGTGGACTACGAGAAAGCCTTTGATTCGGTCGAAACATGGGCGGTGCTCGAGTCTCTCCAGCGGTGCCATATTGACTACCGGTACATCGAAGTGTTGAAGTGTTTGTATAAAAATGCCACTATGTCGGTTCGATTGCAGGAACAGAGTTCGAAAGCGATTCCCTTGAAAAGAGGCGTAAGACAGGGAGATGTAATATCTCCGAAACTGTTTACTGCCGCTCTGGAAGACGCCTTCAAGCTCCTGGAATGGAAAGGACTAGGCATCAATGTCAACGGCGAATACATCTCTCACCTTCGGTTTGGCGACGATATCGTGCTCATGGCAAAATCGATGGAGGAACTCAGCACGATGCTTGAAGACCTCAATCGAGTCTCTCGACGGGTAGGACTCAGAATGAACATGGACAAGGCGAAAGTTATGTCTAATGTTCATGTTGTCCCTGCCCCCATTGTGGTCGAGAACTCGGTTCTTGAAGTTGTTGACGCATATATGTACCTAGGACAAACCGTCCAACTAGGTAGGTCCAACTTCGAGAAGGAGGTCAATCGGCGAATCCAACTCGGATGGGCAGCGTTCGGGAAGCTCCGCAACATCTTTTCGTCCAAAATACCTCAGTGCCTCAAAACAAAAGTCTTTAATCAGTGTGTGTTGCCAGTGATGATATATGGATCCGAGACGTGGTGCTTCAATATGGGCCTGATGAATAGGCTCAGAGTCGCTCAGCGAGCTATGGAGAGGGCTATGCTTGGAGTTTCTCTACGGGATCGCATCAGAAACGAGGAGATTCGTAGAAGAACCGGGGTCACCGACATAGCCAAACGGATTAGCTCGTTGAAATGGCAATGGGCAGGCCATATATCACGTAGAACAGATGGCCGTTGGGGGCCAAAAGTTCTAGAGTGGAGACCGCGGACTGGCAAGCGCAGCGTGGGACGCCCACCAACGAGATGGACGGACGATTTGGTGAAGGCCGCAGGTTCAGGGTGGATGCAAATCGCTTCCAATCGTAATGATTGGGCATCAATGAGGGAGGCCTATGTCCAGCAGTGGACGTCCTACGGATGAAATGATGATGATGATGATGACGTAGGACGTCAAAGTGACATTAAATACTTCCTACGGCCGATCACTACTTATTACCATATGACGGACAATTTTATACGCAACTAGGAAATTAACAATTCAACTGTTATACTTTTATTACCTATGTTATTATTTATGCCTCTAGAAAAAAGAATGAAGATCGACGAAATTTTTAAATCACGAGAAGAATTATACAAAAACGCCTTATACAAAAATTTTGATACGCTTCTCGACTGCGTTGCGCATCAGCAATGCTCCCAGAGCGAGTGTCTCGTGCGATTGGTGGTCGTCGCCTAAGACCAAACATACGTCAGTCCGTCACGTCTGTCTTTCATATTACTTCATACAAAGCAATGGATGAGTTGGTCAATAATATTATTATATGAATGTATGTATGTATGTAAACTCTTTATTGTACAAAAATAAGGAAAAAAAAGAAATACATTATTGACAACCGTTGAAATGCATGTACAAAGGCGAACTTATCCCTTTAAGGGATCTCTACCAGTCAACCTTTGAGTGGATGAAAGGAGCATTTAGTAAGGGACCGACAAAGAGTAAGTCAAAATAATACAGTCGGACAAAGCAAAGGCTACAATACAACTTTTAGTAAATACAATACATAAACTCATAATATAAAGAAACCTAATAAAAATATACTACTATATATATGCAAAATACATACAATAAATAAGCAGTGTTCTCAATATATATTAAAGTGATGGTGTGAGCCACATCTTCTTCAAAGCTTCCCTGAACGACACCACGGAGGGAGATTGCCTAATGGAGGTGGGTAATCGATTCCACAGTCTAGCAGATTGCACAGTAAATGATTTTGAGTAAATTTTGGAAGAAGTAGAAGGACAGGCCAAAAGGAGATTGGTACTCGACCGCAAACGATGCTGGCTATATGGCATGCTTCTCGACTGCGTGACGCGATGGCATGGCATTGCCCCAGAGCGACCACGACGTGCGGTCGGTGGGCGACGCCAACGACCAATACCTTTATTAATCGTGACTAATCGTGACACGGACGCCGTCACTCGTCCCGGTCGTCAGTCGAGGTCGCCTACATTGCAATGCTACCTTGAGATTCAATACAATCAATTAGATACATTGTATCATCATTTCAGCTGAAAGACGTCCACTGCTGAACATAAGCCTCCCCCGAGGCTTGCCAAAAAGATCGGTCCCGCGCCATCCGCATCCAACGCGATCCCGCAACCTTAATTTTACCAATGTATGATACAATTATCAATTTCAAATTTAATTTCACACGTAAATCCCGATAAACTCAGAGGTGCGAGCAAGAACTCAGAGGTGAGAGAAACAGATTAAAATATTTGTCACAATATCTTGAAAAACGTCTATTGGAGTACTAGCTATAGGCCGCGTCTTCGTCTGCAAAGAACTCCTGTGGAAACTATGCAATTTTCCGGTATAAAAAGTATCCTATTATGTTCATTCAGGTTATAAAATACCTCTGTGCCAAATTTCATCAGAATCCTCAAACCGTGTTAACGTGAAAGAGTAACAAACATCAGCTACACATCCATCCATACAGCCACACAAATTTTCACGTTTTAAATACTCGTATTAGTGGGATTCAGACACACTTGACCAAGCCTCTGCTAAAATATTACAGAAAAAATTTAAAAACTCACTTACTGTAAATCTTTGTGTCCCTGTTGGTGCGGTGGCGTACGGTATGCCGTAAAAGAAGAAAATGTCTTCACCGTCATTCTTGTACCCGCGCACGGGCCCCTGCGCAGTCCGCACGGTGCGCGACTCGCGCGCCTCGCTCTGCGCGGACGCAGCGCACGCGACCGCCAGACACAACAAAACTATGGTCTTCATTGATAACACTTTATTACCTAAAACGTTGCGTTACGTCCCGCGTCCGCCATAGCAATGAGTCGCTCGTGAAACATACCTAAATATAAATTTGAGTGGGATAAGATTAGATACCCACTTTGTTCATAGACTCGGAAAAAATAAAACTGTCATGCTTTCAAGCAGATTGATTGGAGATTGTAGAACAAGTGAATAAAGCGCGTCATTTTACTCGATGCCTTTAAACCCAACCGAGCCGCAGGCGAGGACTGATACCTAGTTAAGTTGAGGCTAAAATGTGTTTTATGAATGAGTTATACACTCTGGTTATCAAAGCCTTTTTAAAAAGCCAAGGTACGGTCAAAGTCATTAATATAAGTAAATTACCAAGGTGTCAAAAATATCTATATAAATCTATGCCACTAACCATAATTAAGGTTGGTGTTTACATAATATTTGACGCAATGGCTGTATACCTACTACTACTACCTTTGACTGTATTTCAGATTCGATTTGTAGCATTCGAACATGGCGGATGTAGAAAGTATATAATTTTGGTATTTCTGTTTCTTCGGCTAGTTGAAGTATAATTTTGATAGTGTTTTTTAATGCGCAAGTTGTCTCCACGTGGTTTCTGGAATTTTACTATCAAGTTGCAAGAACTACAATCACCGTACAACGTCGCTCCCAAAGAGAGCTTACTTACTTACTTACTGGCGAAATTGTCCTGTAATGGGACAGAAGCCATATTTTAAATAAATAAGACTGTATTTCAACGTTCTTGTAGAATACCCTCCATTCTTGTTAAAGTTAAAATGTTACCCCATGGGAATACATTCGGTACCAGTATATTAAGTGTCAAATGCCTCAATCCAGATCTTGATATATAAACACCGAGTTTTATCTCATTAAACGGTTATTGCGTTATTGAGTAACTAATATTCAAACATCTCAATATCCAAACATCTTCCGAAACTTTCTTATTTATAATATTAATAGGATAGGCCGTGAACAAGCACGTGGGTTATTTGATGCTAAATGAACCATACCGCCCTTGGTCACCAGCAATACCAGTGCGTAGCCATCGCAATATGGCTAAGATAGAACACTTCGCGAGACAGTAATTTCGTCAGCCGTTTTATTCTCGACAACGAAACACAGCAACGCAAGCACTGCTGTTTGACTACATGATTATTAGTGATTAAGATTGCGGCTGTGATCTGGACTGACCTTGCACACAATTTAGTTTTGTATTATAAATTTAATACTACGAGTAAGTATCTTCGTTATTAGTCCTATGATTCTTTAAACATTTACCCTGGGATAAAAAATAAACCGCCAAACAAAAAAACACAAAAATTACTAGAAAAATCTAAATAAATATATAATTTGTGTACGACTTCCTACTGAACGATTAAAAATATATATAAATTGTGTGCCAATAACAGTACAGTGAGCAAAAAATATGGCCTGCAGAAAAAATTGGCCTTTAAATAAAACGTCATACAATTTTTTTTCTATCTTCATTCAGAGGGGTACGAATATCTACTATCTTGCTTATTGTGCTGTGCTTGTCATACTCGTAATTGAACAGTTTCTCAACGAATGGCGACAATTTTCCCTGTTCCTTTAATTCTTTCAATTTGGCCGTCACTTCACGTAATATTTCTTTCTTTAGAGGAATAATCCTCACCATGTTTTTCAGAGTTTTTGGTAGCTCTGGTCCTTTTGCCGTCTTGACGTTTATCAATGGATTCGGAGTACTTTTTACATGCTTGTTCTTATACTGTTTTAGGTTATCCTTCTTTACGAAATTTATTCGCGTGTTGGGACCATTATTCATCGACCGTCTATTGGAAAAGTATCTGTAGTCATTTGAATCTTTCCACGTGTCAATAACATTGGTTTCTGTGTCTTCCACAACATAAAATCGTGGTGCGAATCTATATCCAATCGCGCGTCGAGATTTGTTTTTCGTTGTACCATCTTCATTAGTAGCAATGTCTTCTGATGTTACGGTTGAAGTTGGAGCTGGTAAAGATGTTGTTTTGTTTTTACCAGCGAAAGGAGCTAAAACGAAAGAATAAGGAGCTGGCATTTGCGGAGGTAACGGCATGAACGGCCTTGTGGCATCAAATCTGTAAACTGGGGGTGGCATAAATCGAATATCCAAGCGAATCGGTGGCATGTACTGTTGCTGATATTGTAGATTGTAGTCATTTGATTCAAACGGCATACCGTAGACAGGGAAACCGGCCATGTGTAAATCCGGAGGAAATGGTGGCATTGCTTCAAATTTTGGTGACTGTGCATTCAAGTTTTTCATTATTTGCTCATTGTTTCCGAATAGTTCTGTAACAAAATTTTAGATTTAACACCTGTCTGTGCTCTTGATGCAAACACCCTACTAGATTGGTGACCATGGCACCATAAAAAAATACGGGAAAGCCCACAAATATAACAGAAAGACGATAAGTAATCATAAAAGTGGCTGGCAGAAATTGGATCCTCACCGTGCAGAAGAGCAAGAAATTGATTTCTCCATACAAAATGTCTTTACGAAAACTGAAGTGGGTAAAATAGATGTTAGCTAACGTATGTGAGTCTACAATATTATTATGACATCCCAGCCATATAGACGCGACGAACTCGCTGCGCGTACGCGACGGAAACGTCACGTATTTGCGGCGTTCACGCTGCGTTTTTGCTCCGCTTCTAATACGATCGCAAATCGACAATGTGATATTGGTTCTTAATTTTGAACATTGTTGCAATCAAGTATAATTGGGGATGTCTATTTTTTTGTAATGTATAGTAAATCGAAAACCATTTCGAGATAAATGCTTTTTAACTCGCTTTCTGTAGTTATTTAATTTTAATATCATGTAATGAATTTATTACCTAACAAATAAGAAATGTCCTTCTTTTGACATTGGTGTAAATTGCGTGACCGGTCCAAGTCGTACTTTATTCTGTGTGCTTCTGTGTGGTTAGAATTCTTATCAATTTACGCGTGGATTATACTACGGAATTTGATTTGGACCCACTGTCTGACATCTAGCACTTTGAAAGCGCCAGTTAAATGACACTAGTTACAGTGTACCACTACGAAAAAATAATTAATGGGGTTGCCTTATCGTACGCATTTAGATAGATTTAGAAATTTGGCAGTGTGGGAGCCCTCAGTTATAATCTGACGTCATCAACCAAAATAGTTTCAATAATTAATTTTGATAAAAGTAGTGAACTAAATGAGAAAATATTGAAATTAGTTTCTTATAATTGACTTTTCTATAGAAAAAAAAATATAAAAACCACACGTAATTTTTTTTAGACATTCCCAATTTAATTATCTAATTATTTGTGATCCCACTTTAATGCTTTATTAAGTCGTATTATTTCTGATTACGTCTCTGATGTCACTTTGTATTAGCGGTAAGGGACCACGGAATCTTAAAAAGACATATTAGGTCGGGGCAAAAGTATTTTCGTATTTTTCATACAAAGGAAAATGTTTCATACTAAAAACCTCATCTTTCACACAAAAAATTCCCGACTTGAAACGCTTGAACCACATTTGTGCTACTCTTACTGATACCGCATTAGGTCCATAAACCGCAAAAATTTTATTCGCGGCGTTCGTCGCATATTTACCTTTTTTTTTTAAACTTTAAAATGTACCGAATTTCTTCGTCACATACGTTCATTTTGCTTGCTTGAAAAACAATTGAAAAATGGCGGGAACTAGTTTTTTTTTTCATTTATTTATTGCATTTTCAGAATGTCAACATTTAATCTATCTATCTAATCTAATCTATCTATCTATCTATCTAATACCTTTAAACGAGCAATTCTTGTATATACATATGTATATATATAATCAGGATCTCGGAAACGGCTCCAACGATTTCGATGAAATTTGGTATGTGGGGGTTTTCGGGGATGAAAAACTGATCTAGCTATGTTTCATTTTCAGAAAATCGCTTTTACTCGTGTTTTCCGGCTATTTTTGTTTGTATTAGAATATAAAGCTAAATTTCGCCGACTTCGAGCAGATCATAATGGCACATTAGAAATCGGGTGGTCGCGGATCCAGCCGACCTCGGTTCGATTCCACGTTTTTTTTCAAGATTTTTAGTTTTTTTTTTTAAGTTTATTTTTCATGAGAAAACGTCAAGTTTCTTCTTTTGTGAGAAAAAGTTACTTTTTTGTGAGAAAAAGTTACTTTTTTGTTAGAAAAAGTATTATAGGGAACGTGCAGTAACTATAGGCGGCAGCACTAATGCGACAGAAGAGACACTATGCGGACAGTAAAACAAACTTATCAAGGTAAAACATTCAAATTGATGGCCCCCTTATGGCACCAGTTGGCAGCACCGTCTATGTGCACGTTCCCTATTGGGAGCACAGAACAGGAAAAGCCGGTTGTCTGTAAAGTCGGTTTACGGACGATAGTTTAACGTGACTCACCCCCCCCCCCCCCCCCCCGCCGGTGTTTTTGTGAAATATCTTGAAAACGCTGCATCCTACGGCAAAATCAATGAAATTTTCATCCCCCCTTTAACACCTCCGCGCTTCCTCCCCCGCATCCCCTCCCCCCCTCTCACCCCCCCCCCCCCCTCCGGTGTATATAATCAGGATCTCGGAAACGGTTCTAACGATTTCGATGAAATTTGGTATTTGGGGGTTTTCGGGGATGATAAATTGATCTAGCTTGGTCTTATCTCTGGGAAAACGCTTGGTACCGAGTTTCTGCCCGAGCAGAGCTCGGTCGCCCAGGTACTGGTATTATAACCAGCCAGTTACATTCAGCACAGCCAAAGAGGTTTGATTTCTAATAATACATTAAAAATACGAAAATACTTTTGCCCCGACCTATTATTTATTTATTATTGTTAGGTTTACCAGGTAAGATAGGTGGTTGTTGCATGACGTTTTGCAAACCCTTTGAGTGACGTATGCAGGTTAGCCATAGCAAAACTGATATCTGAAATAAAAAGATGGGAAGCATTGTACTCTAAAAATTTTCTCGTTTTTATATAATTAACATCCGTCCGTAAGTGTTAATAATAATAAATAAATAAATAAATAAATATCACGGGACAATTCACACCAATTGACCTAGTCCCAAAGTAAGCTAAGCATAGTGTGTTATGGGTACAAGGCAATGGATAAACATACTTATATATATATAGATACATACTTAAATACATGTCATATTAAACACCCAAGACCCAAGAACAAATATTCGTATAATTCATACAAATATCTGCCCCGACGCGGGAATCGAACCCGGGACCTCAAGCTTCGTAGTCAGGTTCTCTACCTACTAGGCCATCTGGTCGTATAATTCTCTGCAGCAGAATCACAGTTTCCGTGTTGGCAGTTTTTGGTGAATTTTAAATAGTGACGTTACTTATTGTATGAATTAAAGAATGAAAAATGTAATGAATGAAGTCATTTTGAGTAATGATGTAAGGCCCTTCGCACATGGAGCTACTCAAAGAGAACTAGTTGAGAACTTAAATTACTAACGAGTTGCTTGAGCGTCACCGCACCGCCCATACATTCGCGTTGAAGTTCGCGCACGACTAGTTAAGTTCGTAATCGTAACTAAACTGTCAGTCAATTGAAATTACAAACAATGTAAACAAACCTTGTATTTAAAATGTCTTCAATTTCCATTTTCCCTCATCAAATACTGCTAAATCCGTGAGTTATTTACTCAATACTTACCACAACACTATCCTAAACCATTAAAACAATAATAAAGTGCTAGAATATGGATATTTCATTAAATGGTTTATTTACATTGTTCGCAATTTCAATTGACAGCGATTTTAGTTCTCTTTGAGTAGCTCTATGTGCGAAGAGACTTGGTGAATTTTCTGGGTGGGTTTCAATGGAGTAAACGTTAAAAATGAGAGCCGAGTTTCGGCGTAGTTTTATGCATTTTCCTGGATTATGTCAACTGAACTGAGTTATAAATCGTTAAAAAAGCCGCTGGGATTAAAAAAATGACATAGTAGTACGAGTATAATTATAACGAATTCAAAAAGAAGATTAACAAAGATTAGTAAGCTTTACAAGCTAACGAGTAATAGTCGATCAAAACTTAATCTATACATTTAATAAATAACTTTAATTTTATTACTAGATGAAAAAAACCTCGAGTATACTTTTCGTTCGCATGTGAATTCCGGGAAAATATATACCTTATGTCACTCTCGGAACTGAGACGAATCTAATGACACCTCACACTTCAAAATCCATTGAGCCGTTTAAGCTGCAGAGCGTGCCAAATAATGATACATACATAACATACATACACTCACCGGCAAAAAATTTGGCCCACAGTCCACCATTCATACAAACGAGTTCAATTTGATGTCTTGATTCTCCACTAGGCGGTGCTTTGGCTGTGATCTGAGATGGCTACTCCGAGCATTGATAAAGGACATTCAGAGTTCCTAAGATACCCACCTGATTGAATCTGAGTTTAACACGGAATTTATACACATTTAGAAAAAACCGGCCAAGTGCGAGTCGGACTCGCGCACCGAGGATTCCGTACAAATTTATATGTATCTATGAACATCCAGTCTTAGCAGACCCCTGCTCCTAAGCAAAATGTGCGCAGTGTGGGATCATTGTAGATTGGTTACTGATATAAACAGACAGACAAAAAAATTTATGCTTTCGCAATTTTTCCTTTACCTGTGATGTAAGACCTTGCTTCGTATCAAATTTCAAGATTCTGAGTTCACGGGAAGTACCCTTTAGGTTTTGATTCCCTTGCGAGTTTCGAAAATATGCGGAAATTTGCGTCAGTCGTTGGCTTAGATGTTTGATTTTTTCACAGCTCCAAGGGACAGTAGACTTGAGTATTTGATATAAATTTCAGCTTGATACCTCCACGCGTTCCTGAGAAAAAGGGTCATGACAGACAGACGGACGGACGGACGGACGGACAACAAAGTGATCCTATAAGGGTTCCGTTTTTTCCTTTTGAGGTACGGAACCCTAAAAACAGCTAAAAAGGCAATAAAATGAATGAAAATCTACCTACTGTACAAATTCTCCCGCTGTGGTGTAAACTGGTTGTTGAATCAGTTGTGTGTGTTAGAAACTCTGGACCACCATTATCGATGCTCTGGATATCCATTATCAGATCTCAACCGGGGCACTACCCTGATGTAGAAATATGGCATCAAAGTAGCCTCGTTTGTATGAAACATGGACTGTGGGCCAAATTTTTTGCCGGTGAGTTTATATACTTACATACGCTCGAAAAAACATCCCCCTCATCATCCTCCTTCGACAGTCGGGTGAAAAGAAAAGAAGTGAAAAGAAACGAAGAGGGTCCTGTCCTGACTGATTCACTTACTGACTGACTCATAATCGGACCGCTCAAACCCGCCCTAGATGGCTGATATTTTGCATATAGATTGGCTTTATGATTTAGGCAAGGAATAAGGACGGATTTGTAGAAATTCCCACTGGATAGGGAAAATTTTATATTTTAAGCCCTATCACTTAGCCAGTTTTTAGGCCCTGGACATGTGATTTGATTGAATAAGTTATTATAACTATTGAGTGCAAGAACTAAAGTCACGGCGCTCGAAGAATCGCTAGACTTAAGTCGCAGTGGGCAGGGCACATCGCTCGTAGAACTGACGGCCGATGGGGCCGAAAGGTTCTCGAGTGGTTTCCGCGAACCGGAAGACGCAGTGTAGGTAGGCCTCCAACAAGATGGAGTGACGACCTGGTGAAGGTGGCGGGAAGGCATTGGATGCGGATGGCGCAGGGCCCATCTGTTTGGCGAGCCTTGGGGGAGGCCTATGTTCAGCAGTGGACGTCTTTCGGCTGAAATGATGATAATGATGAACTATTGAGTAATTTATTGTTTTGCAAGATTACGTTTGGCTATTCATCGATAATCAAGCGTGTCCAGATAGAACAATAGTGATAGGCTGATACAATGACTAATCAAATATTGTTTCATTTTTGTTCTATCTATTTGAAAATTATAGTAGAAGAGCTTGTCTAAGCTAAAATGACGCGCGCCCCTCAACTGAATCAATTGATTTTGATGTGTGCGTGCAAATATTAATTACGACTCTTCATCTGCTTGGGAGCGTCAACTATTCCGGGACCTATGATCAGTGTGCAACATCACGATCGACAAATCACATGAATAATACTGTGCGTAAATGCGGTTGGTGGGGCGCGTCATTTTAAATTAGACAAGCTATACGTAGTGAACATTTACGATAACTATAAAATAAAAAATGCAGAAAAAATTGCAGATTATGTTTGAACATAAAGTACTTGCCCATTATGCGTCTAAGATCCCTTCCGCAGCTAATAAAAGAGCTGATAACTTTGAAACGTCTGAACCAATTTTGATGACACGTATCTAAGAACCACGGCTTCAATAATTTATTAATTGTCTTTATGAATTTGACTGTCGTTTCATTCATACAATACGTTTACTTTTAGTTTACCACTGACAGATGGGTTGCCTTCATTTAATTTCCAACTTTAACACCATACAAATAAAGTAGCTATTACAAAATCTGCAAACGTGGGTAACAGTATTCTTAAATTTGGCTTTATTTGTAGGTCGTTAAAGTTGAATATGAAATGAAGGCAAACCATCTGTCAGTGGTAAACTTTATGTAATTTTACCGTACTGTAGAGGCAAAGAAATTGCGCGTTGATTCCTAATCAAGAGATTAAAGTTAGCAATTAGTTTTTGCATTATTAGGAAATAAACTTAGAAAATGCTACGTGTGTTCAGATCAAACTAGTTAACTTAATTATTCTGGGAATTTACAGGTCACCTGCTTGTGCCAATGCTCAACAATTTGTACACTCCTTAAATAAACATTTAGAATCCATAAAAACCTCACCTTCTATAGTTATAACTGGAGATATTAATATCAACTTAATTCCACGCCAAGAAGAGCAATTTTACGAGAATTTAAACCGTCAAACTTACCTTAACATGTTAAGTACCCACGGTATCCTCCCTGGCCTGCTTAGTCCCACGAGACTGAATAGTTGTCTAGATCACTTTATGTTAAAAATCTGTAAAAGTAACATCACTGCATACGCAGCAGTTCTTAATACGTCCATAACTGATCACTGTACCACATTTCTTGCTCTTGACAGTAACTTAAAACGGGTTTCAAGTTTGTCTAAAAATATGAAAATTAACTATGATGTTGCTAAAGAAAAACTTCTAGGAAAAAACTTGGACGCTTTACTTCTTTGTAATGATCCAACTCAAGTTATAGAAATTCTTACACTTAAACTGAGCGAGGCGATCAGTGAGAGTACAGAGGTAAAACTTATACCTAGAAATCAACGTACTATCAAACCTTGGATTACACCGGGTATTTTGCGATGCATAAATAACAGAAACAGGATGCAGCTCCGGCTCCGATCAGAACCGGAAAATGAGATACTCAGGGTCACATTCATTAGATATCGAAATTTCACTAGTAAAATACTTAAGTCACTCAAACGCAAACATGATAGACAATTATTAGAAAAAAATGCTAAGAACTCTAAGGCACTTTGGTCGTCAATTAAATCCATAACTAATTATAAACCTTGTAAATCAAATAACACAGAATTGTTAAAACATAAACCAACCCCTGAAGAATCTGTAAATTTCACGAACGACTTTTTTACCAATATTGGAAAGAACCTAGCTAATGATATAATTTCTAGGAATGCTCTTATCAATTATAACCTTAGTAATCAGCGAACAACTACCCCTTCGTCCTCTTTCGTCCTTTTAGAAACAGACCCAACTGAAATAACAAGCATCCTATTTTCGCTCAGATCCGATAGTGCACCAGGGTGTGATGGTATTCCTGTTAAATTTCTAAAGGACTGTTCTGAAATTGTTTCTCCCATCATTAGTCATTTGGCTAATCTCTGTTTTAATCAGGGACTTTTCCCAGTTCCACTCAAGAAAGCACTTGTGACGCCGGTTTACAAGAATGGGGAAAAATCTAACCCTAATAATTACAGACCTATTTCAGTACTTACAGCTATTTCAAAAATATTGGAAAAATTAATTAACAATAGACTAGTCTCATATCTTAATAAATTTAATTTACTTTCAGAATCTCAATTTGGCTTTAGGAAGGGAAAATCTACGGAGGATGCTATCGTAAAACTAACATCTCTTATTTGTAATGAAGTAGATAAGGGAAATAAATCATTGGCAATCTTCCTAGACCTAAAAAAAGCCTTTGATACGGTCTCTCTCCCTATCCTTGTAAATAGGCTGGAGCAGGTGGGTATAAGGGGCAAAGCGCTTGATTTATTGTCGGATTACCTATCAGAACGTAACCAAAGTGTCAGAATAGGTAACTTCATTAGTAATGACTCAGTGGTCTCCTACGGTGTCCCACAAGGCAGTGTACTCGGTCCCACACTTTTTCTGATTTATCTTAACGAGCTTACTAACATGAACATTAAAGATGGTCATATCATATCGTATGCGGATGATACCGTAATAGTGTTCACTGGGAGTTGCTGGAAATCGGTTCATGGCGCGGCTGAGAGTGGTTTACAAATTATAAATTCTTGGCTTACAAGTAACTTACTTACCCTAAATATCACTAAAACCAACTACATCTGTTTCACTAAAACCAACAGTACACAACCATCTGTTGGACTCCAGTTAAAAATTCACACCTGTAATCCTTCATTTGACTCCCACTGTATGTGCCCTTGTTTGGAAAAAGTTTCTACAACTAAGTACCTTGGCATCATTATTGACCAACGTTTATCATGGCATCCTCACATAGAGTACATCAATAATAGAATCCGGAAACTAATTTGGATTTTCAAAATTCTTAGGCACATTTGTAACTCCTCGTTGTTGGTTCGTATATACACTTCACTTGCACAATCAATTATGACCTACTGCATTCCGGTTTGGGGGGGAGCTTCTAAAATTAAGTTTCTCGAGGTTGAAAGAGGGCAGAGGTGCCTACTTAAGACTATGTTTTTTAAACCTTACAGGTACCCAACAACTGAGTTATACAATTGCTGTAAGCTTCTAAGTATGCGCAAACTCTATATTACGTTAGCAATCCTTAAACTGCATGTTAACCTAACTTTTAAACCTCAGGCTACCAAGCGTAGAAGAGAAATCACTGTTGCTCCTGTCCCCTCTTTCAAATCTGTGTTTGCAAGCAGACAGTACTGTATACAATCACCGCATATGTATAATGTAATCAATAGAAAAATACCAATTTTCTCCTTGAACCAGTTTGATTGTAAAAAAGCGCTTATTAGTTTTATCATGGATCTCACCTATAGTGAATGTGAAAAGATCCTTTTGTATTAATATAGCTACCTATACTATCTTTTGCTATCTTGTATGTTGGTTTTGGTGACACACGCGCACACACACACTCTCTCTTTCACACACACTCACACACACAATCATACACACACACACACACACACACACACTCACTCACTCACTCACTCACTCACTTACTCACTCACTCACTCACTCACTCACACACACACAAACATGCTTTAGTTTTTTAAGATATAGAATAAGTACTTGAGTAGAAATGTTCTATTTTTTGGAAGAGCGAGGTCTTCTGCTACAGGTAATTTATTTACCTACTAGAAGGCCTCAACCTCATCGTGTAATGTAATACAGTTTTATCAATAAACGATTATTATTATTATTATTATTATTATTATTTCTCTAACATTGCTATTGCGCCTTGGCTGGTTGAAATGGTTCCATGTAAAAAGAAAATCTTAACTATTTTGAAAAAAAGCTCGTATCTAAATTATACATAATACCTATGTGCCTTTTGAGCAGTGGTGGCCTAGTGGTTTGACCTATGGCTTCTCAAGCAGAGGGTCGTGGGTTCAAATCCCGGCTCGCACCTCTGAGTTTTTCGGAATTTACGTGCGAAATTACATTTGTTATTTACTATGAGCTTTAAGGTGAAGGAAAATATCGTGAGGAAACCTGCATACACTTGAAAAGAAATTCAATGGTGTGTGTGAAGTTCCCGATCCGCACTGGGCCCACGTGTAAACTACGGCCCAAGCCCTCTCATTATGAGAGGAGGCCTGTGCCCTGCAGTTGGATGTATATAGGCTGGGATGATGATGATGATGACACAACTATGTTTGAAATTTAAGTAAATTCCTACAATGCATCTAAGATCCCTTCCACTGCTAACTTTGAAACAAAAAAACAATTTTGATACAACATATCTAAGAACCATTGCTAAGAAACCCTCAAATAAAACCGCATCCGAATCTGTTCACTCGTTTAAGAGCTATGATACCAGAGACAGACAGACACACACACACATATCCGTGAAACTTCTAACTCCCCTCTTTTTGTGACGGGGGTTAAAAAGACGTCCACTGCAGGACAAAAGGCCACCCTCAAAGAGTTCCACAACGACGGTTCTGCGCTATCCACATCCAAGCGGTTCCTAAAACCTTTACCAGTTCGTAGGACCATCTTTTAGGGGGCCTTACCACGCCACGTCTTCCGGTTAGTCGGTTAGTGGTCCAAAGCGGCATAGATTTGCAAATGCATGTCAAAAGCAAAAAGTCTCACCAATTTTGTTAAACGTTTCATAATTCAACACCAACAATTCTTGACACAACAGCGGCGTAATTTCCTAAATAAAAACAAATATTTTACTTTTCAAAAACCCATATGGGTTTGGTGCTGGGTCCTTGATCATTTAAACGCACTAAATATACATAGACGGGTGAAACAACTCACTATCGTGAAATCTTGTCGTGAATGAGTCGAGTGCAGATTACGATATCTCGACACAATGGTGTTTACAAACATAGTATTAGTCAAAAAGAAGACGGTTTTTGGGTTCCGTACCTGCTAAAAACCAAAGTGCAAGCCAAACACGCGTGGAGAGGGTTCCATGCGTTTAAATTTGGTCCATATTTATATGTTTTTAGGAACTGTATGGTTTTATAGATACCTAGTGAAATTTTCTATCAGGATTCTTTCATTAAATAACTTAAAAACTAGATAAAGGTGAAAAACTTAAGTAAACCGAAGACCAGACCAGTAAGACCAGAAGACCAGAAGTTTCTGTTATTATTTTATACCGTTTGTCAGAAAGAAATAGTGAGTGCGAAGGCAAACATCAGAAACGTTAGACAATAAGCCTGCAGTTGTATGTAATAGTGCACAGAATTGATATAAATATCACGGGACAATTCACACCAATTGACCTTGTCCCAAAGTAAGCTTAGCAAAGCTTGTGTTATGGGTACTAGGCAACGGATAAACATACTTATATAGATAGATAGATACATACTTAAATACATATTAAACACCCAAGACCTGAGAACAAACATTCGTATTTTTCATACAAATATCTGCCCCGACACGGGAATCGAACCCGGGACCTCAAGCTTCATAGTCAGGGTCTCTAACCACTAGGCCATCTGGTCGTCAAAATATGATATGGAGCTTAACACTTTCACAGTCCAGTGCCCCATATAAGGGACACAGCGACTTAGCTTCACAGGTCTGTGCCCACATGTGGGGCACTAAGAATCATACAGACTTGCATCCAGGTTTGTACAATATCTTGTTTACACACTGAGCAAGACGGTACAACGATTAAATTAATTTGCTGGACTTACCAGGAATTTTAAATTTGTATGGGACTGTGAATTTGTGAACAGGTCATTTCGTATTATGAAAATATAAATATTAGACCCTCGTAACAACCCCTTATGTTGGTTTTGTGTTAAAAAAATTATTGTATGGTAAACGTACCAATGCCAAATAAAATAAAATAAATAAATAAATATTAGGGGACAATCTTACACAAATCGATCTAGTCCCAAACTAAGCAAAGCTTGTACTATGGGTACTAGACGACGATAAACATACTTATATAGATAAATAAATACTTAAATACATAGAAAACATCCATAACTCAGGAACAAATATTCGTGCTCATCACACAAATAAATGCCCTTACCGGGATTTGAACCCAGGACCTCTTGCTTTGTAGGCAGGGTCACTACCAACTAGGCTAAGCGATCGTTACCTCAACGCCCAGTAGATGACACCCATCTGTCACCTCTCTTACTATGACATAAAATCTTACCATCAATCACCTGTCACCTTCAATCGAAGGTGCCATGTGTTGGGTCAGTGTCGAGCACAGGAACGTTTACCTTAAACTAAAAAGAATTAAGTACTTAGGTCATTCAAACATTATTGTTAAAGAACCTTTTGTGAGTGAACTGAGCTCGAACTTTACCGATTTTATTTACATTTGAACGAGCCACCTGCACGTTAACACAGAGGGCGCTGCGTGAAGGTTACTTCGTTTTTTTTTAGCATTAGAAAGAAGATAAGCGATCTTGACGTGTCTTTTTATTGAAATCATCATCATCATCATCATTTCAGCCGAAAGACGTCCACTGCTGAAAATAGGCCTCCCCAAGGCTCGCCAAACAGATCGGCCCTGCGCCATCCGCATCCAATGCGTTCCCGCTACCTTCACCAGGTCGCCGCTCCATCTTGTTGGAGGCCTACCTACACTGCGACTTCCGGTCCGCGGACGCCACTCGAGAACCTTTCGGCCCCATCGGCCGTCAGTTCTACGGGCGATGTGCCCTGCCCACTGCCACTTAAGTCTAGCGATTCTTCGAGCTATGTCCGTGACTTTAGTTCTTGCGCGGATTTCATCATTTCTAATGCGATCCCGCAGAGAAACTCCAAGCATAGCCCTCTCCATCGCCCTCTGAGTGGCCTTGAGCTTCCTTATAAGACCCATCGTTAGCGGCCACGTCTCAGTGCCATAAGTCATCACTGGCAACACACACTGGTCAAAGACTTTTGACTTGAGACACTGCGGTATATCGGATGACAAGATATTGCGGAGCTTCTCGAACGCTGCCCAGCCGAGTCTAATTCGTCGATTGACCTCTTTCTCGAAGTTGCACTTACCCAATTGGATTGTATGTCCCAGATAGATAAATACACTTTTGAAAAATAAGTCACAGCTAATATGTTACAATTTGAAAGGAAATATGGTCATTTAAACTCTATTTGGAGACCACGGACTGGCAAGCGCAGCGTGGGACGTCAACCAACGAAATGGACGGACGATTTGGTGAAGGCCGCAGGTTCAGGGTGGACGCAAATCGCTTCCAATCGTAATGATTGGGCATCAATGAGGGAGGCCTATGTCCAGCAGTGGACGATAGATGATGAAACTCTTTTGGTTTATTAACTTGGGCCGTAGTTCCCACGCGGGCCCAGTGCGGATTGGGAACTTCATTGAATTTTTTCGCAGGTGAATGCAGGTTTCCGCACGATGCTTTACTTCACCGTAAAGCTCATGGTAAATTACAAATGTAATTTCGCACATATATCCAGAAAAACTCAGAGGTGCGAGCCGGGATTTGAACCCATGACCCTCTGCTTGAGAGGCCATAGGTTAAACCACTAGGCCACAATGGCTTATAACACGGCACGGGTCAAAAATAAATTACCAGTTTATTGAATGACTAGCTTTTGCCCGCGACTCCGTCCGCGTGCAATTAGTAATTTTGGCAGCTTATTTTTTTTATCAAATTTGCTTTTTCATCAATAATGGCTCTCCTTAGTTCCTCGATATAAAAAAATTACCCCCCCCCCCCCGCACACCCGCGTTCACATTCACCACCGTACTCCCAGCATGATGATATTATAGCCTATAGCCTTCCTCGATAAATGGGCTATCTAACACTGAAAGTATCGTATCTTTGAACTAAAACAATTACTTTGCTCACCCGCGACCTTAAGGTCGCGGGTGAGCAAAGTAATTGTTTTAGTTCATTAATATGGACCTCCGCAAAGTAACGCCTGATTCAATAAATTATTTAAAATCGTATCTTTCTTATTTGTCAACCGATTCAAATGAAACAAACACTAAATGTTAATCCAAGAAAATACCAACATATCAATGAAAACCGCCTCCTTCTAGGCTAAGCCGTTTCTGAGATTAGCGCGCACAAACGCACAGACAAACAGACAATAATTCTAAAAATCATTGTTTTGGGTTCTATTGCGCTAATAAATAGTCCTAGTGACAGTTTTTCTCAAATATCTTCAATGTACAGACACCGACTTGTTACAGATTTATTATATATTAGATAGATAAATAGATTACGATTCTTCGCTGCCAACATTTTGTTTGAAGGTCTTTGCAACTAAGTATACAATCGAATACTGCACGCAACCTATGAATATTTTGATGCACTGTTGCACACTGGCTAAAAAAAAGTCAGACAGCATCGACTTCACGAAGTAACAGTCATTATAAAGCAATCAATTTTGTATCGTCCTGTTGCCTACAGTTTAATTTATTCAGTGTAATTTTGATGTCAATAATGAATAGGAAGCTGTAAAATGTCTATTAATCAACAAGTTGCTGTAGGAACAAAATAGAGTAAATCGCCAATAACTGGCCACCCTTCCACAACTGGCCCCCTTTACTGAAAATGAACTCTGTTCCCCTACAAACAGAATTTAATTTAGTATAAGGTCAGTTATTGAAGGGTGGCCAGTAATTAACACCTTATACTAAAAATGAATTCTATTGTGGGTGAATAGAGTTCTTTTTTTTAGTATGAAGTGGCCAGTTATTGGCGATTTACCCTACAATGGGTTTAATTTAATTAATTTAATTAGAAACACTGCAATAAAATAAAATTAAAAGTAACAAAAAAAATTAAAATAATTACCTACTTACATTCAAAAATTATATCTAGGTACTGTAGACACTGGCCACCGAGACAGTGTTGCTGTTTCAAATATTTAAATTTTACGGCTTCTGAAATTCGAATCAAGAAATGAACGTTGGACAGCGGACGGTCTGGGCATCCATTCTTGGTTAGGCCGTGCCTCAAGAGTGTTCTAATAATTTACATTGTATGATTATTAATCATTGATTAACTATACTAATATTATAAAGAGGAAACATTTGTTTGTTTGTTTGTTTGTTTGCATTGAATAGGCTCCGAAACTACTGGACCGATTTCAAAAATTCTTTTGCCGTTAGAAAGCTACATTATCACTGAGTGACATAGGCAACTTTTTACTGCGGGAAAATACCTTTTCCTACGGGAAAATTAATTTATCGCGGGCAAAGCTGCGGACGGAAGGCTAGTTTGTTAATAAATGAAGTGTTACAGTGTAAATCCAAGTTTTCTTTGAAATATGTACAAGTTAGGCAGGTTTTTCCCTTTCAGAGAGTAGGGAAAGCGAAAGTGATGTTTAACTTGAAACCAGATAAATAAATAAACACGTAAAAATGTTTAAAAAATTTAACCTAGATTTTAGGTTTTGACTTTCTTTAGTACCTACCTACCTACGTGTAAGGCAAACATACCAATGCTCAACAGCTCAACGCCCAGTAGATGGCATGGCACCCATCTGCCACCTCTCTTACTATGACATAAGATTAAATGTGCAGTGTAGGTATTCCTCCAACAAGATGGAGCGACGACCTGGTTAAGGTTGCGGGATCACGTTGGATGCGGATGGCACGGGACCGATCTGTTTGGCGAGCCTTGGGGGAGGCCAATGTTCAGCAGTGAAAGTCTTTCGGCTGGAATGATGATGATGAAAACTTGGGGATCTTCAAAACACGAGCCTACTCTCTTCTCAAAGGGCCGGCAGCGCATCCGTAACTCAACTTTTGTTGTGACTTCCATCAGGTGACCCGCCTGCCCATTCTCCTCCTATTACAATCCAAAAAAGGTTAAATTATGATCTAAGGCCCATACTACACGGGCGGTTCTCCCGCCGCGGGAAACCGCTTCTGAACCGCCACTAGACACAATTTTATATGGAAGTCGTATGGTGCAAACTACACTGCGCAGCTCCGTCGAGCGGGAAACCGCGGCGGGAAACCGCCCGTGTAGTATGGGCCTAATAGTTATTTAAATCATTTTGTTTACTTATATGCAAATGACGGATATTTTGCAAATACAGTAATTTGCACAATCTAAAGTAACTAATTAAAAAAAACTCGAAACATAAATCTTTTAAATAACTCTCCTGCAAAATCAAACAATCGTCACTTTTTTAGGGTTCCGTACCTCAAAAGTCCGTCCGTCCGTCCGTCTGTCTGTCTGTCAAGACCCTTTTTCTCAGGAACGCGTGGAGGTATCAAACTGAAATTTATATCAAATACTCAAGTCTACTGTCCCTTGGAGCTGTGAAAAAATCAAGCTTCTAAACCAACGCAATCAAAAGATACAGCCGTTTATGACGCAAATTACCGCATATTTTCGAAACTCGCAAGGGAATCAAAACCTAAAGGGTACTTCCCGTGAACTCAGAATCTTGAAATTTGGTACGAAGCAAGGTCTTATAGCACAGATAAAGGAAAAATTGCGAAAAGCATAAATTTTTTTGTCTGTCTGTCTATATCAGTAAACAACGCATATTTTCGAAACTCGCAAGGGAATCAAAACCTAAAGGGTACTTCCCGTGAACTCAGAACCTTGAAATTTGGTACGAAGTAAGTTCTTACAGCACAGATAAAGGAAAAATTGCGAAAAGCATATTTTTTTTTGTCTGTCTGTCTATTATATCAGTAACCAATGATCCCACACTGCGCACATTTTGCTTAGGAGCAGGGGTCTGCTAAGACTGGATGTTCATAGATACATATAAATTTGTACGGAACCCTCGGTGCGCGAGTCCGACTCGCACTTGGCCGGTTTTTTTGTAAATCAATTTGGTTTTTAACACTCGCGTTGATTACAGAACTATAAAAAATAATAGTTTAATAATAGGGTACGTGATATGATAATGCAAGTAGTTAAATTAACGTTAAGTACTTAGCCTATACCACGCGGCGGACACGACGTACAAATACGCGTTCTTGAATCTACATAAGCACGACGACGTCTGTACACGCGTACGCCTACATACATCGCGCGCGCACTCTTCTGGTTTCTGGCGGTTTCCGGCTATCTGCGCCTTGAGGGGTGGGGTAATTCGAATCAGTGCGGGGCGGACCGTTTCCATTCTGTACGTCAGTACTATTATATATTCTGTGCCTATACAGTCAAACCCGTGTTTATAGTCAGTAAATTAGGTAAGAATCTCGGAATTCGAGATACCCAGCTGTAAGTCTGTAAATACTTGTATATTGACACCCTAAAAGTTGTCTCAAAACCTACATAATATGGTAGGGTGTACGCAACTATTAAATTTCAAGGTCAAAGGTCACAAAAATCGGTTTTTTGCGCTTTTTTTGTAAATATCTCATTTCCTATGGATTTTTTGCTATTTGTATTTATTATCAATATTGTAGAATACAAAATTCTCTACAAATTTTGTTTAAAAAAAATTTTGTGTAAAACTTATACTAAACGTACAGTACGCTTAGTATAAGTTTTACTTCACCAAATACTTCTCGATCGCGTTTACGTAAAAAAACCAATTACTAGGGAAACATGGACAGCGCCTCCGCGCGCGCGCGTCCATGTTTCCATAGAATTGAAATTTTTACGTAAACGCGATCGAGAAGTATTTTGGTGAAGTAAAACTTATACTAAGCATACAGTACGCTTAGTATAAGTTTTACTTCACCAAAATACTTCTCGATCGCGTTTACGTAAAAATATCAATTCTATGGAAACATGGAAGCGCGCGCGTGGAGACGCTGTCCATGTTTCCCTAGTAATTGATTTTTTTACGTAAACGCGGTCGAGAAGTATTTTGGTGAAGTAAAACTTATACTAAGCACTCTGTACGCTTAGTATAAGTTTTCCTTCACTTCAATACTTCTCGATCGCGTTTACGTAAAAAATTCAATTACTAGGGAAACATGGACAGCGCCTCCGCGCGCGCTCGTCTATGTTTCCATAGAATTGAAATTTTTACGTAAACGCGATCGAGAAGTATTGAAGTGAAGGAAAACTTATACTAAGCATACTGTTGCCGTTATCAATTTCGAGCAAAAACAAGCATAAAAATCACGTTTGTTGTATGGGAACCCCGTCAAATAATTATTTCATTCTGTTTTTTAGTATTTGCTGTTATAGCGGCAATCGAAATACAACTTTCGTAGAAATTTCAATTGTCTAGCTATCACGGTTCGTGAGATACAGCCTGTACCACTACCATGAGTTTACAATGACCGTACTCGATAGCGACTGCGTAAATGATTTGTATGAAGACTCCATACAAATCATTTACGCAGTCGCTATCGAGTACCGTCACTGTAAACTCATGGTAGTGGTACTGGTGACGGACGGACAGACAGACAGACGGACAGCGGAGTCTTAGTAAAGGGTCCCGTTCTACCCTTTGGGTACGGAATCCTAAAAAATAGACAAGTAAATTATCTTTTTGCGATTATTTTTTTACTAAATTGAATTTATCGCTTAATCCTGTCGGGGTATTTTGTGGTATTTTTTCTCCCATACAAAGTTCTATAATGCCAACAAATAAGACAACTTAATTATTAGAATCGAGCCTAAAACAATAGGTACAAGGATACATGATAATTCCTGGCGCAACACGCACCGCTTCAGGATGCGCCGGAGTATATAATGCAATGCGTACGCGCACAACGCAACACTTCGTCTGAAGGAACCATGAACACATACGTAGCTGTGAGTATACCTATTTATTTATTTCTTTACAAGCTTTTATTTACCTCCAACTGTCCCGTTTTTCGTCTTGCGAGTAAAATTTGACCCACTTCTCGACTTCCAATTGAGTTGAAATTTTGCATGTATGTGAAAAATGAGTGACAGACAATGCAGTATTATTATGATCGAGCTAGAAGGCGGTCATAGGAACTCTGTAAAAGTCAAGTTTGAGCTTATTCGATTCGTCTTGGCGAGTACTTTGATCTTAGATGGTAACCAGGGTCTGACGATAGAGCTGGAAGTTGGTCAAAGGCACTCCATTATAAAACGACACAACCCCATTGAATTTGGACTCGTTCTATTCATTCCGACGAGTACTTGGTCATCATCATCATCATCATTTCAGCCATAGGACGTCCACTGCTGGTTATAGGCCTCCCTCATTGACGCCAAATCATTACGGTTGGAAGCGACTTGCATCCACCCATTCCGTAGGTGGACGTCCCACGCTGCGCTTGCCAGCGCACTAGCGCGCTTGAGTACTTGATCCTAGATGGTAATCAGGATCTGATGGATGATGGGGCTGAAAGTGACCCCAAGAACTCAGTAATAAAATGACACAACACCATCGAGTTTGGGCTCGTTTGATTCGTCTTGCTGAGTTTACTTCGATCCTAGATAGTAGGTATAAATAACACTAAAAGTGCTCAAAATAAGACATATTGTGTGTGCGAACTACTAATTACTCTAATTACTATGGGCTGCATAACAGAATAAATTTTTGTTAAATTTTTCATTTTCAATGCAGGCTTGTACTTGCATTGCCATCCAACTTACAAACTTATACAAAATTTCAAGTAAATCCGACCACTGGAAGTGGGTCAGATTCAACTTCTTTGTATTGTATTGTTTATCCGTCGTCTAGTACCCATAAAACAAGCTTTAGTTAATGTGTAACTAGGGGTCTATAATGACTCCTATAAAATTTTAAGTCATAATGTATCATTAGTCATAATCATAATCAACGTTAGTCATACAGTGATTTATTTCTGAACAATTTATTTTTCGGTATTGTTATAAAACAAACCTAACCTAACCTACTGCATTCTATAAGATGGCATTTAAAAAAGTCCTGAAAAAAATACCGTTTCAGAAATAAATCACTGTATGACTAACGTTGATTATGACAAATGATACATTATGACTTAAAATTTTATGGGAGAAAAGGGGCACCGGTGTAACTAGCTCAATTGATTTCAAATGTCCCATGATTTATTTAGTAGCCGACTTCAAAAAAGGGAGGTTCTCAATTCGTCGGATTTTTTATTTTTCTTTATGGTTTTATTTATATTGTTCCAGTTGACTTTGTTGGCCGTAGTTGGCGCAAGCCACGGCAGTGCCATCGGCGGCTATGGCTACGGGCTGGGTAAGCATTGTCATCATCATTCCAAACCTATAAATACTTGACTATAAAGACTTGCATGGAAACCTCACCTGGATAAAATAGCTTCAAAATTACAATGCTTAATGGGATCACTTCGTGGCGTTGTCTGCTGCTTTCCAAGATCAGTACGTTACCTTATATACAACTCAATGGTGAAACCACACTTAGACTATCTCATAGAACTCTGGGGCTCCACGGTGAAAACGATACTAAAAAAATACAAATTGCACACAACAAAGTTATTAAATTGGGATGTCCCAATTTTTGGCAACGTATAATAAATCGAAAACCGTTTGGAGAAATAGGCTTTGTGAAGCGTTTTCAGAAATCAGATTCCAAAAATATGATAATCTGAATTAAATAAACAAAATTTAAGTAATGTCCTTCATTTGACCCCTGCAGTGAATCGTCACAAAGGCAGATATAAAGCAGGTCTACACTCTAAAACAAATTAACAGTTTGAAATGTTGCTGTCCTGCTTATAATAGCAAAGAGTGAGAAAGACAGAACTTTAATCACATGATGCACACCTGGCTTTAAACAGTTGTCATTTATCATAAAGTCCGAAATGTATACAATACTCGCAACGTATTTTTACAAATTTAATTATTAAATTACTACGTTACAAGTAAATATGAAAGAATTTAAATATCAGATTTTAATAAAAAATATCTATTTACTATCACACCACTAAACAAACAGGAATAATCGAAGCTAAAAGATGAGAAATAAATAAAACTATTTTGTCATGGTTCATTTAGGACCCTAAGCCGTGCTTGTAATATTGACAGTGACAAGACAAATCAGGGGCACTACTACAAAAATCGAAGTTCGTATCGTATCATCCCTCTCACTCTCGTGTCAAATCATATTAGCGTGTGCGGGACGGCATGAAACGAAGTTCGAATTATGCACTTCGTAGTAGGGTCTCAGTAGTGCCGTGGTAGTGCCACAGATTATTTTATGTACGACTTGATTTTTTCTAGGCTATGGAACGTGGCTCTCTCACTGTGACGTCATCCAACGTATTTCTAAAACAACCAAATTCAAAATCGATGAAAATGGTGTCTTAAAATATCCTATTCTTTCCAAAAAAAATATAAAAACTATAGGTTATTTTTTTTGGTGCATCCCAATTGCTATTCCACTATAAATTTCGAACGCCAACTACAACAATCTATAGAGACACAAAATTAATGACAATCTCACAACTATATACCTTCAAGACATGTATATTAATAAGAAAAATTTTAAACAAACAAATACATACACAAATATCATTTATAAAAAAGGGCCATATCCAAAAAGTACTCACGAGACGCGCAAATAATATTTGCTTACGTACGCCAAGGACTAATTACGGAAAGAAAAATATCTTGTATGAAGGAGCGCAGCTATATAATAAGCTACCAAGTGACATAAGAGACATAAAATCTTTCATACTGTATAAGAAAGTCCTAAAAACCATGTTCTAAAAAATTTTTCTACATTAAAGTGAGACCCATAATTTGCTATCCTAAAATTATTGCCATTTCTATCGCAATTCCTTACTCATTCGATATGTAATGAAGGCCATTTAAGCGCAATGAACATTCGACGGCATAGTTAACTAACGTTTATTTAACTTAAATGACTGTATACCCTCAACACAAAATAATGTATCAAGTTAGTGATGAATGTTTTATTTTATGTTTATTTGTTACATCTAAGTAGGTAAGCAGTTTGTAAATCTGGATGTACCATTCGCAAAAATATATGTTACAGTAATCCTTCTTTCTCAATATAAGTGAATTGTATTCTGTTTTGGGAAATAAATGTCTTAAACCATAAACCATATAAATACACGATGATATTTAATCGGTGATGAGGAAACAGTTTATCTAGACCAGGGGAGTTACTACGAAATTCGAAGTTCGAAGTTCGGATCGTGCGGTCCCTCTTACTCTCGTAATAAATACCATTAGCGTGAGCGGGACGGCATGAAACGAAGTTCGAATTTCGCGCTTCGTAGTATAGGGCCTGTATTCGTTCGGGGCCACGTTTAAGTTGCAGTTACATGAAACAAAACGCCTATTTTTTAAATAACGATTATTCGGAAATTCTCTTTTTTTTATTAAACAGATATCATTACTTTTAGACCTCGTCTATTAAATTCCTATTTCTTCTTTTAAATATTGAGCTAGGGATAAATATTTTTGAACTCCTGATCACCAATTAAAAATCACCGTGTATACGTCCCACTGCAAGGCCTGTGCCTCTTCTAAGGGCCTACGCTAGCTGACGCGGATTACCCGGAACGGACGCCCGTCGTGCGCCCGTCTAATGAGAAATTGTATGAAGAGCGCTAAGTGACGCGGGCGCGTGCGACGGATTTTCGGTAGATTTTAGACACACGAGCGGGCGCACACGGCGGGCGTCCGCGTCAGCTAGCGTAGGCCCTAAGAATGAGAGAGCTTGGGCCGCAGTTTCCACGCGAGCCCAGTGAAGATTGCGAACGTCACACACACCACTGAAGTTGGCAGTACTCAACCTAGAGTTAGTGGTTAACTCGAATTTATGCAGTTGACTCTACACTCCTGAGTTCTATCATCATCATCATCATTTCAGCCGAACATAGATTCACTGCTGAACATGGCCTCCTCAAGGCTCGCCAAACATATCGGTCCTGAGTTCTGTGTTTTCTAATAAATTTAATGCTTCAAACCCAAACAAGAATTACCAGTTATATAATTTTGAAAATTTCAAAGTTTTTCACGTAGGCTAGGTATGCTTGTTATGGAGGTCCAAAACATTATAATTTGTTTATTATAAAAAAAAGTTAAATTATTTTATAATATAAGTAAGTACATACTAACGTACTTGCAAAACGACTAAATTCAAAACGCTACGTTACGATAGGTTTATAGCGTTAACTAATAGTTATGAAATAAGGACTCTCAACATATTGTGTCATATGAAACCCTCGGTGCGTGAGTCCAAATCACAAGTGCCCAGTATTTGTATTTATACAACCAGGGGCCTGTTGCATAACAAAGTACAACTTATATTACAAGCGAAACTCCCTTTCTAGTTAATATAACTGAAGCGAGAGTTCTGCTTGTAATATTAGTTGTACTTTGTTATGCAACAGGCCCCAGGTCTACATTTCTTCATGTTTCTATTTCTTGTTTATTTAGGAAGTTGGGGAGCTCCCATCATCAGCGCTCCAATAATAGCACCAGCCGCAGTATCCACCGCAAACCTGGTCAAGGCAGCCCCAATCCCCGTCATCAAGACTGGTCTAGCTCCTATTATCTCTGCGCCCGTCTACTCTGCGCCCGTCTACTCTGCGCCCGTCTACTCTGCTCCCGTCTACTCTGCTCCTGTCATCAGTACTGCTGGTCTTGGCTGGGGTGGCTTGGGCGGACTTGGCGGCTGGAGCGGTATCAACAGCTTGGGTGGCCTTAACAGCTGGGGTGGACTCGGTTGGGGTGGCAAAGGCGCTGTCAACACCTGGGGCTATGCCAAGGGGTGGGGACACTAAGTACTAGTACTAATGACGAAGTGTTACTATCGAATATAACTTCTTTCGCCGCCACACCTTATTAAAAGCATTCACTACTTGTATCTGATTTTTATTAATAATTTTCGATGAACTACAACGTTTGTACCTTGCTCTTCTACTACCATAATTAAGACTGGCTTAGGTTCTGTCATCTCTAAGGCTATCGTTTTTTCACACCTTTCATTCGGAATAGTAGCTTTTGCTCCCCAGCGATAGGGGTCAAAATGCTACTTTTCTGTACAAGCTGCTTTTTTAATTTATTCATTGGCAAGTATCATTTACGCAAATAATCGATTGTAATTTCATCGTAGATTAAAAACAAACATAATTTCACGTTTTAACTTTATGTAACGTATATGAAAATTGATGAATTTTTCGTAAGAGTTAAAAATATGTCACAGTAAATTATACCTTTTACTGATATCAAAACTATAGATGACTGCTATTGTGATTTAAAAAGTTGTTTCATTGTTATTTAAAAATTCGATGCGCCACTCAGGAGCAAAACTATTTTCGCCTTGGGCGTTAACACTTGAATCTCACTTCACTCTGGATTCAATGTACCGCCCGCGCCGTAAATAAATTTGCTCCCTTATGACACAAATAACTATTACTCCTCGCGTCAATAGAACGTTTTAATGAAATACAACGTTTTTACCTCGATCCTCTGCCACCAAAAGCGAGACTAGCTTAGCTTAAGTAATCTCCATGGCTATCGTCTTTGCGCCTCGCGTCAGTACCGTTGGTTTTGATTGGGGTGGCTTGGGCAGCTGAAGTGGACTTGGCGGCTGGGGTGGAGTCAACAGCTGGAACGTGTTTGTGTGTTTTTTTGAGCGTGTTTGACTCGAACTTTATATTTTTTTACTGAGCTTTTTTTAAAAGTCAAGGAAACAGAATTGCGTACCAGGATGGAACCTTTTCACAACCAATTCACGATAATTTCTTTGACAGATGTATTGAATGTCAACATGAAATTTGCAATGAAAAAGGTTTACCTTGGTACGTGATTCAGTTTTTTCGTCTGACTCGCACTTGACCGGTTTTTTCTCATTCTAAGAAGTTTACTATTTACGTTGCAGTCTTCATTAAAATTATAAGCTTCCCGGTTTTACCTTAAAATTTAAGGAAGAACAAGGATTTAGCACAGGTATTTACAGAGTCTTTACATTTTTAATCAAGCTAAAATTCCCCTTCATCTTTGCCCGTTATTTTTTATTTACCTTACATTTTTTAGGGTTCCGTAGTCAACTAGGAACCCTTATAGTTTCGCCATGTCTGTCCGTCTGTCTGTCTGTCTGTCCGTCCGCGGCTAAGCTCAGAGCCTGTTAGTAATAGAAAGCTGTAATTTGGCATGAATATATATATCAGTCAAGCTGACAAAGTGGTTAAATAAAAAACACTAAAAAAAATTTTTTTAGGGTACCTTCCATAGAGACGTAAAGTGGGGGTGATTTTTTTTTCTCGACGAACCCTATAGTGTGGGGTATCATTGGATAGGTATTTAAAAATTAATAGGGGTTTGCGGAAACCATTTTTCGATAAAATGAATATTTTCGGAGATATTCACTCCGAAAGTTCAAAATAATGTGTCCCCCCCTCTAACTTTTGAACCGCACGTTTATAAAATATGAAAAAAAATCAAGTACATAAAACTTAATAAAAACTTTCTAGGAAAATTATTTTCAACTTAATCAGATGAGCAGATTTTAAGTTTTTGTAAAAAAAAATTCTAAACTAAGATTGTTATTTAACCGCCACTGCAAGCATTTTCTTTTCTTTTTAGTACTATAAAATCACGCTAACAGTATATTCTTTCAAATAAAAAAAAATAATTGAAATCGGTTCATAATATAATAAAGAATTACATCTGAAAAACCATCAACATACATACTAGTTCTAGTAGACTGCAAATTAGATTAGTTACCCAATTCACCGATAGGTGGCGCTGTACCGCCGACGTTGAAATTCTAACCCTAGCGCGCGGTGGGAGTTGGGACCAAAACATGGTTGTTAAATAAAGTATGCAAAGATTTTTTCGTACCTGCTACGGAACCCTATCTTGGGCGTGCCCGACACGCTCTTGGCCGGTTTTCATATTTTCAATTAGATGAATTAGTAATCAACTACGGAATTCGTTAGAAAACGCGCCAACTCTGTATTAAAAATATTATTGTTTATTTTGCACGTTTTTAGGGCTACGTTCCCTAAGGGTTATCATCATCATCTTACTCTATATACGACATAATTGTCTACTGCCCTGCCACAGGCCACAGAATGAGATGGCTTGGGCCGTGGTTCCATACAACATATATAGTGGTGCAATTTTCATACACACCGTCAAATTTCTTCGCAGGTGTATAGGTTTCCTGAATATGCTTTCATTTACCGTTAAGCTCATTGTAAATTTCAAATGTAATTCCTGAAGGGTGGCAAATGAAAATCTACCTATTATACATACTCATCATCATCATCATCATTCATCATCATCTGAACATAGGCCTCCCCAAGGCTCGCCAAACAGATCGGTCCCGTGTCATCCGGTCCCAACGCGATCCCGCAACCTTAACCAGGTCATCGCTTCATCTTGTTGGAGGCCTACCTACACTGCGTCTTGCGGTCCGTGGACGCCACTCGAGAACTTTTTGCCCCATCGGCCATCAGTTCTACGAGCGATGTGCCCTGCCTACTGCCGCTTGAGTCTGGCGATTCTTCGAGCTATGTCGGTGACTTTAGTTCTTGCGTGGATTTTATCATTTCTAATGTCATCCCGCAGAGAAACTCCGAGCATAGCCCTCTCCATCGCCCTCTGAGTGACTTTGAGCTTTCTTATGAGGCCCATCGTTAGCGGCCACGTCTCATTATACATACTATCGTTACGCTATCGATCTGATCATCTGCCTATCAAATGTCTTGAAAGAGAGTTTGAAAAACGTTACAGATAGATACAATCTGGGCCCTTCGAGGTGAATTAAGACTTTAGGGGATTTGACTTGAATCCCGTGAAAATTTCGAGATAAAAAGTAACTGTTGTGTTATTTCAGACGCCCAGCTATCTACATCCAAAATTTCATTCAAATCTGTCACGCCGTTTTAACGTAAAAGAGTAGGTAACAAACACATACACTACACACTACTGCAGCGCATACAGACAAGTAAAATGTTTTTACTTTTAAGTTTATACTGATTTCTTCATTTTTGTTAATTTTGATTGTGTGTGCTTGCAGTACCAAATAAACGTCTTTATCTATCTATCTACATACACACTCTCATAAACTTTCGAATTTATAATAATTAGTGGGAAAAATCGAGGGTAAAAGCAAATAATTACGAACTTGTCTAAATTCAATTAAAAGGTTTATCTAGCAGGGTAGCGGGTTCGATTCCCAAAGCAAATACATCACGTGTTTGTTCAGGACTCCGAAGCGGTTTTCCTATTTTTGGAAGTTTTGGCAAAGGGACGAGGAAACTAATTTATATTGCTATTTGAGAAAGCAATTAGAATACTCTCGCCTGTAAAGCTAGTTTTAAAACATTTTGTAGCGCATTTTTTACGCGTAATAATCTAACAATATATACATAAATATTTACAGAAATATTACAGCTGGCTCATCACTTTTCGACTCTATGTCAACGAGTTAAGATCGAAAGTGACGAACCTTTTCATTTCGTGACTATAAGTCCCATTGCAGAGCCCAGGCCTCCTCAGAAAGAGCTTGGGCTGTAGTTCTCACGCAGGCGCATGCAGATTGGGAACTTGTCACACCATTGAATTTCTTCTCAGGGTTGCGCAGGTTTCCTTTACCGTAAAGCTCATGGTGAATTTCAAATATCATTACGAACGTCATTACGCACATAAATTCCGAAAATCTCAAAGGTGCGAGCCAGGATTTGAAAACACAACCCTCTGTTTGAGAGGCAATAGGTGAAACCACTAGGCCACTAAATTTACATTTTGAAATGTAAGAGTTAATTAGTGAATTCAATATCAGTGTACATAAAGTTTCAAATAAATCATAAATTAATCCAATGAAATGGGAACACGTAATTTATACATTGAGGTAGTTAGAGATCAACTGAGTATTATTCGTCCGTAGCAACAAAAACACATTAAACACTATACCGACAGTATACTACTTCTCTGCTATAACAAACCATGGCTAGGAGATGTCCATTTAGATGTCATGATATTTTTGACAAATCTTTTAGGGTTCCGGGGCCAAAATGGCAAAACGGGATCCTTATAATTTCGTCATGTTTGTCTGTCCGTTCGTCCGTCCGGCATAGAGACTATTACTGCTAGAAAGCTGTAATTTTGCATGGATATATGTAGCAATTACCACAAAAAAGTGATACTTAAAATAAAGGAGAAAAAAATTATTAGGGTACCTACCTCCCATTGACGTAAAATGGGGGTGATTTTTTTTCGGGTCTCATTCTAAATCCCTAACATCGTTTGTCCTAATGTAATGTTTGTCCTAATGATCGTTTGTCCTAACACTTTTTTTCTCGGAATTGAATTGAATGAATGAATTTTTCAGGAACTTTTTTGTGATTATCCTCTAGAACTCCATAGGTTAGGTTAGGTTTGTTTTATAAAAATACAGAACAATTAATAGATTTTAAATAAAAAGAGTTAGGACAAACAATCATTAGGACAAACATTACATTAGGACAAAATAATCATTAGGGATTTAGATATAGAGCCTTTTTTCTCGTCTAACCTTATCGTGTGGAGAATTTTTGGATAGGACTTTTAAAATAATTACAGGGTTGTGAACACGATTATTCAATACAGTGATTCGTTTGCGAGATATTCAACCTTAAAGTGTACATTTTTGTTAAAATCGAGTGTCCCCCCTCCCCCGTTTAAAATCTAAACTGTTGGTATGAAATTAAAAAAAAAATCATGATAGGAGTAAGTATATCCAATTAACAAGGAAAACTATAACGGCTAAGTTGGCTTGAGAATTATTAGTAGTTTAAGAATAAATAACAGCCTGGCCTATAAAATATACCTACTTGAAACCTACATGAAGTTCCGTACACAACACAATATCCTTAGAAAAATATTACTTGTTGAATTCAAATAGCACACGTCGTAACGGTTGCGGAACCTTATACTGGGCGTGTCCGACACGCTCTTGGCCGGTTTTATGTTTGTTCCTAAGATTTTTCGCAAAAAGAACTTTCTTCTTTAAACCAAAACCGATTTCAATAAAAATAATGAACTATCTTTTGCCCGCACTTTTTTCTTCGCAGTAATCAAATTTGAGGTACAACTTCTTCATTTCTTACATTGAATAAAAAAAGTAAAAAACCGGCCAAGAGCGTGTCGGACACGCCCAAGGTAGGTAGGGTTCCGTAGCCATTACGAAAAAATCAAGTAATATTTTTCTAAGGATTTCGTATGTGTACGGAATCTTCAAAGTTAGTATCGTCAATACTTTGAAAAAAGCTCGTATCTCAAAATCGTTAATCTGGCAAAGTGAACTTTATTATGCGCGTATCAAAGTTCAGTTTTGTTTACATGCTGATTTGAGATACGAGTTTTTCAAAGTAGTGACGGTATGTTTATTAACTTAGGCTACTATTTACTCTTAAACTACAAATAATTCCCAAACAATCTTAGCCGCTATAATTTTCCTTATAAATTTAATATATTTATTACCATTTTGAATTTTTTTTAATTTTTCCACCCAACAGTTTAGATTTTAGAGGGGGGGGGGGGGGACGGTCGATTTTACTGAAAATTTTCACTTTAAAGTTGAATATTTCGCAAACAAATCACTGAATACAAAAATCATGTAAACAACCCCGCAATGGTTTTAAAAGACCTATCCAACGACACCCCACACTATAGGGTTAGTCGAGAAAAAAAAATCACCCCCACTTTACGTCTATGGGAGGTACCCTATAAAAATTTTTTTTAGTTTTATTTATTTAACCACTTTGTCGGCTTGACTAATATATATATTCATGCCAAATTACAGTTTTCTAGTACTAACAGTCTCTGAGCTTAGCCGCGGACAGACAGACAGACAGACAGACAGACAGAAGGACATGGCGACACTATAAGGGTTCCTAGTTGACTACGGAACCCTAAAAATCCGGCGTGTTAACATCGATGAATGGATGGATGGACCACCTCTATAATCAGTATCAATTAGCGAATATAAATCATGTTGTTACGTAATCCCGTGGTAATTACCAAAATTCCTGAAATTAGTTTGTTATTGTTATAAATATCCACTTGCTTATTTGATGAGTCTAGTAATCAAAGTTACAGAGAAAGAGTAACTCTGAATAAGACGGTTTGTCCTGATGCGATTTTGCGGGTCAATATTTGCACATAAGTTAAGTGTTCCGAAGGGTATTGATGTTTCTCGATGAGAACTGAACATAGATGGCGCTGTATCACTGCAGAAGTGATGATGGCAGACTGGAATGTATGATGCATAGGAAAAATTTGTGTCTAAACTCCTGACCAGTGGTGGTGTAGGGGATTGGCACGCGACACGGAATGCCAAGGACCTTGATTCGATTCCCAGTATTGGTCTTTTTTCTGGGGTTTTTTCTGTGCATCTATGTTTCAGTTTGTATTTAGTATGAAATTCATACGTTAAGTGTTAAT
This sequence comes from Archips xylosteana, assembly GCA_947563465.1. Taxonomy (NCBI): domain Eukaryota; kingdom Metazoa; phylum Arthropoda; class Insecta; order Lepidoptera; family Tortricidae; genus Archips; species Archips xylosteana. The sequence continues at coordinate 3,203,575 of OX387356.1, forward strand.
CTCAAGACGTACTGCTGTAAACTGTTTACTGTAAAGTTACGAAGCGTTGTTTGAAACTTGGTTTCATCAAAGTTGCCATCGTATTACTCAGGAGTTGGTGCTTGTAGATTACACCAACTAATTGATGAGGTGAAAACCGACAGACAATTTCGAGGTTACCAGGTAGAAGTTATCCATTAAGCCCAACTTCTAAGTTGACGATAGTGTAGGCGAAGTTTTGAGAAAAATCTATTTGAAAGAAAGAAGAAAGAAAGAAAATACATTTATTTACAACAACACAAGACACATAAATATTTTTACAAAAAGAACAATACAAAGGCTACACAAAAAAAAGTGTCATTGCCGTTGTAAATTGGACACTGGCTCAGCATAATGCTGAGGCGTTTATAACACCCCAGCGCTGATTTTCAGCCAGCACCGTCGGTAATACCCGGAACGCCACACAGATAGATAAACTGTACAGTTATAAATATAAAGCGATAAACTACATAAACTACATGCGTAAATGGATAATTTGTAGATCATAAAAGCAAATAATTTCAACAAAATTACTTAATAATAAATTACTATAACTCACTTGCCAAGTATACAACTCTCGCAGTGAAAGGAATATTATACACCGTGTATCCGTCGGTCCGTCACTTTATACACACACAGGGCTGTTCTTAAGAATCGTTATAGGTAGACAGCTGCAGTTTGTAGGTACATGTGTATTTCTATTGCTGCAATAAAAATGTAGTAAAAATAAAATTATAAATTAAGGGCTCCCCGGCATTCTACATAAAATGAGCTCAGAATTCATAGATAGAGCTTGTCTAAACTAAAAAAAAGAACATACAACCGAATTAAGAACCTCCTCCTTTTTTTGAAGTCGGTTAATATGACGCGCGCCCCTCTACTGAATCAGTTGATTTTGATGTGTACGTGGAAACATTAATTACGACTCTTCATCTGTTTGGGAGCGTCGGCTAACCCATGAACTATGATCAATGTCAACATCAAAATGGACAAATCGCATGAAAAATGTTGTGTGTAAATGCAGTGGTAGGGCGCGTCATTTTAAATTAGACAAGCTATACATTATGCTTAAAAGCAGGGTTCTGAATGAACGGAAATAATTACTTTGCTCACCCGCGACCTTACGATAGTTACGTTTATGTAAGAAAGCGTGTTCATGCAGTTCCTCCACCTCCACACTGTATGAACACACACAAATCACACAAACCCAACTATCACCTCCAGAAAACTACACTGACTGGCGTTTCTGCTAATACTGGATTTATGTGGATACAGCCATGTATTTATAGTGTATAAATATATTATTATATATTTACTAGCTGTTGCCCGCGACTCCGTCCGCGGAGAATAGTATTGGTTTGTAGTACATGCTATGTATCAGAGATGGCGCTGTATGTGAAAAAAGATTTTCCCGCTTTCTGTTGAAATTTTTCCTGAATTTTCTTTGCTATAAACCTCACGGAGCCCGAGACCTTTCCAACGAATGCAAAACCGTGGAAATCGGTTCGTGCGTTCTGGAGTTATAGCGTCAGGAAGGAAAACCCGACTTATTTTTAAATAGTAGATGTATGTATAGTGTATGATATAAATACGATTCTGTACCGAACTCTCGGTGCGCGAGTCCGACTCGCACTTGGCCGGTTTTTTTAATACATTCTAGTTTCAGTATCATCGTTTTCATCCACCCTAACCCAGCCTATTTATAGCTGTCAGGACACAGGCCTCTTCTCAGAATGAGCGGGCTTGATCCTTAGTTACACTCACAATTGAATTGGGACCTTCGCACACACATTACTGAGTTTGGTCACAAGTGGATGAAAGTTTCTTTATCGTAATGTTCATGGTAATTTTGAAATGTAATTTTGCTCATTAAAATCTACCTGAAAACAATACCAGATTTGAATCTACAACCGTCTGTTTGACAGTCCATTGGTTAAACCACTAGGGTATCACGGCTTTCAGTATACCTACTTAGTTAAGAGAAAATGGGTAGTTTGTACGTACTTAAAGATCCAAGATTTAATTTCCAAGTTTGACAATACCTTACATAGTACCGTCAAATATCTTTAAAATGTAGGCCAGAAGACATTAAGGGGCATCTCCAATTGCCCTCCGATATCTGACTTTATACCGCGAAGTTCAAAGTCGAACTCGTGCGGTCTTGCTCACGCTCATAGTTTTTAATATAAGAGTGGGTGAGCAAGATATTAACTTGGACTTACGAATTAGGGAGTAGCCTGGAGTTCCTGGCGCGGGTTTAATTGCTTTTTCAATTAACGGGGGACGCGAGGGCGTAATGGATTGGATGAGATTAGGTAGGGCAGAGGGGGAGGTTTCAATTCCTACTAATATTATACCTACCTACGAATGTTTGTGAGTAAATATTGTAACGTTGTACGTACATTTTTTTTTATTAAATGGTTTAAAAAATAGAATGAGTTCATTATTAACTCTTATCAATCACATTTTACAGTGTTTTATCTACAAAACTAGCACTATTTAGTCGTTAACACGCTGTACTCGATTTAATCTTATTTCGCTTGTCGCACATCACTACTGTGACGTCACGCGAACCGTTGTGAGGCGCCGGCGCCGGTCATTTCGCAGCGAGCTGCAAGCCACACACTCGATATCAGCGCAGAGGTGAACGTACGCTAACATCTCCGGTCTTACTACGTACTTCACGTAACCGGCCATTGTTTTCGTCCCTACACGTTAACCTGCGGAAATCTAGTTAATCTATAAATTTGTTCAGTGTATTCTTCAACCCCAATCTCGGGTAAGTGGTGATTAACTGCATAACAGCTAGTAGTAGATATTTTACCTTTAAATGTGCTTAGAATGCTTGGGAAATTGTAGTTTCGCAATCTATCATCCTTCCGGTTATTTTATGCAGCTATTAAGCCTCGCTATACTAAGTGCTTGACCCAGCGCTGCATGAAAGTCTGGGAATGATAATTGCAAATCACTTCCTTACTACCCACGCATTTTGTTAAAAGTAAATTTCTTCCCCAATAATTATTATTGCCTTATTTTACCGAACTTAAATGTAATCTCCGTATCTGATTGTGAACAAGCACGGCAGCACAACTACGGAAGTACTTTCATAGCGCTGTTGCCGTGGTTGTTCACACGAACACCTGGATCGTGTGTAACACCCCGTTTTGACGGCGCGTTCCAGGGTCCCAAGTACGGGTTGGCTCACTGGGGGCCTATCTCTTCCACCTTCTACTGCCACACTGCGGCCAGTACGTCGGCCGTTATTGGGTGTTCTACCCGACGCCCACGGATCAGCGCCCGACCATCTTCTGCGGCTTCAGTGCAGGGAAGTGCTTACTAGGAAGAATAATAGGAATCGTATTTTCCGTTAGACTTGCGTACTAGATTCGAACCACACCCTAAATTTAAATACCCACTTTTTTTAAATTGTAATTTAATTATTTTTTTCTGAGCTAGCCTACGGGCATATTAAATTGTTATTTTTGTTGCGTAATATTTTGTCTCATTTCTCCTCCTGGGGGGGTGGGACAAACCCTAACCACGCGGGACGCGACATTGGCGCCCAACGTGGGGCTAGTACGCAAGTAAAATCTGGTTCCCATTATTCTTTTTGGTTGTAGTTAGTGTGTGTTTGTGGCTTATTTTTGTAAAACGTGTTATTTTTTTCGCTTTTTTTGGTTTTTCGCAGCTGCTAAAGTGTATTTACTAGCGTTTCTTGTTGAAATCGTGTTTTTTTTAATATATATTTTTCTTTTTTTCTTTGGGTGGTAGAACCTTGTGCCGGGTTCGTCCGGGTCGTTACCACCGTCTTACCCATTACTCCTGCCGCTAAGCAGCAGTGCTTGTATAGCGCTGATCGGTGTGGAGGGTAAGATAGCCGGTATATCTACAGGCACACGAGGCATTCCATCTTAGTCCTCAATTTTCGGTAACGCGTCGGCATTCCGTTGGGAGTTGCGGGTGTCCATGCGTCCCACTTTAAATTTAACTTCAAATCGTCTACAATTTTCAACAAAAACCGTTGGTATTTAACAGTTTCAATTTAAAATTCCAAATTGTTTTTTTTTTAATTTACATTCTACCCTCATTTTTTTTTTTAAACTTAATAACGATCTTCTTTGGCTTATATTCATTTGTAACTTGATTTTGCCTTTATATTTTTTTCTTATTGAGCGGCAATACACATTAGTAGCAATTTTATTTTTTTTGTTGCAACTAACTTGTTTTTTATTTTTACTAATACAAAAGGAAAAAACCAGACGTTCTTATTAGATTATTATTGTAACAGAACGGAGAACGGTTTTTTTTTTTTTTTTTCCTCTTTTTTGTTTAGTAGGGTACTTGCGCCTGTAGTTGGTCACCACTTATCCCATTTTTAATTTTTTTTTTTTTTTTAATCATGTTTCCTATCAAGTATCTGTCTCTGCAGAAGTCGGAACTTGAATATGAGGTTCGGATTAGGGGCGCTACTGCTGCATCCTCTGTAGAAGAGTTGCGTAAACAAATAGTTAAATTAGCACCAGAGCTTCCGTCCGAGCACATATTAGAGTCCTCGATTGACGTTAGGGAAGATCTTAAAGGTTGTTTCGATGTACTTAAGAAAATTAAAATGAATTTGGATGCGACTGATCCTTCTTCACCTAATGTACCGTCACTTATGAGAACTCAAAATATGCTTAATCATTTATATAATAGAATCATGAGGATAGCGTGTAGCGACGACATTAAGAAGGAATATGACGATGTAGTCAAGGCTTATAACCTGTATTCGCAAAAGCTAGCAACTCTCCAAGCTAAGGCACCTAGTACCTCTTTTAGCGCGGAGGGTGTTTCTGCAAGCGAGTCGCGGCCTATTGTACCTGATTTGCAAAACATTATTTCAGTGACGTGTGATAGGGGCTCAGCCGATTTATCTAAATTAAAATTTAATGGTAAAACTTGTATTCGCTCTTTTATACAGCGTGTTAACGAATTTATAGAGGCTAGGAACACTCCTTCACATAAAATACTAAGTTTTGCAACTGAAATTTTTCAAGACGATGCGTTGCATTGGTATCGGTCTGTAAAGGATAGCGTAAGCTCTTGGTCAGAGTTAGCGGCTAGATTGAGGGAAGATTTTGATCAAACTGATTATGATTACCGGCTCAAAGCTGAAATACGGTCTCGTACACAAGGGGAACGCGAGAATATTACCATTTATCTCTCCATTATGAATGGAATGTTCTCGCGTCTATCCAAGACTGTACCGGAAGAAGAACAACTTGAAATTCTCCTTCACAATATCAGGCCTTGCTACGCTAGCACTTTGGCTTCTGCTTCTCAGATTGCATCCATTGACGCTTTGCGTTCACTGTGTCGTAATTACGAGGCTATACAGGCACGTCTTTCACAATTTCAGGAACCGCCTAGAGTTACATCGGATACACTTGCTCCTGAGTTTGCTTACTCAAAGGATGGCAACAGAAGTGCAAATAAAGTACAAAATAGCTCCTCTAGTAACTTCAGTAAACATAGCTATATACCAAATAGGTCTTTTAATAAATCTAACAATTTTAATAACTTAACTCAAAACAATTACAATAGACAACAGCAAAGTTATGTTCATGCGGTCAGTACCAATAATAATGTTCCATATTGCCCTAGATGTCGCTCTAATTCTCATCACATTCGACAGTGTCCTGCTCCCCGTGAAATACTTTGTTTTAAGTGTGGTATGAAGGACGTTAAATTTCCGGATTGCCCTGTTTGTAATAAGAAGCCAAAAAACTAGATGGGCGGAATTGTAGTAATTTTGACAAGCAAGATTGGGGAACTTGGCTTGAATTTATTACAAAATTTACCTCTACTTATAAAATTTCTACAATTCTGCAACGAAAACCTTCAACTGATCCTAGGCCCTATGTAGACGTTAAAATTAATAACATTGACGCCTGTGGTTTACTTGATTCCGGTGCTGCAGTTTCCATTTTAGGCAACAATAGTCACTTACTCTTTGCAGACTGCACTTTACATCGGGACAATCACATTAATATGGTAGCCGCTGGTGGTCAAAATCTCAAAGGTTTAGGATATATTAATTTGCCTATCTCGTTTAAGGGTCAATTTCATATAATCAAAACTTACGTAGTCCCTGAAGTTGAAACACCAATTATATTGGGCATTGATTTTTGGCGTGCTTTTCAAATTTGTCCTAAGTATTTAGATAGCATTACCATGTCAGGCACTTCTTTAGCAGAGGTTAAAGTGAACACTGATGAAACTTTCATTCACTCTTATGACAACCTTCTGGATTCGCAAAAGTCAATTGCAGACAATGTAATGGCTCAGTTTAAGTCTATCTCTACAGAGGAGAAAGGTCTAGGTAGAACCAATTTGATTTCCCATCATATCGATACTGGTGACGCGCAGCCTATCAGGCAACGTTACTACCGCATGTCTCCTGAGAAACAGCGAATTTTAGTAGAACAGGTAGACGAAATGCTTGCATTGGACGTAGTGGAACCTTGTGAAAGTGCTTGGTCTTCTCCGGTACTTATCGTTAGCAAGAAGAATGGGCAACCAAGGTTTTGTCTCGATAGTAGGAAGTTAAACGCAGTAACTAAGCGCGATGCGTACAATTTACCTTACGTAGCTGAAATATTAGATAACCTTCGCGATGCCAAATATTTATCTAGCATCGATTTATCCAAGGCTTTCTGGCAAATTCCCATTGCAATTGAGGACCGCGACAAGACCGCTTTCTACGTACCGGGCAGAGGCACCTTACGTTTTAAAACGACCGCTTTTGGGTTGACTAACGCACCTGCTACTCAACAGCGTTTGGTAGATTTGCTCTTTGCTGATATGGATTTCAAGACTTTCGCTTACCTTGATGACATTATTATCATCAGCTCGACGTTTGAAGAACACGTCTCTCGTCTTTTGTGCGTCTTAGATAAACTTAGAAAAGCTAATCTTACGGTGAATTTTGAGAAGTGCAAGTTCTTTCGTAGTCAACTTAAATACCTGGGATACGTCGTTGATGCTCACGGTTTACGTACTGACCCTGAAAAAGTAGAAGCTATTATCAACTTTCCTACTCCTTCTACTCGTAAAGAGTTAAAACGGTTCCTTGGTACCGCTACCTGGTACCGACGTTTTGTCCCAAATTTCAGCACAGTTGCTGGTCCGCTTAACAAGTTGACTTCGAATGGCAAGAAATCCCCTCCTTTCCAGTGGTCGCCGGAGGCTGACGCGGCTTTTAATGCTTTAAAAGAGTGCTTGGTATCCGCACCAGTCCTCTCTTGCCCGGTGTATTCTGAGCCATTCGAAGTACACACGGACGCTAGCAACTATGGGGTGGGAGCCATGTTAACGCAAACCATGAATGGGAAAGAACATCCTATTGCATATATGAGTCGTTCTCTTACCAGTGCCGAGAAAAATTACAGCATTACTGAACGCGAGACTCTTGCGGTGCTGACTGCTCTCGAACACTGGCGTTGTTATTTAGAAAACGGGAAGACTTTCACCGTTTACACTGATCATTCTGCTTTAAAATGGTTCCTTTCTCTTAATAATCCCACTGGTCGTCTCGCTCGCTGGGGCGTTCGTCTTTCATCCTTTAATTTTGAAATAAAGCATCGACGTGGTGTCGATAACGTTATTCCTGATGCTCTTTCTCGTGCAGTTCCAGTCTCAGCCATCAGTTCTGCCAATTCTGTTTTAGATACAGACGATACTTGGTACAAGAATATTTATAACGGCTGTCTCAACAATCCTAGTAACTATCCAAATTTCCAAATTAAAAATAATGCCTTATTTCGACTTTCTAAGTCTACGGGTAAAGCGCAATTAACTACAGAGTTTGCATGGAAGGAGGTAGTTCCTAGTAATTTTCGACAGAAAATAATTAAGGAGCACCACTCAGAGCCAACAGCAGGTCATTTGGGCATTTTCAAGACTTACAGGCGATTGTCATTAAACTATTACTGGCCTGGTATGCACCAAGATGTTGTGGAGTTCGTGGGCTCTTGTTCGATCTGTCAGTCATATAAGGCGCAAAATCACACTACATTGGGTCAAATGGGCCGTCCCAAGCAATGTTCGAGGCCATTCCAGATGATTTCAATTGATTTTGTAGGTCCTCTTCCTGTAACAAGAAAACAAAATAGCTACATGTTAGTTATAACATGCTGCTTCTCAAAATTCTGCCATATCTTCCCCTTACGCCGCGCAACGTCGGATTCCGTTGTCAAAATATTAGAAGATTCTATATTTTTAGTTCATGGCGTCCCGCAGACAATTTTCCTTGACAACGCTAGCTACTTTATTAGTTCTACTACTGATGCCCTCTTTCAAAAGTATAAGATACCTAACGTTTTCTTCACCCCGAAATACACACCACAAATTAACAGCGTTGAGCGCGCAAATAAAACGATCATTTCCTGTCTTTCTACGCTGGTTGGAAACGACCAGAGATCCTGGGACACCTTTGTTCCCAAGGTACAATTTGCCATTAACAACTCAGTCAACGAAGCAACCGGTTACACACCTTCATTTCTCGTGTACGGTAGAGAGTTGGTCTTGTGCGGATCTCATTATACCGATTCAGACCTAGGAGATGAAGTTTTGTTCTTACCGCGTGACTTGTACGCTGAAAACCTTGGTTGCCTGGCTTCTGTGTTCAACGATGTGCAGGCTTCATTATGGCAGGCACATGTAAAGAACACTGCACACTACAACTTACGTAGAAAACCGGCTGATTTTAACGTAGGCGACATAGTTCTCAAACGCACCTTTTCACTTAGTGACAAGGACAAATACTTTTCTAAAAAATTAGCCCCTAAATTCATTAAGTGTCGTATAGTTGAGAAACGTTCTCCTCTTGTATATGTTTTGGAGGACATGTCCGGCAAGAATTTAGGAGTTTGGCACATTAAAGATTTTAAACTTGCACATAATCTTAATTAGTCTAATTTCATGTCTTCTACGTCAAAACATTAGTCGTAAACCTTACCAATTTTAACATCCTTGTGATAACTTGTAGACATCAGTGCGATATATCACTGGTGCCTATCTTATGAAAAGATGCGACAATAACTGTGTTGTATGTTGTTGCTGCTAGTTTGAATAACGAGTGAATGAAGATGAATGTAGATGATCGAATGTGAGTTTAAGGGTGTCACAAGTTCAGTTTTAGCACGGGTTTTCCTGTAGGTAAAACCCTTTCCGTGGCGAGGCGGGTAATGTAACGTTGTACGTACATTTTTTTTTATTAAATGGTTTAAAAAATAGAATGAGTTCATTATTAACTCTTATCAATCACATTTTACAGTGTTTTATCTACAAAACTAGCACTATTTAGTCGTTAACACGCTGTACTCGATTTAATCTTATTTCGCTTGTCGCACATCACTACTGTGACGTCACGCGAACCGTTGTGAGGCGCCGGCGCCGGTCATTTCGCAGCGAGCTGCAAGCCACACACTCGATATCAGCGCAGAGGTGAACGTACGCTAACATCTCCGGTCTTACTACGTACTTCACGTAACCGGCCATTGTTTTCGTCCCTACACGTTAACCTGCGGAAATCTAGTTAATCTATAAATTTGTTCAGTGTATTCTTCAACCCCAATCTCGGGTAAGTGGTGATTAACTGCATAACAGCTAGTAGTAGATATTTTACCTTTAAATGTGCTTAGAATGCTTGGGAAATTGTAGTTTCGCAATCTATCATCCTTCCGGTTATTTTATGCAGCTATTAAGCCTCGCTATACTAAGTGCTTGACCCAGCGCTGCATGAAAGTCTGGGAATGATAATTGCAAATCACTTCCTTACTACCCACGCATTTTGTTAAAAGTAAATTTCTTCCCCAATAATTATTATTGCCTTATTTTACCGAACTTAAATGTAATCTCCGTATCTGATTGTGAACAAGCACGGCAGCACAACTACGGAAGTACTTTCATAGCGCTGTTGCCGTGGTTGTTCACACGAACACCTGGATCGTGTGTAACACCCCGTTTTGACGGCGCGTTCCAGGGTCCCAAGTACGGGTTGGCTCACTGGGGGCCTATCTCTTCCACCTTCTACTGCCACACTGCGGCCAGTACGTCGGCCGTTATTGGGTGTTCTACCCGACGCCCACGGATCAGCGCCCGACCATCTTCTGCGGCTTCAGTGCAGGGAAGTGCTTACTAGGAAGAATAATAGGAATCGTATTTTCCGTTAGACTTGCGTACTAGATTCGAACCACACCCTAAATTTAAATACCCACTTTTTTTAAATTGTAATTTAATTATTTTTTTCTGAGCTAGCCTACGGGCATATTAAATTGTTATTTTTGTTGCGTAATATTTTGTCTCATTTCTCCTCCTGGGGGGGTGGGACAAACCCTAACCACGCGGGACGCGACAATATGTATGTGTTACTCCTTCATGTCAAAAATATGTATCGATTTAATCCTCTCATAATTATTATGTACCGTTATGTCTCATAATTATGTAAAAGCTGTGGTGGCCAAGTGGTTTGACCTACGGTCTCTCACGCAGAGGATCGTGGGTTCGAGTCCAGGGTCGCATCTCTGAGTTTTTCGGAATTCATGTGCGAAATTACATTTATAATTTACCATGAGCTTTACGGTGAAGGAAAACATCGTGACGAAACCTGTATACACCTGCGAAGAAATTCAATGGTGTATGTGAAGTTCCCAATCCGCACTGAGCGCGCATGGGAACTACGGTCCAAGCCCTCTCATTCTGAGAGGAGGCCTGTGCCCTGCAGTGGGACGTATATATATAAGTAGGCTGGGATGATGATGATTTGTTGGTATAGCAGTTACAGTAATACATAATCGGTGAAAATTTCAATTGTCTAGCTATTATTTTTCAAGAGATAGAGAGAGCCCTGTGACAAAATGACGGCTAGAGGCTCAGTGAGGGGGTTCAATTAGCACCCTTTGAGTATGAAACCCTAAAAAGTTTGACAGTTGTCAGGTGGTATAGAAAAGCCTTTTGCGAAATGCTTATGAAACGATGATGAAATAACGAACGTCTCTTCTGTCTGTTATAATCTTTGCCACGGCGCCGACGCTCCGCCGTCTATAATTCCATTTGCGAGTATCCACCTGATATCTGCCAGCTCAGATCCCGGGTTCGATTCCCTGCACTTACACAAATCCGGTTACCGTTGCGACGTTTACATAAAGAACGTTTACATTAAGAAGATTTCGATGCTAGTGCGGAAAGTATGATATTACCTCACGAGTGCCGAGATATCTTGCCACGAGCCGAAGGCGAGTGGCAAGACTCGGGACGAGTGAAGAATGACATTTCCGTGCGTGTATCGAACGACGTTTTTTAATACAGTTGCGAAAAAAAAACAACAGAATAATTTGCGACTTTTTTATTAGGTGTAATAATACAAAACAATCAAACAACATACATACATACATCCATCCATCCATACATCCATCCATACATCCATCCATACATCCATCCACACATCCATCTATCCATACATCCGTCCATACATCCGTCCATACATCCGTCCATACATCCGTTCATACATCCAACCATACATCCGTCCGTACATCCGTCCGTACATCCGTCCACACATCGTCCATAAATCTGTCCGTCTGTCCGTCCGTCCGTCCATCCGTCCGTCCGTCCGTCCGTCCGTCCGTCCGTCCGTCCGTCCGTCCGTCCGTCCGTCCGTCCGTCCGTCCGTCCGTCCGTCCGTCCGTCCGTCCGTCCGTCCGTCCGTCCGTCCGTCCGTCCGTCCGTCCGTCCGTCCGTCCGTCCGTCCGTCCGTCCGTCCGTCCATCCGTCCATCCATCCATCCATCCATCCATCCATCCATCCATCCATCCATCCATCCATCCATCCATCCATCCATCCATCCATCCATCCATCCATCCATCCATCCATCCATCCATCCATCCATCCATCCATCCATCCATCCATCCATCCATCCATCCATTGGAACAAGTACAAATTTAAAAAAATGGAAAAGTAAATCGCACTAGTTCGCAAAATGAACTTTGCGCACGCAATACAGCCAAAAAAAGGGCACTTTTTAAGCAACTGTATTGAAAAATACTTTTCTCACTTCTCATAGTCATAAAGTTGGTATTTAATGGATGTAAGGTGCATTAAATGACTTTTTCACTTCTCATGCTCTTAAAATGTTACTTTAGTCTCTGCATATCGGGACTAAAGCTCTTTTTTGATCTCTAGGGACTAAAGTAATTTTTTTTTAACTTACTTTGGAAACCCCTAAACTGCCAATCACGGTGTTTGTGGATGGAGGATTATTGCCATTTTCAGTGACTGGGCATAGACAATTTTAAAGCTTTCCACAGACCGCAGCGCGCTGCGGACGCTCCGAAACGCTCCGTAGCGCCCTGCGCTTCGGTCTGTGGAAGCCTTTAGGTTAGGGCGTGGAAATAACCTCAAATGACAACTGTATAAAAAATATTTAAAAAAATAATAATTTCGTGAAACACCATGAATAATTATGAATATTAATCTATTTAATTATATTAAAGATGAATTCATTTTATTATGCGTACTTAGTCCAATTAGCTATGAAATAATTTTCAAGTTTGAATCTGTTGGCTAAATATGCAAACATTTAAAGCGTCACTCAACAAAAAAAAAACCGCGGAACAAATTTAAATTGCTATTTGAATCCTGAACAAACGTCCATTGCTCGTATTGAGCGTACGTTGTATTAAAGTAATATTGTTAATAAGTATACCTAAAACATCGTTTTTTTCCTCGCATTCAAAGTGAAAAGTAGAGTGTTTAACGCGAGACTAAACTGCCATAATGACACGCGAATTATAGCCACCCTTGCTCTGCTCGGGTGGCTAAATATCTTGTGTCATTATGGCTTGTTTTAGTCCCTTGTTGAACAATCTACTATTAATGCTCTAGTGTACAAAGTAAAATCTTTTTAAAGATGAATGCAAGCGCTAACAGCTGCGAACTATACAGGAGCTTTTTGTCATTTTTTTTACTAAATTAATAAAACAAGGCAGTAAAATATACAGGGTGTCCCATAACTCAACGATAGCGTGGTACCAGGCGTAAAGCTAATTTATAACAGTTCTGGAAAACAAAACATAAGAAAAATCCACATAGGGTCAATGGCAATTGGCTTCTCAAGCAGAGGGTCGCGGGTTCGATGCCGGACTTATAAAACGATAAAGAAAAACGTAGTGAGGAAACCGGTGAAGAAATTCAAAGCATTTGCAATGTTCCCCATGGGAATTACGAGTGACCAAGACCCTCTCATTCTAAGAGGAGGCCTGTGCCCTGCAATGAGACATACATATTATACAGACAGAGATGAAGTGTTAACTAACCTATTATCCATTAATCAACTTACACCCTGTACGATATATGGCAAACATTGGCCAAACATTTGCCCAATTATCACTGTGACCCAATTTTAAGACGAGCAAGGCAAAGTTGGGTGACAAATTATACCTACCATATTTAGACGAGGCCTATTAAGTATCTCGGATGTTAATTTTAACTCTGCCCAATTCACTATTATCGAAAACGAAACGAATCTTGCCGTTTCACGTCTTACTTACTCGTTCGAAAAGGACAGTGTGTAAGCGTGTTTAAGTTAGATGAATATGTATGAATTCCCTAGGGAATGTCAGTCGTGTCTGAAGTTATTAAAGTTTTAAATTGCTGAGGCTCTGCTCTAGTTGGCGAACGGCGTATTCTCCGCATAAATTAACAGTAATTGAATTCTGTCAGTTGCCATTTCTAGTTAAGGTAGTTACTTTTTCAAGTAATGGGCAAGGTGAATAATGAAAGGAAATGTCTATGGAAATTCGCTTTTAAAGAGTATTGAAAATCGAGTAATGCGGTAGCACGAAAATAAATTAGGTACTTGTATTGAAGAGCAAGAAAAATGCGAAAAAATGTGAAGATGTACGAAATTAAATTTGAAATTTACCATGAGCTTTACGGTGAAAGGGAATTTCGTGACTAAACCCGTATACACCTACGAAGAAATTCAATGGTGTTTGTGAAGTTCCCAATCCACACTGGCCCCGCGTGGGACCTAAGGCCCAAGCCCTCTCATTCTAGTGGGACGTATATAGGTTGGGATGATAATGAAGAACAAGGAGTTACAAGTGATGACTTAGGGCACTGAGACGTGGTCGCTAACGATGGACATCATAAGAAAGTTCAGCGTCACGAGGCGATGAAAAGGGCGATGAAGAGGGCTATGCGTGGAGAGTCTCTGCGGGATCACTAATAGAAGTGACGAAATCCGCGCAAGAAGTAAAATCGAGAAAAATCGCTAAAATCAAGTGGCAGTGAACAGGGCATATTTACTAATGGCAGCATTAACTGCCCTGAACTGCTCGCTAATATATCATTCATTCAACACTCCATCCAGACTGAAGAGATACGTGCCCCCTATTTCTGTGCCTTTTGGCCATTCTAACTATAGGCGGAACAGTTTTTGTATACGTGCAAGTAGTCAGTTGAATAAACTAACGAAGGTCGCTTGATATTGACGTGTTTAATGTTAACACTGACACCTTGAGACGTACTTTGGTGAATCGATATTTTGAGAGCGTGCATTGAGCGTTGTACCTTACTGTGGATTAAGTTTGTTAGGTTAGGGACTTGATTATTTTTTCTCCGCCGCTAAAATAGTGTTGAATTATTTGTCACTAAGTAGTTATTTTCTCTTTTTTTCTTTTTTGTGTGTCCGAAGGGACTCTGTGTGGGCATACTGCCTTATTGTTACACTGTAATTGTCGGCGAGAACCTGTAATTGGCTTGCTGTATTTACTGTAATGTTTAAGATGTATATTGATGAGTATTACAGTACGGATAATCGGTAGTTTTTTTTTTTGTTTATGAACAATTTATACCTACAGATATCTCATTTCCATCCGTCCATCCCGTCTATCCAGTCTGTCCGTCCGTTCATCCGTCCATCCGTCTATCCGTCCATCCATCCATCCCGTCCAACCCGTCCATCCCGTCCATCCCGTCCATCCCGTCCATCCGTCCATCCGTCCATCCAGTCCATCCCGTCCATCCCGTCCATTCCGTCCATCCGTCCATACGTCCATCCCGTCTATCCCGTCCATCCCGTCCATCCCGTCTGTCCAGTCCATCCCGTCCATCCGTCCATTCGTCCATCCCGTCTATCCAGTCCGTCCGTCCGTTCATCCGTCTATCCGTCCATCCGTCCATCCAGTCCATCCGTCCGTCCGTCCGTCCATCCGTCCGTCCGTCCGTCCGTCCGTCCGTTCGTCCGTCCATCCATCCATCCATCCATCACATGCAGCAGACGATTACTTTTGATTGGTCCAATAGTGTCGTTTCAGCACGCCATTGGCACGCCAGGAATGAAATTCAGAAATTATCTTTATAAAAATCCTATCGTATTATGAAATACATATACTGATACGTCCTGTTTTCGATTAGTGTAACATTGTTGTCGTGTTTGCGCGCCATAAATGAGTCAGCTGTTAAATGTATATATAGGCAGTTTTGTGTACTGGATTTAGTTTATCTATGGCCACATTTTCGAGCAGTGTCGTGAAAAATTTGTTTCAACGAGTTTGTAACGACGACAATGCAAAATAGTTATTTGTTATACAAGGGGGGAAAGTTGTATTTTACCTGCGAGTGTCCATTTGAAACACAAGCTATCGAAAGGATTCTATGATTGACCACGAGCGAAGCGAGTGGTTCAAAAATAGAATCCTTTCGATAGCGAGTGTTTCAACACACGAGACGTAAAATAACTTTTCACCCGTGTATAACACAAAACTTTTCACCTCACTACAGCGAGGAAAATAAGAAAAAGGGTTTGTACTATCAATTATTATTTATTTATTCACTCAAAATAATTAATTGAAAAGTATTGACTTAAGTTTTTTTTTATTATTTCGGATGCGTTTTGTTCGCACATCGACTTACTTGGACTGTCAGAACATTTTATCCGTTTTTGCAACAAGAATGAAGGTTAATGTTGAATGCTGATATTTATGAATTAAAATAAAGTTGTAAGGCTGTATTTAGTGTTTTTTACTCGATGCAATTCATTAATTGTGATGTTAAAAATTCAGCACTTTTAACGTTTTACGTTTTGTTAGCTGTTAAATAAATATCACGTAAGCTGCCTTCAAATGTCAAAACTCTTTCTTCACATGTGGATAAAAAGCGATTTTCTCAATAGATGTCAAACAAACAAAAAGGGCTTTCCGAGCTAGTGAGGTGAAAAAGCTATGATGTCATTATTATGTCTATCATGTTATACTGACAGACTAACTGATTAATTTAATACTGTTACTTGAGTGTTCCATAACATTCGTGTACCTACTATCTTTATCATACTACTAATATTATAAAACGTAAATTCGTATATGTCATGTACGGTGAAATCGTTAAAAAATCTTTAGCGAGTTTTGATCATAAATATTTTGCTCTCATCATCCTCTTCATCCCAGCTTGTTTATACGTCTCACTGCAGCCAACAAGCGCTAAATTTGTGACCAGGTTTCCTAATCGTAAAGCTAATGGTAAATTTTAATTGTATTAAATTTCCTACCCAATTTTAACGCTTGCAACTCAGTTGCGAGCTCGGACTCGAACCCAAGACCCTCTGCTTGAAAAGTTATAGGACAAAATAACTTCTATTCTTCAAACCTGTGTTCTACTTCAGGAAACAGACCTCTCGAAATAAAGTAAAAAAAGCTGCTTTTAGTTGTCACCAGAATTTATTGTTGATTTAGACCTTCACATCATTAAAATTGCTTGGGCAGCAACCCCAATATACTGGATTTTTTAAATACTTTGTTTATTTCTAAAACATCTGACTGAAATTTATAGTTCAGTTCTAACAGAATATTTTGGTGGTGGCACTGGCATCCTGTAGTACTGCTCGTAGACGTCGTCCCAGAATCGGGCTCGCTTCTCCAGGAGGGGGCCCTTCAGCTTGATCTCCTCCCCGAGGTCCATGTGCGGGGACCTGTTGGGGCCCACCGGGGGCCACGCTGGCAGCTTCGAACCCTCAGGAACCGGTTTACTGCCAAAGAAAACTTTGTTTATTCTTTCTAAACTTGTGTATCGGAAATTAGAGACGAGGACTGCTTGTAAGTTGCTTAGATCCAACCATAAATACCAATGGAAGTATTTAAGCATTTTTCCGGAACTATACTTCATTTTTTTAGCATTAGAATGAAGTTAAGCAATCTTGACGTGTATTTTGTATTAAAAACACTTGAAAAATAAAATTACAGCAAATATGTAACAATTAGCAAGGACATAATATGGTCATTTACTTTCTTTTGGTTTTATAAGTAATAGTTACTCTTTTTTTAAAAGCTTTTTTCAATAAAAAGACTCGTTAAGATTGTTAACCCTATTTGTAATGCTAAATAAAAACCGGCCAAGAGCGTGTCGGACACGCCCAAGATAAGTTCCGTAGCAGGTACGAAAAATCTTTACATACTTTATTAATGTGGTTGTTTTGGTCCCAACTCCCACTGCGCGCAGAATTTCAACGTCGGCGGTACAGCGCCATCTATCGGCGAAGTGGGTAACTAATCTCATCTGTTTTTCAGATGTAATTCTTGATTATATGAACCTATTTCAATTTTTTTTTTTTTTTATTTGAAGAAGATTTGTTAGCGTGATTTTATAGGTAGTTAAAGAAAAAAAATGCTTGCAATGGCGGATAAATTACAATCTTAGTTTAGAAATATGTTTTTACAAAAACTTAAAAACTGCTCAACTGATTAAGTTGAAAATAATTTTCTTAGAAAGTTTTATTAAGTTTAACTTACGTGATTTTTTTCATAGTTTTTAGACTTGTCGTTCAAAAGTTATTTTGACACATTATTTAGAACTTTCGGAATAAATAACTTTTAAATAAATAAAAACGACATTTATACGCGGGTGCGTTAGTTAAAAAGAGATAGACTAAAAAATGAGCCACAATACAGCACGGTAGTTTTGGACTTTTAGTTATCAAATACATTACACAATAACTTACCCAGTTGTTATAAAATTTAACCATATTTCTTGCATGGATTCTCTGATTTTTTTGTACTCCTCGTCAAAATCAATTTTTATCATAATACTATCATAAACTGCCGAAGATTGTGCACAATGGTTTGCTCCACGAATTTTTTCCATGAATTTTGGTAGAGGTGGCATACCTTCAAATTTTGGTGGTGGCGTATAATAGGAATACTCATACAAGTATATGGAATCACTGCCAGCTTTAACTTGTAGTTCTGCGGATCTGAGATGCGGGTAAGCGAATATAACATCTGTAAAATAGTCGATGTAAGCTTCAATCGTTTCTTCACTGACGGGTTTGTCTCCGAAGTAAAATTCTTTGATAACTTGTGCAACATCATTGCGTTCCTTTTCAGATTTGAACGCCAAGTCTGCTGGTAGGAAGTCCGAGAATCGTTCATTCATTTGGTCCTTCCATTCTTCAAACCTGTCAACTCTAAATAAACCCTCCATATTTGCAAAACCGTACAGTACAGGAACTTTTCTGTACTTTCCTTGTTTGAGAATATTAACTGGGTTATCTTCAAGGAATGTTTCCTCGCCTATGTTACGCTCTACACATGGTGAGAATACGAAGGACGAATCTTTTCTGTGCAAAAATATATCTGACGTGAGAAGTTCGAAAGATGCAGTTTTATAAAATTGTTCTAATGCGTGGATATCGTCTACTTTAGTAAAGTTGTTGGCTCGGGCGAAATCTTTTGCGTTTTGTAGAGGATCTAATTGAACACTCCAAACACCAACATTAGCACCACTTTCAGGTATGACTTTATTATAAAGTCCTTTCGTCATTTCGGAAAGCATGAGAAGGTCGACTGCCGACGATCCTGCGCTGCTACCAACAATAGTGACGTCTTTTGGGTTACCACCGAAATTGGCTATGTTATTTTGAACCCAGCGGAGCAGCGCGACTTGGTCCTTCATGCCCGCGTTACCGGGAGCACCTTCTGTGCCCAGACAGAGAAAGCCGTGGATTCCAAGACGGTAGTTGAAAGAGATTGTCACTATTTTCTTACTTTTTACTATGCCTTTTGGATTAATCATTTCACCCCATCCCATCTGATATGCGCCTCCGTGAACATAAACCATTACTGGCAGGTTAGTATCTTCCGTGTCTGGCATGTAAATATTTGCAACAAGACAATCTTCTTGCATAGAATATGGGGAAAAGTCGAAAAACATGCTTTTTCCTTGAGGACAAACTATTTTATTATTGACTGCTTCTAAAGGACTCATCCAAATAGGTCCTGGAAGTGGTGCCTGAAATAAAAAAAATGTGTTTTATGTACTGAAGGTGACCAAATGATTAACATAGCTAGTTGATGAGATCTGTTACAAACATTTAACTACAATTACAATGACTTACCGCAAACCTTTTTAGGCCAGTTGGAGCTGTGGCATAGGGTATTCCGAGAAATTCAAAGATTTCGTCAGTCTTGTATCCGCGCACGGGCCCCTGCGCAGTCTGCACGGTGCGCGACTCGCGCGCCTCGCTCTGCGCAGACGCAGCGGACGCGACTAACGCACACCCACATACCAGCACCACAGTATTCATTGCACGACGCTCAACTTATCACTGAATAACAAGCGTGAATTCTTCCTTTTATAGTATTATCAGTTGCCGCAAGCAAGGTACAGTCTACAAAAAGTACATTATATAAAGTTAATATTTTATCGTGCTTGGAACTCGTTATGTAGCTAAATACGATCACAGTCATATTTATGTAAAAAAACTTAATACTGCACAATATTTTCCCCCACAAATTGTTATCACGTCGAGGAATGGATTGTCGTACTTTGCTCATACAGGCCCTACAGCTAGCCATACACGCACGGATATACCTACATATCTGCCTGCCAGGCGCGTCTGTTGCGTGTATGGCCAGCTTATAATATGATGGTAACGGTTACAGGTAAAGAATTATAATAATAATAGGAATTAAAATGTCGTCATCATCATCATCAGCTTATAGCAGCACTCTGGTAAGACATATGTAAATTGCAATACCTGATAGTTCCGATATGATTTAATTATACTAGTATTGTAAATTCGAAAGTTTGTAGGTATGTGTGTTGCGTTTAAAGCGCTCGTTCCACATTTCTAGCTTACCAGATTCTCGTTGTATCGCAATAAAAAATCGAAGATTACTTCAAGGAAGTGATTTTTTTGGTGGAATTTTTCATTTTAGACATCTGGTTTAATGAGAATGTAACAAAAAGGTAATGTAGTTGTAACTGACTGAGGCCTTAAGGGTTTAAGCTGGCCTTAAGGGTCTGATGAGTTTATGGTAACAATTAAACACGCCTGCACTGTATATGAAGCTTTCTTAATGGATATCCAAGATCAAGTAATAAACACCAAAAACTATCAAAAGTATATTATTCGCAGACCTGGATCAGATCACTGTCGACACTGCACACTAGCCCAGAAACAATCCAATACATCACGGGCGCTTGCTGCTCCATAGCTCAGACTGACTACAAACATAGACATGACCAAGTAGCAGCAATAGTTCACCAGCACCTAGCATTCCAGTTTAAACTTATCACAGACAAAGTACCATATTACATATATCAGCCCCAGACAATTCTAGAAAATAGCGATTACAAGATATACTGGGACCGAACCATTATGACTGATAAGACGATTCACTGCAATAGACCAGACATCACAGTTTTAAACAAGAGTGAAAAGCTAGTATATTTAATTGACATTGCCATCTGCAACACACATAACCTACGAAACACTCACACAGAAAAAATAGCCAAATACACCGACCTCTCCAAAGAAATTAAAACACAGTGGCAAGTAACCGTAAAAACAATTCCTATCATACTCTCCACAACAGGCATCATACCGAAAACACTTCATACAAGCCTCCGGGCACTCAATATTCATCCTTCCACTTACACTCTCTTACAAAAAGCTGTCATCCTAAACACATGCCGCATAGTACGCAAGTTTCTTTCGATATAATTAAGTAGGTAAATATTTTTTTTATATTAGTCGCATATAAATTCAAAAGCTCTTGGCTTAGGCCCGTGCAATAATTTACCTCCTAGCCTAGGAGAGATAACAGAAAGTTAAAAACATCAATAATTATAATAATAATACTGACCGAGCCGATTTCGGCTACAGCGACTGCTGGACAGGCTCAGCAGCCGGTGCCTCATTGGTCCGCGCGTTGGTGTGCTCGCATGTGACTGTTGTAGCCAATTTTGGCCTTAAATATTCTTGAGCACATCGGACAGGTGAGAACGCCGCCACTATAATTGGAAGTTAAAGCCGTTGGTGGTCTGGCTTTTAGCTCGTCTCTTTTTGCGTCGAGCTCGTCTTTTCGTAGCTCTTCAAAGGCTTCGATGTTCTGCCTTAAAAGACGTCTCTATTCCGGGCGATTTGCAGCAGATGACTCCCATGTCTAGGGGTCAAAACTGCAGCTTTTCATATGCCTTTTGAGCACATCTTTGTATCGCAAGAGCTGTCCGCCGTGCTTGCGCTTGCCTTCTTGAAGCTCACTATAAAAGATACACTTTGCGATCCTTTCATTTGGCAAACAGAACACATGACCACACCAGCGTAACTGACGCCGCATCAGATATGCTTCAATGCCGCAGATCTTAGCGCGTCGAAGAACTTCAGTGTTTCTGATGCGGTCCGTCCAGTGGATGCCCATGATATCCCGCAGACATCGGAGATGGAATTGATCCAATGTCTTTATGTATTTTCGATAAAGGCACCAAGTCTCTGAGCCATACAGCAGACTTGGTAGGACAATAGCTCTGTATACTGCAATTTTTGTAGCCAGTTTTAGATTATGTGAGCGGAAGACCTTAGTTCTAAGTTTGCCGAAAGAGGCAGATGCAGCACCAATTCTGTGGTTTATTTCAGCATCAAGGTCATACTGCGATGTTATTGTGCTTCCCAGGTACTTGAACTTCTCCACACGCTTCAGGACATCTTGACCGAGGCAGATTTCCAGAGGTTCGTCTGTTGAAGCGCCTGTAGTCATGACTTCTGTTTTACTGACACTTATCTTAAGACCAAACTTGGCGCAGGCCTCGTCAAGACCAGTCATCAGCTGCTGTAGAGAAGTTGGGGAATCTGCTAAAAAGCATAAGTCATCCGCGTACACAATCTCGGTGATAACTTTGTAGGAAACTTTGGTGCGGGCCTTCAACCTAGCTAGATTGAAGAGCATTCCATCAGTTCGGAAGCGAATGTGGATGCCTGCAGGTACGTTTTGTAAGGTCTCATTGACTACAGCTGCAAAATAGATGGCAAACAGTGTGGGAGCAAGAACACAGCCTTGCTTAACACCACAACTGATGGGGAAGAATTTCGATTGTTCCCCATTCACAGACACACAGCATGTCATGCCGTCATGTAGTAGTCGAACCAAACGTACAAATTTCGCCGAGCAACCCACTTTCTCCAGAACAATCCATAGGGCCTCACGAGGAACACAATCAAAAGCCTTTTCCAGGTCGACAAAACAAAGAAACAATGGCCGACCTTGTTCACGTCTTTTCTCCTGTAGCTGTCGAACGCAGAAAACAGCCTCACAAGTTCCTCTCTCGGGGTGGAAGCCAAATTGGGATTCCGGAAGTATTTCTTCCGAAACTGAGGTTAAACGGTTGAGCAAAATCCTGGCAAAGACTTTTCCGGGTGTGGAGAGGAGTGATATGCCACGATAGGAATTACAATTAGACCTGTCACCTTTATTCTTGTACAGTGAACAGATACGTGAGAACTTAAAGTCAGATGGCACTTGCTCATCGCACCACATCTGAGTGAATAGTTTCCATACCTCATCATGTAGCCCCTCCCCTCCGTACTTCAAAAGCTCACCAGGGATACCATCGACGCCAACCGCTTTCCCGTTTTGTTGACTCCTGATGGCTACTATCACTTCCTGCAACGTCGGTGGCTCATCAAGCTCAGGCCTTTGCGGGTGAGGTGTGATCTCCATTATCCACTGAATATCAGCTGAGCGATCAACATTGAGCAGCTCCGCAAAGTACTCAGCCCAACGATTAAATACGTCCAACCTGGACATCAACAGCGTCGCGCCGTCACTTGACCTCAGAGGTGCACTTATCCGCTGAGTTTTTCCAGTGAGTGTTCTCAACTCGCCGAAGAACGCACCAAGTTGATTCGTATCAGAGAGCCACTGCAGGTGTTCGGCTTTTTGTAGCCACCACTTGTCTTTTATCTCCCGCGTCAACTTTCTGAGATTATTGCTGCTTTTTCTTATTCTGTCCGATATATCTGTTCGACCGTGCTGTGGGTGGTGTAAAAGGTCATGGTGTTGTTTGAGTGCTTTAGTTAGTATCTCATCATTCTCGTCAAACCAGTCTTGGTGGATTCGCTTTTTCAAGCCGCGAGCTTGCGTTCCAACTTCAACAAAAGTGAGGGCACTCAAGTTGGTATTAAGATCACCGTCGTTGATGATAGGCGGCAACCTATCGGAGAGAATGCGTTGGTACTCCGTAAACTCTATAATGTACATAAAACATGAAAATTACCAGTTAACGAGAGAGACAGATGTACAAAGGCGAACTATTATCATGAAGATAGCATTAATTCTGTTATTTGTGATGACTTGCAAATTTTCTTTACCGACTTATACGCAAAATAGAATGAGCAGTATTATAGCTTAACTGTTTTTGTTAAACAAATAACTTCATGTACCTACCTGAACTTTAAGACAATAGCAACACCTAAAACCATCCCCGATTTACGGGACAAGAGGCATCCTAAAAACCTATTATTCAAATTTAACTATCTGAGCTAAGGCACACACAAACATACGAAGACGGACTGAGGGATACAATGAAACTTTTCTATAGAGTAAGTACCTTTTATCCATTAAGTCATGACGATGTAAAGATGTAACGTCTATCTCCTCTAAAAAATTAATTGTCAATTTATCTGACATAATTAAAAAATATTGTGTTAGTTACTGTCCGTAGTAGATAAACTCTTTGGAAAACTTAGCTAAAATATCAAAATTTAAACCAATAGAGTGTTTGAATGTTTATTTTTTAGCAAAATCTTTACCCTTTTTCTATTGATTTACAATTCTTCTCTTATTTGAGATTGTGTCGGAGGTACTGGTGACCGGTAATATCGCTCGTAGATGCCGTCCCAGAAGCGAGCTCGTGCATCCAGGAGTGGTCCTTTGAGCTGAATCTCCTCGCCGAGTTGCATGTACGGAGACCTGTTACTGCTAACCGGGGGCCACGCCGGCAATTCTGACCCTTCGGAAACTGGTTTCCTTAAAACGTTAAACATTCATTTTAGACAAACAGATGAGGGATCGTTCCAGGAGATCGCTTAAAGAGGAGGGGAGAAGGAGGAAGAGTGTGCTTATGCTTATGAGAGATTAGATAAATTGAACAGAAAGGATAATTTAAGTTGTTTGAAAGTGAAATGTAAATTACCGGTATGAAAACAAAATCACAAATATCTAAATGCAAATAAGAAAAAAAATCTTACCCTGTAACTATAAAAGTTAGCCAAATTTCTCGCATTTTTTTCTGTAACCTCAGGAATTCTTCTCTACTATCGGGGCCAAAATGTTTTACTGAAGGGTCGTGTACTGATGCTGACTGCGCACAATGGCTGGCCCCGCGAAGCCTTGTTATGTATTCTGGTACGGGTGGCATGCCTTCAAATTCAGGTGGTGGTGAGTAAAATGAATATTCATATAAGTATATAGAATCACTACCAGCTGCTACTTGTAACTGTATGGATCTGAGATGCGGGTAAGCAAATATAACGTCAGTAAAGTAGTTGATGTAAGCTTCAACAGTTTCTTCTCCAACATGTTTATCTCCGAAATAAAATGCCTTTATTTCTTGTGCAACTTTGGAACGTTCGCTTTCAGAACTAAACATTAAATCAGCTGGTAAGAAATCTGCAAATTGTTCATTCATTTGGTCTTTCCACTCTCCAAATTTATCGACCCTGAATAGACCTTCCATATTGGCAAAACCGTATAAGACAGGGACTTTTCTGTATTTTCCTTGCTTCAAAATATTGACCGGGTTATCTTCTAAAAATGTTTCTTCACCAATGTTACGCTCTACACACGGAGAAGCCAAAAACGTTGTGTCCTTCCTATATATGAACGTATCGGACACAAGCAAGTCAAAGGAAGCAGTTTTGTAAAATTCTTCTAATGCCTTGATGTCATCAACTGCTGTGAAGTTGTTATTTCTAGCGAATTCTTTCGCGTTTTGTATGGGATCAATCTGAATGCTCCAACTGGCAACGTTTGCGCCACTTTCGGGGATAACCTTATTGAAAAGTCCTTGCGTTGATTCAGAGAGCATGAGCAGGTCTACTGCTGAGGAACCTGCGCTGTAACCACCGATTGTTACATCATTTGGGTTTCCACCGAAATTGGCTATGTTTTCCTTTACCCAGCGCAGTAACGCAACTTGATCCTTCATGCCTGCGTTACCGGGAGCACCTTCTGTACCCAGACACAAGAAACCATGGAGACCAAGGCGGTAGTTGAACGTTACTGCCACAATTTTCTTTGTCCTCACTAAGCTCTTTGGTTGTAACATATTTCCGAATCCCACTTGATAGGCACCTCCGTGGACAAGAACATATACTGGGAGGTTAGTTTGTTCTGTGTCAGGCATTAAAACATTCGCAATAAGACAGTTTTCTTGCATGGAAAGTTC
The DNA here is from genome assembly GCA_947563465.1 of Archips xylosteana. NCBI lineage: Eukaryota > Metazoa > Arthropoda > Insecta > Lepidoptera > Tortricidae > Archips > Archips xylosteana. The sequence goes on from OX387356.1 coordinate 3,229,351, forward strand.
GGGCATAAAAGCAGACGCTCCTGCCATTCTGCCTTGTGGACACGTGATTTTATCATTGACTGCTTCTAAAGGTTGCATCCACACGGGACCTGGACGCGGCGCCTGTAAAATAAATATATTTTAAAAAAACCGGTTGTCTGTAAAGTCGGTTTACGGACGATAGTTTAACGTGGCAACGTCATAACAAAACATTCAAAAAACCAAAATGATACCAGGCGGTCACCCATCCAAGTACTGACCGCGCCCGACGTTGCTTAGTGATCAGACGAGAACCGGTGTTTTGTCAGCTACGGCAAAATCAATGAAATTATAAATTTTCATCCCCCCTTTAAATCCCCCGCAACCCCCCCCAACCCCCCCACCTTGATTGATCCTGGCTCACGCAACGTACATGTACGTTACAATGCGTCATCCTTTTTCATGCGTGCAGCCTGCGTTCATCGATTTATTAGAGAGAGAGAGAGAGAGAGAGAGAGAGAGAGATGTTTATTTACACAAATTCGATACAAACACTGAAAAAAAAAACATTTGACAGGAAATATACAAATAAAAAATATCGAATAGTATAAATTGGGCCCCACGTTACACGTTGTCACGTCAAAATCGTTCGATTATGTATATATGGTCATGACAGGAGTTCCATCTTTATATGCGAAAAGAATTGTTATGAATAAGGTTAAGTTGGAACTGAATAGGTATACATGTTTCAAAGAATTTTGTAAAGCCTGCATAATAGAATAGAATAGAATAGAATAGGCCCATATAAAAATACCTTAAAGACGAACATACATATTTATATTACACTTAATTAACAACCTAATTACAAGCACGTGAAGTCTGTGACGTGGGCACTTTTGCAGTGTCACTTAACCGGCCACGAAACCGCCGGTAAGCAACACCTTTCGGCCAAAACTCCTCTCTTGTGAAGGTCGACAGTTGATCAAATATAATAAGATAATAGAATAATAGTTGTGACCATTTTTCTTTCAGTATTATTGCCTTGAATTGTTTCACTTATCCAAAACAACCAGTTATCTTACACTTAAAATCAACAAAAAAATTAATATTTTATGTATAGCTTAATATTTTGAAAAGCGAATTTTTGAATGTAAGAATGGTGTTTGTAATCTTGCAATATTTTTAAAAAACCTATCCAACGACACGGTGAGATACTAAAAAAATCCCTACTTAACTTTAAGAGAAGTATGATAAAAACATAATATATTTCTTTTGGTCGACTTGATTGTTATGTACTGTTAAGGAATTTAATTTTCAACTCACCTTACCTACTAACTTTGAATAAATATCACGGGACAATTCACACCTATTGACCTAGTCCCAAAGTAAGCTAAGCAAAGCTTGTGTTATGGGTACTAGGCAACGGATAAACATACTTATATAGACAAATACATACTTAAATACATATTAAGAGGGTTTATACCTGCTGAGCTGGCAACGTTGCATTTTTGTTAGTTTTTCTCGATTATTTCATAAAAATAGAATGAAAATTAAAAATGTTTTGTAACGGTTTTTAAAGAAAATAAAAGTCTTATCACGAATTATTATTGCAGTAGACACATTAACTTATATATTAGAACAATTTGTAAACAAAACATTTTGAATTTTCATTCAATTTTTATGGAATAATCGAGAAAAACTAACAAAAATGCAACGTTGCCAGCTCAGCAGGTATAAACCCTCTTAAACACCCTAGACCCGAGAGCAAATATTCGTATTTTTCATACAACTCGTATTTTTAATAGTTTTGGTCCGAGAAAACTTATCACCATTCACCAATCTAAGAAAACTGAGACTTACTTTAAACCGGTCCTTTCCTGTAGGTGCGGTGGCATAGGGAATTCCGTAAAATTCGAAGAGTTCATCGCTCTTGTATCCGCGCACGGGTCCCTGCGCAGTCTGCACGGTGCGCGACTCGCGCGCCTCGCTCTGCGCAGACGCAACGCACGCGACCGCCAGAAGAACCAGCGGTACGGTCTTCATTGCACGATTTGTAGCTCACTTCTGTTTTACAAACGGATGTTATTTCACTTTAATTACATACACAAGGCGAGCTTATCAATAAAATGACTAGCAAATGACAAAATGTTTTTTTTTGATAAAACGATATCATTATCATTAAGATAGCGTTAATACTGTTGTTTTTAATAGCTTTTAAATTGCCGTTCGTTGCCAACTGATACCAATTAAACACATTCGGTTCCGGAAAAATTCGCTAAGTTCTTACAATACGTTTACTTTTAGTTTACCACTGACAGATGGCTTACCTTCATTTCATTTCCAACTTTAACACCATACAAATAAAGTAGCTATTGCAAAATTTGCAAACGTGGGTAAGAGTATTCTAAAATTGGCTTTATTTGTAGGTCGTTAAAGTTGAATATGAAATGAAGGCAAACCATCTGTCAGTGGTAAACTTTATGTAATTTTACTGTACGTCATTCCAGCCGAAATGATCGTAATCATAGATGACTAGTAATGTAGTGGTTAGAGAACCTGACTACGAAGCTTGAGGTTTCGGGTTCGATTCCCGTGTCAGGGCAGATATTTGTATGAAATATACGAATAGGTATTCATTCTCGAGTCTGTTTTAATTTAATTATTTATTTTTAAAGTGAATATATAACTAAATATTCTGTGAATATTTCAAGCGACAACCTGTTGCCGTTATCAATATTGAGCAAAAACGAGCAAAAATATCACGTTGGTTGTATGAGAGCCTCCTTAAATGTTTATTTTATTCTGTTTTTTAGTATTTGCTGTTATAGCGGCAACCGAAATACATCATCTGTGAAAATGTCAACTGTCTAGCTATCACGGTTCGTGAGATACAGCCCGGTGACTGACGGACGGACAGACGAACGGACAGCGAAGTCTCAGTAATAGGGTCCTGTTTTTACCCTCTGGGTAAGGAACCCTAAAATTACTATAAGTCCGTTTTTATTTGTTATGGATATGGAGCGATAGCTCAAAACTACTCTACATACTACTTAGTATTGTATTACATAGCAATTAAAAAAAACCGGCGAAGTGCGTGTCGGACTCGCGCACCGAGGATTCCATACAAATTTATATGTATCTATGAACATCCAGTCATCAATCATTGTAGATTGGTTCCTGATATAGACAGACAGACAAAAAAATTTATGCTTTTCGCAATTTTCCTTTATCTGTGCTATAAGGCCTTGCTTTGTACCAAATTTCAAGATTCTGAGTTCACGGGAAGTACCCTGTAGGTTTTGATTCTCTTGCGAGTGTCGAAAATGTGCGTTGGTTACTGATATAGACAGACAGACAAAAAAATGTATGCTTTTCGCAATTTTTCCTTTATCTGTGCTATAAGACCTAGCTTCGTACCTAATTTCAAGATTCTGAGTTCACGGGAAGTAGGTACCCTGTAGGTTTTGATTCCCTTGAGAGTTTCGAAAATATGCGGAAATTTGACGCAAATTTAACGGCTGTATCTTTTGATTGCGTTGGTTTAGAAGTTTGATTTTTTCACAGCTCCAAGGGACAGTAGACTTGAGTATTTGATATAAATTTCAGTTTGATACCTCCACGCGTTCCTGAGAAAAAGGGTCTTGACAGACAGACGGACGGACGGACACACGGACGGACGGACAACAAAGTGATCATAGAAGGGTTCCGTTTTTCCTTTTGAGGTACGGAACCCTAAAAATCAATTGAAGTATAAACTGGATAAATGTTGTACTTCTTGTAGGTACTTATGACCGGAGTAAAGTACCTAGTAATGCTTAGTAATTAAATTAATATACCTAGATATTTTCCTTGCACGAATGAATATCTTTTCTTCTAATACTTAGAGGTAGTTTATCGATGTCTTATAAGTGGCATTATATCAATGAGACACGTGCCGTTTGAAAATATAAAACAAGAATACCAAATCGAATCGATGTCATTATTATCTCAAACACTAATCACAAGTTGTTCGTGCTAGAAAAATCTCTAGGTATAGTAATTAAACACGATTTGTTTTTCTTTGTCTGGTGGCCTTGCTTTAGCTTAGTAATTTTAATTTATTTAAATTTATTTTGTTTCTTCTGTGACCCCTTGTTTTTAAGAGTCTTTAAATATTCTTAAACTTATGTAAATAAATGAACTACTTAACTTCAACAAATGTAGGATGACCATGCGTTCGGTGGATGTAGCAAGTCTTAACAATAACTTTTTTTTTAATTGACCGAAGACTTATTTTTTTTACAGAGTAAACTGTATTTACTCTTTAAGAAAAATTTTCAGCATACGCCTTGCTAAATAGTGGAGCGAATGAAGGGAAAAAACAAAAACGAATCAATAATTTTGAATCTGGAATTTTCGCATATTCAACGAGACTGACACGATTCGAATTATTCTCATTTCAAAACTTAACCCATTTTTTTACGCAAAGTTCATTTTTAAAAATGAGAATAATTCCAATTGTGCCAGTCTCGTTCCGAAGTTGCGTTTTGTATAGCTTGTCTAGTTTAAAATGACGCGCCCCACCACCGCACTCACGCACAGGATTCGAAACTCAATTCAAGCTACAATAGACTCTATTGTAGCTCAAATTGAGCTCCAAATCCCGTGCGCAAACGCGGTGGTTGGGCGCGTCATTTCAAACTAGACAAGCTCTACTACTGTAAGAGCCGTGGTGGCCTAGTGGTTTGACCTACGGTCAAGCAGAGGGTCGTGGGTTCAAATCTCGGCTCGCACCTCTGAGTTTTTCGGAATTTATATGAGAAATTGTATTTGTAATTTACCATGAGCTTTACGGTGAAGAAAAACATCGTGAGGAAACTTTCCTAAGTATTTCCTATGAGTTCTATAGGGATCATTAATATTATGTTATCATTGTTGTTGTAATTATTATTGTCCCTACAAGACAAGTTATAGTCATATTGTAGTTTAGGTTATTATATCTGAACATATTGTATGCCCGTAACGGGTAGCTGTTGATACTTTGTACTACATGTCGACTTTGTAAACTCCTCACAGTTTATGAAATAAATATTTCTATTTCTAAAAATAAGGCTCATCCTTATCTCATTCCATCAAACCTCTCGCAAACCAGTGATTTTTGGCGTTCCTGAATAGCAATAAAATTCATCCCTATCCTCTCACAAATGATCAAATCGCCGCTCGCAAACCGTGTGGGCGGCCCCTGAATTTAGCCCCTGGTGTAATTCACTGATTCAATAACAGCCTGTAAACTCTAGCCTTGATGAGCCCTAGGAACAGACTGTGAAGGCGAATTCAATTCCATAGCAGTTCGTATTAGGAAAGACGAAGCGTGCTGCTTCATGCGGGCCAATAGAATATAACCACTTAAGGATGAAGACGCTCCCCTTGCCTGGATGTCCATTGGTAAAATGAAGATGGAGGAATTAAATCATTGTACCTAATTCATGCTCACACTCACTAAAATGTTTCCGGTAAAAACAAACACATAATCAACCTCTACAACAGCCTAAATTTATGTGTATATTATTTGTAGTATTAAATTCAAATTCAAAAATATTTATTTCTCAAACATAGGTACAAAAAGGTATGGACATATTCTTTGATCAATTATAACTGTAGATCCACAGTCGCGCGCCCGAAAATGTCCGAGCCAAACGAGCGCCACTTTGATAAAGGTGGCCTTCTTTTTCTCAGTACGTTGCGTGAAATTGTCAAGTTTAGCTGTCAAGTGTCAACCGAAATTCGACTGTAATAAAGTAAAGATTAGGTTCAAATTTCTGTGTAGGTGATGATTTTAATTGTTATGCAAACAAATAAAAAAGTTCGGACATTTTTTGAAGGGGATTTTGTTCGGCAATGTGTATCTTCAGTTATAATTGATCAAAGGACATATTCATAAGTTTCACTATGTTGCGCCATAAGGCATACAAATAGCCACAGCTTGTTATGCAGCGTGCTTCTTACGAACTAACCTTTAATTATGTCATAAACAAAAACTAAAAACCGGCCAAGTGAGAGTCGCACTTGTCGGAACTTTACTTTGCACTTTCCAGGATAAAATAAGCCTGTTTCAATCAGGCACAGGCTTCCTCCCAGAACGAACGGACTTGAGCCGTAGTTAACGCGGGCCCAGTGCGATTTGGGAACTTTATACACACCATTGAATTTCTTCTGAGGTTTGTGCAGAAAAACGCAGAGGTGCAAGCCCGGGCTCAAATCCACGACCCTCTACTTAAGAGACCATAGGTCTAACCACTAGGCCACCACAGCTTAGCGGCCATAGAATTCACTTATTCCTATTCCGCGGGAACTTTGCATTTTCCTAGCATTATCCTATGTGTTAATCCATGTAATAATAAAATACCTAAGTGCCAAATTTCATCCAAACAACTAACGTTATTGTCTTCGCGTACGAAGTCGCGGGCAAAAGCTAGTTATCTATAAAAATCACGTTTGTTGTATGTGAGCCCCCTTAAATATTTTTTTATTTTAATTTAATGATTTATTTTTAAAGTCAATATTTATATAATTAAATATTCTGTGAATATTTCAAGCGTCTACCTGTTACCGTTATCAATATCGAGCAAAAACGAGCAAAAAAATCACGTTTGTTGTATGGGAGTCCCCTAAAATATTTATTTTATTCCATTTTTTAGTATTTGTTGATATAGCGGCAACCGAAATACAATCATCTGTGAAAGTTTCAACTCTCTAGCTATCACGGTTCCCGAGATACAGCCTGGTGACAGACGGACGAACAGACGGACGGACAGCGGAGCCTCAGTAATAGGGTCCCGCTTTTACCCTTTGGGTACGGAACCCTAATAGTACATTGTGCATCTGGGGCCGTAAGTAGGGGATTACTAACTAGGGTCTATTAGAAGCCCGACGCCGAAGGCGGAGGGCTTTTAATGACTCGAGTTTGTAATCCCCTTACTGCCCGTGATACACACAATGATTTTCATCACATTGCGAGAAAAAAATATCCAAAAATAAAATTATTTTGTCTCTAAACACTTAAAATGAATAAAACAATGGCTACCCGCCAATACAGATTGTCACTTTTTCGAGTCATCTACCATAGATAATGTAAACTGTGTTTAGTTTAGAATTCGAAAGGTCATACGGCCAGATTCTACCAACATTTTAAAAAAATATTACTAAAATTATTGCAAAACTATTTGTTATAAATTTAAAATATAAAAATAACGAATTTTCATGAAGCGTAGATAAGTTTTGTGTTGTAAAATTTGGGTTATAGCTAAGTTTTAAAGATAATAAATAAAACGTTGGCTGACTTGAAACCTCCTTAGTCTGAAATTACTTGTTTGCAAATTTTAAAACTAAAGTTAGAACTCCCTTGGGTAGAAAAATTGTACGTAAATCCATAACAATTTAGGCCATTGACATTTGTATACAGACATGGAATAACACCATTGACGAGCAAGTGTGATGAAAAAACTAATAGACTACTATCCCTAATATACTCATTGACATTATATATGCCCTTGCAACCAAATAAGAAAATAATGATTTTTAAATGTTTTGTTTTATCTATTTTCAAATTAGTAAGGTAAGATATAATAAATCTTTTTCATCAAACTTGCTCGTCAATGGCGTTATTCCATGCCTGTATACTAAATGACAATGGCCTAAATTGTTCTTAAGGGAGTTATGGATTTACGTACAGTTTTTCTACACAATAGTTCTAACTTTAGTTTTAAAATTTGCAAATAAGTCACTTCAGACTAAGGAGGTTTCAAGTCAGCCAACGTTTTATTTATATCTTTTAAACTTAGCTATAACCCAATTTTACAACACAAAACTACGCTTATCGCTTTATCTACGCTTCATGAAAATTCGTTATTTTTATATTTTAAATTTATATCAAATAGTTTTGCAATAATTTTAGTAAATATTTTTTTAACATGTTGGCAGAATCTGGCCGTATGACCATTCGAATTCTAAACTAAACACAGTTTATATTATCTATGGTAGATGACTCGAAAAAAGTGATTGGCGGGTAGCCATTATTTTATTCAATTTAAGTGTTTAGAGACAAAATAATTTTATTTTTGGATTTTTTCCTCGCAATGTGATGAAAATCTTTGTGTGTATCACGGGCAGTAAGGGGATTACAAACTCTTCTAATAGACTCTCGTTAGTAATCCCCTACTTACGGCCCTAGATGCACAATGTACTATTACTTACCTACGTATTATTACACTGAAAAATTTGTTCCAGTACACTTTTTAAAATACACTGAGTTCACCAATTACATAACATTTTACACAAAAGACAAATGCCGCGCGCAGACGTTCGAACACACTGATGGACTCACGACACTTTAAAGGTTGTCCAATTACTGTCAATGTCATGGAGGGGCGTTGTTGATTCTTAAAACCGGCAAAGTCAAGGTTAAAATTATTACTTTATTAGAAGAATCGGTAACGAAAATAACATGAGCAACGGGTTCATTCAAAAATGTATGGACGGACATCAAGTTAGGCACATGCATTTTAAGCTATGTATTTTGTTTTTTGATGCATTTATGTATCATATTTTGGTACGCCCTGCATCCTAAAAGGCGTGTTGACATCAGTGTCGAGCAAAGGGACGTTTACCTTACCTATGTAAAGCACTTTGTAACTCCTGAATGAATCAACCTACTTATTTGTTTGTGATTTTATACTTCAAAATCTAGTCTGTCTATTTGTTAGATTTGGCGATCGTAAGTATATTAAAACCTTTTGGTAAATACTAGCCTACCGGCCCCACATAATAGGTGTGTTAATGAAGAAAATTTGAAGTCTCACTCATTCGCTTTTTAGGAGATTTTGCAATCCATTATTTTTATTTTTGCGTTCAGTTTTCGAATATTTTCTTTTACACAAACCAATTACAAACACGATAAAAAAAAATTAGGTGCAATCATTATAAAGCGTTGCATTTTTTTTTTAATTAATTCATAAAACTATAAAAAAAAAGTTTATAATCATAATAACTAGGAAGCGAACAAAAACCGAGCACGGTTTATCTGTCGCTGCATCGCTCATTACAAAAATTTTACTTACATATGATTTTTATGCCGGTAAGAACAATTAGGTACATTCGTTGATTAATTTTTATTTATTTAGACCGACGGATAGGATATGCCTAATGATATTTCGATAAAATTTGATTAAAAGGTTAAGCTCACATAATCTTTAATTGTTTATTAAAACCAAGCATGATATTGTATAATTTGGCAGTTGTAAATAGGATTGTAAATAAGTACCTAATTACATTGTGAAATTGTGTCTTTGCGCGGGCAGAGCGTGAGCAGAGCGGTGGCGCGTAGTGCGCGTTTGGCAGCAGATGCTGTGAAATGCTCCGGCAATATGAGCTATGGATTAGCCCGAAACATGGCGAGCAAAACTATTAAAGATATATATCATACTAAATACAAACTGATATATGGATGCACAGAAAAACCCAGAGAAAAGACCAGCTCTGGGAATCAAACCTAGGTCCTCAGCATTCCGTGCTGCGTGCTAAACCCCCACACCACAGCTGGTCGGGACTTAGACACTATAATTTTTCCTATGCATCACACATCTCAGCTTGCTTAAGCACTTATTGCAGCGATACTAGCGACACCTAAATTACTACTCTCAACGAGATACGTCAACACTCCTTCGGAACTATCCGCTCACCCAGACCAGGGATGTCGCTCTTAAGCATTCTTATAAAGATTGTTTTTTTGGAGTCTTTTTGTATTTTTCAACTCCAATTTTTTGCTTTTACGTTTATCCCGTGAATTATTATATATCTATATAAATAAAAATGAATAACCGAAAAATTTGTACGCGCATAACTTCCCATCTACTGCACCAAATTGGATAATTCTTTTTTTGTTGCGTAAGTTACTGTCAGGAGAAGGTTCTTATGAAAATTTAGAAAAAATACAACAGGGGCGAAGCCGCGGGCATCAGCTAGTGATGGATATATATGGATTTCACGGGATAACCGTAAAAGTAAAAAATTAGAGTTGAAAAATAAAAATACAAAAAGACTCCAAAAAACAATCGGTTAAAGATGTAAGTTGTCCGTGTATTTCACTAAAACTTGTATATCTTATCACATAACATTAACAAAAACACAAACCGTACAGGACACGCAGCGAAGCGCGAGTGAACTCACGAAACAATCCACCATAGCGTTTCGGCGCTATCACGAGCTTTAGCGACTTCATCCGATAACACTCAATTGTCTACCTAAATTGTCTAGACAATGTTGTGAGTCATTGACAGTTATTCCGTAGCAACATACAACAATTGTAATCAGTGCCAGTAAGCGTAAACAAATGAGTGATGATCCTCGCGTGACGTCATTTTTATCTTGTTTATTGTTGTATTGTGTACGGTCTGCGCAATAATTTTAACTAAATTGCTTTCCATCAATGTTTTAAGTTTAGAACAGGTTTTTAATACTATACACACTATGTTTGCTATGTGCGTGATGGATGACAGCGGTAGGGCCACAATTATTGTGGAGTTGAGGTCTGTCAAACTATTATTAGATAACGATTTTTGGGGATTGTTTTTCAGCGAAATCAATTGAAAATATCTAAAAGTTAAACGGAAGAATGAATGTTATAATACGTACGGGATTTGAAGCGATAAAACATGAAATACATTTTAACCCCAAATTGTGCAAAAAGGGAAAAAGATAGTATTGGACCCATCAACACTAAAACAAATAAGAAAAGAATGTAATTTTTGCATGCAGTAGAGTAAAAATGAAATATTTCCAGCAATATCATACTAGGATAAAAGTCGCTTACTTTTTTACACGACTACGGCAAAGCCATAAGGAAAGTGTAGGTAATGATTTTTACAGTCTATGTATGTTTGTATTTACGGATGTTCCACCGTAGCGTCGAGTCGAGACTTCTCATCCGATTTTAATAAACAAGGTATCAATTGATTCGTTATTATCTTCACAGCAGGTAGGCGCGTGCCCGGCGTGCCTAATAAAGGTCTAATGACAAAAAAATAATCCGTACAATTATCTATAAAAACCACGTTTGTTGTATGGGAGCCCCCTTAAATATATTTTTTATTTTAATTTAATGATTTATTTTTAAAGTCTCAAAACGAACATCGCGCAAAAAGTTAACAATGTAAAAGCACTCCCTAAAAACCCAAATGAAAATTTTAAAATACTTTTAAATACTGTGTGTGAGGAATTCGATAAAACGTGTAGTAAAAAGCGTATTAAGATAGGAAATAAATTGTCATTTAGTGAATGGGCCACACCCGGAATTCGTAAGAGTAGGGACGTCTTGTACGGTCTTTATGATAGGAAATCTTGTACCACTGATGAACGTTTTCACCAGTATGTCAGGGATTATTCAAAATTGTTTAAAATCATATGTAATAAAGCAAAAGCACTTCATTTAAGTAATAAAATTAAGTCATCTGATGACAAAATTAAAGCAGTTTGGAAAATAATAAACACTGAAACCGGCCGATGTAAAAACGCGCAGTCCTCAATATCATTAAATATTAATAACGTATTAACAACAGACGCGGTTAAAGTAGCTAACGAATTTAACACATATTTTTCGAAAATCCCCACCGAAACTACTAAATGTCTCGCTTCTTCTTCAAAAATGGCAGAATCCCTCTTAAAACAAAATGTTTCTTTTCCAAACATAAGTAATTTTAAATTTACGCATGTTTCTCCCTTTGACATTATGAAGACTTTTAAATTGATAAAAGTAAAGAAAACGGAAGACTTGTGGGGCGTTTCAGTTAAGGTTCTACAATCCGTTTTAGATGTCGTTGCTCCAACTTTGGCTTTTATATTTAATAATTGCATAGATGAAGGCGTATTTCCCGATTTAATGAAATATAGTAAAGTAGTGCCCATATTTAAATCAGGTGATAGGGATAATCCTTCTGATTATCGCCCAGTATCCATCCTATCAGCGTTTAGCAAAATATTCGAAAAAATAATGCTAACGCAAATAATGTCACATTTCAATTCACATAAAATCATGCATCCACAGCAGTTCGGATTCACGAAAGGTAGATCTACTACAGATGCGGGCTACAGTTTAGTTAAATTCATATTACAAGCTTGGGAGGAATCACATGATGCTATAGGTGTATTCTGCGACCTTTCGAAAGCTTTTGATTGTGTGGATCATGACACTTTAATTCGTAAATTAAATTTCTATGGTATTCGTGACCTCGCTTTAGAACTCATCAAATCTTACCTCACACAGAGAAAACAAAAGGTAGCGGTTAATGGAACGGTATCGGAGGGATCTGTGGTCGAAATGGGAGTGCCTCAAGGATCTATTCTAGCGCCATTCTTGTATTTGGTTTACGTAAATGACCTAATTTATACCGTGAGTCAGAAATCAGGGATAGTTATGTTTGCTGACGACACCTCTTTACTGTTCAAAGTTAGTAGAAAAGACACCGATTTCACTGAACCCAATGAAACTCTGTCCATGATATCCGCATGGTTTGCTGCCAATAACTTGTTACTAAACCCTAAGAAAACAAAATGTATTAAATTTTCATTGTTAAATCCGCCTCATTCAAATTCGGTCTCAAATATTAAACTTAACGGTCAAAGTATTGAATTTGTAAAATCTACGGTATTCTTAGGAATAACACTGGACTCTAAATTGCAGTGGGGATCGCACACCACAGCAATTGCGAATAGGTTGAGCTCTGCTGCGTTTGCAGTCAGAAAGATACGGCAGCTAACCGATGTGGCGACGGCACGGTTGGTGTATTTTTCCTACTTCAATAGCATCATTTCATACGGCCTTATTTTATGGGGATCTGCTGCAGACTTGGAATCAATTTTTATTTTGCAAAAGAGGGCTATCAGAGCGATATATAACTTAAGGACACGCGATTCTTTAAGATCTTTTTTTAAAGAAATAGGTATCCTAACCCTGCCGTCGTTGTATATATTTGAAATAATCATGTATGTAAGAAAAAACATATGTGATTTTTCCACTAACGTCGATAAGCCAAAGGTTACTAGAAACACAGGGAAGCTTAAAGTTCCATCTTACAGACTGGCTAAAACTAAAAAGTCGTTTCTGGGAAGATGCATACGTTTTTATAATAAAATTCCGAAAACAATAACCGAACAAACTGATACAAAATTCAAATCCATTGTGAAGAAGACATTAATATCTAAGGCGTACTATAAAATTAATGACTATATCATGGACAGGGATGTTTGGAAATAATTCCGATCCGCATTGGCGATCTCTAGTCTCAAATAGCGTATCTACTGTGTTAAAAAATTTAATTGTATTAAATACTTTAGATGTATGTCATTTAATAACAATGTAGATCTGATTGAAAAAAATATACCTTGTTGAGTTTCTTGCCGGTTTCTTCTCAACAGGGTTTTTTCCGAACCGGTGGTAGATTTTTCGACGTTCATAGGAGCATCAATTTGATGCCTAAATTGAATAAAGAATTTTGACTTTGACTTTGACTTTGAAAGTCAATACATAATTGATTAAATATTCTGTGAATATTTCAAGCTTCTACCTGTTGTCGTTATCAATATCGAGCAAAAACGAGCAAAAAAATCACGTTTGTTGTATGGGAGCCCCCTTAAATATTTATTTTATTCCATTTTTTAGTATTTGTTGTTATAGCGGCATCCGAAATACATCATCTGTGAAAATTTCAACTCTCTAGCTATCACGGTTCCCGAGATACAGACTGGTGACAGACGGACGGACGGACGGACGGACAGCGGAGCCTCAGCAATAGGGTTTCCGTTTTTACCCTTTGGGTACGGAACCCTAAAAAGCTGTGAAGGTTGTATATTATAAAGACATTCTATAGTATATTTTATTGACGACCAGATGGCCTAGTGGTCAGAGAACCTGACTATGAAGCTTGAGGTCCCGGATTTGATTCCCGTGTCGGGGCAAGTATTTGTATGAAAATACGAATGTTTGTTCTCGGGTCTTGGGTGTTTAATATGTATTTAAGTATGTATCTATCTATATAAGTATGTTTATCCGTTGTCAACCCATAACACAAGCTTTGCTAAGCTTACTTTGGGACTAGGTCAATTGGTGTGAATTGTCCCATGATATTTATTTATTTTATTTATTTATTTATTTAGTATCAGCATTGCCCCGTGCGAAGCCGGGGCAGGTCGCTAGTTTGTTTTTCTAGATAAAAAGTATCCTGTATGTTACTTAGTTTATAACCGATAGGGGCGATAGGCGAAATCGGCGATAAGACTCAATTATCTACGTTATAATCTTGATATCCTGTAACAGATATTCAATAGCTGCATACAACAAATAAAATCAGCGCCAGTCAGTGAAAGCTTGTGAGTGATGATGCACGAAGCCATATTTAAAATATGTATAATTGTGTGCGTAGCGGCGTCTGCGCAGAGCGAGGCGCGCGAGTCGCGCACCGTGCAGACTGCGCAGGGACCCGTGCGCGGATACAAGAATGACGGAATATATGAATTTTACGGAATTCCTTACGCTACAACACCAACTGGCCGGGACAGGTTCAAAGTAAGTTAACTTCACAGTATTTTTGTTTATTTTTGCAAGCTTCTATTTAACCTTTTTGCCCCATCGGCCATCAGTTCTACGAGCGATGTGCCTGCTCACTGCCACTTGAGTCTGGCGATTCTTCAAACTATGTTGGGACTTTAGTTCTTGCGCGGATTTCATAATTTCTAATGCGATCCCGCAGAGAAACTCCGAGCATAGCCCTCTCCAACGCCTTCTAAGTGACTTTGAGCTTTCTTTCGCTAGCGGAAATGATGACAACTTAACATGCACTGTCCTCAGGCACATACTTATACCTAAGTAAATAATTAATTCTTTATCAAAAAATTAAGAACGGTTTTTTACTATTCGAGATGGTATTTAGCACACATAAAAGTTATAATGGAATATAATAATCGCTGGACTTAAATGGCAATGGGCAAGCCACATCGCTCGTAGAACTGATGGCCGATGGGGCCGAAAGGTTCTCGAATGGCTTCCACGGACCGGAAAACGCAGAGTAGGTAGTAACAAGACGGAGCGACAACCTGGGTAAGGTTACGGGAACCTTTGGGGAGGTTTATGTTCATCAGTGGAGATCTTTCGGCTGAAATGATGATGATGATGAATATTATAAAATTAATTTGGTAATGAAGTTCTGGTGACTTGTTCAGAATCGTTTCCACAGGTATCGACATGAAGCTTGGTACGGATATGTAGAAGCAGTTTGGCTACATTATCAAAGGATGTCCAGAAAAACGTACAGCCAGCAAAAAGAGCAATTAATATTATATTTAATTTTTTTCCACAAATGCTTATTTATATTACAAACATCTCAAATTAGAAATGTAATAACTCATTACAGTTGTGTTTAGAAAAATATATAGAAAATTTTAGTGGAATTACAGGAACCACTTCCTGGTCCAGTCTGGATGCAGCCTTTGGAAGCAGTAGATAGAAAAATAATATGTCCACAAGGCAATTTCCCGTCAGTGGATTTAACGACATATGCAATGCAAGAAGACTGTTTGGTCGCAAATGTATATGTGCCTGAAACGGACGACACTAATCTTCCCGTATTAGTTTATGTCCACGGTGGCGGGTTCCAAGTAGGGTTTGGTTATTTACACGCTCAGAAAACCCTAGTTCAATCAAAGAAAATAATAGCAGTCAATTTTAATCATCGTCTTGGAGCGCATGGATTCCTATGTCTAGGCACAGAAGGCGCTCCTGGCAACGCGGGCATGAAGGACCAAGTCGCACTCCTGCGGTGGGTGAAAAAGAATATTGCTAACTTTGGAGGAAATCCAGATGATGTCACCATTGCTGGAGGAAGTGCTGGTTCCACGGCAGTAGACTTGCTGATGCTTTCAAAAATGACAGAGGGTCTTTATAGTAAAGTTATACCTGAAAGCGGGGCTGGAATTGGTCCTTGGACAATCCAACCCGATCCAGTTCAAATTGCGAAAGGTTTCGCTAGAAAAAATAACTTTACTGAAGTAGATGACATTTATGCCTTAGAAGAGTTCTATACAACGGTTCCGTATGATATGTTATTTGAAGATTTGTCCGTGGAGTCAACTGACATATCTTTAAGGTTTACTCCTTGCATAGAACGTAATATAGGCGTCGAGACATTCCTCGAAAACACTCCTGTGGATATCTTAGAACAAGGCCAATATAAAAAAAGTCCCGTACTGTACGGTTTCACAAATATGGAAGGTTTCATGTATTTAGCATCTTTCGAAACATTGAAAGACAAAATGAATGATAAATTTTCTGATCATTTACCTCCAGACTTACTATTTAAATCTGAAGAGGAAAAAACTGAGATAGCGCAAATAGTAAAGGAGTTTTACTTTGGTGATGATCCTGTTGGAGAAGATAATGTTGAAAGTTTCGTCAAATATTACTCAGATATTATGTTTGGATACCCGCATCTTAGATCCACGCAATTGCAAATAGAAGCAGGAAGTGATTCCCTGTATTTGTACCATTATACTTTCCCTTCGCCTGCTCTTGATGGTGAAGGTATACCAGAAGTCATGAAACGTGTTGAGGGGGCGCCACATTGTGCACAATCATTGGCTCTTTACGATTCAGCAATACGAGCTTTTGCTCCAACTGATTCAAGACCGGAATACTTTAAATTGCAAGAAACTTTAAGGGAAATGTGGTTAAACTTCATAACAAGCGGGTACGCAAATTACGAATCTTAAAAGCTTAATAATAGAATATGTATGCCAAGAATTAATGCACACATTAAAAAATATTTTGTTATTTCAGGAAACCGGTTCCTAATGGATCTAATCTACCTACGTGGCCACCCGTTGCTGCAAATAGATCTCCTTACATGAGTATTGGAGAGGAAATCAGGCTCAAAGGACTTCTCTTGGAGAAACGAGCTCGTTTCTGGGATAATATCTACAAACGATTCTACAAACCTCCTGTACCTCCAATGCAGCACCCCGATCGATGTACAGTTTACCACTTAGTAGTAGTACTTAATGATCAACGTGTTAGTGAAAGGCTGCACGGTCCAGAATTAAACGATTAAATTGTTAAAGCTTTGTTAAGCATGACAGGTCCATACATTGAGACATTAAGTAATCCTGGGTTAGCAGTTGATTCGAAGTTTAACAGTTAACTCTAGTTAACTCTAGTCAGTGCCAGCCCGCTAAACTAATATAATACAAACGAGTAACTTTAGTTGTACATTTAATTCTCCATCATCATCATCATTTCAGCCGAGAGACGTCCACTGCTGAACATAGGAGTCCCCCAAGGCTCGCCAAACAGATCGGTCCCGTGTCATCCGCATCCAACATCCGCGTTAAATTGTTTCATACGATACGGTGCCATTAAAATAAATAAATAAATAAAAATAAAATTTATTGGAAACAGTGATAATACTAACTAACTAATTTGGCTCAGGGACCCAAAGAGGGTCTTGGCCTCCGAAACGAGGGCACGCCATCTGTCCCGATCTTGCGCAGCTTCTTGCCAGTCGTCGACCTGAAGACGTCGCAAATCCGCCTGGACACTGTCCCCCCAGCGGTACCTGGGGCGCCCAACCGGGCGGCGACCAGCCGGTCGTCCCACGTACGCCCTCTTGGCAGCACGATCCTCTCCCATTCGGAGTAGGTGGCCGAACCAGCGAGTTCTGTATGATTTTGTCACGCCGATGATGTTGGGTTCAGCCACCAGCTCCTGGATCTCTATGTTTTTACAGATCCTCCACGTGCCGTCGTCTCTCTTGACAGGTCCCAGAATCTTACACAAGACCTTCCTTTCCGCTACAAGGAGTTGATATTCCTCTTTTTGTGTTAGTGTCCATGCTTCACAGCCATACATAAGGATAGGTCTTACGACAGTTTTATAGATCCTTAACTTTGTATTCCTGCTGAGAAGCCTGGACACCAACACCTTGTGGAGGGCAGCACTGCATCGCAGGGTGTTTTGGATGCAGATGTTTATCTCCTCCTCTCTGGTGTAAGTGTCGGTTATGGTGCATCCAAGGTACCGAAATTTGTCTACTCCCCTGTATACGGTACCCCCAACATGAAGACTACCACGCCGAGCCCGTGTATTTTTGTATCGTTTCATGTGGAGGTATTCTGTTTTTGTCTGGTTGATCCTTAAACCTATCTTGGACGCCTCCCGCTCCAAGACCCCGGCCGCTTCGGCCACCTCTTCCCGGCTTTCCCCTAATAAAGCAAGGTCATCCGCGTACCCTATCACCTTGTGCCTGCCGCTCAACTCAACACCTACGTCCAGTGCTAAAACATTTCTGACGACATGTTCTAGGGCCAAGTTGAAAAGCACTGGTGATAAGGCATCCCCTTGCTTTAGACAGGTCATCACCGGGAACTCTTCCGAGAGCTCTCCCCCCACTCTAACGCGCATCACACTGTTCTTCGTTGCTGTAGTGATTATAGCAACTAGTTTTCTTGGAATGTTAAAATTCAAAAGAATGGAATATAGAGCCTCCCGATCTATGCTGTCGTAGGCATTTGCGAAGTCCACAAACAAAGAGTGGATGCTCTGTGCGTACTCCCATCTTTTTTGCATGAGCTGTCTCAGCAGGAAAATCTGGTCCATCGTGCTGCGATTTTTGCGAACGCCATGGGTGTGTTGGCCGGAGTCATTGCCGCTATAGAAGATGACTCCATTGTCGACGTTACATTCCCCATTCCCCGGCCATCTAACTTCCTGAAGGGCTGCAACGGCTACTCGGTACCTTAGCAGCTCCTTCCCTAACTGGTACATGGCCCCAGGTCTAAATAGGGAACGCACATTCCATGAAGCAAATCTTAAGTCCGAGTTAACATGCCTTGAGTCGTCGGTATTGGGATCGGATCGTATTTTTTCTCTATTCGGTTTCGTAACTTGTTTAGTTTTCCGTGGGAGGGGTGTTAACCCGCCGCAAAACCCCCGATATGTTGGAGGACCATATCCATCTTTGGTTAGCGATTCCACTGGAATTAGCCGGGTAGCGTAGCTAGGCTGTACTACCGACCACTCCCCCATCCACCACCCGGGGGACGCTCCTCTACGCGAGGATAATACAGATTTCATAAATTAAGTTTTGCACAGGAACAGTTTCACCGTACTTAATTTTTATACAGATAGTGGTTACCCGTGTCACCTACACTAGGCTACGCCTGTCCCGTAGGATGACACCTTACAATGCTTACCTATTAAGATATTTTAATCGTTAAAGAAAGTAATGAAAATAAATGCTACTTAATATGTATACAGTCATCGCGTCAAAATGTATAAACAAACATCAACCTTATGGTTAATGATAATTATAGAGTTGTATAGATATTTTTAACACCTTTGCACTTGACTGTTCCACATTATCGTTGAGTTTTAGGGTACCTACCTTGTTTGTACAAATATTAAATTACACAATAGTACATTATTGTCGTGGCCTAAATGCTGGCTGAGTATGAGTATTAAACGGACGAGCTTGCGAGTCCGTTTAACCAATACGAAGCCAGCAATTGCTATTCCAGCCGAGACTAATATAAAGCTTTTCTCAAAAATGGTGAAGGAAAAAAAGTAGAATAAACTTTTATTAACTTAAATAGGTACAAAAAATTGCAAATCACTTAAAATTAAATGTCATTAAACCCTTTCCCGCCTTTTTCCATTAAAAAAAAACTGCAGGTGTATTTTTTTACCGAAAACACCATAAGCTGTTTCAAACACAAAAAAGTCTGGAGTTCCAACAAAACAACTGATACCGGTCATTTGTATTGGCTGTATACGAATATTGCCAACTTATTACCATGGCCGTTTTAACTTTTTAAAAAGTTTGAGACTCAACAATAATGGAATTCGTATGCGACATTGTTGTCGAGTTTATCGAGCCTGCAATGTTTTTAACTTTTTAATTTTTTTACTGACTATAAACTATGCACTTCACGTTCTGATATGTAAAGAATAATGCCAACTTTTACGGATATTTTTGAGGAAAATCACATTATTGTTCTATTTAAATAGATTTTTGGAGATAACGATTATTGACTGTTCAAATGCACCGCTGCTTTGTAATAGTAATTAGTCAGTGAATACATTGATAGAGCTGACCAACGATGAGTTTTTTTATTAACGTATCTGTTAACCGTTTGCGCAGCGGCGTCTATGCAGAGCGAGGCGCGCGAGTCGCGCATCGTGCAGACTGCGCAAGGGCCCGTGCGCGGATACAAGACTGCCGGAATTTTTGAATTCTATGGAATTCCCTACGCCACTGCTCCTACGGGAAAGGACCGGTTTAAAGTAAGTTTTTATGGTCTAGAAAGAAAAACACATCGATAAGTAAGTTAACATTAATTAACAAGTTATCTTATCCTAAGCGCTATCTGATTTTATCATGCAAAATTATTTTACATTGTGTATCAATCAATATTTATGATTCAATATATTATCATACTCTGATATTTTACTTTCTGGCTTTTCTTTTATATTTGTACAATTTTCTCGTTAGAAATTATTATAAATTATATCCAAGTTAAGCAATTACACAGGCATTAGATGCATACCTATTGCTAAACGAGTGATTAAAAATAAACTGCCTAATAATAAGCTGCCTGTTGGTGAACTCTGGCTCAAGAACTTAATTCATCATCATCATACGTTCCACAGCAGGCAACAGGCCTCCAGGGTTTGGGCCATATAGTTCCCTCGTGGACTCAGTTCGGTTTTCTCAGGATTTTTTTCTTCCATAGCTCATGGTGAATTTCAAATATAATTTCGCACATAAAATTCCGGATAACTCAGAGGTACAGTTAACTGTTGAGAAACGTGACCCCACTGCATATAAACTTTGGATGGAGGGTGGTCATGTTTCTCTGCAGCTGACTGTACGAGCCTGGACTCAAACTGGACTCTCTAGTTTTTTTTCTCTTTTTTTTCCCGAGGCCTAAGTGCACCTGTGTGACTATGCCAGCCTAGACTCTCTGGTTGAGAGGCCATTAAGCTAAAACACTATGCTACCACGACTACTTAATTAAAAAGTGAAATGACATTGCAGGACCCACTTCCAGGACCAGTATGGATGCATACTTTAGACGCAGTCGATAAAAAGATAGTATGTCCACAAGGAAAGTTTCCATTTGTGGATATCTCTACTTATACCATGCAAGAAGACTGCTTAATTGCAAATATTTATATGCCTGACACAGAAGAAACCAACCTACCAGTGCTAGTATATGTTCATGGTGGAAGTTACCAAGTTGGTTTTGGTTACATGTTTGCACAAAAAAGTTTGGTCAAATCTCAGAAAGTCGTAGCAGTCAACTTTAACTACCGGCTTGGCATTCATGGTTTCCTGTGTTTGGGCACAGAAGGAGCTCCTGGCAACGCGGGCATGAAGGACCAAGTCGCGCTGCTACGATGGGTGAAGAGAAACATCGCTAGCTTTGGAGGAAACCCTGATGACGTTACTATAGCTGGAGGTAGCGCGGGATCCTCTGCAGTAGATCTGCTCATGCTCTCTAAAGCAACAGAAGGTTTTTACAATAAAGTTATACCTGAAAGCGGTTCAAGCTTAAGCCCGTTCAGTATTCAGCTAGACCCAGTACAAATCGCGAAAGATTATGCCAGTATACATAATTTTAAAGAAGATGACATCTATGCCTTAGAAGAATTCTACAGTACTATTTCGTATGACGTTTTGCTGAGTGACTTATCCCTTACTTCAAATATGTCCTTGATGTTCACGCCTTGCGTGGAACGCAACGTTGCAAACGTAGAAACGTTCCTAGAAGATACTCCAGCAAATATTTTAAAACAAGGAAAATATAGAAAAGTACCTGTTCTCTACGGTTTCACGGATATGGAAGGTTACATGTTTCTAGGCGCATTTGATCAATTGAAAGATAAAATGAACGAACGTTTCTCCGACTTCATACCAAATGACTTAAAATTTGAATCTGAAGAACAAAAGAATGAAGTAGCGCAAAAAATAAGAGAATTCTATTTTGGGGATCAACCCATTGATGAAAATAATGTTGTTAATTTTGTCAATTATTACACTGATATTGTGTTCGGTTATGCACATCTCAGGTCTACCCAACTTCAAGTGGAAGCCGGAAGTGATTCCATATATTTGTATATGTATTCATATCCTTCGCCTGTTCCTGAAGGGGATGAAGTGCCTGAAATTATGAAGATGGTTCGGGGTGCACCACACTGCGCGCAATCAGCAGCAGTTCACGATTTTGTATTTGATTTAGTCATACCTGATTTGAGTGAAGAATACAAGACGTTAAGAGAAACTATAAGAGAGATGTGGTTGAACTTTATAAAAACTGGGTAAATATTTTTTTTATTTCACAATATTCTTTATACTGTAATTTTAAACGACTACCATAGTTACTTAAACGTGATTGTCTGGTTCTGGAGTAGTTAGGTAAAGGGATGACAGTTCATTAATACCTCCGTAAAGTACTTAACTCTCAAAATAACCAATTATAGTTATTTTAAGTAAAAAATAACATATTGTACCAAATCAAGGGTGGTACAAAAATGGTGTTAAAAATAGTCTTATCTTTGAGACACTGCTGGGATATGGAATATTTAAGTATCTAGTTATTTATTTATTTTTCAGATAATTTCTTATTACATCATTTTAACCGGCAAACTGCTCCGTTGTACAATACAATACAATACAAATATTCTTTATTGATCACCAAAAACAGTACAGTAACATTACAAAAATAAAAATTCAGGTAGACAATAGGCGATCTTAAGTACATTAATGCGGTTGTAAAGGATAAAAGATTATTTACAAATTAAATAAACAAATGTAAGGTAAACGTACCTGCTCGACACCTCAACGCCCAGTAGATGACATCTATCTGTCACCTCTCTTACTATGACATAAGATTGAAGGTGCCATGTATTGGGTCATTGTCGAGCACAGGGACGTTTACCTTATGTTTTATATAGTCTGGGATAGTGAAAATCCGCTAACCATCATACGTAAATACCGCGTACCTACGTGTAGCTTTAGAGGGAGTGATTTTAACTTCATATTTATTCGGAGAAAACATTGAAAATTGGCTAAATTTGTCAGACACGTGAAATTATCCAATGCCAATTACAAAGATTTGGATTATCTCTGACGATATCCCAGATAAGTGTATCTACGATATCAGGCTATTTTTAACACAAAATAATTTAAACTTACACATCATCGCACATAGCTCGTAGAACTGATGAAATGATGATGATGATGATGAGTTTACACTTTACGAGTTTTACGAGTCAGGCCGTCATTCGTTACGTTATTTTATTTAAATTACTTTTTGTTTCAGAAAACCAGTCCCTGAAGAGTCTGATTTACCGTCGTGGCCTCCTGTTGGAGCGAATAGATCCCCCTACATGGACTTTGGGGTGGAGATAAAGCTTAAAGGTTCACTTTTGAAGCAGCGAGCTAAATTTTGGGATGACGTATACGAGCGATTCTACAAGTCACCAATTGCGCCAAAACATCAAAAAGCCCGGACTGAACTTTAATGATATTATTTGAGAATAACCACCATCGTAGAATCTGGTTACATAAGTCCTCGGGGGCAACTTTTTCCACGCAAAAATCAGTTTGTCGAGCAATGGATTCAACAATAAATGACTGATCAGGCGTTCTTTGCGAAGGTTTCTATATCATTGTTTTTTTTTTTAATAATAATAATAATAATAAGTTGGCGAGTTGGCATTTTGAAGTTTAAAGTCCAGGGACACCTCTCCATCCTTAGCCGTTCACACCAATGTTGCCGCCTTGTTGCCCCGAGCGGGCAATAGTTTGAGGGGCCCATTTAGTGAATGGCGAGTCACCGCCTACCAAAAGTTCAGTTTATGAGATATTGAAATGGTAGGTGTCCGTTATCTCACTCCATAGCCCGGTAATCCTGTTCACAACATCCCAACCCCATAGCCAATTCCATGTCGCTTCCTACCTGGCAATAGTTTGGCAACTGTGGAGGACTGTCCGCTAGCACATCCTCATGGTGTATTAGGGGATAGACTTCCATAGTTGCGCCCATCTCATTTATATTATATGGTACCAAAGGCCTCTTCATATTGGCTTCGGCCCCATGAATGCCTTTCAAATGACCGGGTCCCCATGGGCCCGTGATCGGAAATCCGTACCAACATAATAATAATAATACCTTTACCTTTACCTTTTACCTTGCTTCTCCGCTGTCCAATGTGCAGCACAGTTACATCTTTGTGTCGCATAATATAACATGCTTAGGAATGATGCTTCATGCAGAACCTGACCTTTATCATATCAAACAATACCATCTTGTTGGAGGCCTGCTTATACTGCGTCTTCCGATCCGTGGACGCCACTTGAGAACCTTTTGGCCCCGTCGGCCATCATTTCTACGAGCGATGTGCCATCCCCGCCGCCACTTAAGTCGGATGATTTTTCAGTCTATGTCGGTGGCTTTAGTTTTTGCACGAATTTCATCAATTTTAATGTGATCCCGCAGAGAAACTCCGAGCATAGCCATCTCCATTGCATCACCCTCTGAGTGATTTTAAAGTTTTTTATGAGGCCCATTGTTAGCGGCAATACACATAGATAGGCTTTGGACTTACTGGTCTTAATGTCTGTTTAATTTACGATTTTAGAGTGTTGGGTCTAACCGATCATTAACAGCAACAGATCTCCGTACATGGACCTCGTGGAAGAAATATAGCTCAAAGGCCCTCTCCTGGAGAAACGAACTCGCTTCTGGGACTTCATCTACGAGCGGTTTTCCAGAACTCCTGTAGCGCCGCAACCAAATAAAGCTAAAAGTGAACTTTAGGAATAGAACTCTGAGAAAGTTCCTTGCCGATAGGTGGAACATTTCTTATTTTGTTGCATTTTTTTGACTTTTTTTTTGCCGGTTCGCTCACTGCTCTAACCAAGTGAAAATTACTCTGTTCGGAGCTTACTGTCAGGCGTTCTATACTGGCCAGCTGTGGTATCAGTACACGAAACGATCGTTCAACAGACTCAGAGTACAGTACAATAACGCGTTTCGTGCTATGCTGCGGTTGCCGTGGCGGTGTAGTGCGTCGGGCATGTTTGCCGAGAACAGAGTGGATGACTTTTTCGCCATAATGCGTAAGAGGCACTGGTTTTTTATAGCGAGGGTTAGCGAATCGGCAAACTCGATAGTTACAGTGGTGTATGAGTCATGCTACCTCGTGCGTGAGATTTCAGTCTTTCGGCTGTGGTCTCCCGCATGAGATATCATGGTTATTTACGTGCACGTTAGTAATAAGTTACAATTTATTTTATTGATTTAATTTATTTTACATTGAATTTAATTGAACTTATTTTTTATTTATGTTTGATTTAATTTAATTTAATTTATTTTTAGGATTTGACATTTGTAATTTGTAATTTTAATTCAATGGGTACATACCTTAATAAAGAAATTTATTATTATTATTATTAATTCGGAAATTTGTACGTGATATCTGCACAAAATTATGAGTTTTTTCGATCTTATTAGTAGAAAAAAATGTCGCAAGTTTTTTTCGTTCCGTTACAATTTTTCATAGATTTTTTATAATTATGACCGTAACGAAATGGAATAATCGAAAATTATATTAAAGTTTTGGGACATTTTTTCTCTTAGTAGGATCGAAAGAGCTCGTGATTCTGAGTTGAAATCACATAATTTTTCCGAATTAAAAATGTCAAAAGGCACAACAAAATAAAAATGACCAGGTGACTTTATATATTTTGCGCCTACGGAGTTGTAATCCATAAACTCTTCTAAATTGTTTTGCTATAAAAATAAATGAGGCGTCATGTTTTATTTGTTATGTCGTGCTTTTGGTAATTACTTGAAAAAAATGGACATCAGATCGTCGTTTATTATTTGTTTTAAATATTATAAATAAATCATACCTCTGATATGGCATCGCATTTTCTTGGAATTTATGAGCTAAATTACATTTGAAATTTTACCACAAGCTTTTTGGTAATGAAAAACGGGTTCGATTTTTATGTGCCATAATGTATTGTTTTGCATAATTTTCATTTGTCGTAAAATTATTTATGAAACAGTATTTTCTGCAGATTTGTTATTAGACTATCCTAATCTTTAGGTTTTCCTATTGCATTCTATAAGATGACACTTCAACACATCCTGAAAACAGCATGCTTTTATAATATTTTATGGCAAACGTTGGTATAGAAAGTGAAATTATGACAAGCGAAAACGAGAAAACCTGCTTATACCTGCAAAGCAATTCTATGGTGTGTGTGAAGTTTACGATCCGCGGCACGTGTGAAAATTACAGCCCAATCCATCTCATTCTGGGAGGAGTTTTGTGTCCAGCAATGGGACATCAAAGTTCAAGATAATGACTTGTCTTTAACGAGGTAACTTTAAAATAAAACAAATTCAAAAAGGTACAACTTTATTCAGAACATATAAAAGCTGAAAAGGTCAGAACTATCTGCCCCAGAAAATTAAGCTTTCTGAATTAGATCTAGATATAATTAAAGTTTGCTTACAGGTTACTTCCTTCATGGTATAAATATATAAATATGATAAATCCCTTAACTCCTCAAAATCGAAAATCGCAGATAAAACGGGGCGTTAAGTTATTTTATAAATAAACCACGTGTCCCCGGATGCAGCGCTGCAGTCGATAACAATAACTTAAGCGTTAGTTTGTAAGGTAAGCCAAGGTTAGCCAAACAGATCGGGCGCCATCCGCATCCAATGAGTTCCCACCACTTTAACCAGGTCGTCGCTCCATCTTGTTGGAGGCCTACCTACACTGCGCCTTCCAGTCCGCAGACGCCACTCGAGACCCTTTCAGCCCCGTCGGCCGTCAGTTCTAAGAGCGAAGTGCCCTGCCCACTGCCACTTAAGTCTAGCGATTCTTCGAGCTATTTCCGTGACTTTAGTTCTTGCGCGGATCTCATCATTTCTAAAGCGATCCCGCAGAGAAATTCCAAGAATAGCCCTCTCCATCGCCCTCTGAGTGACTTTGAGCTTTCTTATGAGGCCCATCGTTAGCGGCCACGTCTCAGTGCCATATGTCATCACTGGCAACACGCACTACCTGCTGAAAATGAATTGTCAAAGGCTTTTTGAATATCAAGGTTGTTACTTCAAGGGCCTTATTCTCTAATGCACTAGGAATCACAATAGTTTACATCATTTCTTTATGTCACACGGTATAGGTCGAGGGTTGAAAGAGACAGCGTATGTGATTGCGAGTGCCGGCGCGTTATATAATACAGTTTCAGGTGTGTCCCTTCGGTAGAGTAATTTTTCCATTCACATTCCGTTCCATTTTTTTTAAACGACCACTTTAGCCTAGTTGGTAGTGACCCTGCCTACGAAGCAAGAGGTCCTGGGTTCAAATCCCGGTAAGGGCATCTATTTGTGTGATGAGCCCACACACACGGCCCAACATCCGGGGAAGGAGCGAGGGCTGTTGCCCCGTCCGCTCCAAGCCGCCTTACCCCCATCACCGCCGATCGTCTGGGGGCCCGCTTCACCGGACCTTCGACCCATAGGGGAGTACAGAAGCTACGGAAGAAAAACCAGACAGGCCTTTACCCCCACGACCCGTTTCTCAGCTCGATCTTTTCTTTCGGTTTTAATTTTATTTTATATAACGTTTTTTTTTTTAAATAATAAATGTTTTATATTTTTTTGTAGACGTTTGGTTTCATTGCCTTTATCTTTATTAGGATTCAGTAGGCAACCTTAATATACCCATAACGTCACATTGGCATTGTTTTCTATGTATTTAAGTATGTATTTATCTATATAAGTATGTTTATCGTCGTCTAGTACCCATAGTACAAGTTTTGCTTAGTTTGGGACTAGGTCGATTTGTGTAAGATTGTTCCGTAATATTTATTTATTTATTTATTTATTCGACTTTCAAGCTCTGGTTTCCTTTAGTAGCGGTGCTGCTGCTTAACGGGCGCTATGATGTGTCAGTTTTTTTTTCATAAAATGGGGCGACTATAAACAACTTGATAATAAGTGAACACCACCACACATACCCAAGATACCAGAGGATTGTAGAACTGATTGCTAGCTTAGAGGCTAGAAGGCTTAAGATAGAATCAAAAATATCATAATTCAGCCATTTTGCAAAATTCGCGAGGTCTACAGCTCATTAGTAAAAACTTAGCTTAGGTTTAGTTTTGATCACCAACTCAGATAAATTACTGTCTATATCGAGTTCACCACCAAACTATTAAATCATATCAATATTCCTTAAGTTATAAGTATTAACCTCTAACTTATCATATATTCTTATCCTCGGTTAGTCCCGGGTCCGGTGGGATAGTCAGCGTTTTAGAAGCATGCTTACTTGTGTCCATGATTTCCTGAAAAATATAAATTAACACTTAGGTACAATTATTTTTATTGAGATGGATGAGAATGGCCGAGGATCGTGCTCAGTGGCGTGCCATGGGAAAGGCCTATGTCCAGCAGTGGACGAGCATAGGCTGATGATGATGATGAATACATCAAATAGTAAGTAAGGTTATGTAATTCGGAGCGTCTGAGGACTACCAATGCTGGACATTAGAGCTGCGAAGATTATGACAAGGTGGACGCTGCAACAGAGAAGACCAAAAGGTGGGCCGAGAATGTGTTGGGAGATTGTAAGTATGGAACAAGATCTGAGAAAGATGAAGAAGTTTATCAAGTGGAAGGTCACCAGGGACCGTGACGATTTGAGGAAGATTGTAGAGGATGCCAACAGCCACAAATGATCGTAGCGCCAACGGAATGGATGAATAGTGGGTGAAAGGCTATTGAGAATTTGCAGGGAATGGCCCAACCAACTGTAACCGTGATCACTGTGCAACTTTACTGATACGTTCTATGATGAGTCAGAAATTAAATGGTACGACTGTACTGCTAACTTGTTTCGTTTTTTTTCTATGGAATTGCCAGTTATAGGCGGGTAGCCTAAGAAAACAGATTTTTTAAATCAAAACCCAAACACGTACAGCCTTTTCTGCGAACTTTTTTGTCCTAATTTCACTTGCCAACCGACTTTCGCCGATTATTTATTTAGACAACTGATCGTTTGATCTTTTTATTATAAAAGTGACTTTATAAAAAAAGATCAAACGTACAGATGGTAACCGTAAAGTTCGAAATAAAATGAAATTTTTTGATGAGTTGACACGTGATTATTCGGCGAAATTAAATTATTTGAAAAATAAAACAATTAAGTAGAGTTTAAAAGACAAACTTACATGTTCAGAGTCTAGTCCATCCATTTCTTGGAAAGATCTCATCATTTTCTGAGCTTTTTTCTGCGCAGAAGCCGCACGTTGTTGTAAAATCTGTAGTAGAAAAATAAATGCTAAGTTTGAATTTAAAATTTAAAATTAAAGTCAAAGAAAAAATATTTTTAACCAATAACAATCACTAACGAGTGTCAAAGTGAAAGTCGAACATTTATTTTAGTGAGTTTCTTAAAACTGTAATAATAGGCAGTATAATTTTTTATAATATACTACATAATTAACAATTTAGAATTAAGATTTACACGGTAAGTTTGTCTTATCGCTACAAGCAATCGTGAATTATTTCCTCCTATAATTACGCTTCTTCCAGACATTTAATACTACTAAACTGTCTCTAAACTTATTAGTTTTTTTTACTATTATGACTATCTCTACTAAAAATAAAAACGTAAACGTAATCTTATCTATCTACTTGCCCCAAAAACACCTTACCATATGCACAATGTTGTGGTGAGCCAGTGTCCGATTTGCAACCGCAATGACACTACGTTTATCCTCCATGTTGTATTTTTGTAATAATATTGATGTGTCTTGTGTTGTTATTGTAAATACATAAATGTATTTTCTTTCTTTTCTTTTCTTTCTTGTAAAACTACTATGCCAACTACTACTACCATGACTACTACATCTACTCAGACTACTTCTAACTCTTCTACTACTAACTAACCGTTTCTTACCATCTGCCTCCTCTGTTCAGCCTCAGCCAGCTTCCCCTCTATGTCAGGCAGGCTGATCTCTGGTTGTGGTGGCTGAAGCAGCCTTTGGAGATGTGGCGGTGGCGTCTCAGAGCGCTGATGGGCGTCAAACTCCTCCAAGGGAATCTCGAATGCTATTGCTGGAAAATACGAGAATGTTGGTAAATAGGGTGCCGTCAATCTCATCATCATCATCATTTCAGCCGAAAGACGTCCACTGCTGAACATAGGCCTCCCAAAAGGCTCGCCAACCAGATCGGTCCCATGCCATCCGCGTCCAACGCGATCCCGCAACCTTAACCAGGTATTCACTCCATCTTGTTGGAGGCCTACCTACAATGCGTCTTCCGGTCCGTGGACGCCACTCGAGAACCTTTTTGCCCCATCGGCCATCAGTTCTACGAGCGATGTGCCCTGCACGCTGTCACTTGAGTCTGGCGATCCTTCAAGCTATGTCGGTGACTTTAGTTCTTGCGCGGATTTCATCATTTCTAATGTGATTCCGCAGAGTAACCCCAAGCATAGCCCTCTCCATCGCCCTCTGAGTGACCTTGAGCTTTCTTATGAGGCCCATCGTTAGCGGCCACATCTCAGAGCCATACGTCATCCTATATCCTATTCGTCAATCTAACTACCCAAACATATTTTGAGAGAGAGAAATTAATTTACAAATATTCATTACACAGCATACCTATATAAAAACATTTGGCAGAAAAAAATGTGTGCAGAAAATTGTTGTAAGGTCATGCACATTAAATTGCACAGCCCAGCCACTGTGAAACGCTGTCATATTTAACACTACCAATCTGTCCGCTAGCAACGTGATTGTAAACAAACACTAAAACCGGCCAAGTGCGAGTCGGACTCGCGCACGAAGGGTTCCGTACCATTATCTGTAAAAAAGGCAAAAAAAATCACGTTTGTTGTATCGGCCCCTTAAATATTTGTTTTATGTAAATTTAATTATTTATTTTTAAAGTGAATATAATAAATAAATAATATTCTGTGAATATTTCAAGCATACCTATTGCCGTAATCGATATCGAGCAAAAACGAGTAAAAAAAAACTCGTTGGTTGCAAGGAAGCCCCCTTAAATGTTTATTTTATTCTGTTTTTTAGTATTTGTTGTTATGGTGGCAACGAAATACATCATCATCATCATCATTTCAGCCGAAAGACGTCCACTGCTGAACATAGGCCTCCCAAAAGGCTCGCCAACCAGATCGGTCCCATGCCATCCGCGTCCAACGCGATCCCGCAACCTTAACCAGGTATTCACTCCATCTTGTTGGAGGCCTACCTACAATGCGTCTTCCGGTCCGTGGACGCCACTCGAGAACCTTTTTGCCCCATCGGCCATCAGTTCTACGAGCGATGTGCCCTGCACGCTGTCACTTGAGTCTGGCGATCCTTCAAGCTATGTCGGTGACTTTAGTTCTTGCGCGGATTTCATCATTTCTAATGTGATTCCGCAGAGTAACCCCAAGCATAGCCCTCTCCATCGCCCTCTGAGTGACCTTGAGCTTTCTTATGAGGCCCATCGTTAGCGGCCACATCTCAGTGCCATACGTCATCCTATATCCTATTCGTCAATCTAACTACCCAAACATATTTTGAGAGAGAGAAATTAATTTACAAATATTCATTACACAGCATACCTATATAAAAACATTTGGCAGAAAAAAATGTGTGCAGAAAATTGTTGTAAGGTCATGCACATTAAATTGCACAGCCCAGCCACTGTGAAACGCTGTCATATTTAACACTACCAATCTGTCCGCTAGCAACGTGATTGTAAACAAACACTAAAACCGGCCAAGTGCGAGTCGGACTCGCGCACGAAGGGTTCCGTACCATTATCTATAAAAAAGGCAAAAAAAATCACGTTTGTTGTATCGGCCCCTTAAATATTTGTTTTATGTAAATTTAATTATTTATTTTTAAAGTGAATATGATAACTAAATAATATTCTGTGAATATTTCAAGCATACCTATTGCCGTAATCGATATCGAGCAAAAACGAGTAAAAAAAAACTCGTTGGTTGCAAGGAAGCCCCCTTAAATGTTTATTTTATTCTGTTTTTTAGTATTTGTTGTTATGGTGGCATATCATCATCATCATCATTTCAGCCGAAAGACGTCCACTGCTGAACATAGGCCTCCCCCAAGGCTCGCCAAACAGATCGGCCCTGCGCTATCCGCATCCAATGCGTTCCCGCTACCTAATACATCATCTGTGAAGCTTGGTGACAGACGGACAGACAGACGGACAGCGAAGTCTCAGTAATAGGATCTCGTTTTACCCTTTCGGTACGGAACCCTAAAAACGTTCCATGTATGCGCAACAATGCCTTTCACTTGTCTCATGCCACTACGAACCTCAGTCCCTACAAAGTCCTTGATGGTCTAAATGTGGCCCAAGTACTCAAGTCCATTATTATTTCATTATTTAAAGCGCCAAGCTTTTAACCGATTGCCGATTTAAAATGCAGGGCGAAAACTTCGGCGGGAAATTATTCCACGGAGACTTACGCGATTAAGGCGCTTTCACAGAGTGAATGTTTTAAAGTTCCCTCATTAGAAGTTGTGGAGTGTGTGCCTTGGAAATGGCTTCAGCTTGATTTAAGATCGTTTACGGAGCATTCTTCGTAATGGGGATTCTTAATGGTAGCCAATTGGCCTTTCAAGCAGAGGGTTGTGGGTTCAAGCTCGAGCTAGGTGTGAAATTACATTTGAAATTTACTTTGAGTTTACGGCGCAAACATGGTGAGGAAACCTGCGTACGGTCAGCGTCAAAAGTAGCTTTTGTACTCTGTCGGAATAACACTACGTTTCCCCGTCCGTGGTCTCCATTCGAGGACTCGTCTGCTCCACCGCTCATCAGCCCTGCGACAGACGTGGCCAGCCCAACGCTACTTCAGCGCCACTTCTGACGGATGACCTTAAGAGGGTCGCTGGCGGCGGATGGATGCGAGGGGCCGAAGACAGAGTGTTATGGCGTGCCATGGAAGAGGCTGCTGGGTGATGTTGATGGAATAACACAATTGTCAATCAAGTATGATGTTTTTCACGTAATTGTAGAGCGACAAGGTACAAAAGTGACCAGCTTTCGATGCTTTTAGATTTTTTTTTCATGTAACTGTGACTTAAACGTGGTCGCCGCCATCGAATACTGATCTAGAAAAGTTGGTTCCCGATCACCAATTAAAAATCTACCGAGATTTAGCTAACTTTTTATGAGAATCCATCAAGCCGTTTTAACGTAAAGTCGTTACTCTTTAATTTTTTTTTTTTTTTTTTTTATTTGAATGAAGCCAGACAAACGAACTAGTGGGTCACCTGATGTTAAATGAACACCACTGTCCATAGACACTCGCAGCGCTTTACGCGATACCAGTGCGTTGTCGGCCCTGCAGAAAATTGTACACTCGCCTCTTAAAGGCACCCAGGTCGTAACTCGATGGGAAGACCCCAGCGGGAAGCTCGTTCCAGATTTTGCAAGTTCGTGGCAAAAAAGACCGCTTAAAACGCACCGTCGAAGACTGCCATTCATCAACATGATGTCGATGAAATGAACGCTTACGACGGGAGGATCTGTAGTGGAACCCCGCAGCTGGAATGAGGTCAAAGAGTTCCTCAGAGCATTCCCCGTTGTAGATCTTATAGAACACGCAAAGGGAGCTAACGTCTCTGCGGAGAGCAAGAGGATCGAGTTTAACGGAGAGTGAGGGGTTGCCGACAACTCGGCACGCTCTGCGCTGTATGCGATCAAGTGAAAGCAGCTGATATTGGGGTGCGCCAGCCCAGAGATGAGAGCAATACTCCATCCTTGGCCGAACCTGGGCCTTATATATCTGAAGCCGCTGCTTTGGAGTGAAGTATCGCTTAGAGCGGCCAAGCACGCCCAACATTTTAGCAGCCGACTTGGTTTTACCTTCCAGGTGATCGCGAAATTGCACCGCGCTCGAAATATCGACACCGAGGATCCCAACACTCTCCGAAGTGTTGAGGGGTGATCCTTGGAAGCATGGAGCAGCGACAAACGGGCGTTTTTTGGCAGTAAATACGCAAACTTGTGTTTTGGAGGGGTTAAACTGCACTAAGTTACGTGTGCCCCAATCAGAAACTTGTGCTAGTGTATTTTCTAGATCATACACAAGTTTAGATCGACTCTCTTCCATTTCTGCCCAAGGAAGGTTAGCTCTACCAGAGTACCGTGCGTCGCAAGTACTATCATCCGCATAGCAATGAAGGCCGCTTACAAGCAGCACATCATTGA
Organism: Archips xylosteana; assembly: GCA_947563465.1. Classification (NCBI taxonomy): domain Eukaryota; kingdom Metazoa; phylum Arthropoda; class Insecta; order Lepidoptera; family Tortricidae; genus Archips; species Archips xylosteana. Next base: position 3,263,677 of record OX387356.1, read on the forward strand.
TATGCAGGAGGAACAGAGTAGGCGAGAGCACACAGCCCTGGGGGACACCAGCATTCACATACATTGAGTCGGAGTATGTTCCGTCGATAGCGACCCTAATACTCCGATCTTTAAGAAAACTGGCAATCCATGAGCACAACCCACCGGGCAGCCCGTAAGATGGCAATTTCGATAGAAGCGCTCCATGCCAGACTCTGTCGAAGGCCTTTGCGATATCTAGGCTTGCCACCAGAGCTTCACCCTTGCCTTCTATCGCCTCTGCCCAGCGATGCGTTAGGTACACTAGAAGGTCGCCAGCCGAGCGACCCTGACGAAAGCCATATTGGCGGTCACTAATTAGCTGGCGATCCTCCAGGTAGCCCAGGAGCTGCTGGTTGATGACTTGCTCCATCACTTTGGAAAGCAAAGAGGTGATCGCAATAGGCCTGTAATTAGATGGGTCCGATCTATCGCCTTTTTTAGGGACAGGGTGCACTAGAGCAGACTTCCACGAAGACGGGACAATGCCTGTGGAGTAGGAGAGACGAAAAAGGCGCGTAAGAACCGGTGCCAATTCGGGAGCGCACGTCCGCAGCACAATAGCAGGAATACCGTCAGGCCCACATGATTTATTGACGTCAAGGGAGAAAAGAGCTCGCCGCACAATGCTTTGACGAAAACATACTTCCGGCATTGAACTCTTACACCGCGGGATGGTAGGCGGCGTTACTCCATCGTCGACCAGAGTCGAGTTGGAGGCGAAAAAGTGAGAGAAGAGGCTTGCTTTCTCCCTTGCATCGTAGGCTAATGAGCCATCCGCTTTGCGCAGAGGTGGAAAAGACGACCGACAAAAGTTATTTTGCACAGCTTTAGCCAAGGACCAGAAGGCACGACTCCCCGAAGGAAGATTGGTCAATTTATGGCTAATTCTGGCTACATGCTCAGACTTCGCAGATGAGATGCGTCTCTTAAGCAATCTGGAGGCTAAGTTGTACTGCTTCTTGAGGGTGCTAGAAGACGGATCATTAACAGCCTGCGCTTTAGCCCATTTAAGGTAGGATTCCTGCTTACGCTTGGAAGACTCGTTGCAGGATTTTCCATACCAGGGCTTGGACTTGCCGCCAATCAACACCGCAGAGTTTGGAATAAAAAGTTCCATTCCCTGCAGTATAACATCGGCGACAGAGTCAGCACAGGTACTGGGGTCACCAGAAGTGAAGCAGACTTGCCTCCATGGGTAGGATGCAAAAAAAACGCGCATGCCGTCCCAATCTGCGGACCCGTAGTGCCACACGCGACGCTTTCCTGGAGGATTCAACCGTGGGGGATCCGTGAGCGGCACAGAGCTTCGTATCAGGCAGTGGTCAGACGACCCAAGAGGGGCGTCAACACAAACCCGATATTCGGCTGGATGGGAGGTCAGCAGAAGGTCTAGCATGGATGCGGCATGTCCTTCAACGTCTGGAATGCGAGTCGGTGATGAAACCAGCTGCGACAAACCATACGCAAGTGCGAAGTCGTGAACAGACCTACCAGCATGATCAGTGATGCTGGAACCGAGCCATTCGACATGGTGGGCATTAAAGTCCCCAAGAATGACCACCTCAGCAGCAGGCATCTGCTCGAGCACGGTATCGGTCGCCTTCTGGACGTGGTGAAAGAGCACATCGGTTTCAGTATTACCGCTGTGGGACCTGTAAAGGCAAGCATAGACGCGAGTGCGACCACCACAGTCTACGCGCACCCATAGAGTAGACAGGTCCCTGCCCTCGAGGCAGCTAAGGCGACGACAGCAGATATCTTCCCTAGCAAACAGACATACACCGGCACGAGGCACAAAATTCTGTTCCAATTTATAGCCGGGGAAGTTCAGGTATGAAATGTCTGCCGGGGAACATATTTGCGTCTCAGTAAGAAAGAGCAGGGCCGGTTTCGCCGTTTCGAGATGGTGGTGGACGGCGTCGAGGTTGGAATGCATTCCTCTTATGTTGCAGAAGTCAACATGCAACTTGGAAGGGGCCGCTGGTAATCTGCTTTTCTTGGCCTTAGCGCGGAACGATAATGGGATGTTGCCCCCCCCAGAATACGAGGGGCTGCCCGAGTGAGACTCGGGGAGGGATTCCCCGTCGCCGACGGAACCCTCCTGGGGTAGTTTGAGTTTCTCTTTACATGCCATTTTCACTCCGAGTGTAAGGCCGCGTATCAACCGGAGCTGTGCGAGAACGCGCCGCGAGGGACGCGCCCGCCACGAACCAACAGAAACACCTCATTTACAAGGTCCTTGCAAATGAAGCGCCTCTATCGGTCCACGACAAACACATCCCCCGCAACGCATCCCCGCACATCACCCGCGGAAACGCAGCCTAAAGGGCCTCCGGATCTCCTACTCACCGAACGAAACGCAACAGAATGAATCTGCTGCTTCACGCCGGTATTCTGTAGGAGGGTGGTACTTCCCCGGTCGGACCGGCCCGTGTAGAGCTGCAAATGCAGCGTGGTCCTACCACTCTAAAAAACACACAAATACACTATGTACTATAATATTTTTACCTTGCTTTTGTCGAGAAGCAAGCGGTACCTACTGTGAACCACATCTACGTGGGATATGTGTTATTATACCGAAAAATCATATAATTAATACCTACAATACATCGAAATTCAGAATACCGAAAGTACAAAATACCAATAACCGATATACCGAAGCTCGAAATATCTATTTTCAAATGACCGAAAGTACGAAATCCCGAAAACAGAACCCTTCTGAATCCTATCTGAGTCGCTTCTGCCCTGAATCGTCTTGCTAGCTCGCTTCGCTCACTCGCTGCCTAAAAGGCGACTTTTATAATTTTTCGGTCTTTCGTGTGTATATTAATCTTTGGGATTGCAGTCTTCGGGCTTTTAGGCTTTAGGTCAAACGTATTTTCGCGATTTTGAATTTTCGGTGATACAAACATGCGACGTTTTGATTTTCGGCCTTCCGTTCATGGATTTTGTGAAATTCGGTTTTTCGTACTTCAGTAGGTATTATAATAGGTACATACCCACTACGTGCGACACCATGTGTACATGCATGTTTATATGGAAGAGTTTGATCGAATAGTTCTTGTAAACGTTATGTATGTGTCACAGATGTACCTAAGGCGTACGTTTGGGGAACAGAGAACTAAGGTAAAAGTATAACAGTCCATGACAGCGTTGTGGCTTGAAGCATCATGTATTTTTCCTGTGTATCGAATATGTGTAAATAAATGTCTCTTCCTCTCTCCCCCTCTTCCTCCCCCCTCTCTCTCTTTCTCTTTCTGATATAAACCTCTACAAATTAAGGCACCGTCGAGCTTTTAGCGCATTTATTGCATTCATTCAATCCCTTGCTGTATCATTACCAGCAAAGCTTTAGTCCTGAAATTCATGTGTAAGATATTTGAGGATTCGCTGTAATGACCAGTGTTTTTCGAAACACGATTATATGTAGTTTGCTCGATAGAAATAATATCCAAAATCGTCTTTCGTGTCTATCGGCACGGCAATACTTTTTGAATGTTAGTAAAACAAGATGTTTTCTAGGGTCTAGTGTTGCTACGTTTTTAAAATATGTATTTGTTTTAGTATTAAGATGAAAATACCTAAATACACGCGCGGTCTGACCAACCTATCTTGAGCCGTCGTGTTTCCCCCTTGTCCGTATAGTTAGTTGCGTTAGTTTTCCTTCGGCCATCAGACGGGGAACTCGTGTCGCATGCGTTTACGCACGGCTTTGATTTAAGCCACTCTCACGCACACATACACGAGTGCATAGAATACCTAAGCGCAAGAAGCTCGGTGGGGCCTTGATGCCTGAATCAATGAAATACATAATAAAAAAGCTTACGTGGTTTAGGTTTAGCAGGTGTCTCTGGCAACATTACAGTTGGCAAGTCGTCGTCGTGCTCTCGTCCGTTAGATTTGCCATTCGCTTTGCCATTGCCATTGGCAACGCCATTGCCATTGGCGTCGTCCGCCGGCAGCACTTGTCCTGAAGATCCACAGCCCATATTTGCCGAAGTTTCACTACATAGTCACTAATATTCCAGTCACTTTATTCACTGTACATTTGAGTCACGATTTTTGTTGCTGTTTTGAGTTAGCGTAGAGACGAATCTGAAAAAGAGTAAATGAGACGGGTAATTATAAAGTAGTACAGACATTTTACAATCCTGCCTGGGACAATATTATGGTAAACTTTGTTACATGGTTTTCAGGCACAATATTTTGAGCAATAAAATATTACGTAAGTTTTTGTCAAAAATTTCATTTTAAGAGCAAGCTTTTTAGCTGACTGTACTTTTTATTGACTGTACTTGCATTGTCATCCAACTTACAAGTATACCAGATTTCAAGGGAATCCGACCACTGGAAGTGGGTCAAATTCGACTTCCAAGATGAACATCGAAAATAAATATATCGCTTATCAAAATGTCGAATTGTTTATAACAGAAAAATTTAAAGTGGTCTATATTGACCCTCAGGAGTCGTCAGAACAAGACGTCTATGTACGCAAAAAAACACATTTAAAGTTCATTACTTTTAAAAAAATCATTATTAAGTCAGATTCCCTGGTCCACCTAAAACCGTAAAGACAAAAATGTGTGGGTACCTCTGGGTTCCAACAACGTACAGGTTTTTTTTTCTAAAAACGTAAACTTTTAAAGATCGTCGACTACAAACTGAACCTAGTGGGTTTTACATGATGGATGTTACTTTAATAAATCCTAGTAAATTAACATTTCAGAAAAAAAAACTTTTTCTTCACATGACTACAATTTAATCTACAATGCAAAACCCACAAACAACTAACAAAATATGACCCAGACAAATCCAAAAGCCTTAACAAATCATCGCCGCAGTACATCAAACTCGAATAACAAATGAAAATCGACACGTTCGGAATCAGGGCACCGTCTTAGCCCTGATAACCTCGTTTCGAGTCCAATCCATTAGGGGAAGTGTTATTCTATAGAGTCACTTCCTTGGGTATCACAGGTGATAGAGGGGTATCATTTATCATTACCGGTTCTGGGTCAGTGAGAAGTATTCTTAAGCGCATTTTGCGTCTCGCGGGCGATGTAGGTCGCTTTTGACGGGGAACATCACTCATTTGTGAAGGGTGCTTGTGAGGACGAAATGCAACATAAATATTTTTCAAAAATAAATGTGAGACACGTCATTGTTTACTACGTATCAGAGGGCGAAGTGCATTGTTCACGGTCAATATAAAAAAAAAAAATTGCTAGACCACTAGACTTTATTTAAGAACTTTTAACACCAATACAAAATGAAGGCACAAAACTTACTACTCCAAATTAAAAAAATCATTGTGCTGCAGCCTTTGATCAATTATAACTGTAGATCCACAGTCGCGCGCCCGAAAATGTCCGAGCCTAATGAGCGCCAATGGCCTTCTTTTTTCTCAGTACGTTGCGTGAAATTGTCAAGTTTAGCTGTCAAGTGTCAACCGAAATTCGACTGTAATGAAGTAACGACTAGGTTCAAATTTCTGTGTAGGTGATGATTTTAATTGTTATGCAAACAAATAAAAAAGTTCGGACATTTTTTGAAGGGGATTTTGTTCGGCAATGTGTATCTTCAGTTATAATTGATCAAAGGCTGCAGCGTTTTTATTTGTGTTTGCAAATAGCTTAAGGTGTTTTGGCTGGACCAAAATGCTTCTACTTCAGTGACATTGATAAAAAAGCGAAGGATTTTTATGTCAATTACATTTTTATTTATTTTTGATTATTATTTCCTTTTAAATTTTTGAGTAAAGCTGTACTAACACATCGTATTACTAACTCAGCTAGAAATTGCCTGTTTCCAGACCTAGGCACTATTATTGTGCTTTAGGTATGTCTCAATATTTTGGCGTTTTATTGTGATTACTAAAAAGTTAGTTTCTTAATTAGAGTTCAGTCTAGTATGGTCAATTAAAATGCTTGATGAGCGCACCTCTATCTAAAAGAAAAAGGAGGAAAAATATGTATACGCTGATTACACCCGAAACCTCGTTATTCTGTGGCGTGTGCTTACAATAGCCCAGACGCCAAATATAGCAGTCAAATTAGGTAAGTACTTGGTGATCCGACAAAATAGCTAAAAGAAAGTCACCGTAATATTGTACTCCCTGGCTGCAAACCGTAAATCGGATCGGGAGTATAACGGCGAACACCAATTGATTGCATTTCCCTTGTTTACGGGCGATGGAACGCGCTTTAGCAATTTAAATTTCGAACACAGATGCCGGTGGCCGGCCATTTTGGATTCGGTATTGTTCGGAAAGCCGTTAGAATTAATTTTTTGAGGCGTTTACATATTGAACAAACAGATACAAAAGTTCAAATTCATTCATAAGAACACATTAATATTTAAGGTGTACTATAAAATTAATGACTATGTCATAAACAGGGGCGCTAACAAATAATTCCAATCCGTATTGGTACGTAATAAAATTAAATAACATTTTAGATATGTTTGAACAAAATAATACTTTATTAAGTTTCTTGCCGGATTTTTCTCAACAGGATTTTCCGAACTAGTGGCGGATTCTTCGACTTTCATGAAATTGCTTGTTAATGCCTATCATAATGATATTTCGAACCCAACTGTTATTGTTGCTCCTAATAAATGAGGTTAAAAAAATGCCTACCTGCGCAAGAGAGCTTCACTCGGCCTAAAACTTGGAAACACGCATTTACCCAGTGATAAAACTGAGTTAGATCGATTGTCCGGAGTTCGCCCCAAAAAACCTCACATAGCACATTTCATCGAAGTCGTTACTCACAAGAATTGGTCGTTCAAAGTTTATAAAATAGTTATGTTCAACATTTATTTTATCTCAATTGGTTTTGATTTCTCGTATTCAGTAACAAACAGGAAAAAATTACGCAGCTTTACCCATGGTGTCATTGTGACCTACCAATTCAGGACACTCTGTAGAATAGTATCATTTACTTTCGTAACCAATTTCAATAATTACCGCCCACTAGGTCGATGCCTAATCGTATTAAAATCGAGCCATGAGTCATAAAAAAAGAATCACGGTATAATGACACCCTATCATGACTGTGCTTTGACATATTATAAAATGACACGAACTTCACTTTTTTCTACGAAATATGACGCTTTCTAATAAAGTAATGAATGTAATTTTATTATTTGGCTCATGTACTCACGTTAGGTAGTTACTGTATTTGATATTGATAAATGGAATTTCAAATTTTGTATTTTGTAAAAAGGTAGGTGGATTTACAAAGCGATAAGGATGCCTGTCCACAGGATTGGAGCGAGGGGTTAATGCAGAGCGGAGTGGCGGAGTGTGTTTGTCCTAGGGATGCCCGATCTGAATCGATCTTTTGGAAGATCGATCTTTAGCAATACAATCTACGATTTTTCGAGTCAACTGACTTCGATGCGATCTTAAGTCCAGTTTAGATCTGCAAGAAAAATCATGCAAGTTGCATTACATTGTATGGCTGTAAAGCAAATGAGTTTGAGGTGGACAAGCGAGAGCCGCAATGTAGTGCAACTTGCACAGTTTTTCTTGCAGGTCTAAACTGGGCTTTACACAAGACCGAATCGCATGCCTAAGAGATCGGATGAAAAAATCGAATGATTGTTATTAATAATAACAGCAACAGATTGTTTACCAATTACATATTTATTCCTGTTAACATCAAGATTCAGATCACATCATCCACACACGGTTTTTCAGGAGCCAAAGAGGAATCTCCCCTGAGTTCTTGCGATCGCATTAAAATTTTATAGGATCGTAGTTTTTGTGCGGACATTGTATGGGGACAGTGCACAGAGTAGTCACAGTAGCCACCACCACAGAACCACCCAGTGGCCTCCTGCAATGAACGGTGCAATAACCGATCCTGCGGTGACCGGCTAAGAATGAAGAAGTGTTCCTGGCACTTTGAAGTGCCAACTCGGCACTTACGGAAACACATCCATCCTTAGAGCATTTAGCTCTTGCACTCCACTCTAGGCGGCCAACAAAGGCAAACTAGAGGCCGGGTGGGTGTGTAACTGTACGTGAGAACAAAAAAGATTTGTTTAAGTGGTAGGAGTTTAGGGTTAAAAGGATGCTAGTAAATTACAAATAACCCTGTAGACTGGATTGGCAGTCGCCATAGTACGGATCGGCCGCGGTTTTTGTAGTTCGATTATTAAATCTAGATGGCGCTGAAATATAGCCAGAGGCTTTAAAGGCAAAACAATAAGACTACAGATATTTCATATATAATATTTTTGAAAAATAATACATTTGCAGTGATATGAAACATCTGTAGTCTTATTGTTTTGCCTTCAAAGCGTCTGGCTATATTTCAGCGCCATCTAGATTTAATAATCGAACTACAAAAACCGCGGCCGATCCGTACTATGGCGGCTGCCAATCCAGTCTATATCATCCTTGTTTAAGACGAAATAATTCCAAAATGTTAAAAAAATTCCGCTCTTTTTAATGTAGGCGTGCAACTTCGCATCTTCGCAATCTTCTTTTGTTTTTATTTGAGTAATTCATTTTAAAAAAAACTAGCGTCATGACTCATGAGACAAGGGTTAGCAAAGGCATTTAAATGCATTTTATTCTGAGCGCAATGAGGTCAACAGCTGTTCCGAAGCGTCCTCGATACACCAAATGGTGTTTCCCACGGTTAATGGCAAGTGGCCGTGAAAGACACCGGCACAGAATATATAATAGTACTGACGTACAGAATGGAAACGGTCCGCCCCGCACCGATTCGAATTACCCCACCCCTCAAGGCGCAGATAGCCGGAAACCGCCAGAAACCAGCAGAGTGCGCGCGCGATGTATGTAGGCGTACGCGTGTACAGACGTCGTCGTGCTTATGTAGATTCAAGAACGCGTATTTGTACGTCGTGGCCGCCGCGTGACACCGGTGAATCTAAAACTGCATTCAATATTTTTATAGCATAGTAGGCATGCGGGGAAGCCGTGGTGGCCTAATGGCTTGACCTATTGCCCCTCAAGCAGAGGGTCGTGGGTTCGGATCCGGGCTCTCTCTGAGTTTTTCGGAATTTAATGTGTGAAATTATATTTGTAATTTACCATGAGCTTAACGGTGAAGGAAGACATGGTGTGTGGGCTGTTCATATTTCTACGTGTATATGTATCCAACATCGGTTGCTTAAAAGAGATCGCTTTTGAGCGATAAGACCGCCTATTGTCTGCTAGTATTTTATTTTTGTTATTTTTTGTGTACTGTTTTTGCTGTTCAGCAAAGACGAAGCCCTTTCAATCTGAGAGGAGACCTGTGCCTTGCAGTGAGACGTATAAAGATGATGATGATGAGACATGCGATCTCCGCCGCCTATCGACACTTCTGGGAGTCACTGGTGCGCTGCCAACGAGTGCATTTAAAACACGACCTTATTTATTTGTCCGGAATGATCCACAATAATCCACGACCCGATGATCGGTAGATAATCCAATGGACAAGCATTATAAATAAATAATACATAAATAAATATTAGGGGACAATCTAACACAAATCGACCTAGTCCCAAACTAAGCAAAGCTTGTACTATGGGTACTAGACGACGATAAACATACTTATATAGATAAATAAGTACTTAAATACATAGAAAACATCCATAACTCAGGAACAAATATTCGTGCTCATCACACAAATAAATGCCCTTACCGGGATTTGAACCCAGGACCTATTACGACCTATTACGACCAGATAGCCTAGTGGTTAGAGACCCTGACTATGAAGCTTGAGGTCCCGGGTTCGATTCCCGTGTCGGGGCAGATATTTGTATGAAAAATACGAATGTTTGTTCTCGGGTCTTGGGTGTTTAATATGTATTTAAGTATGTATCTATCTATATAAGTATGTTTATCCGTTGCCTAGTACCCATAACACAAGCTTTGCTAAGCTTACTTTGGGACTAGGTCAATTGGTGTGAATTGTCCCGTGATATTTATTTTATTTATTTATTTATTTATTTTTTATTGCTTCGTAGGCAGGGTCACTACCAACTAGGCTAAAGCGGTCGTTCCATGTAAGTTGAACCGAGGTCATAACCTATAAATAACTTATAAGTGGCCAGATAATGGCGCTTGAAGTTAAATTCAATTCATTTTTTTTTAAATGTGTCTATCGATACTATCGATGATTTTGCTAATGTCGTGGTTGATAAAGACACTGTCGGTTGGCCGTTGCGTTTGAATTTTCTTTATCTATTAAAGAACCTACTTACCTGCGATTTCCTTGTCATACTATTTGTTGGCGTTTAGCAACTAAGACTTAATACATTTCAGACTCGGAATGTTCTCCTACTAGTCGATTTGTTATCAGGACGTTTGGCTTGTTCAATCGTTTTGCAAACAAAGACGTTGCACAACCAAGTACAAATTTATATATTTCATACTTAATACGAATTGAAACATGGATGCACTGAAAAAACACAGAAAGAAACCAGCTCCGAGAATCGAACCCGGGTCCTCAGCATACCGTGGTGCGTTCTTTTTACCCCTACACCACAGCTGGTCGGCTGGATTCCCGGAGCTGGTCTTTTTCTGTGTTTTTCCTGTGCATCCATGTTTCAGTTCGTATATAAATAAAATAAATAAATATTAGGGGACAATCTTACACAAATCGACCTAGCCCCAAACCAAGCAAAGCTTGTACTATTGGTACTAGACGACGATAAACATACTTATATAGATAAATAAATACTTAAATACATAAAAAAAACATCCATGACTCAGGAATAAATATTCGTACTCATCACACAAATGAATGCCCTTACCGGGATTCGAACCCAGCACCTCTTGCTTCTAGGCTAAAGCGGTCGTCATATAGTATGAAATATATGGATTTCACGGGATGACCGTAAAAGTAAAAAAAATTGAAGTTGAAAAATAAAAATACAAAAAGATACTTCATACTAAACTTGTACAAATTTAGAACCAGTCATTTTATTATTATGGCAATTTACATGCTTGGACCACCGTGACCTGCAGGCTTATCAATCACGCCTGATGGAAAGCGAAGATGAGGTCTACGACGAAGCACGCTTGCCTAGTAAATGCTCAATCATCATAGACTTGAAAACGGCCAAATTGTAATGTTCAGAGGATATAGAAGCAGGTAAGGTATATCTGCTTACCTACGGATGATGAAGGAAGAGCGAAAACTCGACACTAACAATACTTGGGCGATCTGTTGCCCTGTGATTCGTTAAAATTATAACCCAATACCTGAGTCATCATAGACAATGAATTTGTACCATGTCTATTTCATTTTCATGTTTTTATTTGCACTGATCGACGGATTAGTAATTGAATAGATTGGAAAGCCGTATTTTTCCCATTATTCACTCAAATGTCACTCAAATAATTTACAACTCGATTGCCCCCCCGAAATACTCAAAATATTTCTTTAATGAGTTAACAACTGTAAATTAAAAAAACCGGCCAAGTGCGAGTCGGACTCGCGCGCCGAGGGTTCCATACAAATTTATATGTATCTATGAACATCCAGTCTTAGCAGACCCCTGCTCCTAAGCAAAATGTGCGCAGTGTGGGATCATTGTAGATTGGTTACAGATATAGACAGACAGACAAAAAAAATTATGCTTTTCGCAATTTTTCCTTTATATGTGCTATAAGGCCTTGCTTCGTACCAAATTTCAAGGTTCTGAGTTCACGGGAAGTACCCTGTAGGTTTTGATTCTCTTGCGAGTGTCGTAAATGTGCGTTGATTACTGATATAGACAGACAGACAAAAAAATTTATGCTTTTCGCAATTTTTCCTTTATCTGTGCTATAAGACCTAGCTTCCCGTTTTGATTCCCTTGCGAGTTTCGAAAATATGCGGAAATTTGCGTCATAAACGGCTGTATCTTTTGATTGCGTTGGCTTAGATGTTTGATTTTTTCACAGCTCCAAGGGACAGTAGACTTGAGTATTTGATATAAATTTCAGCTTGATACCTCCACGCGTTCCTGAGAAAAAAGGTCTTGACAGACAGACGGACGGACAACAAAGTGATCCTATAAGGGTTCCGTTTTTTCCTTTTGAGGTACGGAACCCTAAAAATCATAATATAACCTGTCATTTCATTCACATTTTTGTTGTTTTATTCCCCCCCCCCCCCCCGATACTGAAACCAGGCTACGCCCGTGAAAAAGAGTATTGTATACAATCATTACATAATTAATGTCTTTAAAATCTCGAACCTTAATTAAGCAACTCGGCAAAGCCTCGTAGCGTAAGTGTGGTAATTGACTATAACCCCTTTTTATGCAACGTTTGTACAAAATATTATACCTCGCTTCTCGGCTATTATTTGTGCATTACAACTGTGTCTGTACGACACATACATGATGTCCCATAACTCGAGAATATAGCTTGGTACTTATGTACTTGCACTGTATGGAAATGGGGTCTCTTTTTTGGAAAAACATTATTTTCTGTTATTTTCTTATTTTTCTTTTCTTAAGTGGCACAAGTTTAGAAAGCCCGTAAATCAAAGAAGTTTATTAAGTAATTTGTACGCGTGCATCGCTATTACTTTTTTTTGTAGACGCAAAGTTACAAAAGTAATTGAGTTTTTTTTTCTCGTCACGCCTAAAGAAATTTTTTTATCAATGTAGAATAATAAGCAATTATTTGAATTTATTTTAAAGAACCAGGGTATTACGAAGGCAATACACTGAAACACTGAAAATTAATTCAGTACAAGCTATGCAGGATGTTAATTTAAAAAAAAAACTATATCTCAAAAACCGTGCAACTTCTTGGCATAGTAGTAAATTTGGTCAAAAATGTTCAGAATGACCCTAAAACCCCTACGCTCGACTGCCAAAGACCCTGTATATCATACTAAATACAAACTGAAACAAAGATGCACAGAAAAAAACAGAAAAAAGACCAGCTCTGGGAATCGAGCCCAGGTCCACAGCATTCCGTGCTGCGTGCTAAACGTGTAGGGACACCACAACTGGTTACGGATTTCACGGGATGACTGTAAAAATAAAAATAAATTGGAGTTGAAAAATAAAAAATACAAAAAGACTCGAAAAAAACAATCTTGATATGTACCTTCGCAAAGTAAAGTCTGAATCAATCAATTGGTCACCTTTATTCTAACGCGTCAATTGAACGACACCGCCGTCTAATTGTCACCGCCGGGAATCGAACTCGCCCCGTGCGTCCGCGGTCGCATCGCGGGTGCGACTACTTCGATTATAACATGGTTTTATTTTCACCCGAACTACCTCATTTCTAACTGATAGTAGGTTATATACTACGTTCTAACAGTCTTGATACTTGGAAACTTTGGGTAATAATGAAACATTGATTGAATTATTGATGACTGATTAGGTTAATTTTTAATTTCGGCTCTCTTTACTTTTTATTGCATGGCTACTCCTGTTTCAGGTGTCTGTCAATCGTTCAAAGGTTAGTTGGAAGAGACCAACTGAAGGGACAAGTTCACATTGGTACAATCTGTTAATTTATTTACATACATACCATTGTTTAGTTAAAACCATTTTTCTGTTTTGAAACAAGATATTGAACCGTAAACTTTTACCGAATTCAAAATAGAAGAAGGTTCTCAATTTGGATGTACTTTCACCCAATTGTCGAAGGAGGGTTATTATTATTATTATGTTTGTTACCTCATCATTCCGGATGATACCTGTTTGATTCCATTTCATCATCATCATCCCAGCCTATATACGTCCCACTGCAAGCCACAGGCCTCCTCTCAGAATGAAAGTGCTTGGGCCATAGTGAAGTGCTGGTTGGGAATTTTGGCTGATAACATGATGGTAGTACCAAAATTAGCTAGTCGTTGTATGTTCAGGATTCTAAAGCTCACAATGAAAATTACCGCCCTCACGCGCCTCCATAACACCCTACCCCTTTGAACTGTGACAGTGGAAACTTGTGAGAATATTTTTTTATTATATTTTTTTACCCGACTGCAAGGAACGAAAAACATATTATGTTTTTCGCGCGTATCTTTCTTTGTTTGTGACCTTATATCTTTCTAACCACCGGATGGATTTGGACAATTGAGGTATCATTGATTTTTTTCTCAGTTGCGTGCAAGTTTCCTCACGATGTTTTCCTTCACCGTAAAGCGCATAGTAAATTTCATATATAATTTCGCACATAAATTCCGTAAAACTCAGTGGTGCGAGCCCGTATTCGAACCCACGACCCTCTGCTTTGGATTTTATTATTACATTGGAAATATTACATTGCCACGTGGTTTTAGCTGATCGTCCATGTTTTCATGTTTATTATTTTTTTAGACCCTTCTAATGTTCAGTTGTTTTCATACCGGCCGATGGTACCGTAAACTGGGGTTACTTTGAAATGCGGGGCGGGGCTACTTTAGAAAACAGTTTTTTACGCCGTGTCCTTATTTTTTTAGACCATCTGTGGCAGTGAAATAACTACCTTGATAAATCACGTAACTTTTTACGTCATTTGCTCAATCAAGCTATGAATATTTGCGTTTTTATAACCATTTTAAATCTATCAAAGTAGCCCCAAAATTTCCTAAAGTAACCCCAGTTTACCGGTACTATGAAGTACAAAATATATGTTTGCTAGTTTTTATGGAACCCTTAGTGCACAAAAGTCCAACTTGCACTAGAGATGGGTGAAAAATAATGTCACGATGAAAAAATCACAGTGATCCGCCGTCTATAATCACCGTGACATTCAAAGGAGGAACAAAGTTACAAAATCACGTAGGTCGTTCCTTCGTATTTTAGGTGCCTATAGGTATTATGTCACTCACGCAACGAAAACGTTTTGGTCACAATAACTAACGCATAGCATGGTCTAAAGTACCTATACGAAGTAAACTATATGATTTTCAGTTACGAGTTTTTTTCCAAATAGTGACGATATAATATAAGTGTAAGCTGGTGATATATTATTGTCAACACAACACAACATTTTGCGAATAAACTCATTTAGTACAACATCCGTACTGATTGAGTTTATTCGCAAAATGTTATTTTGTGACTTCTAGCGTCTACCAAAACGTATGTCGTTATGAGAGTGAACAGCTTGACAAAGTCACGATTATTTGGCTCAAGACAACTTCGTTCACAGTTCCATTTAAAAGTAAAAAAAAAGTAAAGTGCCTACTAATAATTATTATACTATGTACTAAAACTGTTTAAATAAATGAATTGAATTGAATTGATTTCTTCATCTTTTTAAATCGTCTTCAATGTCATATGGTCTACTGTTCTGATTCGCCAACCTTCCTAGGTATATCGTCACTTTCCTTTTGACTTGACAACGTCTAATAAATCGATCAACGCCGGCTGCATACACGAAAAAAGATGATGCAATGTAACGAACATGTAACGTTACATACCTACAGAGCAGTGAAGGCCAGTTACAATATTACTTAATACAATCTTAGTACTAGCGCTCGGGTAATTTTAAATTTTTTGAATGTTTTGTTATTACGTTGTCACGTTAAACCTATCGTCCGTAAACCGACTTTATAAACAACCGGTTTTTTATATATAGTTTTCCTACGTGGACCACAGTACCATTTCGTCAACGTTTATCTTTTGACTACAGTGCTAACTCGTCAACATTTGTATTTATACCAAGCAGCACTGACCACTTTAGACCAAGTAGTACCGTGGGCGATAAAAGAAAGTGGATCAGTTGGCACTGGTCGAAATAGAAATATAGACAAAATGGGATATTGACGATATCAGACAGAGAACCAAATTTATCGACATAGCCCACCGCATTAGCACGCTGAAGTGGCAATGGGCAGGCCATATAACCCGAAGAACCGATAACCGTTGGGGTAGACGAGTTCTTGAGTGGAGACCACGGATGGACAAACGTAGCGTGGGACGTCCTCAGACTCGGTGGAGCGATGATCTTCGCAAGACGGCTGGCAAGAGCTGGATGAGAGTGGCCTTGGATTGTGCTCAGTGGCGTGCCATAGGAGAGGCCTATGTCCAGCAGTAGACGAACATAGGCTGATGATGATGATGATGATGACATGGCACTGTGGACGATTTAAGAATGTGACGAAATAGGATCGAGGACGAAGTCATCCTGAACCGATTATTTTTCACTGTGATTTTCTTGTAACTGTAACGACAGTCACGGCGAAAGGAAAGTAACGCTTTTAGCCAACACCACACGGCGGACACGACGCACAAAACACGCGTTCCTGAATCCACACAAGCACGACGACGTCTGTACACGCGTCAATGTGTGCGTAAGATGCACAGGGCTGACTATCGCAAAAAGAGATAGAAAAAGATAGCTGCGGAAAGTGAATGCCGCGCCGTTCGTTGAGCGCGAGCAACGTTGTAATATAAAATAAAATGAGTAGGTAATCTAATGTATGTATGTATGTATGTATGTAAAACTCTTTATTGTACGTAAAACATGAAAAAAAAAACAGTTAACAAGAAAAAAAGATGTACAAAGGCGAACTTATCCCATAAAGGGATCTCTTCCAGTTAACATTTGAACGATTGACAAGACATCAGAGACAAGAGTAGGCATACAATGCTAAGTAAAAAGAGTCGAATTCAAAAGTAAACCCAAACCAATATACTTAACATAAACAATACACATACATACAAAGAATACACGCAACTACACACTAATATATTATATACTTAATGAATACAGTAGACTAATACATATCATATCAACATAAATAGACTACCTACATAAAAACTACATAAATACATTAATACGAACATCTAATTAAACATCTAATTGAACATCTAATTATCGTCCAAAACACATCCACTTGTGGAATATGGTGTCGGGTGCTGATGAAATTCGGGACTACTTGAGGAGTCTCTGCCCAAGTGGGACATGCACGGTCGAGGAGCTGAAGTCTAGGGGTGACTACAAGTCATACAAGTTAGGAGTACCCGCTGTCTTCTTTGAAAAATGCATGTCTGTTGATATCTGGCCCGAAAATGCTCGTGTAAAAATGTGGCTTTTTCGAAGACAAAGTGGTAAACAACACCAATAAATCTAGGTACGCGCCGCCAAGTTGTGCCGTTATCAACATTTTCTATCAAAATGTCAGAGGCCTCAACACAAAACTTAAGCACTTCAGAGTTAACCTTGCTGTCCTTGCATGCGACATCGTTGCCATTACTGAGTCCTGGTTAACTGATTCAGTTGATGACGCTGAACTCCTGTGCTGTGGTTGGAGCATGGTGCGCCGTGATCGCACTACTGGAAGACATGGCGGAGGCGTCCTGCTTGCTGCACGGCCGGGCATCGTGCTGCGTCGTCGACGTGAACTGGAGACCGCTGAGGGGGAGGACCTATGGACGTCCTTTACGGTGGACGGGACTAACATTCATGTGTGTGTTGTGTACATTCCCCCTAATGTTTCTGATGATGTCTACATGCGCTTCTTCAATAGAGTAGAATCCGTTATTGACTCTCTTAATGGTGTCGTTTTGATTGTCGGTGACTTGAATTTAAATCCTAAGTACTCATCTGTTAATATCTTAAGTTATTACTGTTATTTTACAGCAATCTGTGATTTAAAAGAGACGAATGATGTGTTACATGCATTTGGAGGAGTGCTTGATGTGGTGCTGGTGCGGGGGCGCACACGTTCTGTTGAGGTCATTGAGGTTGAAGACGGCGGACTGGTCCCACACCGTGATGCCTACCACCCCCCCCTCGAAGTTGTAGTGCCGCTCGTACATACCGTATTTAGGCCGGGTAAAGTGGATCCTGGCAATGTTGACTCGAAACTTGATTGGAACTTTCCAAAAGGTGACTATGTGCTTCTTCGTCAATTAATTTCCGAAGTGTCTTGGGACGAAGTTCTTGGTAGTTTCGATGTCAATGTTGCTGTTGGTCTATTTTACCGTGTCCTGTATGATATTTTTGATATTTGCATCCCGAAGAAAACTAGATATCTTAAACCTGTTAGACGTTATCCTGTCTGGTTTACAACTGATCTAATAAGTAATATTTCACTAAAATCTAGCCTTCACAAAAAATGGAAGCGTACGCGAGATCCTGCAGTTTATGCCCGATTCTCTGAGCTGAGGAAAAATTTAATGTTTTGGGCGTCGCAAGCCTATGACGTTTACGTTCGTGACATTCAAAACCAGATTGGTAAAAACCCTAGAGCTTTCTGGCAGCATGTAAGTAGTCTAAGGTCGAAGGGTGGGTTTGAGCCGTGTGTGACGTACGGGGGGAGAAATTGTGAGGCTGGTGAGGCTGCTCAGGCTTTCTCAGACTTTTTCTCGAGCGTTTTCCTGCCGGCTGTACCACTGCTCGATTACAAAAAAATCATCCGCGAAGACCCGTCACGCACTAGCAACTATATCCACATTAGCAAAATTTCAACTGATATTATTTGTAAATTCTTGAGTCAACTAAAATCCCAAAGTTCCCCAGGCCCAGACTGTCTCCCAGCTTTCATTCTTAGGGGATGTGGCGAATGGTTGTGCTCGCCATTGCTACATATTTTCAATTTGTCCCTTGCTACTGGTGTGTACCCCGATAAGTGGAAGGTTACGCGCGTCACACCTATTCCCAAGTCTCACGACGCATCCAGTGTGGAAGATCATAGACCAATAGCTATTCTTTCTTCGGTTGCAAAGCTATTCGAATCGATACTGAATGGTCTTCTGGCTCCCCAAGTCAAACCCTATCTCTGCGATGCTCAGCACGGTTTCAGGCCGAAGCGTTCGGTTGAAACTAATCTGCTCACTCTGGTTGACTCTATTTCGGAGTGCATGGATTGTCACAGTTTAGGTTTAGGCCTTGCGGAGAGGAATTAAAACATAAAAAACAAGTCTAGACGTTTATTAGAACGCTAAAACTGTGAACAAGCAAGAGACTAGAGGGTCGTAGGTTTTAAGCACTTGAGTGGGATACGCTTTCCCCGGACAGACACTGCCCTGGATTCAGGAGACCGTAGGACGCGCTGCGGGCGTCGCAGGTGGATCTTCAAGGTCGTTTGCTGTGTTGCAGAGCTGAGGCCAGGGTGCTTCAGGGCTCGGAGTGTGCTGATGGCGTGGAGCCAAGAGGCGGAGACTGCAGTATCGTTCGGCGGTTTAACCCCGACTTGGTTGCCCTGGAATTTGGTTAATGTCAGCAGGGGCCCATACAATTGCTCTGTCCACCGGCCCAACGTCCATAACGGTCCCTGACCATAGGTCCGAATTTAAACGCTGGCTGTGTGGCAGAGCAATCATACGGAATTTACAAAAAGAGAAAGATGAAGCTAAATGTAATACAAAAGAATAAAATGATTTAGTGAAAACGAAAACTGTTCTTTTTTTTGAAATTTAAATTTGAACTAACTGAAACTGCCTAACGGTCTAAGAAGTTTAAACCTAATTTACAATAATGCAGACCGTTGGAGTTAGCTAGGTAAAGAAACAGGAGATAGTAATAGAATAATTTTGTATATAGAAAGCTAGAAATAAACACATAAAATTAGACAAGGTAAAATGTTGATATTTGCTTTTGGAGAGAACTTACCAATATCGGGCAGAGTATCCACTGGGCTGATTTATTTTGGTAGTATAGGTAGACTGTTTTCTTGACAGTGGTGTTCAGATTCAAAATGTGCCAAATTTTTTGGCGGCACTGGGTTTTAAAGACAAAATTAGGTCACGCCCCTCGAGATAACGCTAACCGTAATTTGTGTGATGTGTTTTGACAGTTCGTGCCACAGAGAAGACTCTGCGCAACAAAACGATGTACTTAATATATTTGGCCTTCCTCATTATTTAATTAATTAAATATTTAGGAAAGACAAGAGCTCAGATTTTGTCCGTATTTACTTAATTATATTAAATAAATACGTCCAAAAAATCATAGCAGCGGAAAGTTTGATAATAGCGCCATCTAGTGCTCGCGGGGTAAGGCTCGTTGCATTGAATCGAACTAACTTCGTTAGGATATTGTTAATTAAGTCCAAAAACAAAACCAAAGAATTATATTGTCCCAATTGCATTGTGACAGTACCTCCCTCTCCGCGGAGGATTTTTTCGTCTTAGCGAAAAAAATCCGCCTGAGAAAAATCCCTAACGTAACACATTCAAAATAACCTATCAATCCTATCATACTTCCTAACATACTTCATTCATTCAACCTAACACAGGCAGGTCTGCCGTTTAAGACACTGCAAGACCCTACGCTACGAGAAAATGGCGAGATGGTAAAGAGGTAGTAATTAGGAGACACAGCCGCCAATCTAGACAAGGGTTGCCAACCGCCCTTATAAGATTATCCAGCACTACGCGCAAGGTTTAGCTGCCTGGCCGCGCAACGCTAGATATAGCTTTCATTAGGCATTTTTAAGGAGTTGAAATTAGTAAAGACCGCTCCGGCAAAGGCTTTGGATTAAGACTAGCATTGGTAGTGAAGTAATTGTGTCGACCTAAGGAACTAGTGTACGTAAACAAAGCAACTAGATTTTTTATAACTTAGAGATAAATAATATTAAACACGGGAACCATGTGTATAGTTTATTCCTAACACGCGGCTAGTAAATGTTAAATTTAAGTAGTTAACTATAATTAGTGCGTCACACTCTGTCGAGGTAGACGCTAAGGTAGTCACAACGATCACGAACGAGTCGATGCGTTTTCATTTTAAAACTAGATTAAAACATACAGAAGAGTATTTTACGAGTAGGCGCAAAATATTTATAAGTAATGTTAAGTCGTTGACCTTGCTATGCAGTAGCGTTGTTTAAGGTAAACAAACTTGACGATACGATTGAGAACATAAAACAGGGTAGTTAGCGCAGCGCGACAATTACTGCCACCCTCTTTTTTAACTTAAGGTATCATGGACCGAGCCCACGACATTAACGTAATAAGAGTGCAACGTTGTTACAATAATAAAAGTACATTTTATAATTATGATGAAAATTAAGTCTTCTGTGTAGGAATAGTACTAATTGTTGCTAAATCGTTCTTAACGAGGTTATTTATTCGTACGTTATTTAAAGGTTATGTTGAAGTTTATTACTATTTATTGCCTGGAGTTAATTTCAGATCCTTTATGTGCCATACGCCCAAATCCTTGCCAGACATATCTTGTAGTTCAAATATTAACGGTGACCTTTTCTTGGAAATACGGCATTTCATAAATTTAGGTGCAAGTTTTTTACTGAAATACTGCGACTTATCACTTAAATAAAAGGTTCGCTTCCATACAATGTCTCCTACTTCAAAGTTTGCAGGCTTACGTCGTAAGTTATAGCGACGCACATTCTTTTGGTGCGCGTAGTATAATGAGTGTTGCACTTTGTCGAATATATTAGTGAGGAAACCTGCATTCTGAGCGTAAACATCGCGTGGAAGGAATAATAATTCATCGCCTAGGTCGTTTTCCAAATAGTGTGAGCCGCATGTCACGAGCTCCCTGCCGTGTACTAGAAATGCTGGTGTATAACCTGTGGTTTCGTTAACCGAGTTATTCATCGCAAATTGTATCTTAGGTAAATTAGTATCCCAAGACCTCTGGTCGTTTTCCACAAAGGTCGACACGCAGGTCAAGGCAGTTTTATTATATCGTTCGCAATCGTTTATATGTGGAGAATATTTTGCTGTGAAAAACTGGTTTGGGACCTTATATTTGTCTAGTAATACTTTTAATTCGCGACTAATAAACTGGGAACCATTGTCCATGTAAATAGTTTGTGGTACACCGTGCACCAAGAAAATCGATTCTTCTAAGTGTTTTACGACTATAGAGGCTGTGGCTTTCCTAACGGGAAATAAAAAACAATATTTAGAAAAACAACAGGTTACTACCAATAAATAACTGTTTCGTTTTCTGCTAACTGGAAGCGGGCCTACGAAGTCTATGGACAGGACCTGGAACGGTCTAGCACAGTGTTTAGGGCGGCCCATATGACCTAACGTTGCATGTGTAGGATGTTTGTAAGCTAAGCATGTATCGCAAGCAGATATAAATTTCGTTATGTCCTTATACATGCCTAACCAGTAATATTTAAGTGCTACACGGTGATAGGTTTTAAAGGCACCTAGATGACCGGCTGTAGGTTCTGCGTGATTTTCCTTTATGACCTGATTCCTTAATTCTTGAGGAACGACCTCTTTCCATAGGAACTCCGTAGTTAAGTTATTATTGGACTTAGTTAATCTATACAAGGAGTTGTTAACTACTTTTAGGTTAGGGTAACCTTGAGGCGTATTGATGCAACCGTTAAATAGATCGACGTACCATTTATCTTTTGAGGTTAAGTATGAATTAGCAATATTTATTGCAGACACCGGAACGGCTCTGGACAACGAGTCAGGAATGACATTGTCTTTTCCGCGACGATGTAATATTTCGAAATCAAAAGACGATAAACGAATACCCCAACGGGCTAGGCGGCCGGTAGGGTTATTAAGGGTTAAGAACCATTTTAAAGATGAATGGTCAGTATAGACTTTAAATGTTTTGCCGTTCTCCAAGTAGCAACGCCAATGTTCTAATGCCGCGAGTACGGCTAACGTTTCACGTTCCGTTACACTGTAGTTCTTCTCACAAGCTGTTAATGACCGACTCATATACGCCACTGGGTGTTCTTCGTTGTTAACGACTTGACAAAGCATAGCGCCGACGCCATAGTTACTCGCGTCCGTGTGTACTTCGAATGGCAAGTCGAAATTAGGGCATGAAAGAACCGGTGTTGTTACGAGGCAGTGTTTAAGTTTTTTGAACGACTCATTAGCTTCGCTGGTCCAAGAAAATGGCGGTGCGCCCTTTTTATTCGAAGTTAATTTGTTTAATGGACCAGCAAGCGTACTAAAGTTTGGTACGAAACGACGGTACCAGGAAGCAGTACCTAAAAATCTTTTTACGTCCTTCGGTGAAGTTGGTATAGGGTAGTTTACGATAGAATTTACTTTATCGGGATCGGTGCGTAAACCGCGCGAGTCTACTACGTAACCGAGGTATTTTAACGAGTCTCTAAAAAATTGTGATTTTTCGTAATTAATAGTGAGACCCGCTTCTTTAAGCTTAGATAGAACGCGTAAAAGTAGGGTCACGTGTTCTTCGAAAGAATTGCTGACGCAGACTATGTCATCCAAATAGCAAAAAACCCTCATTTCAAATTCAACTCCGAAAATTCTATCAACCAGTCGCTGCTGGGAGGCTGGAGCGTTAGTGAGGCCGAAGGCCATTGTTTTAAAACAGAAGGTACCTCGAGAAGGCACAAAGAATGCGGTTTTAGTTTTATCCGCGTTATCAATAGGAATTTGCCAAAAAGCTTTTGATAAATCAATACTAGATAAGAACTTAGCATCCCTTAGGTTATCTAAAATTTCTGAAATGTAAGGTAAGCTGTAGGCATCCTTTTTAGTTACTGAATTTAATTTACGGCTATCCAGACAGAATCTAGGTTTCCCATCCTTTTTATTAACAACGAGTACTGGAGATGACCACGCGCTTTCACAAGGCTCAATGACATCTAGGTTTAGCATTTCGTCGACCTGGTCGTTAACTATACGGAGCTTCTCAGGTGACATTCGATAAAAACGTTGACGAATCGGTTGAGCGTCTCCAGTATCGATACGATGTGTAATTAACGTAGTACGTCCGAGACCTTTTCTCTCGTAAGAAATATTATTAAATTGGGAAATGACGTTATCGGCTTGAATGCGCTGTGACTGACTCAACCCGGTGTACGACTGTAAGTTCTGAGTATCTGGGACCCCCTCTGAGTGCTTAGTAGTACACTCATTTACCCTAATACTATATAAATATTTAGGGCAAATTTTGAAAGCGCGCCAAAAGTCAACTCCTAGAATGAGTGAGGTCTCGATCCCCGGAACCACGTGAAACCTAATTGAGTGAGTCACACGCTCAAAAGTTACGTCGAGATCAAAATAACCTACACTCCTCAAATGTTGACCGCCAGCCGCGACTATCTGTATAGAATCATCGTCTGACATACGATGGCCTAATTTAATTAGATTCGTATGAAAGTTTCTTCCCATCAATGTTACAGCCGATCCAGAGTCCAAGAGACCAGATACCTCTAAACCACCTAAAGATATAGTAGCATAAGGTCGTGAATCCGATAAGGAAGGAGGG
Source organism: Archips xylosteana (assembly GCA_947563465.1). Classification (NCBI taxonomy): domain Eukaryota; kingdom Metazoa; phylum Arthropoda; class Insecta; order Lepidoptera; family Tortricidae; genus Archips; species Archips xylosteana. The sequence goes on from OX387356.1 coordinate 3,287,801, forward strand.
GGCAAAATAGTAGCTAAGTTATAAGAGTTAAAAAAGTTTCTTATGAAGTCTACCCACTTTAGCCAGTCGTCATTTTTATTAAAGTGGCTAGTATTCCGCCCCGCTACTAGTTTTTTGAATTGGGGTTTGTAGTTGATTGCGGTTGAGTAGTTTTAAAACATTGCGGACAGTTAGATGCATTGTAACCTGTCAAGCCACAACGGAAACACAGTAGTGTACGCGGAGCGCGACAAAGTCTTAAAGAATGTGCATTAGTGCGACAACGCGGACAGAATGGTTTATTATTATTATTATATTGTGAATTTAAAGCGCTGACGGGATAGTTAGATTTAAAATTGTGATGCGAACTCTTATTAGCGTTGTTACTTGGATACTGTTTAAACTGGGAATGGTTATAAGAAACCGGTTTATTATAGGCAAATTCCGGAGCCAGAGTATCAGAATTAGGACGAGGTGGTTCTTTAAATTGAGACATTCGTGCGTGAACGGTTTCATAATTGTGGCATCTTTCCCTTAGCTCGTCTACGGTTTCAATCATACCCGCAGTGGCTATAATGGTAGCATAGTAAGGCCGTATATTATGAAGAATTATTTCCAGCTTTTCTTCTTCAGAAAAGGGCACCGATAATCTTGAAAACATGCCGTTCATTATAGATAGGTAGATAGTTATATTCTCAGACTCGCCTTGAGTACGAGCACGGATCTCAGCCTTAAGTCGGTAGTCATAATCTAATTGACTAAAAACGCTAATTAAACGCGACGCTAAATCTTCCCAACAATTGATTGTGCTTCTAACGGAACGGAACCAATGCAGTGCCTCTCCGTCAAATATTTCGGTTGCAAATAAAAGGAATTTTTCTGAATTAATATTACGGGCTAGCATAAATTCTTGTACTCTGAGAACAAAAGCGCGCGGACAAGTTTTTCCGTTATATTTCAATTTTGAAAAATCAGAAGTTACTCCGCGATCGCACGTAACCAGAATATTTGTTGGAGGCTGCATCGACTGCGAAGGCGCATCGCTGTGACTAGCTAAATTATTATACGCGGCCGTACTAGGTCGCATTTCGGCCAAGTCCTTGCCTAAGTCCTGGAATAAACTATAACATGTAGTTAACGTGACGGAATCCTCGGCAGATTCTGGTGAAATCCTCCTTAGACGGTGGTAAATATGGTTTAATAGATTTTCAGTACGTTCATACAATCCCTCATTGAAGGTAGATTTAAGTGTTGTAATGTTAGACTGGGCTTTAAGTAAACTAACCCTAACCCCGGTAATATCCTCCGAAATTTCGAGGCCTGATTCCAGAATATCTCCCGTGGGCATAGATGACGCTAGCTTTATTATTTGTTTACGTAATTCTTGCACAGAGTCTGCGGGTGTAGAACCACGAATTAAGACTTCATAAGTTAGCTCACTCTTTTGAAGTGACAAATACTTGATTTCGTACATATTAGATATTTAGATTAAGTGATAGCGTTGAAGTTAATAATTAGCTGATAATGAAATTTAGAAAAATAACAAATTATAAGGCGCGTGCCAAGCGACAGCTTATAAAAAGAATGTAGTACTGTACTGAAGTTAAATTTACAAAAAAACAGTCTTAACGATACTTTGTGATAGTGATCGTTAAAATTTAAGGTATAGTTTTAGGTGATTAAGTAAAATGCCTACTGGGGTAGTCTCCAATAGCAAATATCAAGTGATTTGACTATTCCGTACGTTACAAACAAGGAGTAATCTAAGTATGTACCTTCCCACTCAATTATATCCTCGCAGTAGATAGAAGTTAAAGAAAAATAAGTAGAGTAGTGTTGCCTATATTTATTTTAGAACGATTTGGATGAAATTTAGCATGCAGTGGTTGTAGGTTAAATAACCGTTGGTTATTAACTTCCGATTTTGTATGAAATTTTCCGTTGTAGAATAACGGTTGGCAGTTAAGTTTAAAATTAGGTAGGTAGTTCAATTTAAAATTGGGTAGTTAAATTTGAAAAAACGTTACAAATTTAAAAAAAAAAACCGCTGAGATGACAACCACTGGGCAACGAAATGCCCTTTATTCGCCTCTTACGAAACCTAGGTGCAAAAGGGTGGCACTATTCTTAACCGGAACCACACGGTGATTAGAAAAGTGATAAAAAGAATATTACTTACTGCGAGACACAAGTAGTAGGAAAGTGCACAAATACCAACACAAACACAACGAATAAAACCAGAAAAAAACGTTTCCCAACTCAAGACCACGTTAAGAGGCGCCACTTGTCACAGTTTAGGTTTAGGCCTTGCGGAGAGGAATTAAAACATAAAAAACAAGTCTAGACGTTTATTAGAACGCTAAAACTGTGAACAAGCAAGAGACTAGAGGGTCGTAGGTTTTAAGCACTTGAGTGGGATACGCTTTCCCCGGACAGACACTGCCCTGGATTCAGGAGACCGTAGGACGCGCTGCGGGCGTCGCAGGTGGATCTTCAAGGTCGTTTGCTGTGTTGCAGAGCTGAGGCCAGGGTGCTTCAGGGCTCGGAGTGTGCTGATGGCGTGGAGCCAAGAGGCGGAGACTGCAGTATCGTTCGGCGGTTTAACCCCGACTTGGTTGCCCTGGAATTTGGTTAATGTCAGCAGGGGCCCATACAATTGCTCTGTCCACCGGCCCAACGTCCATAACGGTCCCTGACCATAGGTCCGAATTTAAACGCTGGCTGTGTGGCAGAGCAATCATACGGAATTTACAAAAAGAGAAAGATGAAGCTAAATGTAATACAAAAGAATAAAATGATTTAGTGAAAACGAAAACTGTTCTTTTTTTTGAAATTTAAATTTGAACTAACTGAAACTGCCTAACGGTCTAAGAAGTTTAAACCTAATTTACAATAATGCAGACCGTTGGAGTTAGCTAGGTAAAGAAACAGGAGATAGTAATAGAATAATTTTGTATATAGAAAGCTAGAAATAAACACATAAAATTAGACAAGGTAAAATGTTGATATTTGCTTTTGGAGAGAACTTACCAATATCGGGCAGAGTATCCACTGGGCTGATTTATTTTGGTAGTATAGGTAGACTGTTTTCTTGACAGTGGTGTTCAGATTCAAAATGTGCCAAATTTTTTGGCGGCACTGGGTTTTAAAGACAAAATTAGGTCACGCCCCTCGAGATAACGCTAACCGTAATTTGTGTGATGTGTTTTGACAGTTCGTGCCACAGAGAAGACTCTGCGCAACAAAACGATGTACTTAATATATTTGGCCTTCCTCATTATTTAATTAATTAAATATTTAGGAAAGACAAGAGCTCAGATTTTGTCCGTATTTACTTAATTATATTAAATAAATACGTCCAAAAAATCATAGCAGCGGAAAGTTTGATAATAGCGCCATCTAGTGCTCGCGGGGTAAGGCTCGTTGCATTGAATCGAACTAACTTCGTTAGGATATTGTTAATTAAGTCCAAAAACAAAACCAAAGAATTATATTGTCCCAATTGCATTGTGACAAAGGAATACAGGTAGACGTGTTATATTTTGACTTCAAAAAGGCATTTGACCGTGTGGATAATGACATCTTACTGAAAAAACTGTGTGAAATCGGCTTCTCACCTTTGCTACTTAAATTTTTCGCCAGTTATTTGCGTGATAGGAAACAGTTCGTACGGTACGGATGCTTTGTTTCGGAAACATACCGCACTAAATCTGGAGTCAGTCAGGGTTCGATATTGGGGCCCCTACTATTCGGCATCATGATAAATGATTTGGCCGAGGTCCCAAAGTATGCTAGATGTCTGCTGTACGCAGATGACCTCAAATTATACTACGGTGTGCAGCGGGAATCCGATTGCAGATCGCTGCAGGAAGATGTCGACCGAGTATTTCAGTGGAGCGTTGTGAATGGGCTACTGTTCAATGCGTCGAAGTGTTCTCTCATGACGTTCAGTCGTGCCCGCTGTCCCATTCTTGTCAATTATGTTCTGGGTCTCGAGTCTATTGTTCGTGTTAATAACGTGAGGGATTTGGGTGTTGTTTTTGATCCGTATCTCAACTTTCACGAGCACATGAAAAAGCTTGCCAGTGATTGCTTTCGGAAACTGGGATTCGTAATCCGAAATTCGCGTGACTTTTCTGATCCTCGAGTTATAAAATTGGTTTACACTGCTCTGGTCAGAAGTAAACTGGAAGCTGCTTCTGTGGTTTGGAATCCGCACGAGTCTACTTACGTCTTACTTCTAGAGAAAATCCAAAAAGCGTTTCTCAGATTCCTCTACAAAAAAACGCTTGGGTACTACCCGTTCTTGTACCCTACCAAGTTTCTGCTCGGAACTCTGGGGTTTAACTCTTTGGAAGTAAGACGTAATTACGCGCTCGTAACGACATCTGCTAAGGCCTTGCGAGGGGAATGCGACAGTGTCGAGATGGTGGCGCAAATGGTGCGCCTGCACGTTCCACTCCTTACAAAATTTAGTTTTAGGCCTCGAAACCACCTTTTGCTAGCACTGCCGTCGGCGCGCAGAGCCGCTTACAAGCAGTCGCCGCTGGTCCGTGCGTTGCGTTACGTCAACTCCCTCCTAGCATCGGCGCCTGAGTGTGATGTATTGACTGGTTGTTGGAAGAGAGTGTGCGATGAATGTTTGAAGTTTTGCGAGATGATGGATGCACGTCCGTCCTCATGTTATTAATTTATTTTTACTTTTTGTTGCTTGTCATATTTTTTGTACAGTTTTTATTTTTCTGTCTTACTCAGTGCTTTGGTATCGTACTGTCATACTGTGTAAGTTTTTTTACAAATAAATAAATAAATAAATAAATCGTAGTACTTATAATTAAACTTATCGTTTGTCTAAATTAAGTGTTTAAATATAAGTGAATGAGTGTATACCTAATTCATTTTGTAAAGACAATTAGAGAATGTAATTGTAGATATTGATAGGAAATAATTAACAAATTAATTTTACTAATACCTACCTTAAACATGAACATGATGTTTATTTTCACTATGAATACCTACCTACTAATATAAGACGTCTATTAATACATTATAGGTAACAAACTTTTAAACCTACTTTCCCTAGTTACTAATGTTACATGTTGCTAATTAAAGTTGGTTATCTACCTTCTTTCGTCCTTCGGAAATCGAAAAAAACTCCTTTCCTTGTCTTTGGTTGATGCCAAACACCCATACAATGAATGCACAATATATATTCCCATTTCGCAAAAGTTTACTGCCGTGCGGCCACGGACCAGTTGGTCCGTGCGTGCGGCCGACATGCATCGCGTCGCGCACCCGACTGGTGAACAGTGGCGACATGCAATCGGCGCCTTGGGGGGAGGGGTAACTCGAATCGGTGCGGGGCGGAGCGTTTCCATTCTGTACGTTAGTACTATTATAAATGTTCTGTGATAAATACACTAACTCGCACTTGGAGGGTTTTTCTTTAACACACCTCATACATATGTCTTCCGCAGTGATTTACATTTCTTCAGTTTATCCTTTTTTCTGGGGATATGGAAATTTATCGCTTTACGCGGAATGGAGCGTGTCGCGACGTGTTACATTCTGTTATCGGTTTCGTATATGTTTTGTTGCTTTCACAGGGCGTAATATTGGTATTATGATAATAGAAACAGGAGGCAAAAATGGAACAGCTGACAGGTTGGTAAATGTTACTCTTTCCTAATAATGTTATATGTATATCGAGAGTATTTATGCGTTTGTTATTCTTTCACGCTTAACGAGGGAATCCGTCAATTTAAAACAATCTGGACCGCCCATCGCACTAACGTGTCCGTACTATAGTTGTAAAAAACCCGTTACCTACCGTTAATTAACCAAATTTTTGGTTAGCTACCCATAAAATGCAGTTATTAACGGTTAATTATCCGACTGCGACAACGAAAAAAGGGTAAATAATATGTTTTTTTTTATTGTCTAGTCAACTGCTAGGTGAAGTGAAATATCGGTATCCGAAGGATGAAGATTTCATTTTAGATTTTATACATCATGTTTAAAGCGACATATACTGACTGATTATTTTTTGGCTGTCCATACCACGCCGTGCGAGTATTTAACCGTAATAAAATGCGATTAAGTAACCGTTAATAACGAAAAATGTATTTTGAACCGATTGGTTAAAATCGTTAACAACCGGCTTCGCATCTATAGTCCATACTCAAGGAGCTAAACATTAAACAAGGACTGTCGTCGATTGTGCAATTACGAATGCTCAGGATCTTTGGACACTTTAGCCGCAAAAATAACGCAATGGAACGATTGGTGATTCAGGGTAGGGTTGAGGGCAAGAGACTTATCGATCACCAACCCGATGGATAGATACCATTAAGTCCATAACCAAGATCCCTGTAGCGGAGTACGCTCGCAAGGCAGCCAATAGAGACCGGTGGAGAAGGATCGCGAAGGCAGCGGCCGCAGCGGAGAGCGACCCCTCATGACCATGACCACTCCGTCAAGAGTGAACGACTAAGAAAAAGAAGTTTATACTTTTATATGATATTACAATAACAAGAGATGGATTCGTTGAATAAAAAAAAATTTTTTATAAACCGTCTACTCCACGCATTTTCCACATTCGTCACTCAGACCAACAATCACCGACACCATTGATTGGTGCTACATAATGCATGGCCCCCTACCCACCCCTTAGATTATCGTCCACCTAACCTAACTTGACCCCTTCGGCCTCGAGCCATGGGTCGCATGAAGTATTAACCCGCGAGGTGAGAGAGGCCAACCTAAGTTGGCGGCAAGCTAGACGATTACTCGCAATCGATTTTAATAATTACACGCTTGTCTGTCCGAGTATGTCAGTGTCGCAGTGAAACTAAAATTTTTTTTTGTTAAAATTTCCTGAATATACTTACGCTTTTTTTTGCGCAGTAACTAAAGTCACTGACAAAGCTCGAAGTATCGCCAAACCCAATCGGGATGTTGACTCCACCAATCAACTGACGTACTTTTTATGAGCTGTCAAAACACAATTCTCCCATAGTGTTTGAATGGCAATAGCAATTTATTACGTCACTTGTCCGCCAACTCAATCCTATTTATTTGTTTCAAAGCAACAAAAAATCTAATTTTGTAGTTAATCGAAAATTAATCTGGATTTCAGGGCTAAAATAAAGCGTTTTTTTACTGGAGTCGTGTCTTTGAATTATTTTTAATGGTGTCACCATCCCTATTGACCACGCAGAGCACATCGCTCGTAGAATTAATATCCGATGGGGCTACAAAGTTCTCGAGTGACGACCGGAAGACCTAGTGTAGGTAGTCTCCATCAAGATGGAGCGACGACCTGGTTAAGGTTGCGGGGACGTGTTGGATGCGGATAGCGCAGGAGCGATGTGTTCGGCAAACCTTGGGGGCAGGCCTAGGTTTACCAGTGGACGTCTTTACCGTAAATGGTTGAAAAATGATTTCAGCCGGAAGACCTGCTAAACATAGGCCAAAGGCACAGGTTCGCCAAACATACCGGCCCCGCAGCATCCGCATCCAACACGTTCGCAACAGGTTGTCGCTCCATCTTATTGGAGGCATACCTCAAGACGCCTTCCGGTTAGTAGACGCCTCTCGAGAGCCTTTTGGCCCCACCGGCAATCAGTTCTAGTTAAGTTCAAATTAGTTCAAAACAATATTAAGGGGCTGTTTCACCACCCATTGATTAATTTTAACTGACGGATAAATGTGATGCCGTCTCCGTCTATTTTTTTTTTTTAATAAACAATCTACCCTCGACTAAGGTCAAGGCCTGTACTAATCTATACGACTTCCACTCCAGTTCCATCACTTATGCCTCTCGTACTCTCCGTCTATTCGAACAAAACAAACAGAGACGGCATCACATTTATCCGTCAAATAAATTTGATCAATGGATGGTGAAACACGTAAGTCTATATTTCAGTGGGCAACAATGACTTGTAAACATCCTGTCTAAAAAAAAAAACAAACCCTTCAAGAAGTATACCTGAAGAAGTGAAGTTGGGTAATAACGTAACTCCCGTGAAGTGGGGTTTAACCGTAACTTTAATATGTTTTGGAAATGCGTTAACAATGTTTTCATTGGTCACTACGCTTTTTACCTGAAAATATTAATAAGTATTTTTAGTGGCGCATTTTAGAAAGTTTCGTAAAACAAATCAATAATGTAAACATGAAAGCTACTATTAGTATTAGTTTTTCCGTGTATTTTTTTATATATCTATTACACAAACCTAGCAATATTACTTATATTTTTTCTTAGTTTCTATTCCTTAATCATTAAAAATAAAAAATAAATTCACTGTCTCGGTCTTTAGAGGTATACGACCCACTGAAGAGCATAGGCCTCCTCTCAAAAAGAAAGGGCTTGGGCCATAGTTTTGAGAGGCCTAGAGTGTGGATTGGAAACTTTTCACACCATTGCATTTTGTCGCATGTGTGCAATTTTCCTTACGATGTTTTCCTTTACCGTAAAATTCGTGATAAATTTTAAATGTAATTTTGGACATAAATTCTTAAAAACTCAGAAGCGAGTTCGAACTGGAACCCACAACTCTTCACATGAGAGGCCAAAGGCCAAACCACTATAGTTGAAGACTACCAAAAATAAGTAGGTACAATTTTATTAATTACAAAATGTCAACTAAAACAAAAAGAGGCATCAAAAATTGGTTAGTAATAGTAGTAGCAAGCTCCCTACTAAGCTATTCGTATGTAGCAAACTCTTAAGAAGCTTAAGCTAGTATGTTAGAGCTAAGAAAAAAAAACATTAAACCAAAATCTATTGACTAACTATATGCAAAGCAAATGACATACCGGCAATATTATGCTTCCTTACGCATTTAAATTAATCCTAAATAAAATCCTAAAAAATATAATTCGGTTTATGTAGACAATGTAATATTTTGATAACCTTTGACTTCAGCGCCACCTTACGGAAATCTTGTTTACTACGAAGCCTCGGACTGCCCTGAGTTGTCAAACGAGGATAAGGCCAATGACTCAATACCGCTTGATACCACCAAAGCTCTTCGATTTGTAACTTGGATAGATGACGTTAAAAGTTATCGTTAGATGGAGTTACTAGTCTTAAAATTAGTTAAATTATAGTTTTTGAATGTATTCCAAATTGAGTAAAGTAGGTGTTGAATGTTTAAAATTATGTTCAGAGAGTTGTTTTTAGAGATTGTCCATATTCTTTAAGACCTGCCGCACGGAACCATGAAAATCTCTAATCACACTCTCAAGAAGCTTTGGTAGTAGGTAAGTGGTTTCACTCATATTTCTCAAGCAGAGGGTCGTAGGTTCTGGGCTTGCACCTCTGAGGTTTTTTGGAATTTATGTGCGAAAATTAAATTTAAAACTTTCCATGAACTTAACGCTGAAGACAAACACCTGCAAAGAAATTCAACGGTGCGTGTGATCTACGACCGAAGCCTTTTCATTCTGTTTCTTTGCACAAGCAGTGGAACGCATATAGGCTATAATGATGATGATGATGATAACACTCCCAAGCTCATGGATGAAAGGCCTGACATACCTACTTCTGCAATCCCTTAATGATGGTTCTAGAAAATTTCAAAGTCTGTAACTCGCAATCTGCGACGTTTTAATACAAATTGTATTAAGTAGGCCATAGAGGAAAACAGAAGCTCTAAAGTATTCGCAAGAAGTTTGTGTGTAGGGCAAAGCCATTACTCGAAAGTGTCATTTGAATGTGGTGTAAAAGTGTGTATTGCTAACAAGCCACAGCTCAACGTAAATTTTTACTACCTACTTGATAAGATTATGAGTTATTACAGCTGTATTTTTGTTTTATTCTACCCGTATTTTAAATTGAATACAATTTTCTCTCACTTTCGAGTAATCATCATATTCATTTCAACCGAAATACGCCCACTGGTGAATATAGGTCTCCCCTAAGGTTTGCCAAACAGACTGGTATTATGCCATTGCATCCAACCCGTTCGCGCAACCTTATTCAGGTCATCGCACTATACCTTGTTGGAGGCCTACCAAAATAGCGTCTTCCGATCCGTGGACGCCATTCGAGAACCTTTCGGCCCCATCGGCCATCAGTTCTACGAGGGATGTACCTTGCCCATCTTCTACTTGAGTCTGGCGTGAGTTCTTTGAGCTATGTCTGTGACTGTGACTTTAGTTCTTGCGCGGATTTCATCATTTCTAATACGATCTCGCAGAGAAACTCCGAGCGTAGCCGTCTCCATCGCCCTCTGAGTGACTTTGAGCTTTCTTATGAGGCCCATCGTTAGCGGCCACGTCAAAAGTAACGAGTAAACTTACCTACATAAATATGCCAAATATCAGCTCAATCGGTTACTAGGAAACAGTAGAAAAATGTAAGTTGCACGACATGGTTACAAATAAATATTATAAATTAAATTAAATACCTAAAAGGATTAGCTCGTTGAAATGGCAATGGGCAAGCCATAATATAGCACGCAGAACAGATGGCCGTTGGGGCGCAAAAGTTCTCGAATGGAGACCACGGACTGGCAAGCGCAGCGTGCGATGTCCACCAACGAGATGGACGGAAGATTTGGTGAAGGCTGCAGGTTCAGGTTGGATGGAACTCGCTTCCAACCGTAATGATTGGGCGTCAATGAGGGAGGTCTATGTCCAGCAGTGGACGTCCTACGTCTGAAATGATGATGATGATCATGACTAAAAGCTTGTAAAAACAAAACTTTCAAAAAATAGTGATATCATCTACTAATCGAATGCATTTAGACCGTTAACTTCCGATGTAATTCACCTAAAATCCGTGTTTTTCTCAAGCCCACGCGAGGATAGGGCCTAAAAAGGCTCGGGGGCCTTTTAAAGGAGCTTGATTCAGAAAATAATCGGATATTAATACTTATTTGGTTTTATTAACGGATTTCTGTTTGAAAACAGTAGGGTAGAATCGCCTGTTGTTGGACTTTTTATTTTTTTTATTTAGCTACTAGCTGTTGCCCGTGGCTCTTTCCGCGGAGAATAGGTGTAGGTATACAAAAAATAGCCTACCTTAGACCTACTGAATATGGAGAAAAAATTTCATAAGAATCGGTTGAGCCGTTTCGGAAGAGTTCGATAACAAACACCGTGACACGAGATTTCTATATATTAGATTTTCAGCGAGTAATTTTATAAGCTGCATTAGCATGAACATTATCAGTTAAAAGCGTACTATTTGCTTTTTATAATGAGGAAATAATGAGGAAAAATCAATAGCGTTCTTAATTTTGAGTAAAAAAAAACAAAAGTAGTAAATACTTACATTTTAAATTGTAAATGCCCACATGAGATACGAAATTTTGAGCAAACGTTTCTCCCAGCTAGTGGATATTTTGAAGAGGAGATGCATCACAATAGGTGCTTATACATATAATCTTGTAACTCTCAGGCTTTGAAAATGATTGTGTACAACCACATGTTTGGTAATAAGAGCAAAAAGCAGTGGTGTAGGTAGGGAACTGCATGGCAATGCGCACTGCAGACTCGCTCGCTCTGTCACGTCTTAAGGGACATAGGCCTACGTCAAGTCAATAAGAAGGTAACTGAAAGTTAGCAGTCAAATCCTGTTAAGTACTAATAAAAAACATGAATGTAAACATAAATTTCTGTGTATGTGTGTTTAGTTGAAATTCTTTCACAGATTGATTTAGGAAAAAATTAAGTTTGTGGATGGTTGGATTTTTTTATGTTTCTTAGCTTGGTTTTGTTCTTAGCTATGTTTATCAAATTTGGACGGAATTCAAAAAGTTTAACACCAGTAGTTAAAATAGAATGAAATTTTTCTATTGTGTGACAGATAATGAACCATACAGTTGTATGGGTCGCTGCGAAACCATTGACAGTCAGTCGTTTTGAATGGCTAACTACCGGTTAACGTCCAACCATTATTTCCATGGCCACCAGCCCTGCAAAGATGAAAAATTGTAGGGATTAGTGAATTAAATAGAAACAAAAAAGTGGGTAAAATAAATTGCGGGTAAAATGGTTTCAACTGAAGACCAGCATCGGCTGGAAAGCCAACATCATGCTGAGTTGTTACCATTTCGTGACAATATCTCTGTTGCCGTTTTGCTTTTGTTAATTTAAAAATTGTCACGAATAAATGTTTTTCTTTCTAAATTGTAGGTAGGTACATTAGTTGCAAATTGCACCACCTGTTGAAATCTATTCCTTAATTTTTGCTGTTATAAAAGATTGCCTAGAAGAGATCACTCTGAAGCGATAATCCCGCAGATTGCTTGCCTAGTATTTTTTTCTTTATTTACCTTGTGTTTGTAATTTATTTGTTACGATGTGTAGTAAAATTGACGGATCCAAATCATTTCTAATTATTTTCACATTTCATGATCGCAAATACTTAACAGCCAACTGTAGTATGTAGCACAATGGAGTTGTTATTGTTCCAAAGGTTTCCAATTGGAGACCTTACCCTTCTATGGGCGGAATAGGCCAATGACCGGTTGTTTGCCCAACCTCCCTTTTTGGGGAAGCGTGGTCAGCGCTGACCTAAGCAGGTGCGGTCATTGTGAGGTATACCAAATCAGAATACTATATTGAGTTTCTTATTTTCTTCTACTGCATTAGTCTTTCTTTAACCTATCCTTAATTTCCTATTGGTAAATATTTCAGTTAGTTTAGTTTATTTAAATATCCTGATGGTTATAACACAGATTACACTACCAAAACTCTACCCAACACTTGCACATTAAACTAAACGAACATAAAATTATGGAAAGAAGATAAGAAAAGTTCTAGTCAAAAATATTTACAAATAATTTTTTATACATTTTTTACTAACTGTATCCAAACTATACATCCGTACCAAGTTTCAAGTCAATGGCATCCTAGCTCCTCCTGGATCCTGGTTACAGCACCAAAATGAAACTACCAGATTATTGTATTGTTGGATTAACGTAAGTAAATTTGAGCTCAGAACGTGGTCAGAAAATGGTTTGTAAATGAAACCACAACTACCAAATAAACTTATACCAACAAGTTATACAGGGTAATTTTTTATTTAGTGCACAAAATTTTAATATGTGATTCAGTGTCGTTAAAATAACAAATTTCAGGATTTTTCGTTATAATATTAATCACTTATTCTTTTTGTTTTTTATAGTAACTCGACCAATTATGGGATGAATTATACTATGAACAACCCAAATTACAAAATAAAAAAAATCTTGAACAGATAATCGTGATCTATCAACGATACTGAATCTCGTATCAAATTTTGTGCACTAATTAATAAATTACCCTGTATAAAGCGTGTAAAATATATCGTTAATTTTTTATCTTCATGTTTGAAGCAGTTCAAGTTAAGTTAGTTAGTATAGGTTGAGCTAGGGCAGCTAATAAAAAATATAGGTCTTATTCCAATTATATTTTAGACTACTCTCTTCATATTATTATGTTATAGGATACTTGATACGACACGACAATTTCGTATTAAACTTGATGGAAGGAAAAATAGAAGGAAAACGAGAAAAAGAGGCAGAGGAAAGCCAAGATTGACATATATTGACCAGATGAAGGAAAAAATGGGTGTCGTGTTGAATCAGGAAATCAAGCAGCTGACCGACGCTCGTGCCGAGTGGCGATTACTCCACTGTCAATGGCATAGTTCTTAAATTTAAGAAAAAAGTTTTTAAGTTCTTCAGCGGTGCAAAAGATTCCACGTCAAGCGCTTACGTAAACCAAACACTGCGACAGAATTACTTATACAATAATTAGAGCCGCCTCTCAAAAAGGGGCGGCCCATATACGGTCCCACAAATTGTCTGACTAAACATTTTCTATGACATATATGGGGGCGCGAAGTGGTGCACAAATGTACGGCTTGACAAAAGCTGTTAAATGACCGTCATTCTATGACCTCGTGACCGCGCTAAGTTGCCTGTAAATAAATACTAGTGTCATCTAGTTTTGAGAAAAACAAAATGATGTTTAATTTTCTTGAGCCCTAGTTGTTCTAAGGTTCCGTACCTGAAGGGCGACATCATCATCATTCCAGTTTATATATGTCCCAGCAGGGCACAGGCCTTCTCTCAGAATGAGAGGGTATGGGCCGTAGTACCCACTTGGGCCCATTGAAGATTCGGAATTAAAACACACCATTGAATTTCATCGCAGGTCTATGCAGCTCACATGTTTGCCTTCACCTTAAAGATTAGTTATTTCAGTTTGCACATAAATTTCAAAAACTCAAAGATGCGAGCCTTGGTTCGAGCCCACGACACTTTGCTTGAAAGGCCATAGGTCAAACCGCTAGGCTACTATGCCTTTTAATACGGCGGCATAGGTACGTTACAGGTTACAAAATAATGGTTCTCGCGAAAGTAGACGTGGGTTCTAGTTCAGTAATAAAGTACCGTCGGCTAAATAACACGATCGAATCTTCTTCTTGAGGTGCCTTCTCAAGAACACTCCTACCAAAGAAAAAGGGTAGGATTTAACACGCTAGTAAAGAAAAAATATTGCACTCCTTATCAAGGCGTCATAACTGGCTGAATAATAACTTTAATTTCAATGGTAGATGAAAAAAACCCGCTTGTATAATTCTTGTTCCCACGGGAATTCCAGAAAAATTATATACCCTATATCACTCTCGAAACTGAAACGAATCTAATGACACCTCATCCTTCAAAATCCATTGAGCCGTTCGGGCTGCAGGGCGTTCCAAAGAATGATACATACATATATTTAAATACATACGCTCGAAAAACATTACTCTGTGTGAAAATTTTAACTGTCTTCTGACTGTGGTTCAAGAGATATAGACGAAGACGTGTGACAGACGACTGGACAGAGAGGGAACCTTGGTAATATGATCCCGGCCGTAACATTAGGTACAGAATCCTATGAAGTAGTACAGCACTTCTGCAATAACGAATACTGACTTAAACTAAGTTTTGTCTGTAAAATACAAGGTTAATACGAAGGTCTGGGAAAATCCAATACACTTAGCGGCTACTTGGTGAACTCTCGATAAGTTTATAATAAAACTAACCTCACACAAAATACTCGTAGAATCTGTAGTTTCGTTCCTTTTAGTTTGGTTTGATTTGTACTAGCTATGCCTGCGGGTTTCCCGAAATAGTTTTAGAATATTTCTTAAAATAATTTATTGAATCAGGCGTTACTTTGCGGAGGTTCATATCATTGAACTGAAACAATTACTTTGCTCACCCGCTTGTTTGCTTTGCTTTAGTGAGCAAAGTAATAGGGATGTTGACGCTATTAAAAAATAATACGAAGACACGACTCCAGTAAAAAACGCTTTATTTTAGCCGTGAAAACAAATTAAATTCCGCTTAATTGCAAAATTATATTATTTTTTGCTTAAAACAAATAAATAGTTAGTTGATTGAGTTGGCGAACAAGACAAGTGACGTCAGAAGTTGCTATTGCCATTCAAACTCTATGGGAGAATTGTGTTTTTACAGCTCATAAAATGTACGTCAGTTGATTGGTGGTGTCAAAATCCCTATTGTTTCAGTTCTTTTTTTTATTTTCCAAAAAAAATGTAAGTTCCTACTTATAGGGTAGTTTTAAATATGAGCGCGTTAAATCTATAAATTGCAAACGAAATTAAGGTGGAAGCGCACGCTCTAGGCGCGAAATTCAAAATTTTTACAGTTTTTAATTTATTGTGGGTAAACGGTGTAACTGTTTAACTTCTTATGGTATTTGCGCTTGTGAAACAGTGTTCTTTATATCATTGTGTAAAGCTTTTTAAGAATAAAACTATTAGCTTGAAATAAAAGTTGTCAAAGCGTTGAAAGTCCGAATTTCTATGTTTGACAACTTTTATATCAAGCTAACAGTTTTATTCTTATAAAGCTTTACACAATAATATAAAGACCACTGTTTTACAAGCGCAAATACCATAAGAAGTTAAACAGTTACACCTTTTACCCACAATAAATTAAAACCTGTAAAATTTTTGAATTTCGCGCCTTGAGCGTGCCGTTCCACCTTAACACGTCTTCTTGACAGCCATGGTACTTAAACGTTCTTAAAATGTGCCCTCTTTTCTTGTTTAAAGTAAAAATGTTATCCCACGAGAACTCACTACGGGGTATTATGTATCATACGTTTCAATACAGATCTTTGTCCATTTGTGTGCCAAATATCATTTAAATCCGTCCAGCCATTATTGTGTTGTTGACTAACAAACATTAAAACAATCACATATTCAAATACCCAAAAACATTTTTACAAATTTTCTCATTTTATATTAATAGGACGTAGTAGATTTATTTTCTGTTTTGATTACTATTATATGGTCGCATAATGTCGTTGAACATTCGCAATGCATTAAGGTTGAAATGTCAAATGCAACACGTCAAAGCAACATCGTATTTAGCTAGCTCTTATGGTGATAGTTTGCTGTACGATATTCAAACTTAGGTGGGTTGGAAATTAAATCTCTTGACTGTACAAGGTTTGCTTGGTTTAGTGCTTGGACAAATTGTTGTCAATTATTATTGTCCTTTGACTTGATTTCGATCTCATTTATTTTGACTTTGCTATAGGCATCTGTATAATTATATAAAAAAGGCATGTTAGTTTGCCCATTTATAACTCAAGAACGGTTAGACCGATTTCAACAATTTTTATTGTTTTTGGATTCGTCTCCGCTTGGAGTAGCAGAAAGACTATTAAAATGTTGGAAAAATAATGTAATTGAAAGTTTTTTAGCGTCGTTGTATACTTTAAAGAGGGAAAACTTGACTGCATGATTGAAAATTTGTTTATGTCGTGAAGTTACCGGTCGATTGATATTTTTTTGATAAATTCATCATCATCATCATCCCTCATCTCTTCTGTACGCGGATTAGGAACTTGTTTTTTTGTAGTACGTATACTACAAATGCCGCGATTCAGGAGATTAATTTTGTCTGTCTTAAATTTCAAAATGTTGTGAATTGACTATTTAAGCGGCGCGAAGTTCGTTGGGTCAGCTAGTTGTTATAAAAAGCGAAAACAAACAGCGCAAACGCAACATAACTGTACCCGTTTAGGAGCATGCCAAAAAAGTAATTCCCGATGGTCTTACGTTTCGCCGTTACGGCATAAGGCCACCATCCATACAAAGATGGCCGCAGCTAAATAAGTAAACGGAGTAAGTGATTGCTCATGCATCGGGTCCAAAATTATGGTGCTGGTCTCTTAAGGGCGTGCACGTTGTGTCTAGCTTGTCGGGATTCCCTTAGCTTGTCGATCGCTTATGGCGCGTGAACTGGCAGGTGAGAGGGCTTTATTTGGCAATTGGTGCAAGATTCTTGTTTCGGTGTTTGGGAGGTTATAGCACGTGTTGCGGTGTCTTGATACTAAAGTTTCATCATCATCATCTCAGCCAAAAGACGTACACTGCTGAACATAGGGCTCCCCCAAGACATAATATACTTTTCACTTCTCATGCTCTTAAAATGTTACTTTAGTCTCTGCATATCGGGACTAAAGCTCTGTTTTGATCTCTAGGGATTAAAGTAATTTTTTTTTAATTTACTTTGGAAACCCTTACTGCCAATCACGGTGTTTGTGGATGGAGGATTATTGCCATTTTCAGTGACTGGGCATAGACAATTTTAAAGCTTTCCACAGACCGCAGCGCGCTGCGGATGCTCCGAAGCGCTCTGTAGCGCCCTGCGCTTCGGTCTGTGGAAGCCTTTACAGCGTGGAAATACCTAACCTCAAAATGACAACTGTATAAAAATATTTAAAAAAATAATAATTTCGTGAAACACCATGAATAATTACGAATATTAATCTATTAAATTATATTAAAGATGAATTCATTTTATTATGCATACTTAGTCCAATTAGCTATGAAATAATTTTCAAGTTTGAATCTGTTGGCTAAATATGCAAACATTTAAAGCGTCACTCAACAAAAAAAACCGCGGAACAAAATTTAAATTACTATTTGAATTCCGAACAGACGTCCATTGCTCGTATTGATGCTCGCTCTGCTCGGGTGGCTAAATATCTTGTGTCATTATGGCTTGTTTTAGTCCCTTGTTGAACAATTTACTATAAATGTGTGCCCTGCAGTGGGACGGATAGGCTGGGATGGCGATGACATTTTGGAATTTTAAAGGCATAGTTATATCCTGGTCCTTTGGGAATTTTGGGATAAAAATAGACTACGTGCCATTCCAGACTTTCATCTATCCATCTACCTATTTCAACTGAACAAATGCGTAGACCATTTAAAAAGCTGGTCAAGCGCGAGTTGGACGCGCGCATTATTTCAACCTAAAAGAAAACGAAAACTGTTATAGTTATTTGTATAAAAAAAATATTACTTACCGATGATAATGCTTTCTTGTCAAATTTTAGAATTCTATCATTATCATCAGCATCCCAGCCTATGCCCTACAACAGGGGACAGGCCTCCTCTCAGAATGATAGGCCGTGGGCTACGGCCCAAACCACCCACTACGGAACTAAAACAATTACTTTGCTCACCCGCGACCTTACAATAGTTACGTTTATGCAAGAAATGTGTGTTCATGCAGTTCCTCCACCTCCACACTGTAAGAACACACACAAATCACACAAACACAACCATCACCACCACCAAGCTACACTGACGCGTTTCGAACTCAACCAGAGCTCATCTTCAGAGTTACACGAACACACACAAGTCACACAAACACAACCATCACCACCACCAAGCTACACTGACGCGTTTCGAACTCAACCAGAGCCTCTGAAGATGTAACTCTGAAGATGAGCTCTGGTTGAGTTCGAAACGCGTCAGTGTAGCTTGGTGGTGGTGATGGTTGTGTTTGTGTGATTTGTGTGTGTTCGTACAGTGTGGAGGTGGAGGAACTGCATGAACACACATTTCTTGCATAAACGTAACTATTGTAAGGTCGCGGGTGAGCAAAGTAATTGTTTTAGTTCATTAAAATGGACCTCCGCAAAGTAACGCCTGATTCAATACACCCACTACGGTTCACACACACCATTAAATTTCCTTCCAGAGGTGTGACGATGCTTTCCTTCATCGTAAAGCTCATCGTGCATTTCAAATGTAACACACACAAACACATCTTTCTTTATTGAGACTGTAATCCCGTACAACATTGTTATTGAGGCTTTATGACGACAACGGTCACTCGTCATCATCATCATCATCATTTCAGCCGAAGTCCACTGCTGAACATAGGTCTCCCCCAAGGCTCGCCAAACAGATCGGTCCCGCGCCATCCGCATCTAACACGATCCCGCAACCTTAACCAGGTCGTCGCTCCTTCTGTACATCTGTGTTGCTCTGCCTGTCTTGTCGCCTGACCTATCTTCTAATAATATTTTGAATGCAAATGACACTAGTGTCAGTCTGGCAGTAGTCACGTGCGCGCACAGGAACAGCCATCTGCGCCGCGCGTGACCCGGCGCGTGCGCATGTTAGCTTACTTTCCGCGCTTCCGCCGGACGAGCACCGTTCTGCGCCGGTGTAGGCCTATTTCAACTAAAGAAATAAAAGCCTACGTAGAATGTTATAAAGCCGGCCAAGCGTGAGTCAAATTGGCGCATTGTCCCAAAAAAAAACTTCTAATGTTTTAGTAAGTAATATTTTGTTCTCGATCCTCTTGGTTGTGGCAGAATATCAGTGTTTTGCTCCTATGAGCAATGTTGACCACTGAGCCACGGCCCTTTTGCACTACTGCAGCGCATACAGACAATATATAATGTTTTACTTTTAAGTTTGTACTGACATTTGTATTTTTGTAATCTTGATTGTGTGTGCTTGCAGTACCAAATAAACGTCTTTATCTATCTATCTATCTATCTATTTTTGTATGAAAAATAATGTTCTATTACAAACTCAAACTTCAAACTTCTTGCTGTAGATACTTGTGTGGCGATGCTTTCTTGTCAAATTGTAGAATTTCATCATTATCATCATCATGCCAGCCTATTCCCCACTCTAAGCCGCAGGCTTCCTCTCACAATGAGAGCTTGGGCCGTAGGGGAACCCGGCATGAAAGGGACACATATTGAAAGGGACAATTCAAAATAATACACACACACATTTTTAAAGATGCGTAAATAAACAACTAAGAACCGCCGTCGCGACCGCCGTGACGTAGCTCCGGGAAGAAGGGCTACGGATTAGCCCGAAACATGTCGAGTTAAACCGGTTTTAAGACGTGAGTGATCTGTATATTTTCACAGGGTAGTTTCATGTTTAAACTAAGAATTGATTAATGACAATTATTGTGTTTCATTTCAATAGTTTAAATAATAAACGAAGTCTTCCTAAATTCTTCCTATATTTGAATTGTCCCTTTCAATAGGTACGTGTCCCTTTCATGCGACCTCTCGCCTAGTTCCGACGCGCACCCAGTGTGGATTGGGAACTTCACGCACACCATTGTATTTCCTTGCAGGTGTGACGATGTTTTCCTTCACCCTAAAGCTCATCGTAAATTTAAATGTACCTAACACATGCCTTTATCTTTCAAAATTTAATCTAATCCCATACAGTGCAATATGATAGTTTTTGGAATCGGTTACCAACCTTTGGCTCTTAAGCAAATTCCCTCGTTCAGGGAAGACTTGAAGAAGATGTACAAGAGTCTTTAAAATATTGGGAGCACTGTTTATTTATTGTACGTATTATGCAAATATATCTTGTCTGTAATAGTATATTTTACAATGAGTGAGTGAGTTGTTCTATTAGTTTGTGTATTGTATTTATTAAATAATTGTATCGTGTAGGTTTTCTCACGACGTTTTCTTTCACTGTAAAACTCATGATTTTCAAATATGATTTCGCATATGAATTTTGAACCCACAATGCTTGAGAGGCCGTAAGTCACAATCACTAGGCTACCACAACGTGGCATGTCTTGACTTGATTCTATCATTATCATCATTTCAGCCAAAAGACGGCCACTGCTGAACATAAACCTCCCAATGCTCGCCAAACAGGTTGGTCCTGCGCCGGCGCTGGTAGCCGGATCGCTTACGGGAATTCTTCGCACCCCCTGCCCTGCCATTACCTAGGCCGCTACCATGGCCTGGAATAGCGGGGCCGCCGAGGACTACGGGCCGTTTCTTCCTCAACTTAGCCATTACTTTACCATATTTCACCATATTTGCCATAGTCGCCACGCTTGGCAGACAGGTTGGCAACCGCATTGGGGTACCTAGTTTTACGACATACCTCGGTCCGATTTGATATAAATGGATTCCATATCTCAGGGCCTACGCTAGCTGACGCGGACGCCCGCCGCGTGCGCCCGCTCGCGGGTCTAAAATGTACCGAAAATCCGTCGCACGCGCCCGCGCCACTTAGCGCTGTTCATACAATTTCTTGTTAGACGCGCGCACGACGGACGTCCGTTCCGGGTAATCCGCCTCAGCTAGCGTAGGCCCTCACACTCTTCCACTATGTAACATATATAAGGAAGCTTTTACTTTATTAAACAGTATTTACTCGACTCTAGTAGTTTCAATACTTCAACATCACAAAAAAAATTGTCAGTAGGTACAATTTAAACTAACCCTCAGATTGGCAAGGCCATTGTTATGCAACCTGCGGATCTAACTGTCCACGTCCTTCCTGCGCCGGATGCGTAAATAAAACGGCGCGTGCGACGGTAAGCGTGTCAATGATCAACTTAGAAAGTCCCAACTAATGGGGCTTTCTCTAATTAATCATTTTTTTTTAACATAGGTCATTACATTGAACCTAGTTCTTTTAAACAAGAACTTTCTTTATTTTAATAATTTGGATTTAAGTTCCATTACAGACTGACAGTACGTATCGTTGACATCGAGGCGACGCGACCCATGCAGCGCTGTTTTTTAACCCCCCACACAAAAAGAGGGATGTTATTATAAGTTTTATCGCTATGTGTGTGTGTATCTCTGTCTGTGGCATCATAGCTCTTATACGGGTGAACCGATTTGGATGCGGTTTTTTATTTGAAAGCAGATTTTTTGGCGATGGTTCTTAGACATGTTTCATCAAAATTAGTTCAGCTGTTTCAAAGTTATCAGCTCTTTTGTTAGCGGAAGAGATCCTAGACGCAGAATGGGCGTTTACTTTATTTTCAAAATATGTGTGACCAAATAGCGTCGGGGATCAGCCAAGACGCTCAATATTCTACAGTACTGCCAGGTGCGAACTTAAAGATTAATTCTGTGTGTTAACAAAAGAAAAGACAAAAATATGCAACTAAAAAAGGGATCTTTCTTGCTCCGAATCTGAATTTAAATGACTGTTGGGTTTTCCCCAATACGGTAGGACATGAGTGCATTTAAAAATCAAGTGCTCTGTTTCTTACAAGATCGGGGACGCACCAACAGTCCCTATAGTGCTGTAGGTAGCCATAGGCGGCCGCAATCACTTACCATCACGTGAACCGCATACTCGTATTTAGCATAAAAAACTTGATACCAGCGCGTTCTTATAAAAAAGGATCTTGACAGACGGACAAAAATGCTCCTTATTCCACGGTCTACTAAGATTTCCGAAATTCGTATAGTGCTGTCTCTTCCACTCTTCTGCTTAATGATATTAGCGCGAATGAAATGGCACGACAAGAAATTCAAAAATCGAATTTTGTAGTATAAGGGCAGAGGCTCATAGCCGCACGCGCGTCCTCACTCCATCATAAATAACAGACGATGCTCAGACGCGGTTTTTATTGACACATTTCAGCGTTCGGCTCGATCGGCCGCTGAACTCATCCAGGCCAATTCCATTTTCGAACTTCGTGTATTGCCATTTCATTCACGCTAATAGTATTCAGTAAAAGAGCGAAAGCGATGGCACGATATGAACTTCGAGTTTCGTAGTAGCCCCCCAGCAGCATTATGGCGAGGCCGTACCGCCCCAAAAAAGCTAAGGACAGTCTGACTAGTCGGAGGACATTCCACGTTGCAGGTCGCGATGCCAACGAATTGTTGGTGCGTAAAAGAAGGTTCATGAACTGGAATCATACAGAAGAGCATTGAAACAGTTCGAGGAGGCCTTTACCCAGAATGGGGCCCTTTTAAAAATTTATTAAATCTTATATCTGTATTTTTTAAGTGCATGAAAAAAATAATATTTTCTACGGATATCCGTTTTAAAATTTAAATGAAGACCGGGTACGTATCAAAATATATAAAGTTTAAAATTAATAATGGACGAAATACACAATGGTCATTTGATATAATGCAATTTTCTTGGAAATTCTCAACTTTACAAAATTTTCATAAAATAAACCTAACCTAACCTAATCCAATCTATAGATTACACGATTAAAAAATTTCGTTTTATCAATAGTTTCATAGAAAAAATTAGTATATATTATGACCATTATGTATTTCGACCATTATTCGTTTTAAACTTTATATATTTTGATACGTTCCCATGAAGACCTAGATCTATTTTTTGGGGATTCCATGGGAATAAAAACCAAATTTAAATTCAAATATTTTTTATTTTGAACTTTAAATCCATAGAGTTAGGTGCTACAATAACTTATCTAATCTATCTATCTAATCTAATATATCTAATACCTTTAAACGAGCAATTCTTGTATAAGTATACTTATATATATAATCAGGATCTCGGAAGCTGCTCCAACGATTTCGATGAAATTTGGTATGTGCGGGTTTTCGGGGATGAAAAATTGATCTAGCTTGGTCTTATCTCTGGGAAAACGCTTGGTACCGTGTTTCAGCCCGAGCGGAACTCGGTCACCCAGGTACTATATCTTAATGTTAGTAAGTACTACAATTAATTAGACAAAACAAGACATTTAAAACTTTCGCTGCGGTACAGCGGCAGGAGCATGTAGTTGCACGTACCGCAGAGCAAGAGCGAGTCCCAACGCTGGGCCAGCGTACTTAGGATGCTGTTCGAACTTCCTCGGCTGCGAATAAATATATTTGGTAACTGATAGAACATAAGAAACATTAAAACTAAATAACCTTTATGTACAATCAATAAAGAAAAGTAAAATAGAAACTGAACATAAAACAGAAAAAAATTACAAGCAAAATTTTAAAAAATCTCGTCTTCTTCAGCCCATAGCCACCCAATGCTGAGTGTAGGCATCCTGCATTGCTCGCCACTCATCTCGGTCCAGTGCTCTCCTCATCCAGCACCTTCCCGCCACTTTGACCAGGTCGTCAGTCCACCTCATCTCCTGTCTGCCAACGTTTCTCCGCCCGGTTCTGGGTCTCCACTCCATCACAGCCTTCCCCCATCTTCCATCACTCCTGCGACATATGTGTCCAGTCCACTTCCACTTTCTTTGGGTGATTACCTTGGCTATATCGGTGAGCCTTGTTCGTCTCCGGATCTCCGTATTTCGGAATCTGTCCCGGAGAGATATGCCCAACATCGCCCGCTCCATCGCCCTTTGCGTGACTTGCAGCTTGTGTATGACCTTCTGCGTGAGCGTCCAAGTTTCGGCTCCATATGTCAGCACCGGGAGGATACACTGTTCGAAGCATCTGCGCTTGAGATTAAGAGGTATGTCCCCTCTGAGCACGTCGGACAATTTACCAAATGCTGCCCAGCCTAAGCGAATTCGGTGCTGAATTTCCAGGTCTTGTCCGCTCTAAAAAAATCTCGTATTTCAATTCAATTGCCAGATTTAATGGCTTACGAGAATACAGTCTTTAAAAAATCTACCCAAGTAGACTTAAAATTTTCATTTTAATGAAAATAATGCGCATATTCTTTTCCTATTCTCCTGTTTTTACCGTCTTTGTTTTACTGGAGCTCTAATCAACTCATTTTGTTTCTGAAATGAACACGAACCTATTAACTATTAAACGAAACTAAACGAACCGCATCGTGTCAGTGGCGCCGCATCTCATTTTCTTATTTTTTGCTGACTGTACTTCGGTGGCGGGGCGTGAACATTTTTGCAAGTAAAGCCGGCGCAAAAACCTAAAAACCCCATTTATCCTCTTCATGAATTACAGTAATGGAAGAGAAACGTTTGGTAACTTTGAAAGTTTATATATTTCATGCTAAATACAAAGTGAAACATGGATGCACAGAAAAAACTCCAGAAAAAAACCAGCGCTGGGAATCGAACCCAGGTCCTCAGCATTCCGTGCCGCGTGCTAAACCCCTACACCACCACTACCGACCGACCGTAAAGACCGTAAGTGCCTAAGCACACGGCGTTTTTTTAACGCGCCGTCGACGCGCGTTTGTATCGATACAAACGCGATACGCACGCGGGTTATTTAAAAAACCCCGTGTGCTAGGGGCCACAAGACTGTTCTAATGGCATGAAAAATGCGCTGTAAAGGCGCGTTCCTAAAACGCGCGTCGAAGGCGCGTTGAAAAAAAACGCCGTGTGCTTAGGCCCTAAAAGTAAAAAAATGGACTTAAAAAAATAAAAATACAAAATGATACCTTCATCAAACTTGTTTTCGAAATGAACTAAAACAATTACTTTGCTCACCCGCGACCTTACAATAGTTACGTTTATGCAAAAAATGTGTGTTCATGCAGGTTGTAAGGTCGCGGGTGAGCAAAGTAATTGTTTTAGTTCATTAATATGGACCTCCGCAATGTAACGCCTGATTCAATAAATTGTTTTCGAAAGTTTAGTCAACCCGGTGGGAATCGGGTTGTTAGTACCCTTCGCCATTGCTGTACTTGCTTTGCGATTTAAACTAACTTCTATATATCTATATCTATATACATATATAAAAGGCAAAGGAGACTGATCTGTCAACATACAACTCAAACCTCTGAATAGATTGTGGGGAAATTTGGCACATGGATAGCTATTATATATGACGTAGCCATCCAGTTAGAAAGGATTTCTCAAAATTTACCCCCCTGAACGATTAAAAGGGGGTCCAAAGTTTGTATGGAGAAACAAGATTAGATTGACTTTTTCGTAGAAGAACTTCTGTAAATAATTAAGTAAATATGTGTGTAGTTGACTGGGGCCTTAAGGGCTTAAAATGGACCTTAAGGGTCTGCTGAGTCTATGCTACATAAATCAAATACGTATGCACTGTTTAATAGCTGTAATGAGACTCCAAAACCAACTTGACAAGCAAATAAAAAACAAGATAGGAAGGATTCTAAAACAAAAGCGTTCAAAATTGGTAAAAAAAGTATAAAAACATAAATTCATATCAAAAAGGTTGTGCCTGCGGCAAAATGTGTATTGACTTTTTCAAAATTTAACGCGAGCGAAGGCGCGACCAACAGCTAGTATAAAATAATCGTATCAAGTTTTAAATCTAACACCTTTGGTAGCCTAGTGGATCGATTTATTTCCTAGGGAATCGTAGTTAGGTTCAAATCCGCCGCACGGAATTTTTCAAAATTCAATTGCGAAATTACCACGAGCATTACGGTGAAGGAAAAGATCGCGAGGAAACCGCACACACATGTGAAGCAATTCAATGCGTATGTGAAGTTCCCAATCCATACTGGGTCCTTGTGGGATCTACAGCCCAAGGTGTCTCATGCTGTGAGGAGGCCTGCAGTGCAATGTATGTGGGCTGGAATGATGATGATGATGATGAGAAATTAAAACCTCAATTATTGTTTTTGTAAAGCAAAATACATTGTAGGTTGATGATTTTTCAGAAGGTGCGCATTTATGTATCAGTAAGAAATATGTTGATACTTACCTCTAATAGCACTCTACATAATACATGACTTGAATGTATTAACGTGCAATTACACTATAAAAACTAAACTGCTACATTGTCCTTACTAATTGATACATATATCAATATGTATAACGATATACCAGGAAGGGACCACAGAAAAATAAATTGCTTTTATCTACACCCATACAGTAAATCCTCCATTATGCGTTCAAAAACCACAGATGATGACCAGCATTATGACATTGGATTCTATTATGAACACGGCAGTATCGTAATGGTCATTACGATACAGAAAACTGTAACATAATGAGATTTCACAAAGGGCTCTCACACTCAGGCCTACCGAATATAGAGAAAAAAGTTTCATAAAAATCGGTCAAGCCGTCTTAGAGGAGTTCTATAACAAACACCGTGACACGAGATTTTTATATATTAGAAGACTATAGCTGTTGCCCGCGACTCCATCCGCGATGACAGAGGTAGGTATAAAAACCGGCCAAGTGCGAGTCGGACTCGCGCACGAAGGGTTCCGTACAATTATCTATAAAAAATCACGTTTGTTGTATGGGAGCCCCCTTAAATATTTTTTTTATTTTAATTTAATGATTTATTTTTAAAGTCAATATATAAGTAAATATTCTGTGAATATTTCAAGTGTTGCCGTTATCAATATCGAGCAAAAACGAGCAAAAAAATCATGTTTGTTGTATGGGAGCCCCCTTAAATATTTATTTAATTCCATTTTTAGTATTTATTGTTATAGTGGCAACCGAAATACATCATCTGTGAAAATTTCAACTCTCTAGCTATCACGGTTCCCGAGATACAGCCCGGTGACAGACGGACGGACGGACGGACGGACAGCGGAGCCTCAGCAATAGGGTTTCCGTTTTTACCCTTTGGGTACGGAACCCTAAAAAATAACCTACGACCTATTCTCAGACCTACCGAATACAGAGAAAATTTTAACCAGCTGTTGCCTGTAACTCCACCTGCGAAGAATTAGTTTCGCTATCCCGCAGGAACTAGATATTAAATTTTCCGGGATAAACGTATATATCAGGATATTATGTTAATCCAGGTTATAAACTATCAGTGTGCCAAATTTCATCACAGAAACGAGTCATTTTCAAAAAAAATTGTACACTTTTAAAATATTTCACTAAAACAAAACCTAATTGATTCCTTTGTGTAACACAAAGGAAGCGATCGTGATTTTGTTTTCATTTAGCCTTTAACTATGTACATTTTTTTTGTAAACGACCATTTCAAACATCCACACATCCATCCATACAAACATTCACCTTTACATAATATTAGTGAGATTAATTATTTATTATGTTATTATTATTATAGATCAGCCTCACACTTTTTTTTTGCTTTGGGCGGAGCAAATAGCGTAAAACTATTTTACTCATTCCAAAACAAAAACATTATCCTTCAAAACTGTCAATTTTCAACACGTGTACGTTTGTACATGTATGTATGCCTTTATACGGTCGTGTATGTGTACGTTTGTCAAATTGTTTGTTTTTAATTTTCAGGGTTCCATAGTTCTACGAGGAATCCTAATTTTCGCCAGGTCATCATTTCCTAAAGGTTAGATGCTATTAATGATAACATGCTGCAATTTTGCATAGATATGTATACATATTAGTCATGAGGACGGAGTAGTAAAAGTTTAAGATAGTACCGCCCTTACTTATAATGTGGTATTTTTCTTTCGTCTAATGACACAATACAATTTTAAAAACATGTTTACTAAGACCATTTAATGATTTAGGAATCCGTTTGTAAAATATTAAGCGTTAAAATGCAAATTTTTGGTAGTTTTTTTTTGGTAGAGGGCCTAACAAGCTTAACCGTTAGTTTGAAAAATCTGAAAAATTCTGAATAGTAGTATGTACAACGAATTTAAAAGAAAAACTATCACAGCTTACATAGTAGACTTTACAAGTTAACGAGTATCAGATGATGAAAACGTAATATTGAATTTTTGCGACACATTACGGAACTCTACACTATGCGTTCCGCAGCATGCACTTGGCCAGTTTTGTACAATAAAGAGTTAACATACGTACATGCATATCTCTAGCCATTATAATTGGCGCATCACAGCAAGGCGGAGACGGGAGGCGTGTTTACCAATTACATATTTATTCCTGTTAACATCAAGATTCAGATCACATCATCCACACACGGTTTTTCAGGAGCCAAAGAGGAATCTCCCCTGAGTTCTTGTGATCGCATTAAAATTTTATAGGATCGTAGTTTTTGTGCGGACATTGTATGGGGACAGTGCACAGAGTAGTCACAGTAGCCACCACCACAGTACCACCCAGTGGCCTCCTGCAATGAACGGTGCAATAACCGATCCTGCGGTGACCGGCTAAGAATGAAGAAGTGTTCCTGGCACTTTGAAGTGCCAACTCGGCACTTACGGAAACACATCCATCCTTAGAGCATTTAGCTCTTGCACTCCACTCTAGGCGGCCAACAAAGGCAAACTAGAGGCCGGGTGGGTGTGTAACTGTGCGTGAGTGTGTGTATAAGCGCAGGCCTTTGGTACTATACAGGGTTATTTGTAATTCACTAGCATCCTTTTAACCCTAAACTCCTACCACTTCAACAAATGTTTTTGTTATACGACTTTTTAAAATGGAGTACATTTTTTTTCCATACACGGCTCAGAGTATCGTAAAAATACAGGTAATCTCAAATTTTCAAAACGTTATTACACCAAAAATATAAGTTATGACAAAAGTCGTAAAACAAAAAAGATTTGTTTAAGTGGTAGGAGTTTAGGGTTTAAAGGATGCTAGTGAATTACAAATAACCCATAATATAAATGAGATAGGCACAATAATGGAGGTCTTATCCCTTAATACACAATAAAATGTGCTAGTGGACAGTCCTTCACAGTTGCCAAACTATTGCCCAGTAGGAGGTGACAATGAATGGGCTGTTATTATTATTAGGTGTGGGTACGTTAGGGTGAAGCCAGACGAGCGTAATTTTGTGAGTCGTGAGCGGCAGAATTTCGGTCGCGCCATACAATATGCTGGTCATCACGTGACACTCACTCACTCGGCTGTTGCCGATGTATGGCGCAACCGAATTTCTGCCGCTCACGACTCACAAAATGACGCTCGTCTGGCTTCACCCTTGCAGTGAAATCTGAGCTTAAAGATGCTGTGCTTTATAGTCTGTGTACTATGCCTCTCAGCAAACTCTCGTAATTGTAATTAACATAGGCCTTCCCGTAATAACCGCGCCGTGGCACATGGCAGGGCCCGGTTTTTACGCCGTACGCCGTACGCTGAATATCATAAGCGAGGCGTACGCGCACAGGGCCGCATTTTTCGAGTGCGGTGATGTGTTTTTGTTTTTACTACGGTATCGGAAGTGGGGGTTCAAGTGTGGAGTATTATAGTGGTTTTTTAATGATATCTTTACTTGGGGATTTCGGGGATTCCGTCTTCTTTCTTTTGTTTCTTTCTTCTTTAAATATTTTTTTTTTGCATTTTTTTCTTTATTGAAGTAACGTAACGAATGAACGTAACGAACCTGATAACAATTTATCTAGTGAAAATTCGAATAAAAAATAAATACTTCTTTCAGGCAAGACGCTGATTGTATAAAATAAAAAATCAATAAATTTACTTATGACATCATGTATTTACCGACAAATGATGAAATCTACACAAGAACTAAAATCACCGATATAGCTCGAAGAATTGCCATACTCAAGTGGCAGTGGGCAGGGCACATCGCAGAACTGATAACCAATGGGGGCCACAAGGTTCTCGAATGACGTCCACGGACCGGGAGATGCAGTGTAGATAGGCCACCAACAAGATGGAACGACGACTTGATTAAGGTTGCGGAAAGCGTTGGATGTGGATGGCGCAGGACCGGCCTGTTTGGCAAACCTTGGGAATGTTGTTTTTTTTTTGTAAATGTGTATTTGTTTTAAATTTATTCTTAAAAGAAAGAAAGACAAAAAGAAAATGTTTATTCGTGATAACATGAAAAAATAAAATAAGACAAGAATAAAATAAAAAATCCGCATTTTATGTCATAAAATACTTGTTTTTTAAATCTACTTGCACTTTTTTCCCTGTGCCATTTTCCCACTATTAACACGGCCAGAAAATTACTACAGACTTGGTGTACCATTTAGCTTTATAATTGGATGTTATTGGAAACAATCTTCATACACACAATATCAACCACACGGGTTGTTTTCATCCGCCCTGTCATAGAAGCAGTATTAATATTGTGACGATTTGGCGTGCCTTAACCAAAACGCCCCGTGTGGTTCGTTGGAATCCAAGAAGATACCGCAATACTACGAGTGAGGTTTATTGGTTGCGTAAACCAAATCGATTGGTGTAAAGGGGATCGAATATCGGAAGATTTAGTAAGCAAAATAAACAAATAATAATATAATAAAGTAATAACAGCCGTAACTAGTAATGCAGTCGTCGTGGCTTAGTGGTTTGTCCTATTTCCTCTCAAGCAGAGGATTATGGGTCCGAGTCCAGACCTCTGAGTTTTTTTTTAATTTCTGTGCGAAATTATTTTATATTTGAAATTTACCATGAGGTTTACGGTGAAGGAAAATATCATGAGGAAAACTGTACCTGAGAAGAAATTCAATGTTGTGTTTGAAGTTCCCCATCCGCACTGGGCCCGCGCGGGAACTATGGCCCAAGCCCTTCCATTTTGAGAGGAGGCCTGCGCTGAGATGATGATGATAATAAATTATGGGACGTTTGGTACTAATTGACCTAGTCCCAAACTAAGCAAAGCTTGCGCTACGGGCACTATAAAACAGAGAAACTTACTTATTTGTATAAAATAGGTACATGCCTAATAATACATATTAAACAACCAAAACTCGAGCTCAACTAATATTCGCATCCGACCAGGGATCGAACCCGGGACCTCAAGCGCAGAATAAGTTATATGTAACCAGTAATCCAACTTCATACTAGAGCGCCCGAATCGACGCAGGCACTCAGCCAAGCGTCTTCACGGCCGCTAACCAATCTTCACCAGACAAAACAATGCAGTTCCCACGCCGCGCGCGTGTAAGACGCTTGGCTGTGTGCGTGCGTCGATTCGGGCGCTCTAGTATGAAGTTGGATTACTGGTTACATATTACTTATTCTGTGCCTCAAGCTTCGTAGATAGGTTCTCTAACCACTCGGCCATCCGGTCGTAATGTCGATCTAAGTACGCTAGCGAGCGTTTCCTCTGTTCATTGCGCGGCCGAGACGCTCGCCAAACAGTGATTATCTGGCGGCACACGCAATGAACTGATAAAACGCTCGCCGCTGCCGTCGGTCGCGCAAAAACGCGGCCGTGCTGTCACACAACGACCTATGTAGAGAGTTTGGAGTTTCTTTGCGCGATAGAATTCGGAATACGGAAATCCGCTGAAGAACTCAAGTCACCGACGTTTCTCGAAGAATATGCAAGTTGAAGTGGCCTATATAATACATCCCACTGCAGGGCACATTTCTCAGAATAAGAGGGTTTGAGCCGTAGCCCCCACGCGGACCCAGTACGGATGGGGAAGTTCACACACACCACTTCATTTCTCGTACACTGTAAAGCTCATGTTAAGTTACAAATGTAATTTTGCACGTATTCCGATAAATTTAGGGGCGCGAGCCTGGGTTTGAACCCACGACCTAGCTTGAGAGGCTATTGATTAAACCGGCAGGCTACTAACCTAACCAACCCCAAAGTATAACCAAGTGTGTGTGTTACCTAAAAAAAAATAATTATGCAGTGCAATTTCAGTTGTTAGGGCTATCTGCTGTTTCCTACGTATGTGCTTGGGAAGTCCTTAATCTATTTTCAGTATTTATTTATAATTAAATAGAAACATATATAGATATCTCTAATGCCGTCTCACTTTTTTTGTACGATTGAACTGAGATAGCATCACAGATAAATTAAACAGACGTTTTTAAAAAAATAGGATAGTTTTTTTTTAATTGCACTGTAAAAATTAATTTGCTCACCTTGCTTGTGATTGGTCGCGGGTGAGCAAAGTAATTGTTTCAGTTCATTAATATGGACCTCCGCAAACTAACGCCTGATTCGATACATTTTAAAAAAATTGCGTCATTGCGTTACCCTTCTTGGATTTTTTATCTGCTACAACCCTCTCTAAGCTTTTGCGTATGCCACAGACCGCTACGGCGTTCGATTTTTTATTATTTTTTTATTCCTTTTTTGAACAACCGTGTCGCCAGTCGTATCTTATAAAGGAGTTTACAACTGGCCAGTACGCACGGTTTTTGCCCAGCAACCAACACGATCGGTACGTCTCGTAAGTTACCTTTTTTTAAGATCCCGTCGCGTCCATATAAAGAAAGCCAGGATTCCCGAGTTGACAGACTCTATTACTATCGATTGTATTGATAGTATCGGTTCTATCGATTGCCAGAGTGACGGCAGGTCTCACGTCGGTTTGAGATATTTTAATTATGATTTATGACTGGAGATTGTGACCGAACTTGAATGTCTACTAAACACGACTAACTGCAAAGTCAAGTTGATTTTTTCCATAACTGGTAATATATTTTACAAAAAGATATTAATGTTACCTACTAGCTTTGCCTCTGGTTTCTTCCGCGCAAAATTCAAATTTGTGGTGAAGAATTCAAATAAGTACTGAAAGTAAAACCGGCCAAGAGCGTGTCAGACACTCCCAGGATGGGGTTCCGCAGCAGTTACGAAAAAATCCTTGCATATCTTATTAATTTTCATCATCATCATCATCATTTCAGCCGTAGGACGTCCACTGCTGGACATAGGCCTCCCTCATTGATGCCCAATCATTACGATTGGAAGCGATTTGCATCCACCCTGAACCTGCGGCCCTCACCAAATCGTCCGTCCATCTCGTTGGTGGACGTCCCACGCTGCGCTTGCCGTGGTCTACATTCCAGAACTTTTGGGCCCCAACGGCCATCTGTTTTGCGTGCTATATGGCCTGCCCATTGCCATTTCAACGAGCTAATCCGTCCATCTGTCTTATTAATTTTAGTATTAAGTAATTATATCTACTTACTTAGTATATTCCGTATTAAACAAGTAATATTTTTCCAAGGATTTTGTATTTTGTACGGAATTTCCCAAGTACCCAAATATATTATATTTTAGAGGTCAGGCTGCTATTTACTCTTAAAGTACTAATAATTCTCAAGAAAAGTTACTTAGCCGTAATAGTTTTCCTTGTTAATTTGATATATACACTCCCAGCATGGATTTTCTCGAAATTTTCAAACGAACAGTTTTCTTTTTAAAAGGATAGATAGGATAGGGGGAACGCTCGACTTTAATTAATTATAAATTAATTAATTATTAATTTGCACTTCAAAGATGAATATTTTGCAAACGAATCATTGTATCGCGAAAAAGCGACCTAGTTTTACGTTGAAGTATTCGGGTTTCAAAATAACGCCTTAACGCAGCCTACAATTCATAGATGGCGTGCGAAAAAAAGAAAAAAATGTGCTTTAAGGCGAGGTTCTTGAAGCGCGCCACGTTAATTTACACCCCGCACCCCGCCCGCGCAAAAGCTACGATCGCCGCGCGCGCCGTGAACTCGCCGACGGAGGTCACGCTTGCCAGCAACAGTGTAATATAATTTACAGTAGTGTAAGTTGCGACCGAGACCAAAATCACGCTGTAATTTAAATGTTTAGGTGCAATTACTTAGATTACTTTTGTGTTATAAATGTAAAATATGAAACGTTTTCGAAGTGGATACTTCTTTGTCCGCAGCTTGTACAGTTCCAGAATTTCAGTTAGATACAAAACTAAACTATATATGGCGCTAAAATACAAATAACGGTAGTTGTCGGTCATTCTTCACGGATCAAGTGGTCAAAAATATGTATACACTCGCAGGAGCCTCGTAAGCCATATGACACCATACTTCTCACGCTCCCACACACTACAAAAATTGCTAAAAGTGGCACTGTCTCGGTAGTCAGCGGTCTAAGTCAATATTGTAAAAACCGAATTTGAGATTTATGAAAAATGAGCATATACATAGTGGTCGGCAGTTAAGAAGTAAATCCTGACACCTGTCATTTCCATATTGTTTATAACCTAAAAGTCACTGAGATTATAAACTTTAGGATAATGATAGGTGTCAGGAGTCCACAATATTAAATTTCAAAATCGATGTCATTTTCGTAATTAACGTCCCAAAAAAAAACATAAAAACTACACCCATATTGATATTTAGATATTTCAACCCCTCGCACCCCACCGGGGGAGATAGTATTTCACGTCCGCCACGTTGGATTTTAAAATTGTTGTTGTTTTCGTAACCAGCGCGACCCGATAAGATCCCTAAACCATAGAAACAATACCCATGTTGATTTCCAGACCTTGTCCCTTATGTTGGTCTTGTGACCTCTTTTAGGGGTTGAATTCCCAAAAAACCTGAAACACGTGTTTATTCATTTATACTTTACTTAGTACTCCTGAAAAATTTCGAATAAAATAGTCTAACTAATCTTGTTTCCCCATATAAACTTCGGACCCCCGTCTCACCCACTTAAGTTGTGAATTTTGAAAAATCCTTTCTTAGTGCACCTCTAGACCTTATAAGGAACCTTTTGGCAATTTGGAATCTCTAGACCCAGCCGTTTGGGCTGTGCGTTGATATTTCAGTCATTTAGTTAGTTAGTTTCTTCTTTTATACACGATGATTTTTAATCGGTGATCAGGAACCAATTTTTCTAGATCAGTATTCGATGGCGACCCCGTTTAAGTGGCATGGTTTAGTCTATGAGACTGAAACCTCTTTGACAAGTCAGTTTCTTTAACAAACTTTGACGTGAGACCTGTCAAATTTCCCGCCAAAGCGATGACACTTGACGGAACTACTTAACTAAAACAAATGTAGGATGACCATGCATTCGGTGGATGGAAGAAGTTTTAACATTTTTTTTTATTTATTAATTAACCAGAGACCTCATTGCTTTAAGATCTCATCTATTAAATTCCATTTTGTCTAGGGATCACGATTTTTCAACTCCTGATCACCGATTAAAAATCATCGTGTATATTTAGATGTGTGAAACAGTCATCTTTGTCACCTTCATGCTGAAATAATAAGAATTATCATTTCGGCGATTGCAGCGGTAACATTAGTAAACTTTGTACTGTGGCAATTTTGTCAATAATTGCGAATTTATATTACAGGCACTTGTAAAAAATTTGATAGACCCGTACCACAGAGTAAAAATGTAACCAGTTATTCAACTTCATACTAGAGAGCCCGAATCGACGCACGCACACAGCCAAGCGTCATAGACGGCGAACCGCGTGGGACTGCAGCATTGTTTTGTATTCCGAAGATTACTTAGCGGCCGTGTAATACGCTTGGCTGTATGCGTGCGTCGATTCGGGCGCTCTAGTATGAAGTTGAATAACTGGTTACATTTTTACTCTGTGCCCGTACTGTTTTTCTTTGTACACTGTGTACTGTGTATAGTTGCGTGGATGGGCGTTTCTTTTTGTGTGTGGCGGTTACATTGAATAGTGGTAAATAACAGAAATAAATGATGATACTACTACCCACATTAAGGATATTTAGTCGTAATGTGGAGCGCTTCAAAAATTGGCAAGCGTCCGACCTCCAACACGTTCCGCTCGGGACTGAGCGGCGGGCTGGCAGCGGGGCGCCAGTAAATCGTGCCGTGAACTTCGTTAATATTGGCTTAAAAATTATATATTTTACAAAATTAACAAAATTAAACCCGACGGACATTACATCATTACAGACGTTTATTTTGATGTGACTTTCAATACATCAAGTAGTATAATATTGAAATGAAATGAGTTTAAAGGTACAAAATAGGGGTATGTTTGGATTTTTTTTCTATCGAGCGAAGTTTGTCCAATTATGTAACGAGTGCCCGACGTACTTACAGAAAGGTCTCAAAAGCAACATATATTTTTTTCACGTGTTTAATCATTACCGTTTCTAAATAAAATGAAATTAAAAATTACGTTTCTTAGAGGTACCTCGCCTTAAAAATGTTACCATAAATTTTTTTAGGCAAAACTATCAAATTTCTATCACGGGCAAAACCACGGGTTATAACTAGTATATGTAAATAAGTCACCTTAAAAAAGGAAAAAACATTTCTCATTAAAATGTGCTTTAAATTGGGCTTCAGTAAATGTTGTGTGATGGATCACACATCATTCAATAGCTAGCCTTATTTGTAGGTAAAAAAACCATCCTACGACTTAAGGTTAGTATGGTGCGTTGCGTAGTGTAAAATTTATAGTCAATAATTTCAGAGTTTCCACCCGTGATTTCTACATGAAAGGTCGCGCATGCGCGGCACGGCGCGCGCCTAAAGCGGAGCGGACGCTCGGTTTAGGCGGCAGCGTGCGCGCGCATACTAATGAGAGGGTGGACTTAATACTGGGAAATGAGGGACAGTCCTATGTCAAAGTGTGTCACAACGCATAATGTTTAAAAAGACTAATGAACACAAGACATAGTGGTCATTTGACATAATATGTTTTTGTTGATATTATCAAATAAACGATCTCCTCGTCTTGACCTACAACGTCCCATTCCGGGCTTAGTCACCCTGGGACCTCCTGGGACGTACTTCACATACGCCATTGAATTTCTTAGGTTTGTTTAGATTTAGAGGTTTTCCTACATCGTAAAGTTCATGGTAAATTCCAAATGTAATTCTGCACAGCTTTCCGAAAAGTCCAGTCACTTGAGGAGAAATAGAGGGCTACATTTACTCAAAGATTCTCTGCTAGATCGAATCAGTAATAACAATTGCCAAATTCAAGTGGCAGTGGATCACATTGCTCGTAGAAATAATGACCGTTTAGGCCAATCAATTTTTGAATGGCGCCAGGTCCCGGACAGTGCAGTGTGGGTAGGCACAAGGTGGAATGATGACCTGGTAAAAGTTGCAGGAGCTTAGCCAGTTATAACGGCGTTCTTTGGCGGAGTTATATGCCTAACAGAAGACGTCCGGCCGCTTTGTTTCTTTTTCACATGTTTTTTGACAAATCATTTAAATTTTGTACGTATTTTTCACTATTTGATGTCATGATCAAATTTTTTCCCAAATTCATGGTCACCGCTGACATTGATGACGTCTGAAGCCAAATTAAGCAGGTGGCATTAAAATAATGTGCCCATAATGACGATCATTGGCAAAATCATCAGGTACTCGGCACATTGAATTTTTAATGGTTGTTTTTCACACAATGCCCGGTCGCAGAAAATCAAATGAAAATTGATTCATTCAAACAATGGGGCAGCTTATAAGGCGGCGATTAAATCATGAAATATTTGCGGTTCAAACGACAGATGACATTTGCAAAACTATATTTAGGAGTGTTTTCCTTAAGTGTTTTTTAAGATTTAGTATGAAGAGAAACCAAAAAGTAGCGGTAAATGGAACGGTATCGGAGGAATCTGGTCGAAATGGGAGTGCCTCAAGGATCTATTCTAGCCCTGTTCTTGTATCTTGCTTACGTAAATAATCTAATTTATATAATGAGCCGGAAATCATTCATATTTGTTTGCTGACAACTCCTTACAGACACCTCCTTACTGTTCAAAGTTAGTAGAAAATACACCGATTTTCACTAGACCTAATGAAACGCTGTCCATGATATCAGCATGGTTTGCTACCAATAATTTGTTACGTAATCACAGAATATATAATAGTACTGACGTACAGAATGGAAACGGTCCGCCCCGCACCGATTCGAATTACCCCCCCCCCCCCTCAAGGCGCAGATAGCCGGAAACCGCCAGAAACCAGAAGAGTGCGCGCGCGATGTATGTAGGCGTACGCGTGTACAGATGTCGTCGTGCTTATGTAGATTCAAGAACGCGTATTTGTACGTCGTGTCCGCCGCGTGACGTAATCCTAAGAAAACAAAATAAATAAAATTTTCATTGATAAATTTGCCTCATTCAAAAAAAAACGGTCAAAGTATTGAATTTGTAAAATCAACAGTTTATACTATAGCAATCGCGAGTAGGTTGCGCTCTGCTCGGCATGCTGACAGCAAATGTGCAGCCAGAAAAATACGGCAGCTAATAACTGATGTGGCGACGGCACGGTTGGTACATTTTTCTTATTTTAATAGCATCATTTCATACGGCCTTATTTTATGGGGATCTGCTGCAGATAGCCCATTGAGTACTATTTTTTATGATAGTAAAAGCTGAGAGTCTGGAAAATTTTTGAGATCTACTAAGTAATCATAAAATCACCTGT
This sequence comes from Archips xylosteana, assembly GCA_947563465.1. NCBI lineage: Eukaryota > Metazoa > Arthropoda > Insecta > Lepidoptera > Tortricidae > Archips > Archips xylosteana. The sequence continues at coordinate 3,326,737 of OX387356.1, forward strand.
TTAGATTATTAATTTAAAGTTGAAAATTAAATTAGTATATTTTTTTAGTTTATTTATTGAATCAGGCGTTACTTTGCGAAGGTACATATCAATGAACTGAAAATTACTTTGCTCACCCTGTCACGGGTGATTTTTACAGTTTGCGGCGGCTTAACGCCAATAGTGCGCAACTACTAGTCTCTTATGTATCTTGCGATATCTCCATTAGTTGAAAGGCGTGCTTTAAATGCGTAATTCCTCAAGTTTTTCCTGCAATGTTGCGCAAGAACGCGAGCTATCCGTTGGCAGGTATTTTTAATATGTTTTATAAACCTCGCGGGGAGGTCGCCTGGCGAATGCTTCGGATGTGTCGATTCTGGTCTTGGTTATTTCCATATTATATCCAACTAATATTTTAAATGAGAAAATTTGTGGAGATGTTTCCATGTTTAGATGTTTGGATCCAATAACGTCTGCACGGATTTAGATAAAACTGGACGTAGGTACCTACCTGATAATAATGCAAAGAATGATCAAGACAAAGGACATTTCCTAATTGCAGGAACGCGTTCGATACGGATGGCTGAAATCTATATATAAAAATCTCGTGTCACGGTGTTTGTTATCGAACTCCTCCGAAACGGCTTGACCGGTTTTTATGAAACTTTTTTCTCTATATTTGGTAGGTCTGTGAATAGGTCGAAGGCTATTTTTTATTCCCCTATTCTTCGCAGACGGAGTCGCGGGCAACAGCTAGTCTTAATAATATAATTATGTCTATTCTTGTGTCCAGGCTATTCGATTGTAGAATTACTTACCGATAGACTTAAGGGGCGCTAAATCTTTACCTATTTTTAAGTCTGCTTAGACAGCACGATCCATCATCTTGTGCTTGAGCGTTATAATTAGTTTATTAATATGTTGCTGTGTATCTATTTATCTATAAGTGTTTCTTATAAATCTGATTGTAACTTGTATGTAGGTATGTGTATAGTCTTTTGACGACCAGATGGCCTAGTGGTTAGCGAACCTGACTACGAAGCTTGAGGTCCCGGGTTCGAATCCCGCGTCGGGGCAGATATTTGTATGAAAATAAGAATGTTTGTTCTCGGGTGTTTAATAATTTAAGTATGTATCTATCTATATAAGTATGTTTATCCGTTGCCTAGTAGTTACTTTGGGACTAAGTCAATTGGTGTGAATTAATTGTCCCGTTATATATTTTTTTTTTATTATTGCTCTCATTTGCAGTAAATTGCACCACCTTACTTCTTTCTGTTTTAAAAGGTTGCTTGCAAGAGATCGCTCTGATCCTTCTCTGATCCGATAAGGCCGTCTATTGCTTCCCTTGCAATCTCTATGTACTTACCTTGTTTTCTGTATTGCATGCTATATGGTGTTTGATAAAGAGTCATAAATAAGGAATCATGAAATCCAGCACATTCAACCATTTTCGGACGGAGTTTGGGCTATCGTCGGTCGGTTATACTTAATACTGCCCTCCTGACGAAAACTGCAATAACTCGCTCAAGTTCTACACGTATTCGTAATTCGACAGTTTTTATGTACCGACAGAAAATGGCGGTATAATTTGAATGATTTATTGAATCAGGCGTTACTTTGCGGAGGTCCATATTAATGAACTAAAACAATTACTTTGCTCACCCGCGACCTTAGGTACAATAGTTACGTTTATGCAAGAAATGTGTGTTCATGCAGTTCCTCCGCCTCCACACTGCACGAACACACACAAATCACATAAACCCAACCATCACCACCACCAAGCTACACTGACGCGTTTCGAACTCAACCAGAGCTCATCTTCAGAGTTACCACAACCGTATGCTATGCTACCAGTCAGTGCTATCAGTTTAACATTTGGTAGCATAGCATACGGTTGTGGTAACTCTGAAGATGAGCTCTGGTTGAGTTCGAAACGCGTCAGTGTAGCTTGGTGGTGGTGATGGTTGGGTTTATGTGATTTGTGTGTGTTCGTGCAGTGTGGAGGCGGAGGAACTGCATGAACACACATTTCTTGCATAAACGTAACTATTGTACCTACCTAAGGTCGCGGGTGAGCAAAGTAATTGTTTTAGTTCGGTATAATTTGAGTATTATTTTAACGCAGCATTAAGTTACCTATCTCTATTTCGAACCGAACCCTACCTTCTACTACCAAGATAACTCATAAGTCATTTAAGGTAAAACATATATGCCCCCTATGGAAAGTGGTTATTAATATTACTGATTGGCATAACTTCCTTATTAAAATAGACATAATTATATTCATAGTCGGCAACATTGTAATAGTAAATACCTAAGTTGTTACATACATCATTTAGTTCAAGTTTTATCGATGGCTAGTCATAAAGAAAACCAATTGAACACATTAGTTGTAGTATTTATAACTGCCCGTGGTTTACCTCAGAGACTCTTCGAAGACTGTAGTTAGGCATGGGTAACATGATGAATGACTACAATTTTCTGCGGTAAGTCAGAAATCGAATGATTTGTGGAGATGTTTGGATGTCTCTAAGTCGATCACAGAATAATAAACTTGGAATACATGTAGACAAAAATCTGTATTGAGATACTGGCTATGTGCGAAGCGGGTGGTGGGGTACAGAAAACGATCGCAGCGCACAACCAAAAATTGGAAGTAAATGAGGAGAAAATGTTGTCAATGCTATGCTATATATATTTCTCGTGAAGATAATTGCTAAAGCGGCCGCAGCCATGCGTTAAAACTAGTCTTACTAATGAACTGAAACAATTTCTTTGCTCACCCGCGACCCACTCAGATCGAACCCAGCCAGTGCCCAGGTCGCGGGTGAGCAAAGTAATTGTTTCAGTTCAGTAATATGGACCTCCGCAAAGTAACGCCTGATTCCATAAAATTAGTCTTATTAATATTTTAAACGCGAAAGTTTGTATCGATGTATTGTAGATGGATATCTGGATGTTTGTTACTCTTTTACGTTAAAACAGTTTGACGGATTTTAATGATATTTGGCGCATAAGTAGTTTATGACCGTAATTGACAAATAGGATACTTTTATCCCGGAAAAATTGCATAGTTCCCGCGGGATAGCGATAAACGAATTCTTTTTAAACGTAGTTGCAGGCAACACCTTTATAAAAGTACCTAAATTGAATCACGCGTTACTTTGCGGAGGTCCATATTAATGAACTGAAATAATTACTTTGCTCACCCGCGACCTTAAAAGAAACCTTACACGACCTTAAGAAAAAGGTCGCGGGTGAGCAAAGTAATTTTTTCAGTTCATTAAAAGTACCTAAGTAATAGTTAAACTTAAACGTACCTACGAACTTAGCTTTAAAAAATATCAAAGTTTGGCCAACATTGGCTAAAGTTTCGGGGGTGGAAAACTTTTGCGCCGTTTGTGATAAAACGTGACTAAAATGTCATTTTATAGTACATCGGCTACATTGCGTCGTCATACTAACTCCGCTTTACATTTGACATTAGCTTTGCAAATGACTGATTGACAGTGATAGCCTAAGTTAGCCACCAGTTTGCCAGCTGCGTCGGAATATAAAGAGAAACAGTTTATATCGTAAGCCTATATGCATTTTTATTATGTCCCCTGCAGTTTAGTATGTTGTCAATGTATGTAAATCGTTGAGTCATATCTGTTGAAGATCAAAAATGTACTTACATGTGGTATAAGTAAAAAAGCTCAAGAAAGGCCCTTCTTGCATGTAAGTAGTAGATACAAAATGAATAGGTATAGAACTTATTGTCTTCCTTAGGGTGCCGTATCCGAACAGTGACTAACGGAGGGTTCCTTAATAGGGCTATTATTATCGTCCCGCTGTCCATCTTTCTGTCCGTCATATAGTTGTTTTCGTATGTCTGTCTGTTCTTCTCTACGCAAGTAAACGCTAGTAGTTATAATTAAAACAACGTCAAGTCGAACACTAAAGACAAGAAGCAAGATGGCGTCAAGAATAGACAATAAGTAGAGCTAAATTGCAAAATTTTAAATTCTCCTTCTGTAGGCGGCTTATTTGTTTTCTAACAAACTTTTGTTCTAAGATTAATGTCCGGCGGGAGTTTTATTACTTATAAAGTAAAATAAGATGTAAGTAGGTAAAGACAATTTGTCGAAGTTAAAGAAAATGGTTTATAAGTATAATAATCATCATCATTCCAGCCTATATACGTCCTACTGCAGGACGCAGGCCTCCTCTCTGGATGAGAGGGCTTGGGCCGTAGTTCCCACGCGGGCCCAGTGCGGATTGGGAACTTCACGTACACAATTTGAGACTGTAAAGGTATGCATTTGAGCTTGCGTGGGAAAGTTATAAACGAACTCTTCATAGACATAGTCGCGGGCAACACTTAGTAACCTATTCCTATTAATTTGTTGATTCAAATGTCATTGTCCTATGGAAATGCGGATAGCCTAGTGATTACTGCAACTTAGAAACACGCAACACTAGAGTACAAGACTTGCGCGTTACCGACTCTGCGGAACGAGCACAAATAATAATCTTCGTATACCCAGAATTTGACAGGTCCGCCATTTTCTTTCGGCCATTTTGCCCGCAGTATATCATTGGTCAATGTCCAGCTGGTTATCTAGTACATAACAACACACACACAAACGTTGATGTAAGTGTGCGGTGTATGTAATTCACTGATGAATGCGGTTGCGCCGACCATGTCAATAACGAGAACAAAGATTGAATGGAGTCATTGTTTGTATTAACATTTTTTTATTTATATGTTGTTATTAGTTATCCTAGAAATACATTGAATAAAAACATTTATAATACAGTATTTTACTGTTTTGTATTATGCCTTTGTGACATTTTAATATACAGAATGCTAATAAATTCCGACCGCTTTAGCCTAGTTAGTAGTGACCCTGCCTACGAAGCAAGAGGTCCTGGGTTCGAATCCCGGTAAGGGCATTTATTTGTGTGATGAGAACGAATATTTGTTCCTGAGTTATGGATGTTTTCTATGTATTTATTTATCTACAAGTACAAGCTTTGCTTAGTTTGGGACTAGGTCGATTTGTGTAAGATTGTCTCGTGATATTTATTTGTTTATTTATTTATTTAAATTAGGTAACAATATTTCTATGGCTTAATCTACTCATTGAAACAAGACACTTTTATTCTAACAACTTTTTAAAATTTGAAAAAAATTCTCGATTTTCCATTACTAAAGCAGTAATCAGATAGTTTAGATGGATATGTAGGTATGAAAAGTTTGCTTTGTTTTAATTTTGAAAAGTTGAGAGTAAGTGACTGGTTTTGATGAGTAACTAAGTTACGCCCTGAAAATATTGGTACCTAATTTATTAGCACCTTATATACCTAATTGTATGGGTGATTCCTGTGTCTATATCAACTCAATAAATAAAAGTGTTAGAGATTGGCCTGAATAAAAGTTACGGTAACATTTTTAAACCACAAAGTTCGCTCGGACAACGCCATCTATTGACCGCAGATGACGTTAACATGTAATTTTTTAAAACCTAATTCTTGTTGAAAGTAAAAATATATCCCACGGGAACACACTACCGGAATATTAAGTAGGTATGTCTTAATCCAAATCTTTGGCTATCTGTATTATTTAATTCCGTTCAGTCGTTACTGCGTGACTGAGTATCAAACGTCCAAATATTTTCACGAGCTTTCTCATTTATTTATACTATTAGTAGGATTGGACAGGCCTGTTTCAAATGGACAAAGTCTTAAATAATTTATTGAATCAGGCGTTACTTTGCGGAGGTCCATGGAGGACCTATAGTTAGGTCGCGGGTGAGCAAAGTAATTGTTTCAGTTCATTAAACAAAGTCTTAGTTTATGTTACTACCAATTTTTTTGTCCGCGACTTTGACTGCTGGGAATTTGTTCCTCACTATCCTGTGGGAAATTAGTTGTTTAGGGTATGAACTATAAATATTGACCAATTCTATCCAGCCGTTGTATCGTTTAAGAATTAGAAGCAAATGTACATATTAATACACATTTATAACCATTCGCATTTTTATCACCAGTAGGAATAATGATAAAATATTGTATACATAGATGTTTTTATGTACTATATTAAAACATTGTCACTTAAATTATCGTGACTCATATAATTACAAAGAACATGTTCGCAAATACGACTAAAATCTTATAGCTACTCCACAGCTCTCCGCCTGTCAGTACTAAGCATTTATTATCAATCAAGCCACTCGATTGGTCAACAGCTGACCAATAACGGACGTTATAAAATAAAATATAGAAGAATGTTGACGCCAGTGTACTCTCGAAAACTTGATAAGCCATCCAATATTCGTTGACCTATCGATATTCATATAGTTTATGCTTGCACTACAAATTATAGGGAGTGATAAGTGTCTATCTAAATTGGTTTAAATTGGTTTGGTTATTGGTCTATTTCTGAAACGCGTACTGGCCACTTTTTCTATTTAGAAAAAACTTTTACTCGTAAATAGTACAAAAATATACTATTATAATTATATTATCATCGATAAACTTCAAAAAATAATTAAATGCGAGTTTGCGTTCAAAAATAAATAAAATTTAGATTAAGACGTCAAACCACGTCAAATTTTGAGTATCGTAATTAGAAATTATCGTTAATCCAGAAAAGTTTAAATTTTCTTTCCTTCAGCAGGATGGGCCTTACGAGGTCATGATAAGCTTAATTCCTAAAAATATGATTAGTCTGTCAAATTATCAAATTATATTTGACATGGAGTTTTCTTTTGTCAACCAAATAAAAAATTATGGAGATGTAGCCAGTTAAAGTTTTGTGCGACGTCACGCCGGTATGCTATTACTTAGACGTGAAGTCATGGGCCCCGATTTCCGAACAACGTACTTTGCCTTTGTATTTTTTTTTTGATTGACTATAGAATAAATACGTGTCCTATTGTTTTTAATTATAATTAAAAAACTATATTATTCCACGTTATAAGCTATCTGTGTGCCTAATAAGAACTCGTCAAACCGTTTTAGCGTGAAAGAGTAACAAACATCCACACATCCACCCATACACGCTTTCACGTTAATAATATAAGTGGGATGTGAAGCATTTCTTGTGATTAAAATACAAAACAAGTAAATAAAACTCATCGCATTATTTTAAAATTTTATTTAAAATGAAACGAAAAGGAACATTCATCTTAGGAAATAAATCGCGCTTAACAAAATTACATTCATGGTTCTAAGTAAATGACATTAATAATTAGTTAAACACCGAGAACAACGCACTTTTTTTACTTTAATTAGGCCCATCATTCATGGCCACTCTTTGATAACTTCAGAACAACCTGGCAATGTCTGTAGACAACGAACTGAAACAATTACTTTGCTCACCCGCAACCTTAAAGTAATTTCAGTTCATATATGGACCTCCGCAAAGTAACGCCTGATTCAATAAATTCTGTAGACAACCACAACAGAACTCCAGAGGTTGCCGAAAAATTCTCTGACCGATACGAAACTTTTTTTGGTCATAATCAAAACGTCCCAAAACTCAATGAGAAGAAAAAACTCAAGAAAAATCTAAACCTCTTAGTAAAGCGATAAACAGACATTTTTTAAATAATATCTTGTCCTAAAAATTAATATTTTCTGTGACTATCATCGCTTAATTAGACATGTTTTTTTTTCTTATTTTTTCCGGAATTTTAACCTCCCGGTTTGTCGTTTGTCGTTGCATTTTGGGATTACTTGTATACAAATCCAACTGCTATGAGAGGGATTCACCTGTAGTTCTCACGCAGTCCCATTGCGGATCGGAAACTTCACACATACCATTGAATTGCTTTGCAAATGTTTCCTTTTGCCGTAAAACTCGTGATAATCTAATGTAAATCCGTACAATAGATTTTGAAAAAACTCAGAGGTGTGAGTCGTTGAACTCACAATCCTGGACTTAAAAGGCTATAAATGTTGAACTAGGCTGCCACGGCATTTTATTTCTAAGGTGATACAACCATATTAATTAAAATAATGCTTAATTTATTGAATCAGGCGTTACTTTAAATAAATAAGTTGTTTCAGTTCAATGCTAAATCTAATCAGTATTTAACTAACAACGTTAACTTAAACAGAATTATGTGAAAACACCCAATTATTGAGGTGGTGTAATTAAGTTTAAGTTATAAAATGAAAAAAAAATGGAGATTATTACAACCGTAGACAAAAAGTTAAAAAGTTTAAAATTGAAATCTAGCGAGACCCCATACGTCAATTATGTGCATTTACTTTGTTCTACCCCTTATTTTCTATTTATTTCAACTAAACTACCACCTCGCTAATAGGGTCTAAAAATGAATAAATGCTTTTTAATTAAATTCAAAACAATACATGAAATTCGTATTGTGGGTATGTTATTTACGTGCAAAAATATTTTACCTCATTTTGATATAGTTCTAATTCTATGACAAATTCGAATGAAGCACTTAAACACAATAAATAATTTTTAAAATTTTGAATGTGTATTTTTAATTGATTTGAAACTGGGTACTTTGGTCTGACTATAATGCCAATGACAATGCAATCAAGTAAATACGTCTGCTGACTTGTATAAAAATTAAAATATAGAATGAAATACTTATTAATTAATAAAAAACCACAAGCTTATTTCTGGCAAGTTAAGTAATTTAAGTACATAGTAACGTGTTGTAATTTTGACTAACTTTAAAGTATACATTGGACTTGAGTAAACAATTCGATACAATATTCAAATTCGTGATTACGGTTTTTTTTTCGTAATATTTTCTAATAGAACATGATAACAATAGGTACAATATGTTTTAATACAGTTTTATTACGTCCAAAACGGAACAAATTAAAAGCGTGGTTGAAAAAAAAAACACTTTAGTACTCTCAACGCCTCTTGCATCTGAAACAAACAAAGTTAAAGCTGAAGTTAATTCACAAATAAACAAAGTGGCCAGTCTTTAGTTCCTCACTGTCGACGCTTCTATCTGGCAATATGGCAATGTAATCCAAATCTGTACATCAGTAGTAAAAATGCATATCCTATCCTTAAAGCAAACAATGCGTCAAAAACTTTTCAAAAATTTCAGTTGTATGGGTACACACTCCTTTGCCTAAAAATACTCCGTCATAATTTCCTCCCATTAGTGCTTAAGAGGGTTTATACCTGCTGAGCTGGCAACGTTGCATTTTTGTTAGTTTTTCTCGATTATTCCATAAAAATTGAATGAAAATTAAAAATGTTTTGAATACAAATTGTTCTAATATATAAGTTAATGTGTCTACTGTAATAATAATTCGTGATAAGACTTTTATTTTCTTTAAAAACCGTTAGGTAATAATTTGTTCGTTTTTAAAGAAAATAAAAGTCTATCACGAATTATTATTGCAGTAGACACATTATCTTATATATTAGAACAATTTGTATTCAAAACATTTTTAATTTTTATTCACTTTTTATGGAATAATCGAGAAAAACTAACAAAAATGCAACGTTGCCAGCTCAGCAGGTATAAACCCTCTTAAGGTCTACAGCACGATGCTGCAGTCCAATAAATGCACTGGGGCAGCCATTGGCGTCCTGCATTTTGTCTATCGCGCATAGCCATCAAAAGCGGAATATGTTGCGTGTGGTGATTGTATGGGTGCTCGTTCCTTTGGCTTTTGAATATTTAAAATCAATACCTATCATCACTTTCTTCCGCCAGTGCTGAGGTCTTGCAGCTCGCTGCTGTCATCGCTAGAGGCGCTGGGGCAGCCGTTGGCACTTTGCGAGTTGCCCATTGCCATCGATAGCGGGATCGTGATGAACTGCGGTTGATTCGACGACGATGCTGGAAGAATAACGATGATTAGGTCATTGCGCATTAGGTCATGCTTAGGTCATTTTGAACAAGTTAATTCAAACAGATCAAAAGGAAAGGAAAGAACTTTGTTTTCATGGGTTTTTTGGAATTGGTTCAGTTTTTCTTTTATTTTTGATTTTTCGCTTTTTAGTGTAACTAAGATCAGTTATACTAAAAGTTACAAAAGCTTAGTCAAGTGATTGTTGTCTTTTACAAAATATTGCTTCTCTCGATTCAGAGACTTTAATTTCTGAGGAGTCCTCCTGGTTTGAAATATCCTCCTGGTTTGGCTGGTTTGAAATATTAGGTCGTTAATTGAGGGTCGACAAATACTGGTTCCAACACTAACCGCACCTCTTGTATAACTTGAGAAAAAGTATTAATTACTCACCGCCCTCCTGCCCTTGATTAGCAAGCCCCAATATGAAACTGTGGGGGTAACCCATAGCCAGGTTCCCCAAACCCAGGTTGGAGCCCAGCCCCTCGAGACCCAGAACCCCTGGGTGGTACAGCATGGCACCACCCGGCAGGTCTAACTTTGGCAAGATCTTTGGCATGGATTGCTGACTAGTTTTACTGCTGTCTGCTTCTTGAGTTGTTGATGACGTGGATGCTTGTGGTTCTCTGGAAAAACAAACAAGTATGTTAAATCATGAGGAATGAAAATGGGACGGATATCACACAATTAACTTCCAAATTCTTTGTTAAAGTTATAAGCAAGAAGAGGAAAATTATCAAGATGATGATCTTATTTGTTTGAGTTTACTCTCGAAACTGTTGTTATGAGCTTTATCGGGGACACTGGATCGCTGCTACACTCGTCGCTAGACGATGGCAAAGATGATCATCACAATTGTTTAAGTCACCTTTTGAGTTGTTGTTGTATATCCAGTTCTGCCTCATACTGGCCTGAATCAGCTTTTCGATCGAGGACTCTGGATTACTGCCACTCTCGTCGCTAAATGTATGTATGTATGTATGTAAAACTCTTTATTGTACGTAAAACATGAAAAAAAAAACAAATAACAAGAAAAACAGATGTACAAAGGCGAACTTATCCCATAAAGGGATCTCTTCCAGTTAACCTTTCGTTAAGTTAAATGATGGTAATGATTATATCACCTGTTTGTGTCTCTCTCAGAGCTGCTATTTTATACACAGGCCTGCCTCGTACCAGCCTGATTCAAATCCTCGCTCAGAGATTCTGGGTCACTGCTACTTTCATCGCTAAATGATGGTAATAATGATGATCTCACCTGTTTGTGTCTCTTTCGGAGCTACTGTGACATGCCCAGCCCTGCCTTAAACTGGCCATGTTCAGCCTCTCTCGCTCCACACCTTTTGAATTGCTGTTGCATATCTAGTCCTGCCTCATACTGGTCTGAATCAGCTTCGCACTAAGACCCTGTGTCGATGCCACTCTCTTTGCTAGATGATGGTAATGATAATCTCACCTGTTTGTGTCTATCTCAGAGCTACTATTACAAAACCAGTCCTACCTTAAACTGGCCTGGTTCAGCTTCTTACTCAGAGACTGGGTCGCTGCCACTCTCTTTGCTAGATGATGGTAATGACAATCTCACCTGTTTGTGTCTCTCTCAGAGTTGCTATTGCATGCCCAGTCCTGCCTCATGCTGCCCTGGTTCAGCTTCTCACTTGGGGACTCGGGGTCACTGCCACTCTCGTCGCCACTGTCGCCTGATGAGGCTGGCTCGTCCTTGAAACAAAGAAAAACTTTGTTGGATTACAGTTATTCGTGTGCGACCACCTGAGGCCGTATTGGCTAGTACGTGGGCGCTCACGATCGCATTCTCCATTTCTTTCTACTGTGTGAGAAAAATATACCATAATTGAGTTTCTTGCCGGATTTTTCTAAACAGGCTATTTCCGAACCTATTTCCGTGCCTATTTCATCGACATTCATACTTATAAGTACTTAAATATAATAAAGGTATTTTGATTTAGACTTTTGACTTCAGTAGACGGTTGGGTTAGTAGAGCTGAATTTGTTGTAAATAGTTTTCATGTCTTTTCTCGTGTACATAATAATACATTGTTCAAAGTGTGCGACGTCAAATTGACGAACCATATCGAATCAAAACTTGAGATGACAAACATTTACAAGTGCAGTCTGGAAATGGCCAAAACAGAGATTAGAACAAATCTCTTAGTATATGATCAAAACCCGCAGCTTGCTAAAATGGGGAATTAATTTTATCATTTGCTTGGAAAGAGTCAGCCATTTGATCAAATACCTATATTATTAGACACGTTTAGAAATTTGATCAAATCACCCAGTAGATATTTTATCATATTATTATCACTGAGTGTCTAGGCGAAACGATAAAACGACTTGACTTTGCTAGTTAGTTTCGTCAACTTACTGTCGTGTCTCAAGGATTTTTCCAAATCACACAAAAACAAATCTGGTGAAGTGTGAAATGAAAAACTAGTTGCCTTTATCTGCAGATTCTGTCATTTGATTAAATGACTATTTTTTCTTGGCAAATGATAAAATGGATGACCAAATCCATTAGAGATCTGTTCAAAGCTCTGTTTCGGCCATTTCCTTGCGACGTACGCACGCGCAAAAGTTTCCCAGCGTGTCTAAACAAGCAATTTATCTAGATTGCCACAACTTACAGAGACCGCACACCTAACCGGAGGTGGTAGTCAATTTATTGCCAGTCAAACTAGTCACAGCGAGAACAAACTTCGTCTCCGCGCCACAAGTTGTACTTAATTTCGAACTTCGCCAAGTGCACTATCCTATCCTATCGTGCACCTTAACTATTTGAAAGCCATTCTACAATCAACGATGTAACTTCGAGCAAATTTATTTATTTTGATTTGTCGAGTTACAGATGTTAATAATAACATCTAATTTTTTTTTCTTCTGAAACTTAACTTTTCAGGCTTTAAGACGCATTAGTTTAGGTTCGTTTTAGATGAAACGAATTTACGCTTCTACCTACGCCTACATTACCTACCTACTATGCACAAACACCATTAAATTCCTTCGCACCGGTAGGTCTGGACGCTTTGATCAATTATAACTGAAGATACACATTGCCGAACAAAATCCCCTTCAAATAATGTCCGAACTTTTTTATTTGTTTGCGTAACAAATAAAATCATCACCTACACAGAAATTTGAACCTAGTCTTTACTTCATTACAGTCGAATTTCGGTAGCGGCAAAACTCCACTTGACAGCTAAACTTGACAAATTCACGCAACGTTCTGAGAAAAAAGAAGGCCACTTTTATCAAAGTGGCGCTCATTTGGCTCGGACATTTTCGGGCGCGTGACTGTGGATCAACAGTTATAATTGATCAAAGTCTGGACGTGTTGATTAGGGTATTTATAAGCTTGTACAATGCCACGCACCAAACGCCACAGTATTAACGTAGAAACTTGAAGAAACAAACAAAGAAACTGATTTATGATTTAATACTTTGAAACAACCTGTATACATGTTAATTAAAAACCGGCCAAGAGCGTGTCGGACACGCCCAAGATAGGGTTCCGTAGCCATTACGAAAAAATCAAATAATATTTTTCTAAGGATTTCGTATGTGTACGGAATCTTCCAAGTTAGGTATCGTCAATACTTTGAAAAAAGCTCGTATCTCAAAATCGTTAATCTGGCAAAGTGAACTTTATTACGCGCATATCAAGGTTCAGTTTTGTTTACATGCTGATTTGAGATACGAGTTTTTCAAAGTAGTGACGGTATGTTTAATACCTTAGGCTACTATTTACTCTTAAACTACAAATAATTCCCAAGCAATCTTAGCCGCTATAATTTTCCTTGTAAATTTAATATATTTACTACCATTTTGAATTTTTTTTAATTTTTCCACCCAACAGTTTATATTTAGAGGGGGGGGGGGGACGGTCGATTTCAATGAAAATTTTCACTTTAAAGTTGAATATTTCGCAAACATATCACTAAATACAAAAATCATGTAAGCAACCCCCCAATGGTTTTAAAAGACCTATCCAACGATACCCCACATTATAGGGTTAGTCGAGAAAAAAAAATCACCCCCACTTTACGACTATGGGAGATACCCTAAAAAATTTTTTTTAGTTTTTTTTTATTTAACTACTTTGTCGGCGTGACTGATATATATATATATTCATGCCAAATTATAGTTTTCTAGTACTAGCAGTCTCTGAGCTTAGCCGCGGACAGACAGACAGACAGACAGACGGTCAGACATGGCGATACTATAAGGGTTCCTAGTTGACTACGGAACCCTAAAAAGTATTTCAACTTGATCTGGACCGCAAAACTCATTGCGAATAACTGATACAGTATGTTCCTACTTATTGTTGATTTTGTGGGTTTTAATTGTATTATTTTAGGGTTCCGCACCCAAAGGATAAAACAGGACCCTATTAGGTACTAAGACTCCGCTGTCCTTCCGTCTGTCTGTATATCCGTCTGTCACCAGGTTGTATCTCATGAACCGTGATAGTTAGACAGTTGAAATTTTCACAGGTGTGTTGTTGCCGCTATAATAACAAGTACCTGGGCGACCGAGCTCTGCTCGGGCAGAAACTCGGTACCAAGCGTTTTCCCAGAGATAAGACCAAGCTAGATCAATTTTTCATCCCCGAAAACCCCCAAATACCAAATTTCATCGAAATCGTTGGAACCGTTTCCGAGATCCTGATTATATACACCGGAGGGGTGCGGGGTGGGGGGGGGGGGTTTGGGAGTGGGGGAGGGGATGCGGGAGAGGGAGCGCGGGGGCATTAAAGGGGGGATGAAAATTTCATTGATTTTGCCGTAGGATGCACCGTTTTCAAGATATTTGACAAAAACACCGGAGGGGGTGGAGCGGTGAGTCACGTTAAACTATCGTCCGTAAACCGACTTTACAGACAACCGGCTTTTCCTGTTCTGTGTGCTCCCAATAGGGAACGTGCACATAGACGGTGCTGCCAACTGGTGCCATAAGGGTGCCATCAATTTGAATGTTTTACCTTGATAAGTTTGTTTTACTGTCCGCATAGTGTCTCTTCTGTCGCATTAGTGCTGCCGCCTATAGTTACTGCACGTTCCCTATAATACTTTTTCTAACAAAAAAGTAACTTTTTCTTGCAAAAAAATAACTTTTTCTCACAAAAAAGTAACTTTTTCTCACAAAAGAAGAAACTTGACGTTTTCTCATAAAAAATAAACTTAAAAAAAAAACTAAAAATCTTGAAAAAAAACGTGGTATCGAACCGAGGTCGGCTGGATCCGCGACCACCCGATTTCTAATGTGCCATTATGATCTGCTCGAAGTCGGCGAAATTTAGCTTTATATTCTAATGAAAACAAAAATAGCCGGAAAACACGAGTAAAAGCGATTTTCTGAAAATGAAACATAGCTAGATCAGTTTTTCATCCCCGAAAACCCCCACATACCAAATTTCATCGAAATCGTTGGAGCCGTTTCCGAGATCCTGATTATATATATACATATATATATACATATATATATATATATATACATATATACAAGAATTGCTCGTTTAAAGGTATTAGATTATTATTTTAACAGATGATGTATTTCTGTTGCTGTTATAACAACAAATACTAAAAAACATAAGAAAATAAATATTTATATCTAATATATAAAAATCTCGTGTCATGGTGTTTGTTATCGAACTCCTCCGAGACGGCTTGACCGATTTCTATGAAACTTTTTTCTCCGTATTTGGTAGGTCTGAGAAGAATAGGTCGTAGGCTATTTTTTGTATACCTACCCCTATTCTTCGCAGACGGATTCGCGGGCAACAGCTAGTAATCTAATAATTTTACAAAAGTAGAACATTCCTGAGAAGGAACTCTACTCGGCATTTCGGTTTGTGTCCAGAGAGTTAGAGACACGTTGTATATTAAACAGCAAAAGGAACATGTTCCCTAAAAACAGTGACCAAATGTGCTTGTAATAGAATAAAGATGGCGTCGAGTTACGGGGTCCAGAGGGACTTTGTGTTTATAGGAGGGTACAGCCTTATATCCTGTAGTTAAAGTGCGTTGTGTAGCTCAGGGGAATCTCGTAGGTACTTACTTTTTAGGGTTCCGTCCCAAATGTTAAAAACGGGACCCTATTACTAAGACTCCACTGTTCGTCTGTCTGTCTGTCACCAAGCTGTAATTTTCACAGAAAATCGCTATAATAGTACTAAATAAGGGTTCCTAGTTGACTACGGAACCCTAAAAACAGAATAAAATAAATATTTAAGGGAAACGGCAAAAAATCACGTTTGTTGTATGGGAGCCCCCTTAAATATTTAGTACCTGGGCGACCGAGCTCTGCTCGGGCAGAAACTCGGTACCAAGCGTTTTCCCAGAGATAAGACCAAGCTAGATCAATTTTTCATCCCCGAAAACCCCCAAATACCAAATTTCATCGAAATCGTTGGAACCGTTTCCGAGATCCTGATTATATACACCGGAGGGGTGGGGGGTGGGGGGGGGGGTTTGGGAGGGGGGGAGGGGATGCGGGAGAGGGAGCGCGGGGGCATTAAAGGGGGGATGAAAATTTCATTGATTTTGCCGTAGGATGCACCGTTTTCAAGATATTTGACAAAAACACCGGAGGGGGTGGAGCGGTGAGTCACGTTAAACTATCGTCCGTAAACCGACTTTACAGACAACCGGCTTTTCCTGTTCTGTGTGCTCCCAATAGGGAACGTGCACATAGACGGTGCTGCCAACTGGTGCCATAAGGGTGCCATCAATTTGAATGTTTTACCTTGATAAGTTTGTTTTACTGTCCGCATAGTGTCTCTTCTGTCGCATTAGTGCTGCCGCCTATAGTTACTGCACGTTCCCTATAATACTTTTTCTAACAAAAAAGTAACTTTTTCTTGCAAAAAAATAACTTTTTCTCACAAAAAAGTAACTTTTTCTCACAAAAGAAGAAACTTGACGTTTTCTCATAAAAAATAAACTTAAAAAAAAAAACTAAAAATCTTGAAAAAAAACGTGGTATCGAACCGAGGTCGGCTGGATCCGCGACCACCCGATTTCTAATGTGCCATTATGATCTGCTCGAAGTCGGCGAAATTTAGCTTTATATTCTAATGAAAACAAAAATAGCCGGAAAACACGAGTAAAAGCGATTTTCTGAAAATGAAACATAGCTAGATCAGTTTTTCATCCCCGAAAACCCCCACATACCAAATTTCATCGAAATCGTTGGAGCCGTTTCTGAGATCCTGATTATATATATACATATATATATACATATATATATATATATATATATATACATATATACAAGAATTGCTCGTTTAAAGGTATTAGATTTTATTCTGTTTTGTTTTCGTATTTCTTGTTATATCGGCAACCGAATAAATAATGTCTGAAAATTTCAACTGTCTAGCTAACACGGTTCGGGAGATACAGCCTGGTGACAGATGGACAGACAGACAGCGGAGCCTCAGTAATAAAAGGTCCTGTTTTTACTCTTTGTGTACGGAACCTTAAAAAGACTGAAAGTACTGCGAGAAAAAGTCTTACTTTTAAATATTTAAAGAAACAAAACGATTTATCGTAATCCACATCCCGCCTTAATTCTGAAATGCAGGTGTCGCAAACTAAAGGCTCTTCGCGTTTTAGCGCAAAAATGTCCCCGGGTTTACGACCACTTCCCGCCCCCATTACTGTCCATTAAATTATAACGCCCAAGATATTGTCCGTGATACTTAGTTGTGGCACTTTAAGTGCAACGTGAAGTAGGTACTAGGCCTCCAAAAACGAGGCTCTTTTTTAAAGGACTCACGAAGCGTGTGATTCGTCTAGTAGTAGTTAAGGGTGTTAATCTGTATAACGACCGCTTTAGCCTAGTTGGTAGTGACCCTGCCAACGAAGCAAGAGGTCCTGGGTTCAAATCCCGGTAAGGGCATTTATTTGTGTGATGAGCACGAATATTTGTTCCTGAGTTATGGATGTTTTCTATGTATTTAAGTATGTTTATCGTCGTCTAGTACCCATAGTACAAGCTTTGCTTAGTTTGGGACTAGGTCGATTTGTGTAAGATTGTCCCCTAATATTTATTTATTTATTTATATAAAGGCAACCGTTTTGACTGATCGCGTGGGAACTACACGGCCCAATCCCTCTCTGAGAGTTTTTCCTAAAATTTATTTCATAAGAAACTTCTCCTCACAATAACAAACGCTACAAAAAGAATTATCCAATTTGATGCAGTCGATCGGAAGTTATGCGCGTACATACATTTCGGTGATTCATTTTTTATATAGATTAATAAGGGATTTTGGAATTTCCCGAGGGATCTGTGCATGAATAAAGTCGCAGGCAAAAAGTAGTTTGCAAAATATTCTCTGGAAGATTAACATTAGCCTGGTAGGATCCAGGTACTGGGATACAATAATACCGAAGTAATTAATTGGTATCAACAAAAGGATCTAGCGGCACAATAGTTAGTAAATATAATGCGGGATGATGCTGTGCGCGCACGCAGATATGATCGAGGCACGAACGTTGGTTATAGAGTGGACAAGTACCTATTTTTTTAAACTGTTTATTGCTACATTCCGATCCGCGAGAATTATGCATGTATCATCATCATCATCCCCGTCTATATACGTCTAGGGCACAGGCCTCCTCACAGAATGAGAGGGCTTGGGCCGTAGTTCCCACGCGGGCCCAGTGCGGATTGGGAACTTCACACACACCATTGAATTTCTTCGCAGGTGTCCTCACGATATTTTCCTTCAACGTAAAGCTCATGGTAAATTACAAATGTAATTTCGCACATAACTTCCGAAAAACTCACGAGGTGCGAGCCGGGATTTGAACCCACGACCCTCTGCTTGAGAGGCCATAGTTCAAACTACTAAGCTACTAAGCTAAGGCTTAACTAGCATGCATGCTAACCATAATAATATGTATGTTTGTTAACCGTTTATTGTGTAAAAATAAAAGAAGAAATACAATTTTATTGTAATACTTTTCTTAGGATTTTGTAATTTGTACGGAATTTCCCAAGAAAGTACATTTTACGAGTCATATTGCTATTAAATCTTAAACTACTAATAATTCTCAAGTAAACTTATCCGTAATAGTTTTCCTTGTTAATATGATATATTTACTTACTCTCATGATGAATTTTTCAATTTCAATTAAAATATTCACTTTAAAGGTCAATATTTCGCAAACGAATCATTGTATCGAAAAATCGTCTTCACAACTTCTTATTTTAATTTTAAAAGATCTATGCAACGATACCCCAAACTATAAGATAGACATAAAAAAATGATCCCCTCTTTACGTTAATGGGAGGCACTTTTGTCATTCACAGGCTAACTGGAAGAAGTCCCTTTAATGGACAATTTATCTTTAGTAATTTGTTAATTTCATGCGTTTTTTATATTAAAAAGTTGCATACATACATACATTTAGGAAATAACGCTAGTTTCAGGTTCAGAGTGGTCAAAACTGGACTTAGAAAACTTTCTCGCGGCGCCACTTCCTTACAAGTAATACATAATTAACCAACACCTATGTATCTCCTTATCTTATTACATACAAAACACTAAACTTTCACCAGCCCAAAAATCAGTCGTACCCATGTTGGTACGGTCGGCAGACAACACAATAGCGCGTGGGCGTCCCTTTATATGCCGACGGTACTAAATAATAATAATTCCGGCTAACTAACTACCGTTTAACGCATTCGCCTTTCTTCTGTACATCTGATAAGTTAGTACGGTCAGCAGAGGAAGTGATTGACTGGAAATAAGTCTATTTTATTTTGAACAAAATTATTCTGTAAAAATCGATAATAATACATAGCGTGTTACGAAAGTTCAGTTTTTTTAGCATATTAAAAAAGATAAACCCAGCTTTAGGTAAGAAAACTTTTTTTTTGAAGTCAACTAAAAACTCTAAACAAAATTTGCAGCACCAATGTAGGTACTTCAAAAAAGAAAAATGGCTAAGTAATTGTAAAATTCTCTATCACAGCAAAAAAATAATATGTAATAATAATAGTCTGTATTTCCAAATGATACAACCTACCTAGGGCTCTTCAAAGACTAGAGCGAATAGGCTGTTACTGAACCAGTGAGGTACACCTTTGGCCTCATCTACACTTTCCATCACATAAGATAGGAGTCAATCACTGGTCAGATTTGTCTAAAAATTAGGTAAAACAAAAATAGTACCACAACCAGCCTAACAGGCTAACAGCTGCCTAAAAGATTTTTCTGATGTATTTTATTTCTCACACTAAAAATGGCTTTCTTTCCATAGATTGAGAATATAATGTTGGTCAAAAAATATAGAATGTTTATATAAAATTCACACAAACCTATGAACCTCGGAAAGGCGCAGCATTTTTGAGAGAGAGACAACGAAGTAGGATCAAAATTACGAACTGAAAACTAGTAGCCTGTATTGTAGCTTGGAAATCAAATTAGTTGGCCGTATAGTCGACCACCGACCGTAGAGTAGTGCCGAGTCGTATAGTCGAGTAGTATTGACGATGATGATGATAGTCAACCAAATAAGCGCTTTACCATTTATTTCGACAGTTGCTATATCAGTGTAGTGTGAGTTGCGCCTCACACACACACTCTCCCAACGTACACTATATAAGTTAGATCTAAGCCTATTAAATAGTGACAGTATTTACACGACTCTGGTTGTTTCAATACTCCCATCCTTACGAGCACATTACATGGCGACCCTGCCATCAGAATAAAAACAATAAGGCGGATTGTCACATTGACTTGTGTGATATTTTCACTCACCTTTAATGTTTTACCCCATAGAAATAACATTGAATCTTAGAGTGATAAAGGAGTTTCTTGGTCGACTTTACATAAAACCGGGAGTTTATTTTCTACTGCTTTTGCTGACTGTACTCCAGAAATGTCCACAACTGCTATCAGACCGGGTACTAACTCGGACGCTGGCAATTTCAGCGCGCTCCACTATCCGTAGAACGCCACGTGGCATCAAATTGGGTGGTGTAATGCAAAACGTTACCGACACAGCTCAAAAATAAATAAGTTTAACCCTTAGTAAATTGTAGACACTTTAATCGATCTTATGATTATTATTTGTCTTTATTTTAAACTTATACGATTTTTTAATTTTATTGTCATCTTTTGTTATATTTTTATTATTTTATTGCCATTTTTACATTTTGTTTAGTTCATTTTCCCACGTTTTTACCTATAAAATGTAATCCTAGATGTATTTAGTTATTAGACTTACCTATTAGTTAATTGTTGTGTGACCTTACAGTTACAGGGCGTCATGGACTGACTTATTCTACTAATAATATCTTCATTATAATGTACACGACATTGACAATGTATAAATAAATAATTCCCCATTTATTGGAGCTTACTATCACAGAATCCAAAAGCAGCAATCGAATACATACCTGACAAAAAATGATTTTAAAGCTAGTCGTATTTTCAATAATTACAATGAAAATTGTGACGTCTAATGAAATCAATAAGGTTGAATTTCCAACTCAATGAGCTCAATGTGGTCGTTAAATCGCCTCTGCCTTATTAAGGGTGAAGTGGCAGTGGGTAGACCACATCACTCGAAGAACAGCTGATTTTCTAAAACAACGCTCGAATGCAAAATACTAAAGATCTAAAAGATCTTCGCCTCCGATACGATTTTACGCCAAGGTACCCTATCTCGTGCGATCTCCTTCCGGTTTTCAACGTGTAGGGCGCGGAGGTCTTTCTCCACTTCATCCAACCAGCGGTACTTGGGGCGACCAACCGGACGCCTCCCAGTGGGCCGCCCCACGTAGGCCCTCTTCACTGCTCTGCTAGGCGACATCCCTTCGAGGTGTCCGAGCCAACGGAGTCTAGCAGACTTGACCTCTCCGATGATAGTAGACAACTTAATTATTCCAAGTAAGGTGTATAATTGCAAAGCGTATCGTTTTGAATTAGTAAGTTCTTTTCGGCAAATGTAGCGTGGGACGACCTCAGACTCGGTGGAGCGATGATCTTCGCAAGGCGACTGGCAAGAGCTGGATGAGAGTGGCTGAGGATCGTGCTCAGTGGCGTGCCATGGGAGAGGCCTATGTCCAGCAGTGGACGAACATAGGCTGATGATGATGATGATGATGATGAAGTTCTTTTAGAAAAGCAGCGAATTTATTTTAAATGTGGGTGGAAAGGGCATGCTGGGAAGTTCTCTGAAAGATCGAATTCGTAACGAAATGATCCGACAGAGAACCAAAGTTATCGACATAGCCCACCGCATTAGCACGCTGAAGTGGCATTGGGCCGGCTATATAACCCGAAGAACCGATAACCGTTGGGGTAGACGTTCTTTCTTTTCTTTCTTCTTTCTATAATAGTGCTCAGTGGCGTGTTATGGGACAGGCCTATGTCCAGCAGTGGACGAGCATATGCTGATGATGATGATGGGTGGGAAAGGTTCTCAAGTGGCGACCACGAAAAAAAGCAGTGGTCTAGACTACCATACCATACCGTGGTCATAACCCAAGCAAAGGGTCGTGGGTACGAGCCCGAGCTCGTACCTCTGAGTTTTTCGACATTTATGTGTGAATTACATTAGAAATATACCATTAGCTTTACGGTGAAGGAAAACATCGTGAGTAAACCTGCAACATACTAGCGATGAAATTTAATGGTATGTGTGAAGTTCCCAATCCGCACTGGGCCCACGTGGAAACTACGTCCCAAGCCGTCTCATTCTGAGAACAAACCTGTGCCCTGCAGTAGGCCGTGAGGCTGGGATGAATTTCAAACAATAACCTATCTTGAAAATTTGTAAAAACGAAACTTATCAGTTTCAGTTCATTAATATGGATCTCCGCAAAGCAACGCCTGATTCAATCATCATCATCAACATTTCAGCCGAATGACGTCCACGCTGCTGAACACAGGGCTCCGCCAAGACAGATCGGTCCCGTGCCATCCACTCCGCATCCAACGTCGTAGCTCCATCTAGTTGGAGGCTTACCTGTCTTGCGTCTTCCGGTCCGTGGACGTCACTCCAGAACCGTTTTGCCCCATCGGCCATCAGTCGGCCTGATTCAATAAATTATGAAAAATATCTTTTTCATCTCTCCTGTTCAGAAAGTTAAATTTTCATAGGTAGAGAGCCGGGTGGAAAATTGCGTTTTCATCTCTAGGGTGGAAAGTAATTTTTTTTAATTTTTACGATTAGCCACGGAGTCGAAGATAATTCAGTTACGTTAACGACACTTTTTTTTCACGTTGTGACCAAGGAGCTTATATACAACACTGGAGGTTGTACGCCGAATGTTCGGATGTCCATTTGAAACAAGAAATTTGATCTTTATTAGTCACGAAAATATTCCATCTCTTTCTTTAGTTAGGTTAAGAAAGAGATGGAAGTCATTCGTGAAAATGTGAAAGAAAAATATAAATAAGTAATAAATAAAGGTCAAAACTTCTTCTTTTGGCGTTCAACCTCCAGTTTTGTATATAAGCTCCTTGGTCGTGACCAACTCGATTTTTCGGCCGTGGCAAGTGGCCAGGGCGAAAAAGTTGGAGGTTGGCTATAAGTAAATTCAATTTATTATTATTCTCATTTTTTTGTACCTAGTATTTTACTTTCCTCACAGTCGAAATGAAAAGTAGAGTGTCTAACTCGGGTGAAATTACCCATTTCCCTCAAACTATTGGCGCTCTCACTTCGTTCGAGCGCCAGAAATATCTCGGGTTGAATGGGTCACTTTCCACCCTTGGTTATCAATCTACTATTTCTCGCTTATCATTTTATTGTTGTATAGCTCTCGCATGTAACCGTCCAATTGTAAACGTGGCAATTCGCCTGGGACCAGTGTTTATTTTGTGCACTGTGTATGTAGTTCGTTTGATTTTAGAGCGAATTTCGGACATGGACTGAATTTTGATGACAGCGCAGTTTTCTAACTTTGTGTAACCTTAAATTTGTTGCACTGATGGTGTCACCAGCTAACCGGAAAGTGGACGAGAAAATTGTAGAGTTTTTTTACAGTTTCCCGAACTAACTGTCCCCCTTTCCAATTCCAAATTCTACGTGTACTCTTTTACTGTCCAGGCTATTCGGCTGTGGAACTCCCTGCCAATAGACCTAAGGCGCGCAAAGTCTTTGCCTATTTTCAAATCCTTGCTTAAGGAACACTATTTGCTATCTTGTGTGTGTAAATTCTAGCCCGTTTATATATTTACAAGTTGATTGTTGTGTATAATTTATCTGTGTGTTGTATGATGTGTATTGTATTTTTTTTTTTTTATTAGCCTGTTTTGGTGTCCCACTGTGTATTGTATATTAGGTTGTTTTTGTATAATATTTATATTACTACTAGCTGTTGCCCGCGACTCCGTCCGCGAAGAATGGGGGGGGGGATAAAAAATAGCCTACAACCTATTCTCAGACCTACCGAGTGTAGAGAAAAAGTTTCATAAAAATCGGCCAAGCCGTTTCGGAGGAGTTCGGTAACAAACACCGTGACACGAGATTTATTTATTTTTACTATTTATTTTTATTCTTATATTGCACCACCTGCTGAAATACATTCCTTGTTGTTTTCCTTTGTAAAATGGTTGCCTGGGAGAGATCGCTTCGAAGCGATAAGGCCGCCTATTGCTTACCTTGTATATTTTTTCCATGTAATTGTTTTTTCTGTAGGTATTGTTTTCTTTGTGGTGTACAATAAAGAGTCATTGTATTGTATTGTATAGTATTGTAAAGCTCCAAACGCACAGACAGCGGAGGCGTGGCAGTGTGGTGGTGGTGACGGTTGTAATATTCTAACCCGTACAAACGGTTGTGCGGTACCGTACCGCGAACTCGTTCATACAAGTTAGAATATTGCAACCGTCACCACCAACCACACGGCCACACTGCTGTTTGGAGCTTTATTGTTGTTCGTTTGCGACGAATTTGCTTATCGTTAGGTATCCCTATGCTATGCGATTTTCCGGGCCTCCTCTAGATTTTTTTAAAGAGTCGCCAGAAAGGCCAAAGACGCGAAGTCCTTGCTGTTATTTACTTCAGCGTTGGAAGGGTGAGTTGTGTTCGGGAAAAATCTCTGCGGACAAACTGGGAATGGAGGGCCCAGACAGTGTCTGAGTTGCACGGACTCAAAAACCCGGTCACAAATCCTCAAGTTTTATATCAATCCTGAATAGTTTACACATTCGTACATACAATTACGCCTCCTTCCCATTAAACGGATAGGCAGAGACTGTTTGTTTCCACCTACGATCTTGACATACATCTTTCGCTTCAGCAACACTCATTAGTCTTTTCATACATGCTCGCCGGTGTCGGGTACTCTTGACCTGACCCCTTCTTCAAGACATCCGCGACTAATCATGGAATGTCCTTCTTGGTTGGTTGGTTGGTAAAAATAAACAGTTGGGAAAAATATAGAAAAAAAATGCAGAGAACCTGTCCTCCCAGCCTATACACGTCCCACTGCATGACACAGAATGACAGAATGAGAGGCCTTTATACCGTAGTTCCCACGTCCAGTGCGGATTCGAAACTTCACACACACCATCGAATTTCTTTGCAGGTGTGCAGGCCCTATACTACGAAGCGCGAAATTCGAACTTCGTTTCATGCCGTTCCGCTCACGCTAATGGTATTTATTACGAGAGCGAGAGGGACCGCACGATCCGAACTTCGAACTTCGAATTTCGTAGTAACCCCCCAGGTCTCCTCAGGATGTTTTCCTTTACGGTAAAGCTCATGGTCGCACGTAAATTCCGAAAAACTCAGAGGTGCCCGGGCTTGAAACTACGACCCTCTGCTGAAGAGCCCAGTCCAGCCCAGTAGATCAACGCCTACTAGACTAACGGCTTTTTTCCCTTTACCCTTTAGGGTTTTACCCGAGGGGTACGGAACCCTAAATATGATAAGCCATGATGGAGACTGACAACAAATACTGGCGGTCAAACCCCAAGACCCTAATGGTGCAATCTCATGCGTGACATCATCCTTTTCGCGAATGCCGATTTTTAAATACCTTTTTACGTGGATAAAGTAAGCCATAAATCTCTCGGGGAATTTCGGCTGCGGGGCACAAAGCCTCAATTACGGGGATATCTGATACATGCGCCGACGCATTGGCCTGTTGTGTGCTTGATCGTTTGGGCAAAAGAAAAAAAATACAATTAAAAACAATAATTTTTGTAAGTAGGTGCTACATCAATCAAATAATTGTTTTCTTAATATTTTAAATATATTGACTATGGGTCTGTAAGTATTATAATGTTCCGTTCGAAATCTTAAGTTTGGCTAATCAAAAATAACAATGATATACCAAAAAAATAAGAAAAAAAAATTGTAGTTTATAGTATTTTTATAACAGTGATTTTCTTGGATCAGGCTTGTAAAGCTCACTTTCTCTAAAAACGCACTTTCTGCTAAATGTACGTATGTACACTTCCAAAAGGTAAACTTGCCCAACTGGTGCACTTACTCGCAAGGTGCATATTTCAAAAAGTTTTCTTTTCCAAATCACACTTTTTCCCAAAAGGTTACACTTTAATGTCTAATTCGGAGCGATTCGTTTAGTTAACGAGGATGAACATTTCTAATAAGATGTCAAAGGCAGCCATTTTGAATTAAAATTTAATTAAAACGTCGCAAGGGGCTAATGACGTAACAGGAACAACTTACACACAATTGGCGATCGTGTCGGATATCGGCCGATCCGTTGGCCGATTGGTCGGCGATGATCGCGAGATCAGATAGCGCTGTTAATAAGGATATTAGTGGTACTAATAATGCGTTTAGTTAAGATCTGTTGGGCTCCTGTGTTTTTAACCCCCGACACAAAAGTGTGTTAAGTTTGACCGCTAATAGTGCGTGTGCGTGTGTGTGTGTGTGTGTGTGTGTGTGTGTGTGTGTGTGTGTGTGTTTGTGTGTCTGTCTGTATGTGGCATCATAGCTCTTAAACGGGTGAACCGATTTGGACGCGGTTTTTTTTTATTTGAAAGCGCATTTTTTGGCGATGGTTCTTAGACATGTTTCATCAAGATTAAAAATTTTAAAAACCCCCAACGCATTGAAGTCTAAGATCCCTTCCGCAGCTAACAAAAGAGCTGATAACTGTGAAACGGCTGGACCAATTTCGATGAAACATATCTAAGAACCATCGCTAAGCTCGGCTTTTTTCGGGCTAATCCGGGGACGGCGCCACACGTAGCCTTTTTTATATTATTATATAAGAAGGGACAAACGAGCATGCGGGCATGGGTGCGGGTTACACAAAAAATATATTAAATAAAAAATTGAACCGATTACAAAAAAAACCATGAAAATAATTTTCTACTAGGTAGGTAATCTGTTTGAAGTCGTTGTGACAACACAAGCCACCAGGGCCCAATTGCATAACAAAGTACAACTAATATTACAAGCGGAACTCTCGCTTCAGTTGTATTAACTAGAAAGGGAGTTCCGCTTGTAATATAAGTTGTACTTTGTTACGCAATTGGGCCCAGGAGTGGTAGAAGTAGGATAGACAGTATGTAGGTTCTTACCTACAATCTAATCCTGCTGGCTCGTGCTGAGGCACCGATTTCAAAAAAATCAGTAGAAGGATAGAAGCCGCCACCACCGGTTTGACCTATGGTCTCTCAAGCAGAAGGTCGTTGGTTCGAGTCCGGGCTCGCACCTCTGAGTTTTTCGGAATTTATGTGCGAAATTACATTTGTAACTTGACCATGAGCTTCACGGTGAAGGAAAACATTGTGAGTAAAGTTACACCTGACCTGAGGAGAAATTCAATGGTGTATGTGAAGTTCCCAATCTGCACTGAGCCCGCGTGGGAACTACGGCTCGAGCCCTCTCATTCTGAGAGGAGGCCTGTGCCCTGCAGTTGGACGTATATAGGCTGGGATGATGATGATAATTAGAAGGATATAATTTATATAAATTTGTTTCTTTTTTATAAGAGTTTAGGTACCATTGTTCTTCAGCAAATAAACAAAGGAGCTAAATCAAAATTCTATGTACAGTCAAGTGTAAAAATATGAACTTATTCAAAGTTTCAAAAATAAGTACCACAGACTCTTATTCCGTATTCTTAGGCCGTAGTAACATAATTTTTGAGTAGTTCGAATAGATACTTATTTTTTCACTTGACTGTACAATGTCTACATTTAATTCGAAGTGATCGCGAAGTCTCTTTTGAACTGTACTTAATTCGAAAGCAAAGTTTGAGGTACTCTTGGACAGAAACTAATTGTAGTTGGCTGCAAGTTTCCAATTAAATGAATGTCCCGTCTTCGTGAGAGATGTATTGATCCTCGCTCTGGGTCGTTTCTGGTGTAAAGGTTGTCCATCGCGGTTCAACGTAGCAATGCAGCTAGTGTATTGGGTATCTTTCCGCCGGGTACGATTTGGGGCGGTTTGTTTGACTGACAGCATTTTATGAATTGTATTTTGTGAAAACAATTCGCTAAGTAAAGTTTTTTGAAGAGTTGCTAATTATATTTTTTTTCGACAGTCGGCGTTCTGGAGATCGAGAAACTGCAGCTGTTTTATTTTTATCTCCTGTTGTTTACTGGAAATATTTTTTTAAGTGTTCGAGATGACATTTGTGAGATTTTACGGCTGACAAGCGGTTCGTGCTCAGTACTAAGAAGAAATAGAAAAAAAAACGAAGTCAACTGTCAGTTCTGTCAATGTCAAATCGTTTGCGTTTCGTTTGCTTTGCGTTTTGGTGTGCTCAGTGTGATTTTTTGACTATTTTTATCGACCTCCGCATAAAATCCGGACTTTCAATTTTACCGCATTACTCTACGACCTAAGCACGTTAATTGGATCACAGTTGAAAACTTTCGATCTGTATTTTGGAACTGCTTCTTGGGCAACGCAAAGCAAACGAAACGCAAACGGTTATATTTCATTTGACATTGACAGAAGCGACAGTTGACTTCGTTTTTTTTTTCTATTTCTTCTTAGTACTGAGCACGAACCGCTTGTCAGCCGTAAAATCTCACAAATGTCATCTCGAACACTTAAAAAAATATTTCCAATAAATAAAAGGAGATAAAAATAAAACAGCTGCAGTTTCTTAGTGTTGAAGTCGACCACTGTCGAAAAAAAATATAATAAGCACCTCTTCAAAAAACTTTACTTAGCCAATTATATTAAACTAGCTTTTGCCCGCGACTTCGTCCGCGTAGAATTCCAATTTGTGGTAAAGCTTCTTCATCTTTTTCATTGTATAAAACAAAAATCCGGCACCGGCAACATCCATGATTATTATCATTTCATCATGAGTATCAGTTAGTGAATATTATAAATCCCGTTTATTCCCTATCCCGCGGGAATTTCAACAAATTTGTCCTTATTCTTTGCAAAATTACACTTATTTTTATCCCGCGGGTATTTTGCATTTTCCCCGAGAAAAGTAGCCTATGTCCTTAAAGCTTTCTACCGATAAAAGAACTTTTAAAATCAGCCGCGTAGTTGAGTTCACTTATTTTTTTCCCGTGGGAATTTTGATTTTTCACGGAGAAAATAGTCTATGTAAGTAAGGGTTAGTGTAGCTACTCACTAATAGGTGAAACACTTATGATTCACTGGTGATTCACTTCTTAATATCCCAGGGGAATTTTGCATTTTACCGAATAAATAGTAGGTAGCCTATACCAATAAAGGATAGTGAAGCTTTCTATTGGTGATTTTTTTTTAAACTCAGCCCCGAAGTTAATTTTACTATTTTCTATACCGCGGGAATTTTGCATTTATCCGGAAAAAAGCATCCTATGTTAACCAAGGACAGTGCATCTTTTCTATTGGTGTAAGACATTTTAAAATGAGCTCCGAAGTTGAATTTTCTTTTTTCTATCCCTTGGGAATTTTGCATTTCCCCGGAAAAAAGTAGCCTATGTCAATAAAGGATAGTGTAACTTTTTACTGGTAAAAGTTTTTTTTTTTAATCGGCTCGGAAGTTTCAGAGATTATCTATCCCACAGGAATTTCCAAAAATCCTGCAATAAGTTTTTTTGTTGTTATGGTCATTTTCGTTAATACTGTATTTGAAAAGATTAGTAATTGTAGTTACGGAGATATGGTCCAGTTGATTAGTACCTACATATATAAATCCTGATTTAACTTTATCCCGTGGAAATTTTCAAAATTCTTTATATTCGCTTTATATTCTAATAGTCTAATTGCATGCCCAATTTGTACAGTTTAGTAATCTTCGTTATGGGCATAGGGTCACTCTTGATGAAATATATAAATCCCGATTATTCCTTATCCCGTGGAAATTCCGGAAAATCCTTTCTTATCGGATGCCTACG
Source organism: Archips xylosteana (assembly GCA_947563465.1). Taxonomy (NCBI): domain Eukaryota; kingdom Metazoa; phylum Arthropoda; class Insecta; order Lepidoptera; family Tortricidae; genus Archips; species Archips xylosteana. Next base: position 3,356,882 of record OX387356.1, read on the forward strand.
TCATACAAAGAACACACCCTCCACGTTTTAGGTCTCTACATACAGCGGTTTAGGCTGTGCGTTAATCCGGCAGTCAGTCATTTAGGACTTCAGGACAAAGCATTTTATATGTATTTGCATTGCACCAAGCTTTTATGCGAGTTCAACAATGATATTTGAATACTCAATTCGATTTTATTCGAAAAAGGTTGAACTCGCATAAAAGCTTCATCATCATCATCATTTCAGCCGTAGGACGTCCACTGCTGGACATAGGCCTCCCTCATTGACGTCCAATCATTACGGTTGGAAGCGACTTGCATCCACCCTGAACCTGCGGCCTTCACCAAAACGTCCGTCCATCTCGTTGGTGGACGTCCCACGCTGCGCTTGTAAAAGCAAAAGCTTGGTGAAATGCAAATACTTAATACATATAATTAGCTATTATCAGAGATCAGATCAAGACGTGGTTGACAAAAGTAGACAAAAATGGTTTGCAATATTTGAAGTTTCGTTTCGTTTACAATGTGTCAAAATAAAATGTAATTTAAATCAAAAGCACTAAGGAGTATTGATATCAACTCCGAAGCAAATCACCCCCAAAATAACTTTCTACTACTTTTTGACCCCGTCAAGGGATGAATTTCAATAAAATACGAAACACGTCTTCCATCAATTTTGTTAAAGAATGTTTATGCAAAATTTGAAGTAGATTGGACCAAGGAATCACGATGTCTCATACAAACTTTGCCCCCCTTTTTTACCCCCTTAGAAGTAGAACTACGGAAAATCCTTTCTTATCGGATGCCTACGTCATACAAAGAACACACCCTCCAAGTTTCAGGTCTCTACGATCAGCGGTTTAGGCTGTGCGTTGATCCGTCAGTCAGGACAAAGGATTGTATATGTATAGATGAAGGAAAGTAAGTAAAGCTAAGTTTCACACAGGACCAGATTAACAATGATGGGGCCCCCAGTAATGCAATATTCGGGACCCTCCAGCCAAATATCAACCGCACTTTTCAAAAAGTCAAATCAAATCACCTGGTAGCATGCATCGAAAAATAGCAAGAACACTAAACTTATTGTAAATTTTCCAATTCAATTTTCACAACGTAACCTTTTTAATTTCTTTGTTACGCGCGCAAGGCCCTTTGGCGATGCGGGACCCCTAGGCTGTGGCCTATTTACTCTGCCTAGTGCTTAATGCGACCCTGGTTTCACACTTAGAGTAGACGTGAAATTAACAAGCAGCTATCGGGGGTGTCTCAAGTCAAAAGTCTTTGACCAGTGTGTGTTGCCAGTGATGACTTATGGCACTGAGACGTGGCCGCTAATGATGGGTCTTATAAGGAAGCTCAAGGTCACCCAGAGGGCGATGGAGAGGGCTATGCTTGGAGTTTCTTTGCGGGATCGCATTAGAACTGATGAAATCCGCGCAAGAACTAAAGTCACGGACATAGCTCGAAGAATCGCTAGACTTAAGTGGCAGTGGGCAGGGCACATCGCCCGTAGAACTGACGGCCGATGGGGCCGAAAGGTTCTCGAGTGGCGTCCGCGGACCGGAAGACGCAGTGTAGGTAGGCCTCCAACAAGATGGAGCGACGACCTGGTTAAGGTAGCGGGAACGCATTGGATGCGGATGGCGCAGGGCCGATCTGTTTGGCGAGCCGTGGGGGAGGCCTATGTTCAGCAGTGGACGTCTTTCGGCTGAAATGATGATGATGATATCGGGGAATAACACTGTCACAGAACTAATAATAAAAAAGTATGTGTGCGTTTGCCACCAGATAATTATATCAACTACTGCCTGGATAGAGATCTCTACATTGTGGCCCAAAAAATGGTAAATTGTGACGATGGTGATAATCGCACAGCCAGGATCATCAGTTATTCAGCTTCAGGTTTGATGATGATACACAGCTAGGATCATCAGCTATTCAGGTTCAAATTCAATGATGATTGAGCAGCTACTTAGTAGCATTAGCTATTCAGCTTCAAATTTGATGATGATAATGATTGCACAGCTAGAATCAATAGCTATTCAGCTTCAAATTAGATGATGAAGATTGCACAGTTGGGATCATTAGCTGTTCAGCTTCAAATTTGATGACGATGATGATTGAATAGCTAGGATCATCAGCTATTCATCTTCAAATTTGGATACAAACATAAACTACACTTCATTTAAGCTCTATTAAAACTATTTTCATTCACTTTATGATACATTATTTTCTATTCAAAGTAACTCCATATTTCTCATATTCTTTATGCGAATCGTTACAATTGGTCTAATTTATAGTGCGCTATGAATATCGTAATTATGTGTTAACAAACGCCATTTTGTTGCTTCAGAACACAAAGTATTTATAACAGGAGATGGCAGAGGCTGTCAAAAAATATGAATAACGCGACAGTTGCGGGAATATTCTACATATTTGTGTCATCTCATCACGATTTCAGCCACATGACGTCTACTGCTGAATATAGGCTTCCCCCAATGTTTGCCAAACATACCGACCCTGCGCCATCCACATCCAACGCGTTCCAGCAACCTTAACCAGGTCGTTGCTGCGCATTTGTGTGACAGTTTTGTTTAAGTATGATAGACGGTTAAATATAAAATTAAAGGTAAGGTAGAGTAAGGTATGGATTATTCTTATCTAAATAGCAGAACTCAAGGAATAACAGATAAACTGGTAGTAGTGGTAGAGCCATGTTGTGGCTAGCCGCTGCATCACGAATGGGCCGGCTCGTCTGCGGCAGTACCACCCTCTCACAGAACACCGGCGTGAAGCAGCAGTAATCCAGCTTGCGTTTCGTACAGTCAGTGAGAGCGCCAGGGTCCCAATACTTCTCCCCCTCCCTCTGTCCCTATTCCCTCTCCCTTTTAAAGGCCGGCAACAGATCAGTGACTCTCTTTGAGTTATTGATATTTCGATGGCCCAAACGAATAAACGTGCAAAGGCCCTTATACAAAAATTTTTTTTGCTTCTTATGCTTTTATTACCCTAAGGCACGTTGTAATTTTTTTTAAGCCAATCCGATTTACCGTTTATGAAAACAAGTATTTAATTTTTATTCGTTGGTAATTTTCCATAAAATTAGCACGCATTCCATTCCATTCCAAGAGAGTGTTGCCGTTTTAACAATTTTGTTACTATACACGAATAAACGTGCAATGGTTTTCTACATTGACTTTTTTTATTTCAATTTTAGTAATATTACTTTGCACGTTTATTCGTATTAAACTTTGTTAGCAAGATTCGTGTAAACTAGCATTTTACACCTTCGATCGCCTTCCATCTTGTCAGCCAAATTTTAGTCATACTAGCTTTCACATACTACTCATTAACGTTTGAGTCATAGAATAAAAATCATTTTAATAAATTAACACGAACAAAATTGCAAACGCCGATTGCGAAATCAAATAAAATACAAAAATAGACGTTAATGTACATTGCGCTTAAAACAATTACACTTTTTAACACGAATAACGGTGCAATGAGCCATAACACAAAATGACCTGAAGATTTATGATTCGAATAAAAAATAAAGAGGTTTTTCACTATTTACGGGAAAATGGTTAAAAATAAGAGTCAAATATTTACGCAATTTTGTAGGTAATTTTGATATCTATCTAATGATATATTATAAGCATATATATTATTATAACGGCCGCCAGAACTGTCAGTTATCTTTGTTAAAGTTGATTTTATTTTTCCTGTAAAGTTGTCGTTTTACGATTACACGTTTATTCGTTTGGGCCATCGATTTATGGGCGGTGGTGATCATTTTCCATCAGATGACCCGCTTGCTCGTTTGCCTCTCTCTCTCATAATAATAAATAAATAAATAAAAACTACTATTTATTAAAATATTCACACTCCAAAATATATAATTTTGCAATAATAAGCGAGAGTTTCCACGACAATTTAATAAAACCCTAGAATTTCATTTAAACTGTCGGACCTAACGGTTCATGCGGACAAAACCGTGGGTGCAGGCTAAAGTAGTGTAGTAGTAGCTTGAGGCAGATCCCGTCATGAGTGCCTTGTGCTTCAGAAGCATCTTAAATCTAGAAACTTAAAACCACCATGTGAGTTTAAATAAAGGGAGGTCTTCTTGTTATATTATTATTGTGTTTAAAACCTATGTAATATTTTGTATGGTTTTCCTGGTATGACTAAGAATTTCTAAATCGTGTAGTTTCTCGGCTCAATTGGGTACTGTCCTGGATAAGTAAATAGTCTGTCAGACAGAATGTCAAAAAATGTTCAACATTTGTTTTATCTTTTGTCAATCAAACAAAAATTAAACCCCCGCACACCCCATTGTACATCCTGGCGTTCGCCGCTCTCTTGCAACTGGCCTTCGCGGCTCTGTAGGTACATGTACGGGACATGTAAGTACATGTACGGGACATGTAAGCACATGTACATTACATTGCGTCATCCTTTTTTGTGTATGCAGCCGGCGTTCATCGATTTTTAGACGTTGTCACGTCAAAAATTCAATGGTGTGTATCAAGTTCCCAATCTGCACTCGGCGTGAGAACGGCAGTCCAGGCCCTCTTAATCTGATAGGACGCCTGTGAATTACAGTGGAATGGCTCAACAATCCCGTGTTGTGACTACGTCGGCTTTACTAAGGCAGTGTTCCTATTTGTATGACATAAATTAAACTGGCACACAATTATATCTCACAATTATCACACAATAAACTTATCTCAAATCAAAACGCGCCGAAACTCGCGTAAACAAGAACCGAAATAAACTATTTAAATCGAGTGAACACATTGTAAATCATTATTCCTTGCTCCATACAAATGTCCGAACATACACGCGCGCCCACAAACATGTGTATAGCAAAGAATTCCTATTATACCAGTCGGAATGCATGCGGTTGATTTTGAATGCCCGCTTATTATGCACCCATTTACACCCCGAGAAGACATCGATGTAAATCACTAGATGAGCGGGACACTCGTTCCGTTCCTTCCTGCATTTCCGATAATTTCATTTCTACTATTTTTGTTTGACATAGCAGTCACGGGATATAACTTTCACTTGTCATAATATTAGGTGCCATAATTCTTGAGTGTTATAACAAAAAAAATACCAATCAGTTATTTACTTATAACCGCAGCCTGGGAAGCCTTTCTTGACAGTGAAATCTTTCATAAATGTGTAAATTATTATCAATAAATAAATAAACAATAAATAATAATAATAAAAACGATCAACTGTCAGGTACAGTCGAAAGTATAAATATATATACAGTTATCGCGTCAAAATATGTAAACATCAACCTTATGATTAATGAAATAGATATTTTTGACACCTTGGTAACTTATATTTATTTTTGCACTTGACCGTACCTACATTAAATAATTCCTTAACATATTAGCATCGTTAGTATGCGTAAGCATTCGAAGTATTTAAAATATGTGAAAATATGGATACTGAGTTTACGGCATGCATTATATTTATGGGGCCAGAAACTTATGCCATATGACAATAATGTCACATGATTAATATGTAAATGGAATATCAATCCATGACACAAGTTTTTACCATGTCGAAAATCCAAGATCAATTTTTAGCTTAAGAGGGTTTATACCTGCTGAGCTGGCAACGTTGCATTTTTGTTAGTTTTTCTCGATTATTCCATAAAAATTGAATGAAAATTAAAAATGTTTTGTAGTATACAAATTGTTCTAATGTATAAGTTAATGTGTCTACTGCAATAATAATTCGTGATGAAAACCGTTAGGTAATAATTTGTTCGTTTTTAAAGAAAATAAAAGTCTATCAGCAGTAGACACATAAACTTATATATTAGAACAATTTGTATACAAAACATTTTTAATTATCATTCAATTTTTATGGAATAATCGAGAAAAACTAACAAAAATGCAACGTTGCCAGCTCAGCAGGTATAAACCCTCTTAAGCCCTCTTTTTTGTTTTTACAATGTTTTATACTATTATTCAATAAAAAAATTGTACGGGAAAACAGTAAAAATAAACACAAAAACTAGGAAGTTTAACTTTTTAAAGTTCATTTCAATAGAATCAATCAATCTCTCAGATATTTATAGCTAACTGATGTGGCACCTGAATATCTAGGTTAATAAAGGTATAATTATAATCGAAAACCATAAAAAAAAGATTTTAATCCATGGTGTCCTTGTCAGTTGGCCAGTAGTGTCCTAGGTATGCTACAACATTGTCAGTTTCTATTAAAATGGAGTTTAGGTTTGATAATGAGAATGGGCTAGGAAAACCTTGTCTCTTCCTGCCGTTCTATTGGTCAGCGAACACAACAGTAGCCTTTGGGCGCTCGATACGCATCTCGTTGCGGTAACAAGGGCCGTGTTCCTGTCAATCGCGCTAATGTTGTGCACAGTCGGTTAAATGTACGTGTAATTTCAATGTGTAGAGTGTAGGCGGTGATGGAAGCTGGGAGTCGTTTGTTTTTGAAAGGGATTGTTTTGTAGATACGAAGTGCTCTGGTTTATTGATTATCTTACAGGGAGATACACCTATGAAGGCGAAACACATCGTGTTTTTTAGATTTTTGCGAGTAGCAATAGCAATTAGCAAGAGTCGAAAAGCTTATCATATCACTTGTGAGTATAGTGATCACTATTAAGGACCCATTTGTGTTGCCAGCAAAGTTACTGATAGCTCGGAGAATCGCCAGACTTTAGTGGCAGTGGGCAGGGCTCGTTGCTCATAGAACCGTGCTGACCTGCAGGCTTATTGTCTAACGCTTCCGACGCTTGCCTTCGCAAACACTATTTCTTTCTGTCAAATGGTATAAGATGGTGTCAGAAAGAGATGGTGAAAGCGAAGGCAAGCGTCAGAAGCGTTAGACAAGTCATTATCATCATCATTTCAGTCGAAAGACGTCCACTGCTGAATGAACATAAGCCTTCCCTAAGGCTCGCTAAAGAGATCGATCCCGTGCCATCTGCATCCAACGCGATCCCGCAACCTTAACCAGATCGTCACTCCATATTGTTGGAGGCCTACCTACACTGCCTCTTCCGGTTCGTGGACGCCACTCGAGAACCTTTTTGCCCTATCGGCCATGTCAGTTCTACGAGCGATGTTTCCTGCCCACTGCCACTTGAGTCTGGCGATTCTTGATGTTGGTGACATTAATTCTTGCGCGGATTGCTCCAGAAGGTTCTGGAGTGGCAACCACAAATCGGGAGACGTGGTGTTTTCATATCACATCGTCATCATATCAGCCAAAATATGTCTACTGCAGAGCATGTCCTTGTTAAGTTGTTGACCTTGCAAGAATTTGTTCTTTGGCACGCCCTGCAGCCTTGTAAATGCTCCTTCACCCTAGACTTGAAAGCGGCCAAATTGTAGTGTTCAGGGAACACAGTCGCAGGCAGGGAATTCCACTCCTTAGCTGTGCGGTTGATGAAGGAAGAGCGAAAACTTACCCCATTTAAATAAATCATAAGTTTGCTGACTCGGAGTCGCTAATTATATGTCCACAGGAGAGACAACTTTTGTTTTACGCTGTGTATGACCAAATTTGCAAATGGCACCATACGCCACTACTGGCGAATGCTGCCGATCAAAGTTCGGGGTGGGTCGGTCGGGAACCCCGTTGCGTAGTTGGTTAGCACACTACTTGTTGCGTATAGCCATGAAATGCGACTTCGAATCCCGTCCTACAGACTTATTTGCCGTTTAAAGAAAGTCAGGGTAGTGTAGTGGTTTGACGTATGCTATGGCCTCTCAAGCAGAGGGTCATGGGTTCAAATTCGGGTTCACACACGCATTTGAAATTTGTCATGAGCTTTATAGTGAAGGAAAAGATCGAGAGGAAATCTTCACACATCTGCGACGGAATTGAATGGTGTGTGTGAAGTTCATAATCCACACTGAGCTCGCGTGGGAACTAGAGCCCAAATCACATTCTGAGAAGAGGCCTGTGCCCTGCAGTGGGAAGAGTGACTCAATGATGATGAGTGTTACTTATTAGTAGTCGTAACTACGAAATGTAACTACATTTTTCAGTATGATTTGCTAGTCAATATATATCGTTAGGTTTATAGAGGGTTCGAGTACACTCTTGCGCATGATCGGACGCGAGCAAACCACACTCCCGATATCGATCTGCATTTAAGATTGGGGTTGTTCCCATAACACACTGCGACTCTTATAAGAAAAAACATTAAGTCAATAGAAAACAGTTTCTTCCATATTTGGCCATGGACCTCATGTTTCTGCCAATCCTAAAAAATGCGTTCAAATCATCTCATTATATCTTTTATGGTCTAACTTTGCTAATATGAATATGAGAGTCCTTGCGACCTCTTGCTTGATTGGAGATTCATTTAATTGTTAAAATGCCCGAAATATCTATAACGATTTTTATGTCCGCTTTATTTTTACATACTTACCGTGTTTTTTGAAGTCTGCTAACTTCAAAATACGTGGCTTACCACACCGATAGAAACTACCTAGTAATCGACTTATTCCCTAAAAAAAAAATGTGTTTTTTTAATAAATAAATCTCAAGTTCAGTCGTTGTTAAAGGTTCTTTAGAGTAGGTAACAAAAAGTTAGTGTCAAATGTGACAATGTTTTAACTTCGAGCACCCCACAGTTTCATATGCACCTTTGACTAGCACCATTAATAGCACAGTTTAGCTTCTAGGTGTATAGTCGGGGTAAGAAAAGGTTCGTCACTTTTCGACTCTATGTCAACGAGTTAAGGTCGAAAAGTGACGAACCTTTTCTTACCCCGACTATACCTACATATATTGTACCGCGCGAAATTAATGAAATTAAATTCTTGAATATCTTTTTGAGCAATAAGGGTTAGGACATAATGTCTTAATTAGCTCAATTTGTCTTCAAAATCGTCATGTTGTAAGATCAGTAACCATAGTCAAAACGTAAAAACGTAGCGGAAAAATACGGATAACTTACGTCAAACGCGCACACGCAGCCGCCGCGATGTGTGGCTCCAAGAAGAAGGGCTACGGTTTAGCTCGAAACATGTCGAGCTAAACTCGATCATAGACGTGAGTTATCCGTACTTTTTGCTATGAGTGAGTCCCACGGTATTTTTATGTTCATAGTCAAAACGCTTATAAGATTTCTGTAAGTATTAACTTATACTATGGTCGCAGTCGATTTGCTTGTTGGGTCCATATCCAGAATGGACCCACGGACTACGTACCGCCATGTCCCTGTCACCACGACGCGTCGACGCGTGTCCATTGTAGCCTCGATCCCTGGGCAGGAGATAGCGACACCTGAATTTTAACGTAGGCGGTTGCCAATTAGGTATTTATAAGCAGCTTTTTAGGGATCCATGAAAAGTTTCCAACCGCACTCTATTACAAAGGTTCCGCTGTCCATTCGTCATAGAACTGTATCTTTTGAATCGTAATAGGTGGACACTTAAAATGTTAACAAAATGCTCATTACTATGATTTTTTTTTTACTAGCCTAAAATAGTGTCCCACTGCAGGGCAAAGGCCTCCCCTCTGGTCCTCCATTGTTCCCTGTTTCGAGCCAAATCTGGCCAATCGTCTAATTTAATTTAAGTAATCATTACTATTATTGCCATTACAAAAAAAGCACAGGGGTGATCGTGCGTGTTTCTTGATCCTTAGAGGGAAGAAAGTACTCGAGCTGGAATATCCTAGGCAAACGTCGGTATGGCCAATGGTATTATGACAAATTAAATTATGGGGGACTGAGTCTATTCCCTTGGTAATGGTATTGGTACAATATAAATCCCACGACAATAGCCGCTCTATTATATTTGTACCATTAGCGGTGTGACGTCACGCATATTAAGCTTTCATCTCGCCGCCATTGTGGCTAGCTTCCGTGTGCTTTCCGAAAAGCACGGATAAAAGGGTGTAAGTCAAAAACTTAGTGAAATCAAAAATTTTATCGATATTGTTGAGGTCGTCGCAAACATTCAACGATTTCGATATAAAATACTAGCTGTTGCCGCGACTCTGTCTACGAAGAATTATCGCTTTCCCGCGGGAACTATGCCATTTTCGGGATAAAACGTGTCCTGTATCTTAATCCAGGTTAATAGAATTACATTTGATATTTACTAATATTTTTTTCGGAAAACATCTTAAGGGACCTGCACACACCTGCGAATAAATTTAATTGTGCATGTGAAGTTCCCAATCCGCACTAGGTCCCTGTTAGAACTACGGCCTCCTACAGTGAGACGTATATCGGCTAGGATGATGATGATAAAATTAAATCTGAAAGGTACGCAGATTTTTGTTTGACAAACCAATTATTAACAGACCTTTCGTTTGAACTAGTAAAAGTGTACCCTACCATCCTAATGGTACTACATGTATGCAATAAATAAATAAATAAAATTTGGTATAATTTCGTAACGATTATTATTTGTTTCGCCCAGCAGTGGGCAAGAAAAAAACGCAGAATTACGTTTATGTATGTATGTAAACTCTTTATTGTACAAAAACAAGGAAAAAAAGAAATACATTATTGACAACCGTTGAAATGCATGTACAAAGGCGAACTTATCCCTTTAAGGGATCTCTACCAGTCAACCTTTGAGTGGATGAAAGGAGCATTTAGTAAGGGACCGACAAAGAGTAAGTAAAAATAAGACAGTCGGACAAAGCAAAGGCTACAATACAACTTTTAGTAAATACAATACATAAACTCATAATATAAAGAAACCTAATAAAAATATACTACCATATACAACATATATATGCAAAATACATACAATATATAAGCAGTGTTCTCAATATATTAAAGAGATGGTGTGAGCCACATCTTCTTCAAAGCTTCCCTGAACGACACCACGGAGGGAGATTGGAACGGATTGGATTTGGGACGGTTTATTCGATTGTTCGTTTCGTAATTGTTTCAATTGACCGAACAACTGTTCATCCAAACACGATAAGCAGAGTTATCACATGGCATTATCATTGTTAAGTAGATTTAATGCTTGGTCGATTTTATTTTCGGAATTGATTAACATAGTTAATCTTACAACTGTTGCATTTCTATACATTTCATATAAAGTCATATTCATTATAATAAATGAAAACAGAAAAATAAAACAATCGAACTTACCGCCTTATACCCTTCTACCGCTGCTCCCATTCTAACTCTAGACCAAAATAGGCATCGTCTTGTTATTATGTTATTAACTGCTTAGAAATTACGACATTGTATTGTGCGCTAATCGCAGCTGGTTCGATTCCTGGTCGAGTAATTCACCAATTTAGGTATTAGTTAGGGTACATTGATTGTTTTGCTTTATTTCATACCAGCATTACACAAAATATCGCTCGCGGTAAATTGAAGCTTTAATTAAAATACTGAGATTCGGCAAAATTCCCGCGGTAATTCTCAAAAATAACAAAGTGGTCTGTATTACCGTTGCATAAACAATTAAAAAATTTAAAACCCCCAACGCAATTTGGTCACACATAATTATCTTTGAAAATAAAGTAAATGCACATTACTTATTGCATCTAAGATCCCTTCCGCAGTTGACAAAAGAGCGGATAACTTTGAAACGGCTGCACCAATTTTGATAAAACATGTGTAAGTCTATCGCCAAGAAACCGACTTTCAAATAAAAAAGCCGCATCCAAATCGGTTCACCCGTTTAAAAGCTATGGTGCCACAGACAGACAAACATACACACACACACACACACACACACACACAAACACACACGCACACACATATGTTCTTAAGTTTCCTGTTTCCATTCGTTAATATGTATATGTAAAACTTGAGATAAGCTTGTCTATGTAAATCTCAAAACAAGATGAGTTTATAATTTATAGCTTGGATAGGATCCACTTTATACCATTAGGTACCATTTTTTATTATGGAGGAGCGGTGTCTCCTGTCACAAGTATGCTTAATGCTTAATAGGAGACTCCAAACTCGTCGTAAAGAATGCAAAAAAAAAACATTTTCAAACATTTCAAACATCGCACTATTATCCAAAGGAGCAAATCAAGACCTATAGTGATCGTTCTCCTGAGATACTCAAGCGACACAGTTGTCACGCGAAAAAACAAATGAAACTTTTCCATTTTCAATAGAGCCTGAGATCCGGGGGAGCGAAGGGTTTAGACGATTTACTGGCTCATTCAGTAAAACACGCGCTCAGGGCGTATAACTTCGTAAACAAATAGGGGTGACTGCCTGTATTCGAAGCAGTTTAAGTTGTCTATACTTTATACCTACGCATATAAAGAAAAGTTCTGACTGATTGACTCGCTCATTGACTGAATAAGGCTGAAATTTTGCATGGAGGTTGCTTTTATGATTTAAGCAAGGTATAAAGATGGATTTGTTGATATTTCCACGGAATAGGAAATAAACAGGATTTATATGTTCGATTCAGTGTGATCTCCGTAACTGTTTAAATTTGGCCTGCAATCATAACAGTCAAAAACAAATTGCAGAAATTGAAGTTCCTACAGGATTACGAAAAAAAACGGGATGTTTACATTCACTAACTGATATCGATGATGATGATGGTGGTGGTGGATTTTTAGATATTGCTTCGCCAGATTTTTCCTTTCAACGAAAAAGATTAAGCTTTTAGTAATATGTATTTTGCTGACCCGGAATGAACGACAATAAACAGACAAAATTATAAGGTCGTCCATTATTGTCATTGATCCCGGATCGGTCAATATGGCCTTCTATTTTAATCGCACTCGTAAGACCCACTTGCTCGTTTGTAAAGTTTTTTTCATTACCTACATATTTCTCTGCTTGATCTTATAATTAATTTCCTACATTCACGTACGCTTACGTTCATAAAACCTTTACGATCCCCTGAAAACAGATGCGCAATTTCTAAAACCCAAATAAGCTTTTCGAATTATGAGAAGAACATATTGTTAAGTAATAACGTAATTTGAATAAACCGTACTTACAATAATTACGTAAAGGCTTTGGTTTTGTTTTCTTCCTTATAACTCAGAAAGCTTTTGAGCCGAATGAACCATAATAGTGACTATATTATTCACGAACAATTACCAATGACTTTGCTCACGTTTATCATTAAGAAATTCCAAGATTATGCACTGTATAAAATGCAAAATTTCATGCGTTTATACTAAAGGTTAATGACATTAATGATTTATTATTATAATTATGTCAACCGAAAAATAAAATACCATAAGCCAATTTATATTACAGAATTAAATATTCATCGTCCATCATCATCATTAACATCATCATATCAGTCAAAAGACGTCCACTGTTGAACAAAAGTCTCCCCAAAAAGTCCCGCAACGATACGTCCTGCGCTGCCCGCTTCTATACTTCGTTTTTTTAGCATTAGAATGAAAGTAAGCCATCTCGACGTGTCTTTTTATTGAAAAACACTTTTGAAAAATAAATCACGGCAGATATGTACTAACCATTGACAAGGAAATGGTCATTTATATTCTCTTGGTTTCATAAGTAATAGTTAATATTTTTTTCAAAGCGTTTTTCAATAAAAGGATATATTATCAAGATTGTTTACCTTATTTCTAATGCTAAAAAAAACGAAGTATAAGTGGTTATTTGTTCTTCAAATTCAAATTCAAAATTTAAAAATATTTATTTGTAATACAGTACTAAGGTAAAATGATCTTAAAATAAGTTTATCACGTGTATTCAACATGCAAGGAAGCGTACAAATATTTAGTTTTAGGTCACTAAGATTAATTTACAATTTTCGTAAATATTCTTTATTTCATATACCTATTAGTAATAATTTAATAAACGAGTATTTAAAGCACTTGCTACATTATTACATTATATATTGGATTATTATTATATTAGGTATACTAAATCATTATTGAGAGAAAAATTAAAGAAATATAAAATAACAGTAGACAAATAAATAAATTACAACTCTTTGTGGCTCAAGAAATCCTTGACACCATAGAAACATTTTTCCACTAGCCATTTTGTTAATTTACATTTAAACATGTTTCTTGCGACCTGTACCAGATGATATGATTCGATGACGTAAGTAAACTTTGAGCTTTCTTATGAGGCTCATCGTAAACGACCTCATCTTATTTCCTTATGGTCATCACTGGCAACACACATTGTCAGCCTTAGGTAAGCTAGTTTTCGAATGGTATTTTCGAGCGTTCGATTTCAAAAATGAGCCCCCAGCGCGGCCCGTTACGATTCACACCGTCGTTCCCGGCCCCGCCTCGGAAATGTGCGCCTGCACCGCGAACGTGACGAATCCGAGTCGGCGGGAACGTCCAAGCCGAAGGAGAGGATGCGGTATTTGGAAAAAGCGAGGCCGGCTTTTTACTCGACTACGCCAAAGCCAAAAGGAAGTGTAATGATTTTAGCAGTCTATGTTTATGTATATGTAGTACAACATAATCTGTTATTAGTGAAAATAGTCTGGTGTTCAGAATAATGTAACTGCTGCAGTGTCAGAGACGTTATGATTTACATAAAAGTTTAATGTATGCAGCTTCAGTGTATTAATTTTTTTATACAACCCCTCATTTAGCGCACATTTAGTTTATTACCTCAATTAACATCAGTATAGTTTTTACACCGGAAAATTGCACAGCATAGGGATTGTTTTGAACTTTCGCAACTTACACTCATAACTAGTTAATTCTTTGGGACTTAACTACGAATGTATTATTGCTAAAAATACCTCTACATTTCGACCACATTGCACTCGTCGAATTGTGAAACATCGAGGTATTTTTTTTTATGTAAGTCACGAAGAATATTAGCTATCTAGGGTTTGGATATAAAGAAATTTTTCTCAGATGAAGTTGCGGGGAACAGCTAGTAGCATTACTGAATTTCTAGAAAATTCTTGATACACTTCGTAGATGCCTAGCGTCATCCAAACAACGAAGGCCAATCACTGCGGTGGCGGCGCCGCGATCGTCGCATCGTGCCGCCCGCGGGCTCGCCGCGATCCGCTGTTGGATGCCATTCACTGATCTCTGCGTTTTTATTGTTCACTAACTTATTATCATGATATTATATATAAATATGATGAACTGAAACAATTACTTTGCTCACCCACGACCTTACGATAGTTACGTTTATGTAAGAAATTTAGATAACTAAGTAACTTTAGTTTTATATTTGGTAGCATAGCGTACGGTTGTGGTACCTACTCTGAAGATGAGCTCTGGTTGAGCTCGAAACGCGTCAGAGTAGTTTGGTGGTGGTGATATTTGAGTTTGTGTGTGCTCGTACATAACAGTGTGGAGGTGGAGGAACTGCATGACCACGCATTTCTTACATAAACGTAACTATCGTAAGGTCGCGGGTGGGCAAAGAAATTGTTTCAGTTCATTAATATGGACCTCCACAAAGTAACGCCTGATCCAATAAATTATACATATATGAATAATGTTACTTAAAATCTAGCAGTTCTTGAGTGTAACTAACACGATTTTTTTACACACACAACAAAAAAGTCTTCCCTGTAATCGTCAATTGAGGCGTAGCAACAAAAAACTTTCATGCGCAGCAGTGTACACCGATCCGTGAACGGTGTACAGTTATCACAAATGAAATGCTGGGGTAATCGGGCACGTTCGCTCAGATAAACAGTTCACACTTGAAGGCGCTGTTGTATGTAGCTGTGACCTACGAATTGAACGACTGAAGACATAGTTACAACAAATAAAGATGTGATATATTGATGGCCGATGTGGCAAAAAGGATCTCGAGTGGCGTCCACGGACCGAATGACGCAGTGTAGGTAGGCCTCCAACAAGGAGCGACGACCTGGTTAAGGTTGCGGGATCGCGTTGGATGCCGATGGCACGGGACCGATCTGTTTCGTGAGCCTTGGGGGAGACCCATGTTCAGCAATGGACGTCTTTTGGCTGAAATGATAATGAACCAATGTCATGTTTAGAGAAGAAGAAACGGCTTAGGCTTTTATGGGGGTACCGTGTTTTTGGCGCGTTTATTGCATTCATTTAAACTCGTGCTGTATCATTAGGTACTAGCAGTCCTGAAATTCATATGTAAGATATTTGAGGATTCACTCCATCGACCAGTTTATTTCGAAACACGATTACTTGTAGTGCGCTCGATAGAAAAAAAATCCTAAGTCGTCTCTAAAATATAAATTAAACTCGTACTTAGTTCGATGCTAATACTGCACGGAAGGTCTTGACTTTTTGAATGTTAATAAAAAAAGATGTTTTCTAGGGCGTAGTCTGGCTATATTTTTAAAATATGTATTTGTTTTAGTAGTATGATGAAAATACCCAAAAACACGCGCAGTCCAACCAACCTATCTTGAGCCATCGTGCCTCCCCCAAGCGGCCCCACGCCCAAAATCGCCCACCCAAAATCGATTAGCGCGAAAAACGCGGTACCCCCTTAACTCGTATCACATTTTTATTCTTCTTGCTCGCTCTGCGGTTTCGTGGCAGCTACTTGCTTCAGCAGGCGCCACGTGGGAGCTGCGCGGGCGCCGCCGGCGCGCGTGGCCACGCATTGGTGCTTAGTGGTCGAAGGTGCAAAACTCGGCCACCTCTAATACTAACATTGCGGTGCATTTCTGACAACCTTTTTATTACAAGCTTTTATTCAATTTGCAAACTTTGTTTGTCGGTTAGGTTAAATTTTCGACGTCGGGCCGATTTTTTTTAAATTGTTCTTACTGAATTTGAAATATGAGTGTAGTTGTAGAAAATTGCCCCTTATTTCGAATAACAGGCTTGACATAATCTAATATTGCATAACACTGAACTGGCATAATAATAAAAACGCATGACACTTATTTAGCATAATAATAAATTGTTATACTTAATTGAAATATGTTTAACAATAACTATAAATTTAATTGTCATAATATAACAAATTCACATAATTCCATCAGGTCGAAGCAAAACAGATTCAATTAAAAATTTAGTAGGCAGGGCGGGAGCGAAGCTCCTCTGTATAACAATCAACAGCGGTGTAAGCGTGAAAAATAAATAAATAAAAATAAATAAATATCACGGGACAATTCACACCAATTGACCTAGCCCCAAAGTAAGCTTAGCAAAGCTTGTGTTATGGGTACTAGGGAACGGATAAACATACTTATATAGATAGATACATACTTAAATACATATTAAACACCCAAGACCCGAGAACAAACATTCGTATTTTTAATACAAATATCTGCCCCGACACGGGAATCGAACCCGGGACCTCAAGCTTCATAGTCAGGGTCTCTAACCACTAGGTCATCTGGTCGTCTAAAAGAAAGGGTAACAGATAGACATATTATGTATATAAATACTACACACATCCATAGCACAGCTTTCCTTAGTTTGGGACTAAGTAAATTGGCTTCAACTTGTGCCATAGTTATACTACTGACCCACGATCTCCAGTGGGCCCCAATGACCCACGATCTTGTCAAGACCCTGTCTCCATCCATTTGATTTAGGAGCCGCACATCGGAGCCCCGAGGCGCCTCGAGCGAGATCGGACAGGAGGATCCGGGCAGAATTAAGTATTGTCGATACGAGGTTTATTGTCCAGAAGTTTAGAAGAACAATAATTTTATGCTGAAAATTCCATTTTTAATACAAGTTTTTTTTAATGACTGTACATTTTTCCCCTGGTTACCATCTACGACCTAAGTACTCGTCAAAACGAATCAAACGAGCCTAAACTCGATGCGGTTGTGTCCTTTTATTATAGAGTTCCTATGGCCACCTTCCAGCTTCATCATCAGATCAGCTCTATGTCATAATGATATTGCATTGTCGTCCGATTTACACATGCATGCAAAATTTCAGCTCAATCGGGAATTGAAAAGTGGCTCAAATCTAAATTGGAAAAATTGATGATTATGATGATATTTAGAAAACGAAACAGGTGAAGGTAAATGAAAGCTTGTAAGCGTCAACTAGCATTTACCCGCAGCGCGCATTTAACTATATTAAAAATAAAATAAAACTAACAAAACTACAACTAGGTAAAATTAATAAAAGATTCCCCTGCGGCATGGATCCAAAGATACTGGCAGCATTACTTCGCTGTGTTATAGCAATGCTGATACGTTGAGCGAGAAAGCTGCCCGCTCTTCGGTCTCCTATGGCATCATCCCGTATGTTTCAAATAAACGAATAAATAAAAAATCGTGCGTGCAGCTCCTCCGCGCGGAAGAAGTGAAACTTCGTAATGTGGAAATGAAAAAAGCACTTATACATCAATATGAACCTTATTGCAATAACTTAAAGAACTAAATTTACTTATGCATCTATGTGTTTAAATAACTCACTAGATGGCGCTTTTATCAAGTCTCATACAAATTTGCACAGACAGTATGAGTGCTGCTGCTGCATCGCACTGTCGAAGTTTTTAACATCCGTTAGTATACAGGGTTATTTGTAATTCACTAGCATCCTTTTAACCCTAAACTCCTACCACTTAAACAAATGTTTTTTGTTTTACGACTTTTGTCATAACTTAATATTTTTGGTGTAATAACGTTTTGAAAATTTGAGATTTCCTCTTATTTTACGATACTCTGTGTATTTGTATGGGAAAAAAAGTGCTTCATTTTAAAAAGTCGTAAAACAAAAAACATTTGTTTGAGTGATAGGAATTCAGGGTTAAGAAGATGTGACTCTACTGAAGCAAGTAATCACATGTTACTTGCTTCAGCAGTACGTATACTAATGCTTTCATACCCCCTCCATGGTAGCGTTAAACGTTTAACGCGACCTTGTTGGAAGTCGCATTAGAAGTTTCACTTCAATAAATATCAGAAATAAACTCTTTTCATTTTTAAACTCGAAATTAAAGAGGGCTGAAATCAGAAATTGACCTAAACCAATAGTGTATACTCACAAGCTTTCGCATTTATAATAATAAGAGGTTGGATTTATAACTTTCACGATTGTAAGATTCTAATAAAGTCATAATTCTACAAAAACAAGATATTTCCGTCCACCCATCGCTACTAGTTCATAAAACAAACACTAAATTTAAACATAAAACACTAAATAGTACATGTACAGAAAACTACATAAAACTAACTGCCGTAAGTACCATAAAAACGCACAAAGTAAATTAAAGTCTAAACAGACGAAACAAGGTATAAGTTTGAATATGAAGTTCCAATGTGTATTTTCGCGTCTGAAATGTGAAATTATTCAAATTGTGCCGTAAAGTACTGATCTACATTCGATAGTGTTAGTTTAAATCAATAGGAACCAGCCGCTACGTGTTTTGTTAATGGATCGCATTATCCAATATATTGATCGGTGCGCAAGCGCTGCTCTGATTATTTAATTTTCGGGGGCGTGGCCGTTGCGAGAAGTTAGATGGATGGTTTTATGCACGATGTAACTAATTATTCTTCATTTTTTAGGCTTTACACAGTTTATCGCCCTGGGTGAATTCTAATTGGGGGCTTCGTCACATCACTCAAAAGATATCCACTACTGAACAAAGTTTTTGCCAAGAATCTGTCTGTTGGGCAAAGCCAATTGGCAAAGTTAAAGACCGATGAAGGTAGGATCGTGACCTCTAAACCGGAGCTATTGTTAGAAGTTGAGAAGTTCTATGGACAGCTGTACACATCAACGAAGAAACCCGTCATGGATCTAGCTGAAGACCCCAGAGCTAGATTAACCCGGCACTATACCGAAGACATCCCGGACGTCAGCCTGTACGAGATTAGTACGGCTCTCAAACAACTAAAGAATGGCAAGGCCCCTGGTGATGACGGAATAACAGCCGAACTTCTGAAGGCGGGTGGAAAACCGATACTCAAAGCCCTTCAGAAACTATTCGATACCGCCATCCGTGAAGGGAAAACACCAAAAGCATGGAACAGAAGTGTAGTGGTGCTGTTCTTCAAAAAAGGCGATAATACCTTATTGAAGAATTATAGACCCATTTCACTTCTGAGCCATGTTTACAAGCTGTTTTCGAGAGTCATCACGAATCGTCTCGCGCGCAGGTTAGACGACTTCCAGCCTCCCGAACAAGCCGGATTTCGAAAAGGCTTTAGCACCGTGGACCACATACATGCTTTGCGGCAGGTTATACAGAAGACCGAGGAGTATAACTGCCCCCTTTGTCTGGCATTTGTGGACTACGAGAAGGCCTTCGATTCGATCGAGACTTGGGCTGTACTGCAGTCTCTCCAACGGTGCCAAGTAGACTACCGGTACATCGAAGTGTTGAAGTGTCTGTATAATAACGCCACAATGTCCGTCCAACTTCAGGATCAGATGTCGAAGCCCATTCTGTTGCAGCGGGGAGTCAGACAAGGAGATGTTATCTCTCCGAAACTGTTCACCGCTGCACTAGAGGATGCGTTCAAGACTCTGAACTGGGAAGGGCGTGGCATCAATGTAAATGGCGAATACTTCACTCACCTTCGTTTTGCCGACGACGTGGTGCTTATGGCTGAGACCTTGGAGGACCTCAGTGCGATGCTCGCTGACCTCGGAAGAGTCTCCGAGAGAGTTGGTCTTAAATTGAACATGGACAAGACGAAGGTCATGTCGAACGCCCATGTTGTACCAACTCCCGTCGTAATCGGAGATACTTTGCTCGAAGTTGTTGACGACTATATCTATCTGGGACATACAATCCAATTGGGTAGGTGCAACTTCGAGAAAGAGGTCAATCGACGAATTAGACTCGGCTGGGCAGCGTTCGGGAAGCTCCGCAATATCTTGTCATCCGATATACCGCAGTGTCTCAAGTCAAAAGTCTTTGACCAGTGTGTGTTGCCAGTGATGACTTATGGCACTGAGACGTGGCCGCTAACGATGGGTCTTATAAGGAAGCTCAAGGTCACTCAGAGGGCGATGGAGAGGGCTATGCTTGGAGTTTCTCTGCGGGATCGCATTAGAAATGATGAGATCCGCGCAAGAACTAAAGTCACGGACATAGCTCGAAGAATCGCTAGACTTAAGTGGCAGTGGGCAGGGCACATCGCCCGTAGAACTGACGGCCGATGGGGCCGAAAGGTTCTCGAGTGGCGTCCGCGGACCGGAAGACGCAGTGTAGGTAGGCCTCCAACAAGATGGAGCGACGACCTGGTTAAGGTAGCGGGAACGCATTGGATGCGGATAGCGCAGGGCCGATCTGTTTGGCGAGCCTTGGGGGAGGCCTATGTTCAGCAGTGGACGTCTTTCGGCTGAAATGATGATGATGGTGATGACTGAACAAAGGCGTCTCTAAAAGAGTTTCACAAGACTTATTTTTCATATCTGACCCGATCGGGAATCGAATCCGCAGTCTAATATATAGTCAGCATCTCTAACCACTAGGCTATCTGGTTGTCAAAATCAACTAATTATGGCTTTATTTTGATAACGATATATACTAACTAGGGAGTGGAACAAGACGATTGGAATATAAGTACCTAATCTAAAACTATCATCAATTAATTTGTGGAAGTATGCAAGAAGAAAATGTTCATTTTAACTCACCCATTTTATAAACATAATAATTTTTTATGGTTGTCATGAACGGTACTTCTTCATACATAATTCAAAACAATTAACTAATTAGCTTAGGCTTATTATTATTACAGAAAAGCCAGAGAAGATATTTATCTTCAATGGTAATATTAGATATCAAATTTAATACAAGGTAAAGGTATAATATAGGTAAAGGTAATGTCCCTGTTAATTTCTTTACACACTGTCGGCCAACACTGGATTTTTATGTATACAAATCCGTACAAAACCCTTATTAAGGTGGAACGGCACGCTCTAGGCGCGAAATTCAAAATTTTTACAGGTTTTAATTTATTGTGGGTAAACGGTATAACTGTTTAACTTAATATGGTACTTGCGGTTGTAAAACAGTGTTCTTTATATTATTGTGTAAAGCTTTTTAAGAATAAAACTGTTAGCTTGATATAAAAGTTGTCAAACATAGAAATTCGGACTTTCAACGCTTTGACAACTTTTATTTCAAGCTAATAGTTTTATTGTTAAAAAAACTTTACACAATAATATAAAGAACACTGTTTTACAAGCGCAAATACCATATGAAGTTAAACAGTTACACCGTTAACCCACAATAAATTAAAAACTGTAAAATGTTTGAATTTCGCGCCTAGAGCGTGCCGTTCCACCTTAAAGAGTCCGAATCGTACGTGTTTCGTTACAGTACCCTCAAAAATTCAATTACTTGGCGCAATTATGCTTGCAACTATCCAAAAATAAACGAATCGGTACAAGATAAAGACTAAAGCGGGAAAAATATAAACCATGGCTCACATTAATTTATAGTAGAACGGTTTGAATTAACCAATCAGCTGCTTTTTCGAATTTATTGACATTTATTGACAAGTATAGTTTTAAAGAATAAATTTGAATGAAATTGAAAGATTTTGTATATAGCTTGAAGAATTGCCAGACTCAGTGGCAGAGGTCAGGGCTCGTAGAACTGATGGGCAATGCAAATTTTATTGGGCCAAAAGGTTCTTGAGTGGAGTCCACGGACCGGAAGACGCAGTGCACGTAGGCTTCCACGCAATACACACACTCTTTAATTGTTCATTTGGCGCATTTGACACAGACTCTTTAATTGTTCGTGTAGATAATAATATATATATATTCTTTTTGTTATTTGCTACGTATTTTTTGTTTTTTTTCACACGAAACGGCGGTAGCTTAAATTTGTTGTGAACGACTTTACAAATGGCCGGGCTGCGTCCCCGCCTAACTTTTAAGTCATTATAATGTTTTGTTGTTTTTAAGTTTGTTTTATCGAAGGTTGAGTGATGCGTCACAATATCAAAATTAGTGAAATTGCTGATTATTCACTACAGTAGCCAGAATAATCCTTGGCGTAATTTGTTGCGGTTTAATGGTTCAGATACGATTAAACTGTTCAAGTGTTGCCATACATACTTCCGGTTTGTACCTATTTAGGTTTTGTTGCGAACTACTTTCCGCTGGCGTTCGTGTCATCACAGTGTGTTGTGTTGTTTTTTTTATTTTTTTTTTCTGTGTTTAGTTTTTAAATGGGTCCCACTGAAAAACAGCGTTGCGGCTTGCCGCAACATTATGCTGAGTGGGGCCCAATTTATACTATTCGATGATTTATATTTGTATCTTTTCCTGTCAACTGTATTTCCTGTGTATCGAATATGTGTAAATAAACATCTCTCTCTCTCTCTCTCTCTCTCAATATGGAGCGACGACCTGGTTAAGGTTGCAGGAACCCGTTGGATGCGGATGGCGCAGGATCGATTTGTTTGCCGAACGTCTTTTGGCTGAAATGTTGATGATGATGAAAATTTTCTCTTCTAAGTTGATCAAGATAGTTTTTAACGAATGTAAATGTTCCTCGTGAATTATTCCTAACAGAATCGAAGCCCTAGTTTTATACTACGAAATTCAATTTTCGAACTTCGTATCGTGCCGTTCCGTTCACGCTAATAGTATTAAACAGAAGAGTGAAAGGGACGGCACGATAGGAACTTCAAATTTTGCACTAGCCGACTTAAATTAAGGCTATAGCGTTTTCGCCGTTCATTGCGCGGCCGAGACGATCGCCGCACAGTGATTATCTTACGGCACACGCAATGAACTGATAAAACGCTCGCCGCTACCGCCGGTCGCGTGATGTCGTGGCCGGGCTGTAAGTTAATAACTTGAGCAACAGCGTATTGTGCGGCTATCTAAATGTAAATGTGTACCGCATCGCCTGATAGATGGCGGTGTTCTTATTGCAACACGCATGCAGGATTAAATCGACTCCGTTTTTTGCTGTTTTCAAACACATTTCGAGTGAAAAAGTAAGTCGTAGTAGCATAACGGTTTTACTTACTCGCAAACCTATATACGACCCAGTGTAATGCACATACTTCATCTCAGAATGAGAGGACTTGGTTTATAGTTCCCACGCGGATCCAGTGACGATTGAAAACTTCACACGCACCATAGAGTTTATTTGCACGTGTGCACGATTTTTTCCTTCACCATAAAGCTCATTCCAAGCTTATCAAATTTTCCACGTAAATTCCAATAAACTCAGAAGAATGAGACCGGACTCAAATGACACAAAAACATCTTTGAATCAAAATATATCTAGTTAAAGTGTAAATAATATACAAATCACTACGCGATGACTCAAATCGACAACAAGTAAACGTATAAAGCAATCATGTATGCATCAAAAAAAGGATCATTGGAATTAACTGACTGACCGTCACATTTTTCCATCTCATCAGGCCTCAGTGTCAGTGACATAAATCACTGTGACAGTTGACACTTTAGGGCGCAAGTGACGTGTGTCACGGTGACCCATGGTCAGTGGTTCACGTGAATACGTCGGTGACGAAGTTCCCAAGGTGCTCGAAAAGGATTGGTGACAATTAGGAGACTATTAAGGATCATTTACTTTATTTAATTGTCGAATTATTTTTCTGGCAACACGAATAATCTTTTGTAAGTCTAAATAAAAACTGTTCCGGCTTGACAATATCATCGTTAATAAAATAATCATTTTTATTGACAACTGCAGTGCTGATATTACGAGTAGGTATACTTATTTTAGGACAAACATCTGTAGTAACTTTAGTTATATCTATTCGTAAAAATTTGTTCGTAAGTATAGGCTAGGCTAGATACAATGATACTCTTCAAACGAATTGTGGATGTAAATTAAAAAAAAACTGAACTTACGATGTTTTGAAGTTGTGTGTAATTGTTAGGAAATCTAACATTATTTTACTAAAAATAATGGAGTTTGTGGGGATTTTTTTAATTTATCTCTAATTAGAAAAGTCTAACAAACAGTTCAATTTAGTTACGATGTTACTCGAATCAACGGTGGAAAAGACAATGCGACTACCCGACTAATAGTCGTAGAGTATAGTCGGGGTAAGAAAAGGTTCGTCACTTTTCGACCTTAACTCGTTGACATAGAGTCGAAAAGTGACGAACCTTTTCTTACCCCGACTATACAAGCTATAATGACGTTATGAATTATAATTTCATAAATAAAAATGTCTTTAATTTTTTTTTATGCAAGCTTTTTTTGGTGCCTACTTTTTCTTGACTTTACTAAACTTTCATTGTTACCTGTACCGTGTTTAAGTAAATGCTATTACTAGAGGTGGATGAAATTCGAATAGAAAAATTTTTAGACAGCTTACACACAACATAATATGCAAATATTACATGTTAAACAAAAATAAGTATTGTAAACTAACGACATTGCCCCGCCTCACACCAATACCGCAAACCTCATAAATCAATCATATCGTCAACGTAACAAAACAGTTCCCGTCTATAATTGAAACAAATAACTATAAAAGCTAACTGTAAGACGCGTACAACTCTCGATAACTTCTATAGAATTTTACTGGTAAAAAACCCACGATTAGTGAGGTAGCCGATAAGGTTTCCCACGTGCTAGCTGGAAGAGTACCCGGAACAAGTCCTTGCCTCTGAGAACCCAGCTTCTTGCTTATAGTGACGGGATTCCTTTGAGATATCACGAAATGTTTTAATTAGAGATGATGGCGATAATACTTGTGGTTGGTTTTGTTTTTAATTGTTCAGGGTTTTAGGAGTACTGGCTGATTTCAAGTTCAAATGATGTGGGATATTAATTATAGCAGATGTTTGGGTCAGTTTGGCTGAATACTGTATAGTTGAAACATTAACAGTAAAAGAAAAAAACCTAAACTTCACAAAAAACTTCTGCAAAAAGGTGCTTCTGGCAAGCGTTAGCTAGGCTGGCCTGCCTCCACGCAGCACGGCGCAATCAATCAGTTTCACCACAAAATTTAATTGAGAAAATCTGAAGTACAATTTTTAAGTCCAGTTTAGATCTCAGAAACACACCAGTTGTCTGTAAAGTCGGTTTACGGACGATAGTTTAACGTGACAACGTCATAACAAAACATTCAAAAACAAAATGAAACCAGGCGGTCACCCATCCAACTACTGACCGCGCCCGACGTTGCTTTACCTCGGTGATCGGACGAAAACCGATGTTTTGTCAAATATCTTGAAAACGGTACAGGGTACTTCCCGTGAACTCAGAATCTTGAAATTTGGTACGAAGCAACGTATTATAGCACAAATAAAGGAAAAAATTGCGAAAAGCATACATTTTTAACGCAATCAAAAGATAAAGCCTTTTATGCCGCAAATTTCTGCAAATTGTCGACACTCGCAAGGGAATCAAAACCTACAGGGTACTTACCGCGAACTCAGAATCTCGAAATTTGGTACGAAGCAACGTCTCATAACACAGATAAAGGAAAAATTGCGATAACCGTAAATTTTTAGTTACGTCATATAATAAAAATATTTTTAATAATTTTAAAGTTACTACCCCTTTCCTCATGAACGCATAGAGGTATTAAATTGAAATTCATATCAAATACTCAGGTCTATAATACCTTTAATCTGTAACGAAATCAAACTTCTATGTAACGACCGCTTTAGCCTAGTTGGTAGTGACCCTGCCTACGAAGCAAGAGGTCCTGGGTTCAAATCCCGGTAAGGGCATTTATTTGTGTGATGAGCACGAATATTTGTTCCTGAGTTATGGATGTTTTCTATGTATTTAAGTATTTATTTATCTATATAAGTATGTTTATCGTCGTCTAGTACCCATAGTACAAGCTTTGCTTAGTTTGGGACTAGGTCGATTTGTGTAAGATTGTCCCCTACTATATATATATGTCAACGCAATCAAAAGAAACAACAATTTAAGCCGCATATTTTCAAACTCGCAACTACTCGCAAGGGAATCAAAACCTACAGGGTACATTCCGTGAACTCAGAATCTTGAAATTCGGTACGAAGCAAGGTCTTATAGCACAGATAAAGGAAAAATTGCGAAAAGCATAATTTTTATTTTCTGTCTGTCTATATCAGTCACCAATCTACAATGATCCCACACTGCGCACATTTTGCTTGGGAGCAGGGGGTCTGCTAAGACTGGATGTTCATAGATACATATAAATTTGTACGGAACCCTCGGTGCGCGAGTCCGACTCGCACTTGGCCGGTTTTTACACTTGACTGTACAATAGTGGCAGGTTAGGGCCCGGGCTTGGACCTCTGAGTTTTTCGGAATTTAAGTGCGAAATTACTTTTGTACCATGAGCTTTCGGTGAAGGAAAACTTCAAAAATGTGTGCGACTCGCGGCCACGGAACAGAAAAAGAGAAAGAATGAGAAGAGAAAGAATGGGAAGAGGGAATGATCTAAGTATCGGTTTATACCGAAACCAGTGTCGCCGGAAATGCTCACATACACGTTCATACATAGGTACTTAGAAATCTTGGTGATTATTGGTCGTGCTTCTATCTATTTGAAAAAATAAACAATTTTAAAACCGGCAGACCATTAGAACTTCACGACAACGGTATACCGTTGAGAGATTATTTTACAGGTATGTAAATTAAAATTGCATAAAATATCTTGCCACCTAGTGTGGAATGGCAGAAAAATAATTGACAGCTGTTCATAAAAAAGAAGCCATTACCTGAAAGATCTCTCTAAAATATTGCATTGTAAAATGAACTCTATGCGGAAGCGTTTAGTTTCAACTTGGCTGGATACATGGCTACAGAAGTACCCAATGCTATTCGAATTATCAAATTCATATTTGACAGCTAAATTGACGTTGCTATGCTCAGTTGAATTTATTTATTTATTTATCAGCGTGTTCCGTTGTCATGCCATTTCGCTTGTTTTTTCCATTCCTTGGTCTCACACTCGCCGCAAAACCACGCATTGTACTCGTATTAAAACAACGCCCACTTTGGGCACAGTTGTGATCAGTTAGAGAACCTGACTACGAAGCATAAGGTTCCGGGTGCAATTCCCGCGTCGGGCCAGATTGTACGAAAATACGAATGTTGGTTCACGAGTTTTGGGCATATGTGTTTACCTATATAAGTATGTTTATCCGTTGCCTAGTCCCATAACACAAGCTTTGCTTACTTTGGAACTAGGTCAATTGGTGTGAATTGTCCCGTGATATTTATTTATTTAAACTAATATTATAAACAAAATATCTGATGAGTATTTGTTTGTTTCTGTTCGCATATACTCAAAACTACTGAACCGATTTAAAAAAATATTTAACCTACTTATTTATAGTTACAGTAAAAGGAATTAACATAGGCTACTTTTCATCATCTTTTTATGGGTAGGCCAAATAGCACGCAGAAGAGATGACCGATGGGGCTGAAAAGTTCTGGTATGAAGATCACGGACTGGCAAGTACAGCGTAGGACGTCCATAAACGAGATGGGCGGACGATTTGGTAAAGGCCGCAGGTTCAAAGGGATGCAAGCCGCTTCCAACCGTAATGATTGGGTATCTATGAGGGAGGCCTATGTCCAGCAGTGTGCGACCTACGGCTGAAATGATGATGATGATGACTTTTCACCCCGACACAGGACACAGCAACCTTAATCAGGTCGTCACTCCATTTTTTTGGAGGCCTACCTATACTGTATCGCGCGCGTGCGTGCTACGCGTTGGATACGAATGGCGCAGGACCGATCTGTTTGGCGAGCCTTGAGGGAGGCCTTATGTTCAGTAGTGGACGTCTTTCGGCTGAAATGATGATGATGATGATGACAGATTACCTACAGAGTGTCCCAAAACTCGCGGCCAGAGATCAAAAATGTACTATAATATCCCGGAAACCAAAATCACAACTCACGTATTCCAGGTGCATCGCAGTTTAAAAAAGTCTAATTGACCGCACGAGCACGGAAGAATAACTTGCCAACTTTTCTCGGAAAGTTGTATTTAGTCGATAAATAAATATAAATCGTTTTGTTGTCCGTACTCGTCCCTTGGAATCCCGCGTAGGGCCCATAAAAGGGAAGGGGTTCTCGCAAAAAGTGCGCGTGCGTACGCGCCGGGGATACCAGCTAACGAGGGTTGCTAGCGACCGCACTGGCTAGGGTTGCCACTTTTAAAAATGAAATAAAAATAAAGTACTCGTAAAGAGTTCGAACCGCGTTTACCATTTTTTGTGGTAGGATATGTGTGTCGCTTTATGTGGAAATGGAGATTGTTTATCGATATGGTCCTGTGTCACTTCATTTTACTCACTTTCAATTTTTCTGCAAGCTTTATCAACAGACATAATGCAACTTCTGTTGCCATCAAAATTACATCTCCGTGCCAAATTTTCAGTGAATTCTATCACTGCGAAATTCATCTTTTTATTCGAATTGTCAGTCCACCTGGTTAGAGGACTAATATATTTAAGATAGGCTTCCAAAGATGGTGACCGCGACACACGACCCTCACTCACTCATCACTCGGCCCTCTTATAAGGTCGCGGTCGCTAATATCGGAATACTACCGTAACAACGCTACATCTTCCCCGTATAGTCACCACCACCTTTTTCCCTAAACGTTTATCAGTTCTTCGAGTGACGTGAACAGCGTCTTACTAGTTCAGCTTACATGTTCATGTCATGTTGTAATTGTTTAGTGAGTTTTCTCATGCATGCAATGTATTATATAATGTACAATGATGAAATTGTAATCCGTTTTTAGAAAAATTACTTAGTGCCAAGTTTCTTGCGGCGCATTATTCTTGGCAATCATGGTCTTTCCGAAAGCGCTGGTAGACTCAAAAAAGACACGCAAAAGAGCCCTTATTGTCCTACTTTAAGCAGTAATATTTTGATTTTGGCTCTAGTTCTGCGCATTTCCATATTCCGGGTTCACTTCGAGCGTAGCTCTCTCCGCAGCTCGTTGCGTGACTATTATTATTATTGATCAATATAAAATTACAGCATTACAGTAATTACACCGATGCACTGTAAAATTCAAAAATACAATAAAAAAACACAAGAAAACTTAATACAACTATTTAGGGGATTGAAAGTAGTTTTCGTCGCTTCCCTAAAACGCCGGGACACCGCACCCTCCGGCCAGAAGTCAGAGCGCAGGAACATTTGCTGGTGCTTGGCAGGCACTTGGAGTCTAAAGGAGCTGAAGTTATTAGCTCTTTGAGACTCGAGTGGGGTGATGAACAGCTGGGATCGCGGACTATGAGCCTCTCTAAAAGGCTGTAATCGAAGATCAGTATATTACAAGAATCTAATGCCATCACAAGCTTCTGCCTCGTTTATGATTGAAAAAAACGCGGAAGAACTCGCAAGGAACAGCAAGTAACCTCCACAATAATGACCATTAAGGGTTTTTTTCGCTCCATAAAAATGTGATTAACACGTACCAAACCCAGGCGTTACATTATTCAACACCTCGGTGGGCTTTGATCAGGCAGGCCACATCAATTACTGACGGCCAGTTGGCACCCCGCGGTGATGGTGTAAGACATCCTTAGAATAACATTTTGTGCCTGTTTACTGCTAAGTGGGTTAAGTAGTTAAGCCGTTTCTAGGGTTCCGTACCTGAAGGATGCTAACCAGGCCCTATTGCTGAGACTCCGCAGTCTGTCCGTCCGTTCGTCACAAGGTTATCTCACGAATCGTAGTACCTACCTGCAGTAGCTAGCTTCACCGATTATGTATTACTGTGGGCTCTATAACAACATTAAAAATACGATAAAGTTAAAAATTAATGAACTAAAACAATTACTTTGCTCACCCGCGACCTAACAATAGTTACGTTTATGCAAGAAATGTGTGTTCATGCAGTTCCTCCACCTCCACACTGTACGAACACACACAAATCACATAAACCCAACCATCACCACCACCAAGCTACACTCACAGAGTTTAACATTTGGTAGCATAGCATACGGTTGTGGTAACTCTAAGGATGAGCTCTGGTTGAGTTCGAAACGCGTCAGTGTAGCTTGGTGGTGGTGATGGTTGGGTTTATGTGATTTGTGTGTGTTCGTACAGTGTGGAGGTGGAGGAACTGCATGAACACACATTTCTTGCATAAACGTAACAATTGTAACGTCGCGGGTGAGCAAAGTAATTGTTTTAGTTCATTAATATGGACCTCCGCAAAGTAACGCCTGATTCAATAAATTAAAAATTAATAGGTATGAGTCGTCATAAAATAAATTACGTATTTTTTTCAGCGTTTTTAACTCAGTATTTTCTCATTCCCATTGGATTAACTAGATAGGTACTTAAATATGTCGCAGAATATATTGCTATGGCACTATTGCAACAAAAAATAAAAATAAATTATATGGAGTTGCGGAACCCGTCATGTACGAGTCCGACTCGCACTTGACCTGTTTTATTATTTTTTGGTGTCGCGAGTTTTAGTACAACCTCATGATGATGATGATGATGATGATGATTATCTCCTGGAGAAGCGAAAATAACTCTCAAGTTTTCTCTAGAAAACACCACAGTGCAAGCTACTAAATATCAACTGCCCGCGACTTAGTCGCCGAAAAAATCGTTTCTCGCTATCTGACAGTCACAATGACGTGTAATAAAAGTATCCTTTGTCCTTCTTAAGTTCTCAAACAACCCCGTTCCGAATTTCATCTAAAGGGTCATGAAAAATTTCAAATGTAATTTCGCACGTAAATCCCGAAAAACTCAGAGGTGCGAGCCCGGGCGCGAACCCACGACCCTTAGCTTGAGAGGCGTTAGGTCAAACTTCTAGGTTACGCGGCCTTTTTACCCTGTATAACTGACTAAGTACTATAGTTAAACCGTTTAACTGAGTCCTCGCTCGCGCTGTACAGGGGCTGGGGGGTACGACGACGAAGGGGGCCGGGAGAGGTGTGGGCGGCGAGCGCGCCTCGTGTGTCATTTTTGCCAGCAACAATTTAGCTATAAAGCTTCTACTTCCGAGTATTGAGTAATTTCTACCGAGACATAATTTCAGCATTATCAAGCCCAAATTACACACAAATCGTTACTAAATAAATTAATGACTAACCCCATACATTGTCTGCGCTCATGATGCTACGTCACATCAAAAAAGCGAATGCCGCCGATCGCCCTTGCATTTCTTGCCTCCGCTAACAATTAAAACCAAAGGAATCTGCGAAATCTAAGCGATGCCGATATGTATGGGGTATACTGGAGTGGTTTTTCGTACACAATTGACTGGTAGAGTTGCCTAGTGTTGTAAAGAATCTCATTCGCATTCCCAGTTTCGCGAATATTAACACCAGACTATGCCAGTGTTGAAAAAAAAATGCGGAAGCAGTGTTTTATATTGTATACGAAGATACAAAAATACGGATAACTGACGTCTATTATCGAGTTTACCTCGACATGTTTTGGGCTAATCTGTAGCCCTTTCTTTTGGAGCACATGACACGGCGCGTTTGGGAGCAGCCAGCACGTGAGTTAAATATCCGTGTTTTTCCACTACATCTATCTAATACCTTTAAACGAGCAATTCTTGTATATATGTATATATATATATAATCAGGATCTCGGAAACGGCTCCAACGATTTCGATGAAATTTGGTATGTGGGGGTTTTCGGGGATGAAAAACTGATCTAGCTATGTTTCATTTTCAGAAAATCGCTTTTACTCGTGTTTTCCGGCTATTTTTGTTTGCATTAGAATATAAAGCTAAATTTCGCCGACTTCGAGCAGATCATAATGGCACATTAGAAATCGGGTGGTCGCGCATCCAGCCGACCTCGGTTCGATTCCACGTTTTTTTTCAAGATTTTTAGTTTTTTTTTTTAAGTTTATTTTTTATGAGAAAACGTCAAGTTTCTTCTTTTGTGAGAAAAAGTTACTTTTTTGTTAGAAAAAGTTACTTTTTTGTTAGAAAAAGTATTATAGGGAACGTGCAGTAACTATAGGCGGCAGCACTAATGCGACAGAAGAGACACTATGCGGATAGTAAAACAAACTTATCAAGGTAAAACATTCAAATTGATGGCACCCTTATGGCACCAGTTGGCAGCACCGTCTATGTGCACGTTCCCTATTGGGAGCACAGAACAGGAAAAGCCGGTTGTCTGTAAAGTCGGTTTACGGACGATAGTTTAAAGTGACTCACCCCCCCCCCCCCCACCCCCTCCGGTGTTTTTGTCAAATATCTTGAAAACGGTGCATCCTACGGCAAAATCAATGAAATTTTCGTCCCCCCTTTAACACCCCCACGCTCCCTCCCCCGCATCCCCTCCCCCCCTCTCACCCCCCCCACCCCCACCACTCCGGTGTATATAATCAGGATCTCGGAAACGGTTCCAACGATTTCGATGAAATTTGGTATTTGGGGGTTTTCGGGGATGAGAAATTGATCTAGCTTGGTCTTATCTCTGGGAAAACGCTTGGTACCGAGTTTCTGCCCGAGCAGAGCTCGGTCGCCCAGGTACTCATTGATAAACTGGGCCCAATAACAAAGTACAACTAATATTACAAGCGGAACTCTCGCTCCAGTTATATTAACTAGAAAGGGAGTTCAGCTTGTAATATAAGTTGCACTTTGTTATGCAATTGGGCCCTGGCCGTTTGTTTACGTGAACAATTAGGTCTGGCACTTACTTTAAAATTTGTGGAATAATTTGTGAGTTTGAGTGTGTGTTTTTTGTTACTATTTCACACTTAAACGATTGAATGGATTTAGTACGAACGTAGCTGGATCCTAGGAATAAAATGTAGGCGGAATTAAGATGTACGCATGTAAAATCCTGAAATCTCATTCGTTTTCTTCAACGGGTGTAAAACAGTGTGAATAAAGACGAAGATGTTAGTTTACATATTCTCGTGGCACCAGTAAATATCCTGGAATTCAAATTCAACTGTTAGACCAGCCAAAAGTAAAGGCTAGTTGACTAAAACATCAATTTTATTTATTCATGAGTATATGACTTTAGAACATTCTCACATATCCACATTTGCGAATATTAATAAAACAATTTTGTCCATCACTAGTTGCCACGCGACAGGCGCACGACAACTCATATCTATAAGGGACAGCTTTGTCTCAGCTTTACCAGTACTGCTAGAAAAGGACAAGTGACCTAGCTATACAATAGCTTCCGCATACTTATGTTGGAGGTTGCAATGTTGACATGAAGAATTCGCTAGTTTCGATTTAATATGGTGGCACATTATATCGAAAAAGGATCACGATGGTAATACGAATATTACACGCTTTTCAATGTTTAAAATATTAGCCGGCAATAAATAAATAAATAAATAAATATCAGGGGACAATTCACACCAATTGACTTAGTCCCAAAGTAAGCTAAACAAAGCTTGTGTTATGGGTACTAAGCAACGGATAAACATACTTATATAGATAGATACATACTTAAATATATATTAAACACCCAAGACCCGAGAACAAACATTCGTATTTTTCATACAAATATCTGCCCCGACACAGGAATCGAACCCGGGACCTCAAGCTTCGTAGTCAGGTTCTCTAACCCCTAGACCGCGCCGTCTGGTCGTAACAACAACAACCTAACCTAACCTATACTTACTATTTTTATAATTCTTAAATATAAAACTCTTGCTCACATTTTGTGTAGAACGAACGATAGGTGACTATGATTCTGGGTTCTACTTACGAGTAAGTAATTGCATACATACCGGCCACTACGTTTTGTTCTCTTGTTATCTTGCCAGGAAATTTTTGTGTTAGACCCTTGTATGTAAGAAAGAAAGAAATATACGTCTCATGTTGGAATCAACCAATTTTCGCTCGCCTTTAATCGTTTTAACTTATTTACCCTCCGTGCCTCCCCCATACGACGATAAGTCCACAAACCATTTCTGTGGACCTAATGGCGAGGTGATCAAAGTCACGCTACTTCTTAAACGCTCATAAATCCAAGTCATTATTTAAAAACTACACAAAAAGTACATGATACATGATCGTTCACCGAAGAAATACTCCTAATGATTTCTAATGACAGGCGACATTTGTCGTGACTGTATGTCAAATGTAATGATTGAGCACGCTACACAATCCATAATATTACAGTGCTTCAAGAAAAGGATAGATTGATTATCATAGAGTAGAATGATTATAAATAGGAGATATTGGATGGTACAGGGGCTAAATAAAAATCATTCAAGAATAAGTGTATAATAATATGGTGAAAAAATTTTTAAATAAGAAGAGGAAAATGCCGAAATTTGGCTCAGCTAGTTTTGATAGGAGGCTTTTACTTTGCAGTGGGACGTATGTAGGTTGGAATGATGAAACAGATATCTAGGTAAATACAGTCAGCATCAAATTAGCTGGTCACTTTTGTACCTTATCGCTCTACAGTTAGGTGCAAAACGTCATACATGATTGACAATTGTGTTATTACGACAAATTACAAAAGTGACCAGCTACTTTTAATGCTGACCGTACCACATAAAATAATAGGAATTCAAAGAGTAATTCCGAAGCTTATTAACATCTGGTAGGTTTCGTCACTGGGCCCGCGTGGGAACTACGGCCCAAGCCCTCTCGTTCTGAGAGGAGGCCTGTGCCCTGCAGTGGGACGTATATAGGCTGGGATGGATTAACATCCTGTGTTGCCATAAAATATAATGTTTTACATTTTCACGATCCTCACTAATAACTAATATTTTTCGGGATTTAATAACTCCACCGCCATCACAACCATGTAACCACAGCCGCTGCAATATGGTCGAAACGTCGAGATCATTTTTTTCTTTCTATGGGTTTATGTATTGTATTTGTTATAAAAATGTATTGTAGCTTTCACTATTTGTGACTTTTTAACTTATTGTCTGTCCCTTGCTAAATGTTCCTTTCATCTTCTCAAAGGTTGACTGGTTAAACGGATAAGTTCGCATTTCTACATATATCTCAAAGTACATACATACATACATTTTAGCAAGGATTCATGGTTAACTCCCGAAAATTAGTTATCCTGTGTTGGTTGACAAAAAATACTTTTTTTACCCCTGGCTACCCCTTCGGCCGTGCAGTCGTGACGTCGCAATAACAATTTGGAACCGGTCGCTGCGCAGGAGTTGTCACCGACCGCTTCATTACTATACGGCAGCGCCGCGAATCAGCCGGACAGACGGACGGACGATACAATAAGATATTTACAAGCGATTCTGCGGAACTGGCGGCCGCAGGGCTGAGAGTTCGCCGAGACTTTAAATATTGAAACGGTAAAATAACAGAAACCGGAACAAAGCTATTGAGAAATTCAATGGGGTGTCTGGATTTCTCAATCGGCACTGGGCTCGCGTGAGAGCTAGGTACAACTCTACAACCCAAGCCTTCTCGTTTCGAGAGGAGGACTGTGTACTCTTCAGTAGGACGTATGTAGGCTAGGATGATAATGATGATGATGACTGAATTCCCACGGGAAATGGTGAGCATTTTCTCTACGTGTTCATACCCGTACAAAATATCCTGTATCTAGATTTAGTGATTGAGATTGTGGTATTTTATTTCATGTAATTAAATAACACTACAGATTTTTTAAAGGCTAAGCCACCCTGGCTAAGCCAGGCTGCCAAGCGATTCTCGTTGTATTCCGGCCTATAGAAGCCATTCTGTACCTCTACCATGAGTTACACTAGTTTACAGTGACCGTACTCGCTAGCGACGGCGTAAATGATACTGGTACTGGAGGAAGGGTCTGAGTAGTTGTGCAGCGTTCGTACCGGTTACAGTGCCCCGTATTTGTTGTACGGTTTGCGTTGCTTGGGGGCACGCGCAACACCGCTCTCAACTGCCTTCTACCTGCTTATTTCCCTAAATTCAAGTCTAGGGTAAATGAGCATTTACTAGGCAAGCACGCTCCATCGTAGGCCTCATCTTCGCTTTCCATCAGGTGTGGTTGTGGTCAAACGCAAGCCTATATAGTATAAATATTATATAGCCGTGTTCTTGTCGTGTTTTCTTAGAACCGATAACCGTTGGGGTAGACGAGTTCTTGAGTGGAGACCACGGATCGGCAAACGTAGCGTAGGACGTCATCAGATTCGGTGGAGCGGTGATCTTCGCAAGGCGGCTGGCAAGAGCTGGATGAGTGGCCGAGGATCGACCTCAGTGGCGTGCCATGGGAGAGGCCTATGTCCAGCAGTGGACGAACATAGGCTGATGATGATGATGATGAGTTTTCTTAAGCTCGTCAACCCTAATTTGTATTGCTCCTACGTTCAATACGTACGTCAAACCTTCCCGCTTCTTGTTATCGTCGTATGTACATATTTATTTATTTTGGCATTATTGTATTACCATTGTTAGAGGAAAAAAGTGTTGCATTTGGTTAATAAAGATGAGCTTCGGTCCGGATTTTGAATTTAATTGTATTGGTTAGAAATATTGATGGTTTTATACATGTTTGTTTAAAAGTTTAGTTCCAAAAACTACTATTCCTTTCCATGTTTTACTAAAAAAAAGATTGGTTATTGTAATAAGGTTTTTATGTATGCCCTGGAATTTTAATTCATGTTGCCAAAATAATGTAAACTACCGTAACTCTAAAGCAGCTATTATACTAGATGTTTTATGAGATTTACCAAAATTATATATCAAGTTGTGCAATGACAAAAATGTCTGATAAAATAACGTTGTTTTTCATAGATAAATTCCATCGTATACAATAAACTAAACAGCATTTGGGTATCACGCCTGATGAAAAGTGCGGATGAGGCTGTTCAGTTATCATCTTGACCTATACACGTCCCACTGCTGGGCACAGCCCTCCTCACAAACCGAGAGTGGCGTGGGCTAATAGTTCATACGCAGTCCCAGAGCTTGAAATTTAAATAATATAAAAATAAATCGTGGGACAACTAACACCAATTGACCTAGTCTCAAACTAAGCAAAGCTCGTAGGTGCTATGATTTTAGACAACGGATAAACATACTTATTATGTATAGAAAAATACATACTTAAATACATATTAAACATCCAAGACTCAAGCAAAAACATTCATATTTTTCATACAATATCTCCGACCGGGAATCGAACCCAGGACCTCAAGCTTCGTAGTCAGGTTCTGTAACAACTAGATCATCATCTTCCGTTTGGTGGTGGTTCATTTCTTCAATATATGCGACAGGATAATTTTATCGATTGAAACGCTAGTAGAATTACCTACCCAGAAAGTTAAATTAATGGCTTCCGAATGACATCATTATCATCGTATCAGTCAAACGACAAAGACGTCCCCAAATTGTATCACAACGGTCGGCCCCGCGCTACCCGCATCCAAGTGTTTTCCACCTTCACCAGATCGTCGGTCCATCTTATTGAGGGCCTTCCCACGCCACATCTTCTGATTCGCGGTCGTCACCCGAATCATATAATATAAAGTGCATCATTACTTACTCTCAAAATTAACACTGCTAAACAATCAGGACATATTGTGGCAAGAAGTAAAGACGGAATTAATCCTTTCAAAATGCCGCTAAAACATTTTATACGGTAAATTAAAATGGTTTTAAAGTCAATGGATGTTCGAATGACCGCGTATGTGCCAGGGTTCCGTATGTATTATATGCGAATATTATTACTAAACTCTTTGATCAATTATAACTGTAGATCCACAGTCACGCGCCCGAAAATGTCCGAGCCAAATGAGCGCAACTTTGATAAAAGTGGCAAGAAAGTGGCCTTCTTTTTCTCAGTACGTTGCGTGAAATTGTCAAGTTTAGCTGTCAAGTGTCAACCGAAATTCGACTGTAATGAAGTAAGACTAGGTTCAAATTTCTGTGTAGGTGATGATTTTAATTGTTATGCAAACAAATAAAAAAGTTCGGACATTCTTTGAAGGGGATTTTGTTCGGCAATGTGTATCTTCAGTTATAATTGATCAAAGACTGAACTGATTTCTAGGGTTTCGTACCCGAAGTGCGAAGTGTGTGTGTGTGTGTGTGTGTGTGTGTGTGTGTGTGTGTGTGTGAGGATACGATGGCTGAGAGACTTTTGAGATTTCTCAAAAGCCTACCTACCTACCTATTTAGCCTACCTACCTACCTATTTAGTACCTATTTAGGTATTTTAATGAAATGTCGCTGTCTCGCCCGAACCCCTCCGTGTCAGTACAGCGAGAGCGGGACAACTGCAGCTAGGCGCGTAAAATTGATCAAAACAGCATTTCGTTGTCCCTTGTTTTCTTCTCGAAAACTGGACCAATAAAATTATTTTTTTCAAAAATAATTAGAAGACAGATTTAGCTATGCCCCTTTGTTTTCTTTTTTTTGTTTATATATGGGATTCTTTTCTGATGAGTGTCTGAAAATGACGTTGAAATTGGGCATTTTTTTCAGTTTTTGAAAGCTCATATTTCTTATTTTAATAGAAATATGGAAAAAAACGAAACATAGGGCATAGCTGTAGTAGATACAGATTACACAGTAAAAAAATTTGGCTCTAAAGCCATTATCCAGGGAGGAAACAGGGGACTACGGTACGTTTGTATGGAGAAATGGTGCGCATCGTATCCTCTTAATGTTGCTACTCTGACTATCTGTCTGCCACGGGACTGTATCTCAAGAAACTTTTAATAGAAAGATAGCTGAAATGTCGTTGTCGTCGTTTTAAGTCGTGGTGGTGGTGTTTTGACCAACAGCCTGGGTTCGAACATCTGTTTTCGGAATTTTTGTATGAACTTATATTTGTTTACAATGAGCTTTACGATAAGGAAAAACCTGCGAAAGAATTCAATGGTGTGTGTGAAGTTCCCAATCCACACTGGGTCCGCATTTTGAGAGGAGGTCAGTAACTAGTCGCGTCGTATGCGAACTTCAATGCGAATGTATGGGCGGTGACGCTCAAACAACTCGTTAGTAATTTAAATTCGTAACTAGCTCTCTTTGAGTAGCTCCATGTGCGAACGGCCTAATTATGTATGTCCGTTAACTAAAAATCCTCACGAACATCACCACGAGTGATTTGGTGAGGTCGCAGAACTGCAATTGATTATAGTTCCTGGACATTATCCTAAGATTTTCGTAACGCACGGGATACGGTGGTTGAAACCCCACTTACACTTGTCAGATGTGTGTAAACATATTGTACAAGTGCTTAGTTTTAGTGCAAGTGTAAGTGATAAGAAGCCGGTCTTGTTTACTGAGCGACAAGTATCAAACCTCAGCTACAAATCTCCTAACACTTGTCACTTTTCGAGTGGTGTGAACATTCAAGACAATTAAAGTTTGATTACTCAAGTGTTTTGTTTAATTTGTTTTAAAAGATCTTTGTAACTACTAATACCATTTTCTAACACACATGTGTAGACGGCTACTTCTCATTTTTCACACTGCTGATAAGTCTCTAATCATTTACACTAATGGC
The DNA here is from genome assembly GCA_947563465.1 of Archips xylosteana. Taxonomy (NCBI): domain Eukaryota; kingdom Metazoa; phylum Arthropoda; class Insecta; order Lepidoptera; family Tortricidae; genus Archips; species Archips xylosteana. The sequence continues at coordinate 3,397,079 of OX387356.1, forward strand.
AAATACTAAGCCCGTGTAAAGCTAGCATGAAACGATACGCTAGCAGACGTCATGTCTTTCTTCTGAAGATGCTTCACTGATCATGTTCTGCAGAAGTGACGCTTGCCCGGGGAACTCTAAAACCGCCTCCAGGCAGATGTACAAGCACTTGACTCCATCGAGATATTAATCACACTTGTTACCCGCGATCAGCTGATAAGGGACGAATAATAACGCCCCGCAGAGACTTACTGAGGTAACAAATTGACCGGCTTTTTAAGTCGGATGAATGTGACCGAGTCTTAACTAATTTTGAGTGTTTAAGTACAAGAAAGGAAATATTTTGGTTCGTAAAATAATTGTAGAGTTTTTTTTTGGTTTCTTCGCAGAGGTTTTGCCCTAACTGAAATCTTTCGGCTGAAATAGTGATGATGATGATGATGATTTCGACTTGGCTTCGACTTTAAAGATTATTTTACTTCTGATACAAACCGGTGTCTACGAATAAAGATGCTTCACGCTGGAATCTGGTTCTTTACTTAAAGGTACTATTAACTCTATTGTCTTTCCCATACGGGCAGATTTAATCGTCTACACGAAAATATACTATTATTGATATCAATGACATTATTTTTAATAAGTATTTTTAAAGGGGCCCATATTCTGTGGTGTCTATGAGCACAGGCATGCCTTAAGACGGCTCTGAAAATGAACCTGAAATATTTCAGCCATTTTTTTTATTTTATTTTATTTATTCATAAAATACAAAATAGAAACATGAACATGAAATAATCTTAGGTCTAGATAGTAAATTGGTTATAAGTTGGTTATAAGTTCGACTGTACCCAAATCAAACCTCTTATTTTTTAAATTGATATTGATATACCGGGTGGTACATTTAAATAGGTCAGTATGGGCAACTCTGTAACTATAAGAAATACAAAGATCTGTTCTAATGAACCATGTCATCGGTTTTAGTGACAAGAAATTCATATTCAATTGCATTCATAGTAGTAGTGCTAGAGCCATGTTGTAGCTAGCCGCTGCATCATGAATGGGCCGGCTCGTCCGGGGCAGTACCACCCTCTCACAGAACACCAGCGTGAAGCAGCAGTACTCTTGCTGCGTTTCGAATGGTCAGCGAGAGCGCCGGGAGTCCAGTACCTCTTTCCCTCCCTCTCCCCTATTCCCTCTCCTTTTTAAAGGCCGGCAACAGATCAGTGACTCTCTTTGAGTTGTTGATATTTATGGGCGGTGGTGATCTTTTTCCATCAGATGACCCGCTTGCTCGTTTGCCTCCCTCTCATAATAATATCTTAGTATACCACCCTGTATATTTTAGTCAAGGAAACTGAATTGCGTTTCAAGGTGGAACCTCTTAACAATCAATTTCACAATGATTTCTTTGGCAGTTGTAGGGAATGTCAACATGACATTTGCCACAAAAAGGTTCCACCCTGGTACGCCATTCAGTTTTCTCGACTGTACACACATTTTTACATGGGTAGTCATTTACGCGTATTCAAATCACTGGACGAAATTCCGTATTAATTTTGCGTACATACTGAATCCTATGCGCACGAGTCCGATCCACTTTTTTATCCGCACCTAAGTCTTCGCTTACCTGAAACAAAAATCGAACATCAAAAACAAAATTCGAGAACAAAACTGGCCAGTAAGAAAAACAGTTGACCATCGGAGCCGCAGAAAAAATTTGAAAGCCTCTAATTGATCAGTGGCAATAATGACATATTTATGTTGCGGAGTAAAAAGTCAGTTATTAATAATTTGATATTAAACTAGCGGACACGATCGTCTCATAGCGACCGGCGCCTGCGCCCTTGTAGCTGTAAAAAACTATATCATAAATGCGCTTTTGATATTCTGGGGATAGGAATTTTGGTACAGTCAACGCGGAGTGAACAGATGGTTTTAGCGATGACATCGACATTTGGGTGGAAACCAAAAACTTGGACCTCAAATGCTAGTTAATAATACAAAACGACTGGCTGGAAAAAAAACCCTGAAGAAAAGAAAGAATCTGGGACTGTTTGAGCAAGTTGTTTTATATTTGGAGTCAAATGTGTGATCAGACAGACCGTAAATTTACGATCAGTGAAATAGATATTTATTTTGATCTAGATTTTGTCCACGACATCGTCCGCGCTGAATTAAAACTTTTGGTATAGTATAAATCTTCCCAGGTGAATTTTTCGCTTCGAGCCATTACGTTAAATTTGAACCTTAATACTATGACGATACCGTTTGTTTTGAAAGATAAGGACTCGAAGCGAAATGTTCACCTCGGAAGATTTATACTAATAAGGTTTCTTCATCTCTAACATTGAATAAAACAAAAATCCGACCACGGCAACATCCATCGGTATCAGTCGTTAAGTTTTCTAACTTTCTGCATGATTTTTTTTCGTACGAGTAAGAACCTTCTTCAGAGTAAGTACTCTATTTAAAAAAAAAAGATGATTGAAATAGGTAAAGTCATTCACATGTGGCGCGACCAAGAGAAATAGAGATTCATGTACGTACATAAATATATAGATTAACAGGCATACTGTACGCTTAGTATAAGATTTACTTCACCAAAATACTTCTCGATTGCGTTTACGTAAAAAAATCAATTACTAGGGAAACATGGACAGCGCCTCCGCGGCCGCGCGTCCATGTTTCCATAGAATTGAAATTTTTACGTAAACGCGATCGAGAAGTATTTTGGTGAAGTAAAACTTATACTAAGCGTACAGTACGCTTAGTATAAGTTTTACTTCACCAAAATACTTCTCGATCGCGTTTACGTAAAAAAATCAATTACTAGGGAAACATGGACAGCGCCTTCGCGCGCACGCGTCTAAGTTTCCATAGAATTGAAATTTTTACGTAAACGTGATCGAGAAGTATTTTGGTGAAGTAAAACTTATACTAAGGGTACAGAACAAAGATTCTATGCCTAATCAATTCACGCTCACTCTGAGGGTCGAGCGGTTGGAGTCCCGCCATGACGTGAATTTTCAACCGACGAAAACAAAAGGAGGAGGTTCTCAAGTCGACGTGTATATATATTTTTTTTATTATGTATGGCCACGCATAACTTTTTACAGAGTAGTCCGATTTTGATGATTCTTTTTTTATTGGAAAGCGTATACTCCGAGTGTGGTCCCATTTAAATTAGGAAATAATATTCCTACCCTAAGGGTAGAAAAACAGGGGATGATTGATTGTTCAGTTACTGATTGTACTATATGACCACGCATAACTTATTACAGAGTAGTCGGATTTTGATAATTCTTTTTTTATTGGAAAGCTTATACCCCAAGGGTGGTCCCATGTAAATTTGGAAATAATATTCCTACCCTAAGGGTAGGAAAACAGGGGATGATTGACTAACTTTTTACAGAGTAGTCTGATTTTCATAATTCTTTTTCATTGGATAACCGTATACCTTGAAGTTGGTATTATATAAATTTGGAAAAAAAAAATTACCCCAAGGATGGGAAAAAAGTATGAAATAAAAACTTAATAATTAATTTTAATTAATTTAATATTTTATATTAATTAATTTTAATTCATTTGTGGTGAGGGTTCCGACTGATCAACTGTCGACCTTCACAAGAGGGGAGTTTTGGCCGAAAGGTGTCGCTTACGCCGGTTTCGTGGCCGGTTAACTGACACCGCAAAAGTGCCCACGTCACAGACTTTACGTGCTTGTAATTAAGTTGTTAATTAAGTATAATATAAATATGTACAGTCACCAGCACCAATATCTGACACAACAAGCGTGCATAAATATCTGATACGACTCTATTTCTAGGGCCGGAAGGACGTGTCAGATAATTTTGCACGCTCTGTTGTGGCAGATATTAATGCTGGTGACTGTATGTTAGTCTTTAAGGTATTTTTATATGGGCCTATGCAGCCTGAAATAAAATTATTCTATTCTATTCTATTCTATTTTATTCTATTCTATTCTATTCTATTCAATTCTATTCTATTCTAATTTCAATTTTTATCTTCCACTCATACATGTACTACAATTTCACTTATCACAAAAGATACAGCAGGATAGTGACGCAAAAACTTAAATATGACAGCGGCATAGCATTACGTTCTGTAGAAGAATTCATCTTCCATACAAAATGTGTTTTGCGTCGGCAACACAGGGGAATATTTTCGTGTGTATTATACCCCTTAATGTGACAGGCTGAATGTATTACATTTGGTTTATGTTATTTTTGCCAGCCCTGCCTTTGAGCTTTGTTTTTTAAGGCACCTGTCACACTGACAGGGGAGAGCGATCGGTAAGCGACGGACTGTGGCGACGGTTTGATAGCGAAAGTAAAAGTAACACGCGAGAATTCACTAACCAATAGTTTTGTGAAATCGTTTATAAAAATCAATCGGGCATAGTCAGAACTTTTCTCATTTGGCAGTCGTATGATTTGAGTATCATAGAGGGGTACTAAGGAAGGATTTTACTATTACTCTCTCACTAGGAAAAGAAAGAGAGTTCAAAGAATTAGCAGGAGATCGTCGTCGCTACCGCAGATCGCAGATAGTGGAGATCAGAGCTATTATTGAAGCCCTCCGCACTTCAGAAAGTAAAAGATCCGATAAGGAAAAGAAGGTGGTATTTTTAGTAATTCCTGAAGTATGAAGACAAGTAAATTTTTATTCTACCACGGGTGGAGTCATGGGTTTATCTATCGCTGATATAGTGTTAAAGTCAAAGATATTGGCCTATTTATACTACTTATTGAAATATTATATATTTCTGCTGTACGTTGCTCCAGGGACCGCGTGGGTTTAAACTAATATCACCTTGAGTTTTCGAAATTTACGTGCCAAATTAAATTTTAAATTCCAGAGCCTCTCGATGAATGAAAACCTTGTAAATATGAAGTTCCTAATCCAAACTGGGCTTTCGTGGGACTCAACAACCCGAGTCCTGCAATTCTGTGACGAGGCCTATGCTGCAGTCGGACTTTGTAGACTGTCTTTGTTTCTATTGCTCCACCTCACTTTTAGCCTCCAGTCAGACAACACCCTAAATGATGGACACCAAAATGTAAATACAAATTTATAAGTGACAGAGAAAATTGTTAATTTTTAGAATCAAAAGCGTTTTCAAAGTATCGAATGTTTATGTGAATTTATTAAATCTTTTTATAAAACGACTCAAAGCTAACGTGATGAATTGAATGTATTTGAACATTATTATTTTCTTTTGGCTAACATTTAAAAGATTACAATATTATGGACCCAAGTTTTGTTGTTGAATCAATGAAGAATGAAATTGAAGAAGCAATAGTTTATCATCTGGGTAGTTTATGTTTTGTCGCATATTTGAAAGATACAGCGTGCTTGGGGCACAGAACTATCCATCTACTTTTAGAATAGTCTTTCTTCTTACTAAAATAAAGTAACTCTGTCTGTTTGTTACCTACACTTTTAAACTGCGGAACTAATTTACACGAAATTTGGTACGGAAATATTTTGAGACCCTAAAAAGGACATAAAATAGATTTTATCCCAAAAGATTGCAGTTCCCGCTGGATAGCGAAGACGGAGTTGAGGAAAACAGCTAGTTATTTTTTTTTAAGTCGTAAGTATTTTATTTAGATACGTAAATCTGAGAAATACGATACTTGTTTAAAACCACATAAAAAAGTCTAGAGCTCAGTCAGTCATATATTTAACTACACCTACTTATTCCAACATTTCCTTCTCAATAACACAACTATTTTTACTTGAAAGCGAAATGCGTTCAACCGTTACGGCTTTGATGAGAGACGACTAAATAAGACTTGGCATAATTCATACCTCGGATTGTCCATTGTTAGTTGCAGATCATCGGTTTGATCACTACGAGTAATGCGTTGTCTAATTAGCGCATATATCTGCGGTTAACCGTGACATGCTGTGCCACAGACCAAAGACAGTTAAGAAAAGGCAGTTGATTGTACGAGTATACATGGGAATGCGGCCGAGTGTGAGGCAAATTCTTGTAAGATAAACGTTCCCTGTGCTTGATACTGACCCAATACATGGCACCTCCAATCTTTAATCATGGTAAGAGAGGTGACAGATGGGTGTCATCTGCTGGGCGTTGAGGTGTTGAGCATTAGTACGTTTACCTTATTGATAACCCATCATTCACTGTATTTTTCAACATTAAAAGTTCAAACTTAAGATTTACTCTCTTGTCGGTGGAGTATCTTTCACTTATCCCTCCTATGAGCAATCTCCTTGATCTCCTGTTACGACACGACACCGACTTTTTCTCGACCTCTTCCTCTCTTCCCCTTGACTTTTCCTTCTAAAAAGGTCTTAAAATAGCTTCTATTGTATCAAAGTTCCAATTATAATTCCCGCGTATAGTATCTATAGTAGTTAGAAAACTTAAAAATCCATCGAAACTTCCTCATTGGTTTTCCTTTCCATCCATTTTATGCCTTTCATTCTCCTCCAGCACCACATTTTGAATGCTTCCAATCTTGCCCTATCCCTCTGTGTCAGTGTCCACGTTTCACATCCATAAACATATACACTCTAATCAGATGTTTCTTGTTTACGCATGACAAACTGCGTAATTTTAAAAGTTGTTTTTATTGTGAAAAGTTGCACTTTATTTTTAATATTTATTAAAGCGTATAGTATAGTATACTGTAAATATCTCAAGTTTATATTTAAGTATCAATAGATGCACCTCTGTGACAGATGGATTGACAGAAAGAGAAGGCTTAGTTACAGCCCCAACGAATTTCAGTCTTGAGCTTCGTGATTTCATTGTTCTAGGTCAATATGGAAGTATCCTTTAAAAGGGCGCCGTCACTTTCTAAGACTCGATTCTAAAAGAAAACTCTTTACTTTAGCCCTGAAAACCAGCAGATTAATCAAGTAACTGTAAAATTGGATATTTAAATAAATTATTAGTCGATTTTAGTATCCTATCTGTTCTTATTTAGACTAGAGCAAAGTAGTATTTCGTAACTATACAGTCTAAGTGCCACAGGGCGCCTAGTCATTAAATCAATTAACGCATAAATGCAATGAACTTTAATAATGGAAATCGATCAGCCGTACAAAATGTAGCAAAAAAATACGCATTTTAAGTCATAATTCACGCAAACAGTCGATATAAATTGGTTGCAAAGCGATCGATCCAAGCGCCAATTATCAACATTATTATTAGAAAACAGAAATCAATTTATAATCAGTGGTACTATGGCGCTTTTTGCGTCTTTCGGCATCACAACTTTTTACTACGTAAGATTATGTAATATTTCTATTGTTTTAAGTTTTATTCTATTTTTCTTGTTGCACTAAATTTCGGCAAATAAAATATTTCACCACACTGACTCGTAAATCTTTAAGCTTCTATTAGTGATGCAAGAAATAAGGATATAATTATTTGTTTACGAAAACTATTATTCGTATTTGGCGAATGTATTCTTCAAATATCACGATGCTATTCGTAAAGATAACTTTCTGTTTTTATCATCGCATTACGAATATTAGTAGAATATCATCTAACAAGATCAATGTCTACATAAAACTACCTTATTCTTGTACTATTAAATAAAACATACAGTTATTGTCGTCAACAACTTTCATCATAATATCATTGTAACGTTTTGTATTTTAAGTCATTTCAAAATACCCTTTCTTTGCAGAATAACGTTAAATGCACTTAATGGAATTTATTGTCCTCGAATATAATAAAACGATAAAATAATCGTTTATAATTTTGTAATAAATTCAATACAATACAGTAAAATGTACAATCGTATGTGGAAGTATTTAAACCTTGTCACTATAATCCTTTAACACTTTTCCTTATACTCTTGTAGGGTACGGTAAAGTGACAAGGTTGTATCCTTCGAACAAGAAACAAAGATGGGCTTCATTCTTCGGTGATCCACATTTTGTGATAATGTCATCGGCGTATGAGTTTATGATTGATGCCCCAAAACTCGATTCCAAATTAATACGTGAATCGAGCCGAGTCGATAAATAATTTATTTTTGTAAGGGCTCTGGGTTAACCGATTATAATCGATTACGAGTTTTGCGAGTTTGAGAGACTTAAAATTTATAAGGTTTTTTTTATTTATGACGATTGAATAATAGTGCAGATTTATTAAAAATCTAAATTAAAATTTCGTTCTTTGTTGTTTTAGTGGTCTTTCAAATGAAACTGGTTTCAAGCCTATTGGTTGGATGGTTTCATAGTTTTTTATTTTGTAGTTATAACTTCTAGCACATCGAAATATCGAAAAATAGCTAAAGCAGAATAAACTTGACTGTCATCTGTTAATGTGTTTTTTGCTCATAATATTTATTAGGCCTCCAAGATAAAGTTTCGTTCAGTATAATATGGCATGCGTTTTTGGTAGATAATCTTCTGGATTCACTGTGACATAGATAGTAACGGGTGAAAACAAACAAATATTTCAACGCATTGCACTGAAGAATGTCGGCATTAGAAAGAAGGTTCCTGTGATCAAAAATTTTTGAATTGTGATTAATATCTATCGAAATATTTATGTTATGACGACTGGAGTATTGTCATAATTCCAGAACCGAATTGCTTCACAAAAACTTGGAATATGTTTTATAAATCATATGATATCAAGATGGACTGGATTTGAAGAATATTTTTGCTTCTGTTGTATAAAACTTAAAGAGTTCCTTTGTTGAAATAGCATGTGGTTTTTAAATAGAAAATTACAATTAGACTCTGAAATCAATTGGTGCTAGTATTAAAGTATCGTATGGATGAACTGAAACAATTTACAATTCTGAAATTTTGAAATGTTAACTAGGAGAGATGTATGTAGTCATTTTGCGATCGGGACATTATGAGATGAGGGTTAGATGAGATAAAGTCGTTTTGAGACTTGGTCAATTTGAGATCTGGACCATGAGCGATGTAGTCGGTCTCCAGTGACCCTATCGATTCTCGATAATCTCGATAGTCGTAGGTGAGCAAAGTAATTTTTTCAGTTCATTGATATGAAGCCGTGGTGGCCTAGCGGTTTGACCTATGGCGTCTCAAGCAAAGGGTCGTGGGTTCAAATCCCGGCTTTTGCACATCTGAGTTTTTCGGAATTTGGTGACGGTGAAGGAAAACATCGTGAGGAAACCTGTATCCACCTGCGAAGAAATTCAATGGTGTGTGTGAAGTTCCCGATCCGCACTGGGCCCGCGTGGGAACCACGGCCCAAGCCGAGAGGCTACTACGATTTTTTCCCATTTTTTTGCGTAACACAAAAAGATCCCAACATTAAAAGTACGATATCAACTTTTCAGTGCATTGCTAACTAATGCTGTCACATTAAAAGATGTTACAAAAGCACTCAAAGAAAGGAAGCAATGCAAAATACATTGTTTCTGAGAGCCTGATGTTTTCAAACTTATTTATAGCGAGATGCACTCCGGGATACTAAAGTTGGCTACTGGAAAAACAAGAGCTACGCTTAGGGTGTCCACAAACGCTCTTGACTGAAAAATACAATTAAATACTGGAACAGTACTTTATCGCGCTAAAACATGTTATACTTGGCGTTTTTAACATCCAACGCAAAAATAATATTGTTTACATGAGTGTTTTGTTTCGTTTGGTGTTTCTGATATTTAAGTCGGTTTGAAGGCTTCCGTATGATAACACATCTCTGTGTCAGTGTATGTAGCAAGGTTGCAGTTGATCTATGTGTCTGTATATCCAAGCTCCGAAAGGAGTCACTTATGTTTTTTTCAACAGAAAGCTATCAATTTCATTCTCGATAATATGTAACGACATCCTGGGTCTAATAGCGGCTTATTCCATTATGCTCCCATTCTCATGATCCCATTGGGATCATACAAAACTTTTAAGTTCATTAAGCTCTCACTAGGGAGCAGTGAAGACTCATCGTTCCATTATACCTAATCCCAAATAACGAATGGAGATCAGAAATGCAATTATCATTAAGCAAAACATTAGTAAAACAATAGCAAACGAGCAAAGTTCTAACCTAACCTGATTAGAAATGATCACCACTGCTTAATATAGAAACAACCATGCCAAAGTGCTTTGCCAACGTAGAGGGCCATTGAATGACTTTGATATAGAAATAATCAAAGCTCAACGCATTTACTCGTGAAAGAGCGTGCATTCATTTTCGTGGCTTTAATCCAATGTTGCTGTTATAATTTATCAGTCATTTCAATGCATATTATACGTTTGTAGCACCAAAATAAGTCAGGACTGACAGCCGTCAGCCATTGCGTTACAACGATCTACTAAAATCACGTGATTCTCTCTTTTTTGTTTTTTTTTTTTTATTCGTTATGCTTACAAAAACAAATTGATATCGAACTGTCCTTCTTGTCAATACAAGATGGTCACAGTCAAGGTCACAGGGTGAAGTCGGTAGCTGAGATGGTCCGATAGCGATATCGTGTCCGCGGGTCGCGCATTGTGGCGGATGACGGCGTGCATGCCAACCTGCCGCGTCACCGATAACGAATGATCGCGTTTGGAAAGTGAATTAATTTTTAGGGCTCCGTAAATAAAAAGGACGATGTACGATCATTTTGTCGTCCCATGTGATCCATTTTCTCAGAAAGCGTGGAGGTATCAAGTTGAAATGAGTAAAACACTGATTGATGGCTAAGGTCTCTTGTAACCGCATAAAAGAGTTTGCGATCATAATCAAAAGTGATGATCATTGAATTTTAATTTTGGTAATGGGTCGTAAAGGGGCCCTTTTACATCATTACCGATAATCATCAGAGATCAAATTCAAATTCAAAAACATTTATTTGTAAGAATACAGTAGGTATACGTAAAATGATCTTAAAATAAGTATAGCATATGTATTCAGCATGCAGGCAAGCGTGCAAATATTTAGTTTTAGGTTACTAAGATTAATTTACAATTTAAACGAATACGCGCCACAAGAAACTTAGCAGTTTTTTAACAAGTTCCAATTTTCTTTTAGTTACGAGTACATTACAAGCACTTTAATAAATTTAAAGAAATTTTATAAATAATTTCAATATTCAAAAAGAAATGCATGTGCCATTCCATTTAACATATATATGTTAAGAACTGATCTTCTTCAACGATGTCTTCCTAAATGAGAACAATTCCTCTGCCATCGGAATTTGGACAACATAGTTATCATACGACAAAATATCACTTAAAATTACGACTTGTTTGTTACTTCCAAGTTCCCTCCGAATTTCCTACCTATGGCTACCATGATAACGGCTATTATCCCTTGCACTTTCGTAACTCGTAAATTAATTCAGTTTTCGTAATAGTATTCTCAAGCAATCCATCGTTTGTCACCCACTAACAATAATGATGATTTGTTAGTTCGTCTGTCTGTGTCACAAAAACTTGTAGAATGGTCGTTCACTGGATATAGTCAAGTGCGAGTCCGATTCGCGTACTGAGGTTTTAAGTGTCACCATCATCATTTTTGGTTTATACACGTTCCACTGCCAGGCACAAGCCTCCTCCCAGTTCACACAGACTATGGATTGCAATAAAATAATACTAGTGACCCGGCCGGCTTCACACGGACTTTCAAACGTGCGAACTGTCAAATGCGCTAAGATTAAGCTAAGATAAGGCTAAGAACAGTTTACGTTAAGGCTCTATCGAGCTTTTGGCGCGTTTACTGCATTAATTTAATCTCGTGCTGTATGTGTAAGATATTTGAGGATTCACTTTAATTATCAGTGTTTATTGAAATACGATTACTTATAGTTTGCTCAATAGAAAAAAAATCCAAAGTCGTGTCTAAAAAATAAAATAAATTTATTTATTTATTCAAGGAGAGCAAACAGAAGCAAGCGTACATCATTTACTTATAAATAAATCACTGATTAACATGCACTTACTCCCTAAACAGCTCCCACTAAAACATATAAGTGGTATTTGTTACAAACTACTGCACAGCACTGAACGCACAGTTGAATTTTAAATTCATAGACAATTCATAGTAGGTACGTCGTAAATACTGCACGGCAGGTCATGACTTTTTAAATGTTAATAAAACGAGAAGTTTTCTAGGGCGTAGTGTTGCTACATTTTTTAAATATGTATTTGTTTTAGTAATACGACGAAAATACCTAAATACACGCGCAATCTAACCAACCTATCTTGAGCCATCGTACTTGCCCCTTGTCCGCGTGAGTGTTGCTTTAGTTCTCCTTCGGCCATCGGATGGGGAACTTGAGTCGCTCGCGCTTACGCGTGGCTTTGATTCTAGCCGCTCTCACGCACACATGATATTTTCCAATTTTCTGTGTGGTTTGCTTATTTTTATCCATAAGACAAAATTAACTCTACTTAGATTGTAGAAGGTTTTCTACAATCTAAGTAGAGTTAATTTTGTCTTTCAGTTTTCTTTATCTGTTCTTTTCAATAGTGGAACATTTGATAGTTTTATCTTTACTATAACTATACTACGTAAGAAAGAGATAAATCTCGGTGACTTCATCAAAAAACAATTAAACACGTATAAGATACGCCTAAATTAGATTATCTACGAATTGAAATGTTAAATATGTGTTCAACGGCTATGCATTTGTGAAAGCGGTTTAGATAAGCCTGTACTAACCCCACGTTTAAGGCTATTCAAGACTAGATTGAACAGGCTGTTACTGAACCAGTGAACTACCGGTAAACTGGGGTTACTTTAGGAAATTTTGGGATTACTTTAATAGATTTAAAATTGTTATAAAAACGAAAATATTCATAGCTCGATTGAGCAAATGACGTAAAAAGTTAGGTAATTTATCAATGTAGTTATTTCACTGCCACAGATGGTCTAAAAAAATAAGGACACGGCGTAAAAACTGTTTACCAAAGTAGCCCCTGCATTTTAAAGTAACCCCGTTTTACCATCTTCGGTCTCATCTACACTTACCATTAGATGACAAAGAATCGATCGCTTTTAGCGAAATAAAAAGACCCTAGGTAGGTATGTAACTTCAGTTGACAAAATAGTCAACTTCATACAATTATTACAAAATTAACCAAACTTAACCTAAACCAATCTCCAGATAAATCGATCAAAAATGGTCAACTAATGAGTAGTTTCAACGAAAATTATGTTAATAAATTATTAGGTCCTTGAACCTTGAAGGTCACGGGTGAGCAAAGTAATTATTTCGGTTCATTAATATTAACCTCCGCAAAGTAACGCTTGATTCAATAAATTATTTAAAATTATGTTAGGTAGGTATACAAAATGACCAAAGTGATTCGTCCATATTATGTTTTTTAAACTTTACGTATTTTGACACTTTCCCCATTTTCCTCAGCCCTTTCTACCAAAGCCCACCAGCTGCCCAAAAAAAAACAATACTTTAAGTTTACCAATAACGTCTTAATGAGACAGCATGATGTATACACAGCCGGGAGTCACGAAAGAGCGAGAAAAACAATGAGAACCATAAATCAATGCGACTTTGTTGACACCGGTTATGACTCAAACCTTAATAACTTAGGGGTGCGCGAGTTCGAATACTCGCGCGAACAACAAAAGTACAATGATTAAAATTTCGGGATTTCTCCTCGCGTATTCATTTTATCAGCATCATCCATTGACGTACAATAAAACAACTAGACTCCCAATCACGCTCAAAAATTGTCGGAAGCAAAAGTCTGCACACGCGTCTATTGTGCAGAGTTTTGGTTCAGTTGTGTTTCGACCGCGCGTTGATTACGACAAAGTGTTCGGTGAAAAACTGTGCAAATGACAGCAGATTCACTCTTAGAAAGGATGGAGTGTCGTATTTCAGGTAAGTGTTCCTATAAACTTACAAAATTGCATAACTATCTAAATTACACACAGACAGTTTATAACCTGGATTAACGTATATGATACTTAATATCCCGGAAAATTGAATAGTTCCCGCGAGATATCGATAAACAAATTCTTCGGTGACGGCGTCGCAGGCAACAGTTAGTAAAAAAAATACATATTAAATATAATATTATGTTCAACGTTTATCATTATTTAGTTGGACCTAGCGTGTGCTGCAGGATATAATTCGCGCTAAACCTGTATGTGACAGGGCGTTAATTACTTGTATCTATCCAACGCTTCTGTCGACGCGCGACGGAGCATAATTACCTTATAAATCATGTTTTGTTTGAGCACAGGGGATTTGTGTGTTTGCTAACAGAATTATGATGAAGAGGTGTATTCAATCGTAACAAAGGATGCAAAAGTAGTAATCCGACGAATACCGCTTTTATTAAGAAAAAAAGAAGAAATTCATAATATAAAACAACTTCAAAAGTAAGACATGAAAAAAGTGCGCATATCTCGAAATGGTCACAAATCAGCAAAGTGGCCGTCTTGCGAACGGCGCTGATCTTCCTTTGAGACTATCACGTCATCCATCCATTGAAAAAACAACAAACATAAAACCGAACTCGTCAATTTTTAGGTCACAAAAAAGGGGGGGTGCGGGGGGTGCGGGGGTATTAAAGGGGGATATAATACACGCATAATATAGTTGCACCCGTGCGAAGCCGGGGCGGATCGTAATTTATATGGCAAAGCAACGTTTGCCGAGCCAGCTGGTTGTATATAAATACAATCAAAATGCACTGGAGATAGTTTTGTTTGAAAAGGCAAACAATTCGTAGCTTGCTGATTGATATCTTCTTTTTGTTGGACGCTGGCAGCTGTTAAAAAGAACCTTCTGAAGTGGATTTTTAGGGTTTCATACCCATAGGGTGCCAACGGGATCCTATTACTGAGACACCACTGTTTGCCCGTCCGTCGGTTACAGGTTCTATGTCTTGAACTCCAATAGCTAGAGACGCTTAAAATTTTCACTAATCATGTATTAATGCGTCCGCTATAAAATACGTTTTTTTTTTCTACACTAATAATGATAAAGAGGTAAGATTTGTATTTTTGTATGTAACGAATAAAAAAACTACCGTCGCCGTTAGAAAGCTACATTATCACTGAGTGACATTAGGCTACATTTTACCGCGGGAAAATACCTTTTCCTACGAGAACATTAATTTATCGCGGGCGAAGCTGCGGACGGAAGGCTAGTTTTAGATTAAGTTAATAATAAAGGGTTACAATACAATACAATACAATGACTCTTTATTGTACACCACAAATAATACAATACAGTAAAACAAGTACATGAAAAAAATAATAATAAGGTAAGCAATGGGCGGCCTTATCGCTTCGAAGCGATCTCTTCCAGGCAACCTTTAAAAAAAAGAAAGAAAGCAAGGAATGCATTTCAGCAGGTGGTGCAATATAAAATTTAATAAATGATAATAAAAAACAAACATTTTAATAAAACAACTGAAAACATCCAATAATACACATCATAAAACATACATAGATAAGGTGATATACAATATACTTGTAAATAAAAGGACTATAATACAATTTTCAAGCACAGGATAATAGATAGTGTTGCTTAAGCATAGATTTAAAAATAGGCAAAGTTTTAGCACGCCGTAGGTCTATTGGTAGGGAGTTCCATAACCGAATAGCTTGGACAGTAAAAGAGTACACATAGAATTTAGAATTGGAAAGAGGAACAGTAAGAAGAAAGTTCTGAGAGCATCGAACAGAAGTAACATAGCTAAATCGCTCTTTGAGGTACCTAGCAGGGAGTTGCAGGATTAAAAAGAATGCCGTAGAGAAGGTGTAGAAGGGGTTCTTTATACAAGAAACGTGTTTTTTCAGCGTTTTTAACTTGACCTTTAAAACACTGTGGTTCTCTTGGTTGTAGACTTAGCTGCGTATGCCTTGGTTAATTTTTTATTTTTTATGCGGAGGATGGGCAAAAACTATATTTTCAAAGTAAACACAGCGTTTTCATGACTTAACTTACTTCGCGAAGGAGCAAAATACTTAGGTATTCCATTTATATTATCATGGAAGTCCGCAACGCCTGAATCTACAGTATTTGAATTAAATCTCAGAATCGTGGCTCTTGTATCCGAACGCATCAACTCTTAAAAGTCCGTTTTTTGGCACCCAGTTTCGTTGTATTCCAACACGTCTTCATTTAGCCGTGCTACAATAAATAACATATTTTTGTTTTTGTACATATATTGTTGCTACGTGTGCTTGGTACAGCGTAAAGTATAAATAGGGTGTTTATGTAAGTTTGGGGAATTTGTGTTCAGTGTTCACCAGTACTAAACATTTGATTGTTCCAATGCACTTGGAGGGGTAACAATGTAAAACTTAGCTTCTAGCCTCCTTGGCCCGCGATAAGAATAACTGCCAATTGTAATATATATGGAGTTAAAAACTATAGCTAAGAATGAGCATAACATATTTAAGTTTATGTTTCATAAAATATTACAAAAAATTCTTACTTTTACCATAAACTACAAAAACATTTTAAAAACAAAACAAACAAGCTTCATTTTACTATACGATTATTTCCACACCATGCCATAAGCCCTACTTTAGCAGCAGCAGACAGCAGAGGCAGGGATCGTGGGTTGGAGCCCCGGATCGCAACTCTAATTTTTTCGGATTTTTTTTTTTTTTTTTTTTTTATGTTAGATAGGCCAGACAAACGAACTAGTGGGTCACCTGATGTTAAATGAACACCACTGTCCATAGACACCCGCAGCGCTTTACACGATGCCAGTGCGTTGTCGGCCCTAAAGGAGAGGGAATAGGGGAAGGGGGAGAGGGAGGGGGAGAGGGAAGGGGTGAGGTATTGGGCCCCCGGCACTCTCACTGACCGTACGAAACGCAAGCAGGATTACTGCTGCTTCACGCCGGTGTTCTGTGAGAGGGTGGTACTGCCCCGGACGAGCCGGCCCATTCGTGATGCAGCGGCTAGCTACAACATGGCTCTACCACTTCAAAAAAAAATCACTTCAAAAAAAAATTTATGTGCGTAATTACATTTAAAATTTACAATGAGCTTTAAAGTGAAGGAAAACGTCGTGAGGAAACCTGTATACACTTGCCTGTGCCCTGCAGTAGTACGTATATAGATTGGGATGAATTTAAAGTTTAAATATTGATTATTTAAGGTGGTCCAAGGACCATTTCTTAGTATGATCCACTTTGTTATTTTATTATCTTACAAGCGACCCGCCCCGGCTTCGAACGGGTGCAATGCTGATACTAAATATACTACAGAATGTCTTTATTACAACGTTCACGGCTTTTTTGTCATTATACCTTATAGGCACGCCGCAACCGCTATGTCCCTGCATATTGATCTATATTACATGCACAATGTATTTAAGGTATTTAATTAGATAAGGACTAATGCTGTATTGCTTAAAATCGCTTCGTAAATAAGCCATTATTTCACGTAAAAAGTAAAGGATAAAAAATGGTTATTGTGGGTTATCCCTAAGAGATAGACATACTTGTCTTTTATTCAAAATCTACTTAAAAACATTAGGTGTGTAGGTATTTTGCATTTGATTATTTATGTTAGCATTTTAAGTCCTTTTATACCTGAAACACAGGATTTTATTTTATCCTAGTTCAGGGTGTGTATTATTTACATTTTTTACTGTTTGTTTATCCTTTTAGTTATATTTGTCAAATACGATGTAAAAGTTAATAAAGATTTATTTATTTATTTTATTTATTTATACTATTGCGGGCTTTTTTGTAGACCTTTTTAAGGTGTACAATACTGTAGTAAATTATTTTGATCTATCTCGTAGGGTTCAGGCAGCGTTTGCAATGTAAGCGCAAAAAAATGTGTTTATTTACGACATCACATTAGAAACCTCTAAAATTATCAGTGTTTCTCTGCTATATTATGGATGTATTATACATATAAACCTTCCACTTAAATCACTCTATCTATTAAAAAAACCGCATCAAAATCCGTAGCGTAGTTTTAAAGATCTAACTAAGCATACATAGGGACACACAGACAGCGGGAAGCGACTTTGTTGTATACTTTGTGATACAGATCTTATTTTGTAACGTCAGCTGCATATTTTGGTGTCTACTTACATAATGTACTTTGGAATGCAATGTTTCTATTAGTCATCAAATGTTGCGGTTACTATGCTCGGGGAATTGCTAGGTTTTGCATACAAAGGCAAGCAATACTGGTGAATAACATAGATTGACGCAGGTGACATATTTTGGCACACATCATCATATATCAGCCAAAACTCTGCTAGACAAAGAGACTCTACTGGACTCGAGAACACGGTGTGGTGGAAAAGTCGTGGTAATTTTAACAATAAATAGTTCATGAGACAGGAAACTGAAGAGCTAGAATTAGCTTAGCTATTCAAAGAGGAAACGCTGTCAGTAGGGCCGCTTTTCATAATAATGTTTTAGTTATTATTATTGTTGGTGATTTGCACAGAAATATATCGAGATAGAAGGAAAATGCTCGGCAATTTGTAGCGAGACCGAGCCTGTAACATCTTGCGTAGGTACTTTGACGTCACGAATGTAATTTAGTGATGGGAAACATAAGCCGCGCGAAATCAATTCAAAAGCATCGATACACAGATCGATTAGGGAACCGATTCTTATGCACAGAGGAAATGATAATTATTTTCGACAGAGGAAATGAGAAAGGTCAGAATTTCAAATCGAAAAATATAAATGTAGGTAGGTACCTACCTAACCAATAAATTGCTTTACATTTGTCAGTACCTACTATAGCCGCTGCAGTTATTCATCATCATCATCATCATTTCAGCCGTAGGACGTCCACTGCTGGACATAGACCTCCCTCATTGACGCCCAATCATTACGGTTGAAAGCGACTTGCATCCACCCTGAACCTGCGGCCTTCACCAAATCGTCCGTCCATCTCGTTGGTGGACGTCCCGCGCTGTGCTAGCCAGTCTGTGGTCTCCATTCGAGAACTTTTGGGCTCTAACGACCATATGTTCTGCATGCTATATGGCCTGCCCATTGCCATTTCAACGAGCTAATCCGTTTGGCTACGTCAGTGACCCCGGTTCTTCTACGGATCTCCTCGCTTCTAATTCGATCCCGTAGAGAAACTCTGAGCACAGTCCTCTCCATAGCTCGTTATTACCTAGCTACCTATAATCGTGTAAGTACTACACACACACACACACACACACACAAACGCACGCACATTTTTTAAAATAATATTTAGCCTTATGTAAATGTGTACCTTTTCATCATATGACATCATCACTACATCAATAGTCGGATAAGCTGTACTGATTACTCGTCGGTACTTTGATGGGCCAGTAAAGGTGTCTTCGTGGAAATGTATAGAACAATTCTTGCTGTTTTTTGTAGGAAACCATTTGTTACGACCAGTTGTTTTCAATCCATTTATTTTTAATATGAGGATCATTCGGAAAACTAAAATAAAATTGCAATATAGTAGAAGTAACCATAACCTGTTTGTTAATAATATTTGCTTTGCACTACGTACATTATATAGCTACATAATGATATAAAAACGTAATTATCATTTCCTCTGCTTTCAAAATCGATTTTAATCGAGTAAGAACTGCGATAGTGTACTTGTACATCACTATTCTTACTTTTGACAGAAAAAATGATAAATTGACCTTGGACGTGACTCGATAGTTTGAATAGCTTATTTTTACATTGCTGGTTTTGAACGCACGCCATGTCTGGCTCGTCAAATTAAAGCCGCAATGGAAAGCTAGCGTGGACACACTATCGCCCGCTACTGTTCTGATGAAAATAATAAAATAAATCGTTTTTTAATTAATAACAGATATTTTAGGACAAATAGTATTTACTAATGAAAGGAAATACCTCGACTAACAGCTCCAACTTTATCTGTAGTATTTGAACAGTTAATTACTGAACAACGAGTCATTTTATTTTTAAAACCTGACGTCGCACGCAGATCGCGGTCGGGAGCAGACTGAAGTTCGCGGCGAGCATTGGGGCTTATAAACTCCATTTGGCCAGTAGGCGTACGTAAACTCTTTCCTTCTATCTCGATATATTTCTGTGGTGATTTGATTAAGTCCCAAAAAATAATAGTCCTAGATAAGGTACGTAAAAATCCAGCAAAGTCCACTGGACACAACAACAAGACAGCCATAACCACGTAATGATAGATTATTGTTTACAATTTTTTTATGACACGGCTGCTTGCATGCCGTACCTAATAAAAAATGTTCAACAAGCAATATTGAAAAACCCATATTTTTTATGCAATATAGGCTTGTGTTCGACCACAATCACGCCTGATGGGAAGCGAAGATGAGGCCTACGATAGAGCACGCTTGCCTAGTAAATGCTCATTCACCCTAGACTTGAAAACGGCCAAATTGTAGTGTTCAGGGAACACAGTCGCAGGCAAGGAAATCCACTCCCACACGGGTACAAACCATACACGGGTTTATGTTATATAAATTATTGACCTGCTTCAAATAAACACAGGAGTGCACATGTTCCATAACGATCGGTTCCTGCACTGCCCAATGCCCATGTCCAAGTAGTTTCTGCGACTTTTACCCGATCATCGGTCCAACTTGTTGGGGGCCTTCCTACGACACATCGTCTGGTTCGCAGTCGACTCTTTAGAGCCTTAATGCACCATTGGCCACCGGTTCTACGAACAATGCGCCCTCCCCACTGCAACGACCGCTTTAGCCTAGTTGGTAGTGACCCTGCCTACGAAGCAAGAGGTCCTGGGTTCGAATCCCGATAAGGGCATTTATGAGCACGAATATTTGTACCTGAGTTATGGATGTTTTCTATGTATTTAAGTATTTATTTATCTATACAAGTATGTTTATCGTCGTCTAGTACCCATAGTACAAGCTTTGCTTAGTTTGGGACTAGGTCGATTTGTGTAAGATTGTCCCCTAATATTTTTTTCTTATTATTTTTTATTTTTAACTTAAATATCAACAAATAAATTTCAACACTTCAAGCTATGTCAGTTAATTTGGTTCTCTCCTACAGATCCTCGTTTCCCGAAAATCCCAAAATTTTAATTCCACGGCTCGCCCTAAGCCTCTCTTTCAGACTCCAGACTTTACAAGCAAGTTAGTCCCTTATGCTTACTTAAAATCACTTGTTTCATAATAATTTAGTCTATGTTAAAACGGCTCGTTCACTAAAACATGAGCCTCGTTATAAACGGCCACACGCAGACTAATATACTTAAATTATCACTACAGCAAAATACGCTTCTTCAACCTTATACCCACAGCGTTTGGTTGAAAATTGAACGAACACTGCGCAGGAGTTCGAACTAGCTATATGGTCGGTAACAAAAAATGCGTCAACGCAACGTGTGAGCGAGTGTGCGCAGCCTTATGATGAGAATTGCAGCTCATTAGCTGATAGAATACCTACTCCTTAGTTTTCTTTCGATTGATTTGTAAGTTTTGCACAATTCAAAAGACAGCAGGACACCTGTTAATTTGCTAAAAAAGTAGAGTAAGAATTCTAGTTTCCTTACGATTTTCTTCGAAATTAGGATGTTTATCTTTAAATTTACTTCACTCTATACGATACACACTAACTGACCTCATTATCTGCAGAGAGTTCATTAAAGTTACTCCAAATTTACTCAAAATCATTTACTCTGCAATCTGCTAGACTGTGGAATCGATTACCCACCTCCATTAGGCAATCTCCCTCCGTGGTGTCGTTCAGGGAAGCTTTGAAGAATATGTGGCTCACACCATCACTTTAATATATTGTGAACACTGCTTATTTATTGTATGTATTTTGCATATATATGTTGTATATGGTAGTATATTTTTATTAGGTTTCTTTATATTATGAGTTTATGTATTGTATTTACTAAAAGTTGTATTGTAGCCTTTGCTTTGTCGGACTGTATTATTTTGACTTACTCTTTGTCGGTCCCTTACTAAATGCTCCTTTCATCCACTCAAAGGTTGACTGGTAGAGATCCCTTAAAGGGATAAGTTCGCCTTTGTACATGCATTTCAACGGTTGTCAATATATTTTTTTTTCCTTATTTTTGTACAATAAAGAGTTTACATACATACATACAAGATCCAACTTAGTTAATCTAACACCGACGGTGCCACTTCTTGTAATAATTTTGGATTTTGTGTATTGTCTGTCGAATTTAAGCTTAAAAGAAAATAATAATAGTAACTTGAATTCTACGAATAACACTTCTCGAATGAGATATATCGAACGAAAGAAAGAAAGAAAGAAAATACATTTATTTACAACATCACAAGACACATCATCAATATTTTGCATAAAAAAAGGCAACACTAAAGCTAAAGATAGAATGTGTCATTGCGGTTGCAAATCGGACACTGGCTCAGCATAATGCTGAGGCGTTTAAAACACCCCAGCGCTGATTTTCAGCCAGTACCGTTGGTGACACCCGGATCGCTGTTTAGATATATAAATAAATAAACTGCACACTAATAGCTACATACATAAGACTACATGCGTAAATAAATAATTTGTAAATTGTAAAAGCAAATAATAATAACAAAATTTCTTGAACATAATTAGTATATCTCGCTTGCCAAGTATACAACCCTGCGCGGACTAAAACGAAAAATGAAAAATGAAATAACCGAGACAATAAAAATCAAAGAAGTTTTGTGAAATAGTGCTGGAAAGGAGAGGAAAAAAGAAATGGGAATGAGATTTATTATTCGTAGCTTGAATTGTATACCTAGATTAAAGATGTCTTAACGCATGCTCCATCGTATCATCATCTTCGTTTTCCATTAGGCGTGATTGTGGTCAAACGTAAGCCTATATTGTATAAAAAAGTCGTTTTGTATGGTTACCGATTAACATGGTAACTTATCGAATCATTATGATTTTGAAAATCGGCTCGCAGATCAGCAGGCTTATTGTCTAACGCTTCTGACGCTTGCCATCGCAATCACTATTTCTCTCTGTGAAACGGTATAAGATGATGACAGAAAGAGATGGTGAAAACGATGGCAAGCGTTAGAAGCGTTAGACAATACGGCCTCCGGTTTTCTTCATGCTTAAATAATTATATTATACTTATATCTCTGACATAAACCTCACAGTCGGACAAGCAATAAAACGGAAACCGATCTACACTCGATTTTAGACCGTCACCCTCTGTGCGTGAGGGAGGTCCTTTTTCGGCGAAAACAATATAAATCAAGGACGAAATTTATTCGTATTTTTTCCAACAATTAATTGAAGATATCGATGATGACGAAATCATTCGCTTTGACGGGAGCTATGGCAATCATATATTTTTTTCCGAGAACCATCTTACATTATAAACTACAAATCTAAGTTACGCAACTACAACGAGTTTATTCCTTGGTATTAAAGGCTAAATTTCGGTTTGCTTTTGTTTTGGCAAATGGAAATGTCAAGTTGGTTTTTAGAGCAAAAAGCGGAGCCGATGGGTTTTTGTTTAGACCAGCGGGACCACACAAGCTGTGTCCAAGGAATTGGGATCAAAAATAGTTCGAGGTTGTATAAAAATTGGGAATCAATCTGGACTTGTAGGTATAAATCGAACGAAAAAGTTTATCAGGTATTTGAGTATCCACCCATGTAGGTACCCCGTATTAAAATATATAAAGTTTAAAAATAATAATAGGCGAAATACAAACGTCAACTTAGGGAGTAAACCTGCTAAATCCATTTCTACAGTCATTAAATTTTCAATCTAGTTACATATATTATATATACATATAGTAAATTCAAAAATTGGGCGACGGTTTACTCCCTAAGCCGACGATAATGGTCACTTGATTAATGGAAATTCAGAATTTTACAGGATTCTTAAACCTAAACTAACCTAAGCCAATCTGTAGATTACAGGATCAAAAAAGTTTGTTTATTTATTAGTTTCATCGAAAATTACATTATATCAGATGAATACGTGAATTGATGTTGTACCCTAAATACATGCCCTACATATAGTATAAATCTTCTCAGGTGAATTTTTCGCTTCGAGCCATTACATTAAATTTGAACCTTAATACTATGACGATACCGTTTCTTTTGAAAGATAAG
Source organism: Archips xylosteana (assembly GCA_947563465.1). NCBI lineage: Eukaryota > Metazoa > Arthropoda > Insecta > Lepidoptera > Tortricidae > Archips > Archips xylosteana. The sequence continues at coordinate 3,421,062 of OX387356.1, forward strand.
GGCTCGAAGCGAAAAATTCACCTGGGAAGATTTATACTATAACAATGACAATATATGAATATCTTAGGAAGTGTAAATTTAAGTTATAATTTAAGCGTAATTTGTAAGCCATACGATAAATAAATAAATAATAACAATAAAAATGACGATGAAAACGAAGGTAGTTGTGCGCTGGTATCAGTTTCGTTGAGCAGCCGCGCGAGCAGAGCGTTGGCGCGTAGTGCGCGTTTGACAGCCGCCGTAACGTGTTGCTCCAAGAACAGGGCTACAGACTAGCCCAAAACAGTCGAGCTAAACCTGTGAGCTAAACTCATTCATAGACGTGAGTTATCCGTATTTTTTCAGTACGCGTGAAAGTAGTCTACAATAATTGTTCTATCTTGAAGAAACAAATGGTTTTGGTCTTTTATACGACAATAGCTTCTAATTATTTACAAACATTCACAATGGACCAAAAGCACTCAACTTCACAAACAAAATTGGCCGTTCGTTCCCATCTCCAATTTCAATGGACTTACTCCCAACTCAAACGGCCGCGATCCTCAACCGTTCGATATACTTTTTTATCGAGCGCTCGACAAATCTGTACACTAAACACGTAGTGCAATAACCATGAAAACTTACGTCTTGTCGAACGCGACATGCGCACACGCATGGCACGACATATAGGACTTGCAAAAACTTGTTCCCGAACAAAATTTATAGTAATAAATGTTGAAGAATTCTAATTACATTTGACATTTGTAAACGATTAAATTCTATGTGTTCGCAGTATGTAATGATTTTGAAGCGATTGAAGGCTATACATACATACTTACATCCGCTGTCTGTCTGTCTATCACAGGGCTCTCTTGACCGTAATTATGTATTATTGTGGCCCCTATTGCAACAAATACTAAAAAATAAATTAAATTAAAAAATAAAAGGTGCCGTCATACAAGAAACGTGTTTTTTTGCGTTTCTCAATCTTTATAATGCCATTAACGAGATACTTGACATAAACATCGATTATGTATTACTGTGGCCGAAACAATAGAAAATAATAAAAATATAAATTGAATTAAACCCCCCCTTTCCCCTTTTAAGGTCCCGAAAAACTAATATAAAATGATCCCACACTGAGTACATTTTACTTAGAAGGAACACACTACTACCACTGGATTATTATAGTTACGGCTGCTTACGGCGTATATTTGGACATACCTAAAAATTTGTACGGAATCCTCGGCGCGTGAGTACAACTCGCACTTAGCCCGTTTTTTACTAACACGAAACGCTCCGGCACAGAATATATAATAGTACTGACGTACAGAATGGAAACGGTCCGCCCCGCACCGATTCGAATTACCCCACCCCTCAAGGCGCAGATAGCCGGAAACCGCCAGAAATCAGAAGAGTGCGCGCGCGACGTATGTAGGCGTACGCGTGTACAGACGTCGTCGTGCTTATGTAGATTCAAGAACGCGTATTTGTACGTCGTGTCCGCCGCGTGGCTCCGGTAACCTGAAACGACTATTACGAGTAAATAAAAGAAAATTTTCTCGCCTTGAGAAACCACTTCTAGAGAAATAACAGTAACTAATGTCTGATGAACTGATGAACAATGAATAAACCGGCCAAGTGCGAGTCTGACTCGCGCACGAAGAGTTCCGTACCATTATCTATAAAAACGGCAAAATAAAACACGTTTGTTGTATGGGAGCCCCCTTAAATATTTATTTTATTCTGTTTTTAGTATTTGTTGTTATAGTGGCAACCGAAATACATCAGACAGACAGACAGACGGACGGATGGACAGCGGAGTCTCCATAGGTTCCTGATTTAACCCTTTGACTACGGAACCCTAAAAATGTACCTACCTTAAAATAAATAAAAAATAACTACTTACTCGCACTTCACCGGTTTTTTGGAATTCTCAAAGGAATTTTGTAAAATTTTTAAATTTCAATTCAACTACCAGATCTTACGGTTTACGCGTACGAAGCCGCGGGTAATAATAGCTAGTGCTTTAGATTAAATTTGGCATGGAGATAGTTTGAGTAACTGGGATGGACATCATCATAATCATAATTATGTCAGCCGAAAGACGTCCACTGCTGAACATAGGCCTCCTCCAAGGCTCGCCAAACAGATCGGTCCCGTGCCATCCGCATCCATTTTCCCACGGGAAAGCGATAGCCGAATTCTTCGCAAACATAGTCACGGGCAGCAGCTAGTGCCCTACTACGAGTATATTCTTAGTTTACACACGATCAAATTTAATAGAAAAGTACCTGGGCGACCGAGCTCTGCTCGGGCTGAAACTCGGTACCAAGCGTTTTCCGGTTTCCCAGAGATAAGACCAAGCTAGATCAATTTTTCATCCCCGAAAACCCCCACATACCAAATTTCATCGAAATCGTTGGAGCCGTTTCCGAGATCCTGATTATATATGTGCGAGGGAGGGGGGGCGGGGGAGGGGGTTCGGGGGTTCCAAAGGAGGAATGAAAATTTCATTGATTTTGCCGTAGGATGCACCGTTTTCAAGATATTTGACAAAAACACCGGAGGGGTGGGGGGTGTGAGGGGGAGGGGTGCGGGGGGGATGTGAGGGAGGGAGTGCGGGGGCGTCAAAGGGGGGATGAAAATTTCACTGATTTTGCCGTAGGATGCACCGTTTTCAAGATATTTGACAAAAACACCGGAGGGGGTGGAGGGGTGAGTCACGTTAAACTATCATCCGTAAACCGACTTTACAGACAACCGGTTTTTCCTGTTCTGCTGTGCTCCCAATAGGGAACGTGCACATAGACGGTGCTGCCAACTGGTGCCATAAGGGTGCCATCAATTTGAATGTTTTACCTTGATAAGTTTGTTTTACTGTCCGTATAGTGTCTCTTCTGTCGCATTAGTGCTGCCGCCTATAGTTACTGCACGTTCCCTATAATACTTTTTCTCACAAAAGAAGAAACTTGACGTTTTCTCATGAAAAATAAACTTAAAAAAAAACTAAAAACCTTAAAAAAAAAACGTGGAATCGAACCGAGGTCGGCTGGATCCGCGAACACCCAATTTCTACTGTGCTATTTTGATCTGCTCGAAGCCGGCGAAATTTAGCTTTGTATTCTAATGCAAACAAAAATAGCCGGAAAACACGAGTAAAAGCGATTTTCTGAAAATGAAACATAGCTAGATCAGTTTTTCACCCCCGAAAACCCCCACATACCGAATTTCATCGAAATCGTTGGAGCCGTTTCCGAGATCCTGATTATATATATACAAGAATTGCTCGTTTAAAGGTATTAGAATACCAGCATACTAAATTTCTATCGTTTTAGACTATCTCTTGTTTCGCCACACATTCGAATAACAATCCAAAATTCCGTAACCCCTCGATTTTTGGTCGAAAAAAAAGTCGCTCGCAAATATTTCGAACACGAATCTAACACGCGGCATCATGTCGGGTTTTTCTATCATGTCCGAACGTGTCTGTTTATGCACGGTGCGGGAATACAGAAAATGCGAGTCCATTTGTAATCGATACCGCATCTGGGGGGCAATTATGACATCGATGATATTTTTTTATGAAAAATACAATTTTGGACAGTTGCAATGTCTTCAAGTTCATGTGTCTGATGTACCCAAGTATATTGATTTACGTACTGCTGCATCAAAGTTAAAAATTAAGAGTAAGAAGAAGTATTTATTCAATAACAATACAAGTATCGTGTTAAAAATACAGTTGCAGCAGATAAAACATAAAGATCGCTTACCTACAAGTAAAAAAAAAATTATACCGGAAACAAAAATTTTTTTTTTTTTTTTTATGTTAGATAGGCCAGACAAACGAACTAGTGGGTCACCTGATGTTAAATGAACACCACTGTCCATAGACACCCGCAGCGCTTTACACGATGCCAGTGCGTTGTCGGCCCTAAAGGAGAGGAAATAGGGGAAGGGGGAGAGGGAAGGGGTGAGGTATTGGGCACCCGGCACTCTCACTGACCGTACGAAACGCAAGCAGGATTACTGCTGCTTCACGCCAGTGTTCTGTGAGAGGGTGGTACTGCCCCGGATGAGCCGGCCCATTCGTGATGCAGCGACTAGCTACAACATGGCTCTACCACTACAAAAATAAAAAATTATAAATCAACAATCCTTATGTTGTGAGGTTGTCCGGTCCAACTTCGAGAAAGAGGTCTCTCGGTGACTTTAGCTTGGTTGGGCAGCGTTCGGAAAGCTACGCAATATATTACGTCCAAAATACCGAAGTCTTTGAGCAGTGTGTGTTGGTAGTGATTACATACGGAACTGAAACGTGATCGCTTGTAATGGTTTTCGTAGTAAAGCTCAAAATGACTCAAAGAGCGATGGAGCGAGCTATGCTCGGAGTTTCCCTGCGTGATCAAATGAGAAATGAAGAGCTTCGTAGGAGAACTAAAGTTAATGACGTACTCGTAGTTCGGATGGTTGTCAATATTAAGTGGCATTGAGCACGGCACATTGCTCGTAGAACTGACGGCCGATGAGGCAGAACGATTTTAGAGAGGAGGCCTTGACCTGGAAGACGTGGTTTTAACAAGTTTGGTTTGAAGTATCTTTTTTTGTTCCAGGCGTATCATCTGCCTAGAGAAATATTTCTCTATTGTAGCTTAACATATGCCAAGAGAAATATTTCTCTATTGTAGCTTAAAGAGATTTCGCAATGGCGAAATTTTAAACCTGATAGAAATTACGTGCGTAATTCTATATCAGCTACAATAGAGAAATATTTCTCTTGGCAGATGCCACGCCTGGGACCGAGGTTAAACAGAACTGAACATAGATGGCGCTGTATCACTGCATAAGTGATGATGGCAGGCTAGAATGTATGATGCATAGGAAAAATTTGCAAGTAAACTCCTGACCAGTGGTGGTGTAGGGGTAAGCATGCGGCACGGAATGCCGAGGACCTGGGTTCGATTCCCAGCATTAATCTTTTTTCTGGGTTTTTTCTGTGAATCTATGTTTCAGTTTATATTTAGTATGAAATAGAAGACGTGGTGTAGGAAGGCTCCTGACTTGATGGACCCACGATCTGGTGAAGGTCAGACAAACCAGTTGGATGAGGGCTGCGCCGGTCCGATCGTTGTGGAACTCCTCTGGAGTCTTTGTCTAGCTATAGGCGTCTTTTGGCTGATATTTAATACCTATAATTATGATGATGCCTGAATAAGCATTACACACTACAAAAGAAAAAAGAAAAATCAAAAAGTTCAAAATTAATTGTGCTTCAGTGCGAAACAAAAATTCACAAGCGAACATACAGCCATTTTGTTAATATCGACGAGTTCCCTAAATCGCCCCCATCAAAATTATACAAGCCAGAATGTCCGACATTGTCCGCTTTTGAAGTTTAACTTCTTGTCGTTAAACGTCCTTTTTGTCGTTCGCAAAACCAGTATTAATGTTCTCGGCGAATTCTCGAATTAGGGTCCATTTTTGTAAGTTGCGGAAATACGGTTGGATTTATCATCGTTTGCGTAATAGGGGTCTGGGGGAAATAGATATTTTACGGATGCTGATTGGTGAAAATATGAATGGAATGTTATTGTTGATGTAACTTCTCAAGTGATTCATTCAAATTAATTTTAAGTGGTACATTTCGAAGATACCATGGTCAATAGGCTTTAAATGTGATCTGAAATAATTGTTTTATTTTATACTAGTTTTTCCCGCGCTTCCATTTGCGAAGAATTCGTTTATCTCTATCGGTTTCGCTTTATGTTAATTCAAGATAAGTTATGATATATGATGGCCGATGGAAAAAAAAGATTCTCGAGTGGCGTCGACGGAGCGACGACCTGGTTAAGGTTGCGGGATCGTGTTGGATGCGGATGGCGCGGGACCGATCTGTTTGGCGAGCCTTGGGTGAGGCCTATGTTCAACAGTGGACGTCTTTCGGCTGAAATGATGATGATGATGAAGTTGAATACAGAACCCTTATAGTCACTTTGTTGTCAATATGTCTGTCTGTCTGTCCAGACCCTCTTCTCAGGACCGCGTGGCGGTATCAAGTTTAAATTATCATCAAAAAATTATGTCTGCTGTCCCTTGAAGCTGTAAGAAAAGCTTCTGAATCAACGCAATCCAAAAATATTGCCTGAAATGGCTATAGGGTAGAGCTTGTCTAGTTTGCGCCACCGCGTTTGCGCACGGGATTTGGAGCTCAATTTGAGCTACAATAGAGTCTATTGTAGCTTGAATTGAGTTTCGAATCCTGTGCAAGAGTGCGGTGGTGGGGCGCGTCATTTTAAACTAGACAAGCTATACATACGTATATAGGGTCTTTATAGGGTCCTTTATGCAAATAATCGTGAAAATTGGCATGAAGAAATATAGCACAAGTACTTGAAGAAAAAAATTCGAAAATTGTTAATTTAATTTCATTTCATTTCATTTATTTCACTGTAATAGTCATGTAAAAGTACATTTCAAAAGATGTTACAGTTGCAAGTTGTAAAGTCAGTCCACGACGAGTTTGTTGTAAGTAGGTACCATCGCGAAAAAATGTGACCGCTCTTCGGAACCCTGTCGCAGGGAGCCTCTACTGTCCTTAACAAGATTGTTTTTAATAAGTGCGGCAAATACTGACTGCGAAAGGGTTCCGCGGAGGGTCGCGCACGAGCTTGTCGGTCTATACGAACTATATACATACAAGTTTGTACGGAACCTTCGGTGCACGAGTCCGACTCCCACTTGACCGGATTTTTCTATTGGAAATTAAAAAAACCGGCCAAGTGCGAGTCGGAGTTCGCGCACGAAGGGCTCCGTACCATCTACTATATAAAAATAAGTCGGGTTTTCCTTCCTGACGCTATAACTCCAGAACGCACGAACCGATTTCCACGGTTTTGCATTCGTTGGAAAGGTCTCGGGCTCCGTGAGGTTTATAGCAAAGAAAATTCAGGAAAAATTTCAACAGAAAAGCGGGAAAATCTTTTTTCACATACAGCGCCATCTCTGATACATAGCATGTACTACAAACCAATACTATTCTCCGCGGACGGAGTCGCGGGCAACAGCTAGTTGTCTATAAAAACGGCAAAAAAATCACGGTTTTTGCAAGGGAGCCCCCCTTAAATATTTGTTTTATTTTAATTTAATTATTTATTTTTAAAGTGAATATACAGGGTTATTTGTAATTCACTAGCATCCTTTTAACCCTAAACTCCTACCACTTAAACAAATGTTTTTTTGTTTTACGGCTTTTGTCATAACTTAATATTTTTGGTGTAATAACGTTTTGAAAATTTGAGATTTCCTCTTATTTTTACGATACTCTGTGTATTTGTATGGGAAAAAAAGTGCTTCATTTTAAAAAGTCGTAAAACAAAAAACATTTGTTTGAGTGATAGGAATTCAGGGTTAAGAGGATGTCAGTGAATTAAAAATAACCCTGTATAACTAAATATTCTGTGAATATTTCAAGCATCTACCTGTTGTCGTTATCAATATCGAGCAAAAACAAGCAAAAAAAATCACGTTTTTTGTTGTATGGGAGCCCCTTGAATATTTATTTTATTCTAGTTTTTAGTATTTCTTGCTAAACATAGATAGCGGCAACCGAAATACATCATCTGCGAAAATTTCAACTGACTAGCTATCACGGTTCATGAGATACAGCCTGATGACAGACGGACGGACAGACGGACGGACAGCGGAGCCTCAGTAATAGAACAGGGTCCTGTTTTTACCCTTTGGGTACGGAACCCTAAAAAACAGACTTTATAAATCAGATCCCAAATATTGGATCAACCAAATACCCCCGTATTATACAGAATGATTGACAAATGGAACCATTCACCTAACGAGTGAATGAGTGACCGGGAGCGGTTATTATCATTCAGCTAGACGTGTTATTAGTTCTGTACCTACACTTAAATTTATTGCGGGTAAGGCTGTGTTCACTACGGAGTGTTCTAATAGGTTAGTAAAAAAAATGAAAATAAAATACTGTTGATGGCACTACGAATTGTCATCTGTTCTAAATCATCATCATCATCATCCCAGACTATATTCGTCCCACTGCAGGGCACAGGCCTCCTCTCAGAATGAGAGGGCTTGGGCCGTAGTTTATATGGAGCGACGACCTGATTAAGGTTGCGGGATCGCGTTGGATGCGGATGGCACGGAACAGATCTGTTTGGCGAGCCTAGGGGAAGGCTGTTTAGCAGTGGACGTCTTTCGGCTGAAATGATGATGATGATGATTCTAGTTAGAACCATGTCACTGTGGAGCACTCCTTACTAAACCCCTATGCAGGTGCAGTTAGGTGTGTACAAGTAGGTGTGAGTTGTTAAAGCTATCTGTCCACCCTCCGACGATGAGGCACGCCTGTTGAATCAGGAAGGGAACATGTAAGAGGGAACCAAGATAAATATAATTTTAAATATACGTTATTTCAATTTATACATGTTGTCCTTAAAGTCAACTATAACCTGGTAAGGTCAACTACAGAGAAAAGGCGTGATTGCCGCCGTTACAGAGGGGTACCTTTTAATATCTGCAGCTGACAGTACATCGAGTTCTCCAATATCTGTACAGCCAACCATTCATAAATATCTAAACATAAAACTTATGTTTCGTTAATAAGGTCTCTGTATACATATTTTATGCACGGTTGGCTGTACAGATTTTGGAGAACTCGACTGTACCGGGCGATAGGTCAAGTTATACCATTTAAAAAAAAATCTATTTCGCTTAGTTTTAGTATAATAGATTCACATAACATATTATCAATAAGCATGAGATATTTTCGACAAAATGTCTATTATTGCTTAATTAAGTGATAAGGATTTTGTGTTTTTATTTTTTCAGAACTTTTCTAATTTTTCCTCTCGCCAGGACCAATACGCAACATGATTATGTATAAAAAAAAAACACCCAAAAAACCCAGAATTAGTTCCGACCATGACAAAAACAAATGTTAAAATTCCACGATTTAATTCCTCCATCTCCATTTTACCAACGGGCATTCAGGCGGGGGAGCGTCTTCACCCTTACGTGGTTAGTATTCGATTAGTCGGCACGAAGCTATCCGCTTCGTCTTTCCTAATACAAGCTGTTAAGTCGTCTGTAATTCTAGATAGATACAACCTAGGTCTCTTCAAGAAAGAGTGAATAGTTTGCTACCAAACCGGTGAGGTACATCTTTGGCTTCATTTTACTTTCCATCAGGTGTAACGGGGCTTAAACACGGGTTAGCTTTATGCCTCGTGTAACTTATCTTAAAGGTAACGCCACCAGAGTTGAGGTCACGCACACAACCACATCTCATGTAATGACAGCGGGATTTTGAAACGAAAAAAATCCCGCTGTCATTACATGAGATGTGGTTGTGTGCGTGGCCTCAACTCTGGTGGCGTTACCTTTAATAATTTTTATTATTAGGACGACCGGATTACTCAGTCGATAGAGAACCTGATTACAAAGCTTGAGGTCCCAGGTTTGGTTCCGAATACGAATGTTTGTGCTCGGGTCTTGGATGTTTAATATGTGTTAAAGTATGTATCTATACTAATATTATAAAGCTGAAGAGTTTGTTTGTTTGTTTGTTTGTTTGAACGCGCTAATCTCAGGAACTGCTGCTCCGATTTGAAAAATTCTTTCAGTGTTAGATAGCCCATTTATCGGGGAAGGCTATAGGCTATATATTATTACGCTAACACCAATAGGAGCGGAGCGGAGCGGAAGAATGTTTCAAAATCGGGGGTTTTGAAGTAAAATTTCTATAGGCGCTAATCTCAGGAACTACTGCTCCGATTTGAAAAATTCTTTCAGTGTCAGATAGCCCATTTATCGAGGAAGGCTATAGGCTATATATCATCACGCTAACACAAATAGGAGCGGAGCGGAGTGGAAGAATGTTTCAAAATCGGGGGTTTTTGCTTATCTCAGGAACTACTGCTCCGATTTGAAAAATTCTTTCAGTGTTAGATAGCCCAGTTAAATAGGGCGGGTTGGGGGCGGGTTGGTAGCGGGTTGGGAGTGGATTGGGAGCGGGTTGGGAACGGGTTGAGAGCGAGTTAGGGGCGGGTTGGGGGCGGGTTGGGGGCGGATTAGGAGCGGGTTGGGGGCGGATTAGGAGCGGGTTGGGAGCGGGTTGGAAGCGGGTTGGGGGCTGGTTAGGAGCAGGTAGGGAGCGGGTTGGGGGCGGGTTTAGAGCGAATTGGGGGCGGGTTCGGAGCGGGTTGGGGGCGGGTTGGGAGCGGGATGGAGGCGGGTTGGGAGCGGGTTGGGGGCGGGTTTAGAGTGAGTTGTGGGCGGGTTGAGAGCGGGTTGGGGGCGGGTTGGGGGCGGGTTACGATCGGGTTGGGGGTGGATTGGGAGCGGGTTGGTTTATTATGAAGTTTCACTTCTTCCGGAAGGAACTAAGGAGAGCCATAATTGATGAAAAAGCAAATTGGATAAAAAAATAAGCTGCCCAAATTATTAATTCCACGCGGACGGAGTCACGGGCAAAAGCTAGTTTATCTATACTATAAGTATGTTTTTCCGTTGTCGATTATCTACAGTACAAGCTTTGTTTAGTCTGGAACTAGGTAATTTTGGTGCCAATTGTCCCATAACAAAAAATATATAATATTAATAGCTGAATTGGTCTATATTGTACAACGCCATCCTTTCACACAGTGTAGCAATATAAATTAGAGTCAAATTAACGTTAAGAAGCACCTCTAAATTACTGTCATTTATACGCTATTGATGGTACAGTATTTATTTATCATTATAGCCTTTAATGATGGCCTAAAGTAGTTTGACTATAATCATCAACATCATTTCCGCCTGCAATTTGTCCCACTGCTGGATATTCTCAGAACGAGAGTGCTTGGATTGTCTAGTAATTCCCAGGCCCAGTGCGAATTAGGAACTTTACACACGCCATTGAATTACGTTGCACACCTGTGTGCAGGTTTTCTCGCAGTGTCTTCCTTGACAATACTCTTTGAGAATTTCAAACGTAATGTTTCAATTAACTGTAGTAATATACAGCTACATACATTCGGAGTATTTTTGTGGGATAAAGACCAAAATACTTAATTTTGCAAGCGACGTAGTTCTGCCAATAATAATGTGTTTTTTCTTGTTTTTGTAGGTTTAAATAGATTATATCGCTCGCAGAACTGATGGCCGATTGGGCTGAAAGATTCTCGAGAGGCGTCCGCGGACCGGAAGACGCAGTGTAGGTAGGCCTCAAACAAGATGGAGCGACGACCTGGGCCCAATTGCATAACAAATTACAAGCTAATAGGATTAGCTATTTTGTTTTGAAATCCATTAATACTATTTGCTTGTATTTTGTTATGCAATTGGGCCCTGGTTAAGGTTGCGGGAACGCGTTGTATGCTGATGGCGCAGGACCGATCTGTTTGGCGAGCCAGTTCATGTTCAGTAGTGGTAGTCTTTCGGGTGAAATGATGATGATGAATAAATTAGATAGCCCTTAATGTAGGTATGTATGTAAAACTCTTTATTGTAGGTACATAAAACATGAAAATTACAAGTTAACAAGAGAGACAGATGTACAAAGGCGAACTTATCCCTAATGTATATTAAATTAACCTATGTCTTTGAGATGGGAAAATTATGGCTTTTTAGCCTTGTGCGCGGACAGGTTGGGCTCTTATTAATAATTCTGTACGTGTCACCAACTGTCTTATCTTTACTTAAAAATAACTGCATAAACCAAATTGTTCCTTTGTCTATGATTTTCGCCATCTGTCCCAAGCTATAATAATACATGAACCCAAAAAACGAGTCATAGATATAAATAATATAACCTCAATTTTATGACTCCCTTATATGGTCAGATCTCAGGAAGGTGTTTGTTGGGTGCAAGCGAGTTTGAATCCTACTGCCTACACATTAGTATGTTATTGGCCTGTTGTTTGTGATGTAGTACCGTGCGCAAACCGCCAACGCCGACATACATGACAAGTAAATAGGTAGAAATATTTAATTAATTCGTTTAAATTCTTTCTTATCACGTTTAGGATTTAATTTTGAAACATTTTTTGGGGATCTGTATCTCGGCAGTAATAATGAACCAAAGAGTATTGTAATATTATATGAACAAGAGTGGCAACTCTATGGTCAAAAATGCATGTATGGAAGGTGCTGCCGCCCTACGGCAGCTCAAGAACTAATGTGACGTATCTATAGATATATACCTATCTATATTTATATGTTGGTAGTGATGTACAGCTATAGATACGCGTACCTATAGCAATGTACAGTCAAGGATTTTAATTGATAGCCTAATTGCCACTATTCGTATTTTAGCCGTCTAATTCAAATCAGCATATACGAAGTATAAGCGGCTAAACCCGATTTGCATTATACGGCTAAAATACGAACATTGGCAAGTGGCCTATCAATTAATGTCCTTGACCGTACAATTTGGTACGCCATGGCCATGGCCGATGAATGACAACTGACAAGTTTGACAAGTCAACCAAGATGGCCGCTAATTTAGTTCTTCGGCAAACACCAGAGATCGCTGTAGTCGCATGAAAAGTGATGATATATGTAAGTGTGCCCCCCCTGTAATGAATCCTTATTAAGATTGATGGAAGTTTGGATGTTTATTAGTCAGTCAATCACTCAATAACGGCTGAACGTATTTTAATGAAACTTGGCGTGTAGATGGGCAAAGGTCGCGCGTAATGAATTCTCGTAAGATAATACCAAAAAAAAGCAAAAAGGTTCCAGAGTGGCGTCCAAGGACCGGAAGACGCAGTGTAGGTGCCTCCAAGGTAGGGCTTATTCTCTAACGCTTCTGACGCTTGCCTCCACAATCGCTATTTCTTTCTGTCAAACGGTATAAGATGATGACAGAAAGATATGGCGAAAGCGAAGGCAAGCGTCAGTAGCGTCAGGCAATACGGCCTCTGGTAAAGGTTTTAGGAACGCGTTGGATGCGGATGGCACGGGACCGATCTGTTTGGCGAGCCTTGGGGGAGGCCTATGTTCAGCAGTAGACGTCTTTCCGCTGAAATGATGAATGATGATGATAAATATTTTTACTTAAAGCTAGAATGCTTCCTAAGAATGTTGTAGTCTTTGATCAATTATAACTGAAGATACACATTGCCGAACAAAATCCCCTTCAAAAAATGTCCGAACTTTTTTATTTGTTTGCATAACAATTAAAATCATCACCTACACAGAAATTTGAACCTAATCTTCACTTTATTACAGTCGATTTTCGGTTGACACTTGACAGCTAAACTTGACAATTTCACGCAACGTACTGAGAAAAAAGAAGGCCACTTTTGTCAAAGTGGCGCTCATTTGGCTCGGACATTTTCGGGCGCGCGACTGTGGATCTACAGTTATACTTGATCAAAGGTTGTAGTAGAGCTTGTCTAGTTTGAAATGACGCGCCCCACCACCGCGTTTCCGCACGGGATTTGGAGCTCAATTTGAGCTACAATAGAGTCTATTGTAGCTTGAATTGAGTTTCGAATCCTGTACCTTGGCTATACCATGGCTTTCAAGACGACGTGTTACTGCTGCGACGTGTTCGTGTCGCTACTAAGCCAAACTTTAACAAGTTTGATATGATGTATCTTTTTGCATTTTTTATTTTTCAACTTCATTTTTTATTACTTTTACGGTCATCCCGTGAAATCCATATATTTCATAAAAATAAATAAAATAAATGAAATATATCGATTTCACGGGATGCCCGTAAAAGTAATAAAAAATGAAGTTGAAAAATAAAAAATACAAAAAGATACTTCATATCAATCTTGTTGGGTTCGGTACTTAAGTGAATACTGAACCTAATACAACGTCTAAATTGAACAGTGTAACAAAACATTAGCTCGAATGATTATAAAGGTTTAACCACGAAACCTATATAAAGTGTGAAACTACAAAATGCTTGTAAAATTATACAATTTTAAAATTTCCGTATGCGTATGGTATACGTTTAGTGATACTTAAGCGTTTCACGCTTCAATAATGAATCAAAGCAAGACTGACGGTTCATTATGTCTGCAATGATTTATAAAACAAAACAATGCTCATTAATAAATTACTAATCAGCCAAGTTTAAAGTATAAGTGCGGCTAATTGCGAACAAAAACTGGATAACACCAACACTTGGACTTTTAAATACTAAATCAACACTGACTATTTTTTTGAGGTAGCGCCTTTCTTCAAATGAATATGTATTGAAGGCGCAATCAACAATGTAAGGTGATGAACAGTTGCGTATCTCAAAATTATCATTTCATTTTAAATTTTCATATAAAAAAACAACGATTTCTAATGATTATGAACATACTCGTACTTCCATAATAATATTATTAATGTGAAAGTGTGTCTGCCTGTCTGTCTGTCACTTTTTCACGCTAAAGGCGCTGAAACGATTTAGATTAAATTTGATATGACATAACAATATTTTGAGTAGTGAAAATAAACGGATCACTCACGTCTCAAAACGAGTTTAACTCGACATGTTTCGGGCTAATCCGTAGCCCTTCCTCTCGGAGTCGCACGTCACGGCGGCTGCCACACGTGCACACTCACGTGTGCACGTGACGTGCGACTCCGAGAGGAAGGGCTACGGATTAGCCCGAAACATGTCGAGTTAAACTCGTTTTGAGACGTGAGTGATCCGTTTATTTTCACTATGAGTGAGTCTCACGGTAGTTTCATGTTTAATATTTTGAGTCTCGGGAAAGGACGTAGGATAGTTTTTACCCAGAAATTTGAAAAATTGGGTGGAAATTTTTTATGGGAAGTCAATAACCGCTGAACCGATTTAGATCAAAATTGTCATAGAGATAGCTTGAAGCCCTAGGAATGACAAAGGATAGTTTTTATCCCGGAAAATTGCATAGTTCCCGTGGGACAGCGATAAACGATTTACCTTGTATAGTTTCTTGTTACCTTGTTGAGTTTCTTGCCGGTTTCTTCTCAACAGGGTTTTTCCGAACCGGTGGTAGATTTTTCGACGTTCATAGGAGCATCAATTGATGCCTAAATTGAATAAAGAATTTTGACTTTGACTTTGAACGAATTTTTCGCAGACTATGTTCCGGGCAACAGCTATTAGTTGTATGCTAAACATTAATTTATATGTTCAATACTCATTGTATTATATTGCATTTAAATATTCATAAAGCTATACTAAATTGATAGTTAGCCATTCATAATCGCAACACCTTTGTGGTCAAATTTTATTCATTGTGCGTTGACCTTGCTTAGTTATGCGTCTGACTAAGTTTGTGACTAATGTGACTTAGGACATGCATATTAAACGATTAATCGATAACATGTTGCTTGGAATAGTAATCGGTAATATTCGTACAGCCACAGCCCAGATCAGCATCCTTATCAGAAAGAGTAAAGTAACTAAACTAATTCAGTTCTCAACACTACTACTGGGAACAGTCGCATTTTCTCCCAAATACTTTTTTTCTCCTTATGCTTACTTAGTTTTTTACTGAAGCTTATTTTCACAAGTTCTTGCGCGGATTTCATCATTTCTAAGGCGAGGCGATCCCGCAGAGAAACTCCGAGCATAGCCCTCTCCATCGCCCTCTGAGTGACTTTGAGCTTTCTTATGAGGCCCATCGTTAGCGGCCACGTTTCACTATCACCCCTTAAAACCCCTGTATTCGACTGCCAATCACCCTGTATAGCTGCGTAGCACATCTGTAGTGGTAAGGCAGCCTACAAGTTGAGTAATAGGCGAGTTTATGAAACTAAATAGCAGGTGAAATATTGCCAAACATTCCTGTGAAACATCCTCGTTGCAATACCTCAGTTTATTGAATGATATAAATAGGCATTTTGACGTTTAATATTCGGCATGCCGTGCTGGCTTCCGGCTGCCGGAAGACGTCAGATTATCGCCGAATATCGCCTTTACGCGGTCGGTCACCGGGAACGGGTCATGAATACGGCGAGTGACGTAACGAGTAAAAACGGTATATTAATATTATAAATTAGCTGTTGCTCGCGAAGTCGCGACTTCGTCCGCCTATATACGTCCCACTGAAGGGGACAGGCCTCCTCTCAGAATGAGAGGGCTTGAGCCGTAGTTCCCACGCGGGCCCAGTGCGGATTGGGAACTTCACGCACACCATTGAATTTCTTCTCAGGTGTATGCAGGTTTCTTTACGACGTTTTCCTTCAGCATAAATCAAATGGTAAATTACAAATGTAATTTCTGAAATAAATTCCGAAAAATTCAGAGGTGCCAAGCCTGGACTCGAACCACGACCCTCTGCTTGAGAGACCATAGGTCAAACCACTATACTTCATTTAGTTTAGGACTAAAAACCACAACATCATTATATTGCGGCTCGTCAACTATTTCTTACCTAGCAAATAGTACAGTACAATAGTCTGGGAGCCGCAAAATAAAATTGTTTTAATGTCACTTTATTTGCGTGTTGTCAATTGTTACTCCAGTACAAATTGTAAAGAGTTTACAGTTCACGAGCCGCAATATAATGTTGTTGTGGTTTATAATTCTAAATTAAGAGGGTTTATACCTGCTGAGCTGGCAACGTTGCATTTTTGTTAGTTTATCTCGATTATTCCATAAAAATTGAATGAAAATTAAAAATGTTTTGAATACAAATTGTTCTAATATATAAGTTGAACAATTTGTATTCAAAACATTTTTAATATTCATTCAATTTTTATGGAATAATCGAGAAAATAGTTTTTCTCGATTATTCCATAAAAATTGAATGAAAATTAAAAATGTTTTGAATACAAATTGTTCTAATATATAAGTTGAACAATTTGTATTCAAAACATTTTTAATATTCATTCAATTTTTATGGAATAATCGAGAAAAACTAACAAAAATGCAACGTTGCCAGCTCAGCAGGTATAAACCCTCTTAAATGGAGTATAGGCCACCACATCTTTCTTTGCAACTTCGTGATCGCCATGTCAAAACAAAAAAATCATAAAAATCGGTCAAGCCGTTTCGGAGGAGTTCGATAGCAAACACTGTGAGACGAGATTTAAAACATTCATTATTCTGCTCGTAAGGTTCTAAGTATACATAAGCTCCAACAATTTCCACTCATAGTTTATTCGTTTGTCGATTTAGAAAGTACCACATGCAAATGTTATACATTTATTAGAATAAAAAAAAATAAACAAAAACAAAAATCGGGATTTTTTATTTCAGGCAACATGGCCCATAGTACATAATTGTCAGTGCATTAAACTTAGCTTAAGAGGGTACGATGGCTGAGAGACTTTTGAGAAATAGGTATTTTAATGAAATGTCGCTGTCTCGCCCGAACCCCTCCGTGTCAGTACAGCGAGAGCGGGACAACTGCAGCTCAGACCGTTAATAGGCGCGTAAAATTGATTAAAACAGCATTTCGTAATCCCCTGTTTTCTTCTCGAAAACTGGACTAATAAAATTATTTTTTTCAAATACAGGGTTATTTGTAATTCACTAGCATCCTTTTAACCCTAAACTCCTACCACTTAAACAATGTTTTTTGTTTTACGGCTTTTGTCATAACTTAATATTTTTGGTGTAATAACGTTTTGAAAATTTGAGATTTCCTCTTATTTTTACGGTACTCTGTGTATTTGTATGGGAAAAAAAGTGCCTCATTTTAAAAAGTCGTAAAACAAAAAACATTTGTTTGAGTGACAGGAATTCAGGGCTAAGAGGATGTCAGTGAATTAAAAATAACCCTGTATAATTAGAAGATAGATTTAGCTATGCCTCTATGTTTTCCTTTTTTTGTTTATATGAGGGATTCTTTTCTGATGAGTGTCTCAAAATGACGTTGAAATTGGGCAATTTTTTCAGTTTTTGAAAGCTCATATTTCTTATGTTAATTGAAATATGGAAAAAAACGAAACCTAGGGGCATAGCTGTGGTAGATACAGATTACACAGCAAAAAAAATGGCTTTTAAGCCATTATCCAGGGAGGAAACAGGGGATTACGTTTGTATGGAGAAATGGTGCGCATCGTATCCTCTTAACCTTTGTTAGTAGGCTAGTAATTTAGAAAATGCGTTTTACGACAGAATTGTCATATTAACATTAAGTAACCTAAGGTATTTTGTTAACAACAAAGTGTAACGAACTCGCAACTAAATCTTCGGGGCTTGATTAAAATAAATTTCAGTCTCTTAATCAACTTAATGCCTTAATTAGAGTCCCTGATTAACACGTTTCCGATTAAGCCTTTATCGTAATGCGTTTACGTTTCGAGAATACGCAAAAAGTGACGTCTTAATCTTCCTCATTAAACCCGACAGGAGATTTATTTATTATTTTCCGGGATGCCAAAGGCTAAGGCATGTGACCCATACAGCTTAAAGAAACCATGCCGTAGCTCCAAAGGATTTCGTAAAATCAATTATGAAACAAATATGAAGTATTTTGATTGGCGTTTATTTTTTCCTTCATAATCGCGGCCACTGTAATTTAATAAAAAAAAAAACAAAATATCTATTCTATAAGTACCTAGGCCAGGGACTCTCTTTACCATGTCAGTTTTTTTAACCAAAAAGATTGCCAGGACAAAACCAATAGGTAACCGTTGGGGTAGACGAGTTCTTGAGTGGAGACCACGGATCGGCAAACGTAGCGTGGGACGTCCTCAGACACGGTGGAGCGATTATTTTCGCAAGGCGGCTGAGATGAGAGTGGCCGAGGATCGTGCTCAGTGGCGTGCCATGGGAGAGGCCTATGTCCAGCAGCGGACGAACATGGGCTGATGATGATGATGATAAATATTTCATCATTAAAGAGAGGGTAGATTTAAAGTGAACCGGCAACAAGTGATTGTTTTTGTTGTTGAATACATTAAATAAACAAACAGTTATTTCGATCTTTTACTATTATCATCGGTCAGTATACAGTGCAAAACAGTGGAAGTGTTGTTATTTGGTAATAATACTCGATAACATTGGTGTAAACACTAAACTTAAAATAGACAAAACATTTTTGAGTGGAAAGTACCCACCAGTGTAAAAATAATAGTGAAATACGTGAAAGCACTATGCCACAAACCAGGAATACTGCTCCCACTCAGCCAAAGTGTGCAGCTTGTGGCAAGTTCACCGCGAGTAACTTGATAGATGGCGCCAAGTGCAAAAAATGCAGCTGCATCTACCACAGGGTGTGCGTGAACTTGGCGCAAGATGCACGCTTGCCTTCTGCGTGGGAGTGTCCGGCGTGCAGGATCCAGGTGCCGCGGAAGGACAACACCAATACACCGGTTAAGGGCTGTGAGCCGGAGGGGACCGGGTCCGGTGAGCCGACACCTGTCGAGGACCTCACCAAGGAGATCCGCATGTTCCGGCTGGACGTAGCGGCAATGAGGGAGGAGATGGCCGGTCTGCGGAGCGATATGGCTGAAATGCGCAAGTCCTTCAGCGGGTTTCAGGCGAGGTTCGAAGCTGTCGAACAGAGAATCAGCCGTCTCGAGGCCCGCACGGAGGAGCGGACGGTCGACGGTGCTGGCGATCATCTGGCCGACACCGTTGCCGAGCTCAAGGCGGAGCTCAACGACCGTGACCAGGACCTCCTCCTCGGCGACCTAGAGATTTCCGGGATCCCAGAAGCCGTAAACGAGAGTGGATCGCATCTCGTAGACCTGGTCGCGAGGAAGCTCGGCGTGGCACTGGATGAGCGCGACATCGTTTTTGCAGAGCGCGTGGGTGCGCCTCGGGGATTGCGGGAGACGTCGGGTGGTGGTGCAGCCGGTGGGGCGGGCGCGGGCGACGAGCGCGTGCGCCCGCGCCCCCTGGTCGTGCGCCTCGCCCGCCGGGCGCCGCGCGCCGACCTGCTGCGCGCCGCGCGTGTGCGCCGTGGCGCGGACACGGCGGACTTCGGCCTGCCCGGATCGCCCTCTCGCTTTTACATCAACGAGCGTCTCACCAGGCTGAACCGGTCGCTGTTCTACAGCGTGCGACAGGAGTGCAGGAGGCTCGACTGGCGACACCCGTGGACTGCGGCTGGTCGCGTATACGTGCGTCGTGTTAAGGATGGGCCTGCCCATCGGATTCGCTCGACTGACGACATCGCTCGGGTTTTTGGCGGTTTATCTCGTTAGAGCCAGAGCATGATATGAATTCAGTATTTTATTTCAGCTGTTTTTCCTTTTTTGGTGGTGTGGCGCATGATTGTTTGCTTAATTTATTTGTCTCCTCTATTGTCTTGAGTCTCCTTATTCTGTTCCGTGCTCCGATGTATATTATATTTCACATTTGTATCATTTTTGATGGTACATAAACGGCTCAGGATAGGTTTGTACAACGCAGGTTCCCTGGGCACAAAACATGATGACTTTATAGCGGCTTGTGTCCGTCAGGAGATTGATGTACTGGCGATCAACGAGACTTGGCTTAGGGCGGGGGAGGAGGGGCGAGCGCCGGTTCTTCCCGGTTGCAGACTCCGACATACCCCTCGGCCTCAGGGCACACGTACACGTGGTGGTGGTGTAGGTTTTTACATAAAGCGCGATGTTAGTGCTCGCACTTGGCCCCACCCGGTAGATCCACTGCACAAGTCTGTTGAACAAATGTGGGTTACATTGACCGTTAACGGAAGAAAGCTGGTTGTGGGGACGGCATATAGACCGCCTTGGATGGACACTGATCTATTTTTCGACGCTTTATCTGACTCTATAGGTTCAATACCTAATAGCGATAATTTGGTACTGCTAGGTGATTTTAATATAAATTTGTTAACCAGTAATGATGTAAAAAAAACGAAATTTGACCACTTTCTGACTAGCTTTGGCTTGTCCCAGTTGGTATCGGAGCCCACACACTACACAGATACCAGTCAAACATTGATCGACGTAGTATGCACTGACCTACGTTCGAGGAAAGTCACTGTCGAACATGTAGGTACTATAAGCGGACACTGTCTAGTGATTTGCGACTTTGATGTTAGACGTGATAAGCCTGAGCCCTTTACCATAACCTATAGATCAATTAGAGACATACAGCAGGAAGAATTTGAGGCTGACTTGTCTAGTTTGGAGTGGAATTTGTTGGCCCATCAGAATAATGTCAGTGACATGGTCAATGTGTTGAGCCAGCATATTGTTAGCTTATTCAACCTACATGCCCCAATAAAGTCTTTTGTGGTGAAGTCTCGCACTCCCCCCTGGATCACAGACACAGTTAAGCTTATGATGCGGTTGCGTGACAGAGCCGCAGGGGACTACCATAGAACTGGATTAGAAAGTAAAAAAATATATTATAAAGATTTAAAATCAACCGTTAATAGAGCATTATTTAATGAAAAATCGGCCTACTTTAATCAAAATATAAATAATTATATACATAAACCTAAGTTACTGTGGAAAAATCTTAAATCTAATATATTGCCTAATGATAACAAAGAACTACCTACATGTTTCAATAATCCTAATGCTATAAATAGACATTTTCTTAATTTACCCATTGCCTCTAAAGTATCCATTTCACAATTGACTTATTTTGAATTTCATAGGTTTAGTGACTCAATTTTTCATTTGGAACTAGTCAGTACAGATCAAATTATTAAAATTATAAATACATTACATTCTAATGCTGAAGGTTGTGATGGAATTAGCGTAAACATGTTGAAATTGACATTACCATGCACTGTTGACATAATTAGGGATATAATTAATGCTTCCCTACTTACATCGACTTTCCCTGACATCTGGAAACTGGCAATCGTACGCCCTTTGCCTAAGGTCTCAAATCCAATTGAGCTGAAAGAACTTAGACCGATCAGTATATTGCCATGTTTATCCAAGGTAATTGAAAAGGCTGTGTGCATGCAATTGACCAATTACTTGGAGGGTAGCAATGTTTTGCCAGATGTCCAGTCTGGCTTTAGAAAGGGACGAAGCACAGCAACTGCTCTACTTGACGTGACTGATAACATTTTGTGCGCACAGGATAAAGGAATGTGTACTTTATTGGTATTGTTGGACTTTTCTAGGGCGTTTGATTGTCTAAATATTGATATGCTATTGTCCAAGTTAAGCTACTATGGTTTTGATAGTAATGCATTGAGATGGTTTGACAGTTACCTTAACAAACGCTATCAGTATGTGAAGTTGTGTCATGATGATGGTTCTTTTCAAACATCTGACAAGGCACATCTCACTCAAGGAGTGCCACAGGGATCGATCCTTGGACCGATTCTATTTATTTTATATACTGCTGACATACAAACTCGTATTAGATACTGCAAGTATCATATTTATGCAGATGACATTCAAGTTTACATCTCATGTAAGCCATCAGCGATCAACAGTACCATAGATAAGCTTAATGACGATCTCACTGGCATTGCTGCTTGGGCAGCGGAAAACTCCTTGTTACTCAATCCTGACAAGACCAAATACCTAATTTTTGGCAGTAGGCAGATGGTGGCTGGCCTTGATTGCACTAGTCTCACACATGTTACAATGATGGGTGAACCCATCGAGCGTGTGTATGAAGCACGTAACCTGGGTCTTCATATGGACTGTGGATTGCGTTATGAGAAGCATATTGCAAAGTCAGTTAGAAGTTGCTTCTATAAACTTAAAATCTTGTATAGAATTAGGCCATTTATAAGCGAAAGCTTGCGCATTCAGCTAGTGGAGACCCTGATTTTATCTAAGTTGAACTATGTGGACACAGTGTATGGTCCACGCCTTCTTGCAAAGACCAAGAGACTTGTTCAGCGAGTGCAAAATGCTTGTGCACGTTTTTGTTTTAGTATTCCACTGAGGGCCCATGTCACTCCATTTTTAAATAAATATAATATTCTTAAAATGCAACACAGGCGCAAGCTGCACCTTGCTTGCCTCCTGTTTGGAGTATTAAAGCATAAATCCCCACCGTATCTTTTTGAAAAGTTGTCCTGGTCTTCTGGCCACAAAGTGCGCGGGGCTCGGCAGTGCAGTGTGCAGCTGTTGACACATAGTCATGCTTCAGCAGCCTTCAGGGGTAGTTTCCGATATGTTGCCACTAAATGCTGGAATAACATCCCACCGCCAATCAGGAACCTGGAAAGTTTATGTGGCTTTAGAATGAAACTCAAAAAACATATGAATGAGCATCAGCATAGACAGGAAATGCTGATTCATGACACTAGCTGCATATAACTTGATTTAGGTTAATTTTGTATATCATAGGTGTTTAGTTAACATATAGTTGGTTTAATTATGGGTCATAAAATATCTACAAACCTTTTGTTTTGCGCTCCATCTGCATTGCTGTGCATGTTGTCTGTGGCTTTGCCTCGTTTCATTTGGTTTGTTCAATGATTCCTTGTGTCCGTTGATTTTTGATTTTTTATTTTTGTCCGTTGATATTTTATTTGTGTTTGCTTAATTTATTTGATTTTTGTTTGTTACCATGGCCACTGGGGAACCTGCAAAACGTACGATATAATATAATTAACTTATGGAGCATAATAATGATGTAAATAGTGATGAGATGAGGATGACTACAAGTAATTTTTACTTTGGTTTAGTTTTTATTTTTAGGTTAGTAATAATAACTAGTGCAACATACCTGTACCTCTTGTTCGCGTCCAATATCGGCGCTGCCATGTGCGTTGATTTGTTTATCTGGTTACCACTGCACTAGTATGGCTTTATTTTCACTATAACACTACTGCTGCGTGTAGTGGTAGTGTTAATTCGCAAATATGTAGTTTTTATTACCATTTACACGTTTTATTTTATATTATTTAAGGGATTAAAATCTGTCCCTAGGCCCTAGCCTCGCGTGTTCATATAATATTACAATACTCTTTGCCTCGCGCCCACGCTGCTACGCTTATTGAATTGCGCAATTGATGTCTTTTCTTTTTTTTTCTTTCTTTTTCGTTTTGCTCCTTTAAAGAGTGGCAAAGGCAATCGGGGCTATGAATTCAGTGTCGTATGTTTAATTAATTTTTATTTTATATTGTTATTATATTAGTCGTGTTTTTGTGTTGTATATTTTCAGATGTATGTATGTGTGTTGTTGCCTATTTTAATTGTCGGATTGGTTCCAACGGAAGACCAGCGTCGGCTGCAAGGCCGACATCATGCTGAGTTGGGACCATTTCGTGACAATATTTATTAAGTATTATCTGTTTCCAATTCCTCTTTTTGTATTTGTTTTTTCTTTGTCACGAATAAATGTTTTTCTTTCTTTTTCTTTCTTTTCATTATAAGATCTAGTTTTGTTGGGGTTTGTGTGGGGTCTCTTAGTTACATAAATCAAAACGTCGTAGTGCTGTAAAAGGTAAATTTAAAATATAAATTATTAGTTTTAGTCGTGATTGAGTTGTATTTATTATGAGTGAAAATCTCAGTTGCTTAAACCATTTTTTTTATTTTGTATTAAGTAGATTTATTTGATTTTTTACTCACTGTCAGATAGCTTTCAATTATGCTCTGCAAACTATTGTCGTATCGTTAAAAGTTATTATTTTTTTCTGCCCGATCTTACAGTTGTACTAACTTAATTAATGTATAAATTCATTGCCGTAATACTATTTCATTTAAATAGACATTTGTATTACTTGTTCACATTGAAAAAACTAGTTAAACATACATTGAAAAACCTAAATGGGCAAGCTGGCATTGGATATTTCTTGTGCTGAAACTTATACACATTTGAACCATGACAAATAAGGGTGCTACTTTAAAATAATTTATAGCAACAGACAATATTACATGGTTGCAGTTACACCAATAAAAAATCAATATACTAACAACTGTCTATAGATAGTATATACGTCACATAACTCGTAAATGGCTGTCAATTCTTCTCCATTAACCGTGTATGGGATAGAAAACGCAGTGAGCACATTCTTTTATGAAAGCTTATGTATATTTTGTGAATAATTAATATTTTAATGCAGCCTGTATAATTACGAGCAAATTCTATTTAAAACTGAACTTTATTCCGAAGTAATTCGCCGTAATCGAGTAAGAAATGTTTAATAAAACTCACGGTATGCAATTATAATGTAAAGTGGACCGCTTCTTTTCTAATTACTGAATAACTTCGTCATTATTCATTAGTTTCCAATATGGCGAAAGTACAAGATGCTATGCATAGTTAAACTTTTTGGAGAAAAAAAAGTTCACACAACGTGTCTGAGAGACTGAAAACGTTGGGTTTGTGTGAAGAACAAAGAAAACGTATGAGTTATGTTTTAATTAGTAGAAAAAATATTTGATTAGTTCTATGGGAAAACAAAATATTTTAGCATGCGTACTATTGTGTACTTAACTGTATGTACAGTATGTAGTACAATATTGGAATACTAGACGAGATCACTTTAAGAAATAAGTTCCCTTTTTACATCTGTTTTTCTTGTTATCCTTTTAAGTTAATTTGTTTTATGTACAAAAAGAGTTTGATCACTTTGTCACTAAACTTAAAAAAAATTAGAACAAATTATAGGTACGTCTTGAGTTTAAACACACACACACTGTAAGAAGAAAAGCCTAAAACTACGTTTTAACTATTTCTGACATGTCACTTACTTGTAACTTCAAAAACATCCCTTTTTCCTCGTAGTCTAACTGATTTGCCAAACTGGTTTGGCTACGAGGATTTAAAATAAATTTCCTAGTGGTCAAACTGTGAATAAATTCACGTGTTTTAAACAAATTTCCACACCCTGTATCAAACGGAACTTTTCCATTTTTAAACGACTGCAATAATAAAATACGATGGTGTCGTTTCTATACTCCCGTACCTTTTTTTTATGTTAGATAGGCCAGACAAACGAACTAGTGGGTCACCTGATGTTAAATGAACACCACTGTCCATAGACACCCGCAGCGTTTTACACGATGCCAGTGCGTTGTCGGCCCTAAAGGAGAGGTAATAGGGGAAGGGGGAGAGGGAAGGGGTGAGTTATTGGGCCCCCTTAAAGTTAAACATCGGTAACTCGTGGCAATTAGGTAGCACTAGTGATGAGACACTTTTTTCAAGTGCCTTATCAGATAAGATAAAATAATTCTTTAAAATTGAAAGGTCACATATATTACCGAGACTACATCCAAAAGGTAAACTTGTTTATCAAAAGCTAAAAATAGCATTATCAAAAAAATCCAGGACATCTTAAAATAGTAATTTTTAATAGCTTATTACAAAATAAAGAAGTTGAAATCAAAGAGAACACCAACAAATTTACGCAAGAATGCTTTTTACAAGCTTTTATTTAACTTGCAATGTATGTACGAGTATCGTGTAGGTTTGTATGTACAGTCAAGGGCAAAAATATGTATACACTTTAGTACCTTGTCTATTTTCGTCATACTTGAACTGCCATATATGAACTGTCACAGTGGTTAAAGTGACAGGGTACTAAAGTGTATACATATTTTTTCCCTTGACTGTACGGGTCAAATTTTGGAAGTCGATTTTGACCCACTTCCAGTGGTCGGGTTGGCTTGAAATTTGGTATACTTATGTAGGTTGGATGACAATGCAAGTACAGTCAACAAAAAAGCTTGCAATAAAAATGAAATTTTTAACAAAAACTTTTTTTTTACCAACATACTCAAATAGGAGACGAAAGTCACTTCTAAAAATTTTGAACAAATATTTATTGTCTATCACGAAAGTCAAATATTAAATGGTTGAAAAGATTTGTTGTAATTGGTTTCTTTGCTCGATTCGTACAGAGAAACGTAGTCACTTCACTAGTCTGTCAGAAACGTCAATAAATGCTACCTAAATGCCAAGAGTTACCGATGTCTAGGTACTTATAGTATTGTCAACCATCATGAAGCAAAAATTTCGCCGCGTTTGCGTTCAATAAAACAGATATCCATTGTATCCACAAAACTCTACATGACAGTTTAAACGATTAGTACCTGGGCGACCGAGCTCTGCTCGGGCAGAAACTCGGTACCAAGCGTTTTCCCAGAAAAAGACCAAGCTAGATCAATTTTTCATCCCCGAAAACCCCCAAATACCAAATTTCATCGAAATCGTTGGAGCCGTTTCCGAGATCAAAACACCGGAGGGGTGGGGGGGGGGTGAGAGGGGGGGGAGGGGATGCGGGGGAGGGAGCGCGGGGGTGTTAAAGGGGGGATGAAAATTTCATTGATTTTGCCGTAGGATGCACCGTTTTCAAGATATTTGACAAAAACACCGGAGGGGGTGGGGGGGGGGGGGTGAGTCACGTTAAACTATCGTCCGTAAACCGACTTTACAGACAACCGGCTTTTCCTGTTCTGTGTTCCCAATAGGGAACGTGCACATAGACGGTGCTGCCAACTGGTGCCATAAGGGTGCCATCAATTTGAATGTTTTACCTCGATAAGTTTGTTTTACTGTCCGCATAGTGTCTCTTCTGTCGCATT
The DNA here is from genome assembly GCA_947563465.1 of Archips xylosteana. NCBI lineage: Eukaryota > Metazoa > Arthropoda > Insecta > Lepidoptera > Tortricidae > Archips > Archips xylosteana. The sequence goes on from OX387356.1 coordinate 3,448,413, forward strand.
AGTGCTGCCGCCTATAGTTACTGCACGTTCCCTATAATACTTTTTCTAACAAAAAAGTAACTTTTTCTCACAAAAGAAGAAACTTGACGTTTTCTCATGAAAAATAAACTTAAAAAAAAAAACAAAAATCTTGAAAAAAAACGTGGAATCGAACCGAGGTCGGCTGGATCTGCGACCACCCGATTTCTAATGTGCCATTATGATCTGCTCGAAGTCGGCGAAATTTAGCTTCATATTCTAATGCAAACAAAAATAGCCGGAAAACACGAGTAAAAGCGATTTTCTGAAAATGAAACATAGCTAGATCAATTTTTCATCCCCGAAAACCCCCACATACCAAATTTCATCGAAATCGTTGGAGCCGTTTCCGAGATCCTGATTATATATATATATACATATATACAAGAATTGCTCGTTTAAAGGTATTAGATAGATAGATGAACTAGCTGACATTCATTTATATTTTAGTTTCCATTATGTTCAAGTACTAAAACTCTTCAAGAGTTTCTACGTGTAAGTACTGGTCATAGGTACATGTCATACAGGAGGAAAACAATATCTAGTATGGCTACGAGGAATCGCATTTCCTCCTGTTCAAACCAGTTTGGCAAATCAGTTTGACCACGAGGAAGAAGGGAAAACATTATAACGTGTTTAATTAAAACTTAAACGTCATTAATTCACCGACTGCTTTAGGACATTCATTTTGTTGCAATTCAAAAATCTCTTATTAATCATCAACGCAATTGACAGACATTAAAATGTCATTTAAACTGACTCATTTTTCACTCTGTACATTGCCGCGCACACACGTCAGAAAAATTCAAAATGAAATGGTCCTTTTTTAGCTTGATAGCTTTTGTTTATGGTATTTTTAATCTGTGGTAACATTTAATAACTTAATCAAGGCGATAAATAATGTTGAAGGCCGTAATAGCGTTTTTTGCGCATGGTACAGTCTGCGTCAAAATTTACGGATATATTTTTTAAATTTCTGCTTCAAAGGGAAAAACACAGTCTATAGATACGTGCGTCCGTCTGTCACCACTCACCGTTGCCTAGATAACTACGTACGAACTTTGGGTCAATCTCTGGGACTATGTCGATTCATCATCCCAGCCTATATACGTCTCACTGCAGGGCACAGGCCTCCTCTCAGAATGAGAGGGCTTGAGCCGTAGTTCCCACGCGGTCCCAGTGCGGATTGGGAACTATGTCGATCGGTGTTAATTAATACATAACAGTCGCTTAACTTCAGATTCTAATAAATGAACTCTACTCTGCCGTTGTATAATAATTAATTAGACATTTATTTCAGGTTCTAGCCCCATATTGTGTTATACTTGAAAGGTTTAGGTAATTAACTAAATGTAAACAGAACAATGTCAACTGATGTCTTAAATACTGTAATTATCCCATTAAACTATCTAAACATTTACATTTCTATATTAAAATACGTTAGTCTAGTTTGTATTACAATGATAGATAAACAAAATGTTTTGAATCCTTGAATGTGTTTCAATGAGTTTCAATTTCGCGTGCAAGCAGTTAGGCAAATTTTTATACATCTAAAGTTGAATTTTGTTGTAGAGTGATCCTTCTGTACGCTAGTACTATTAGTTATTCTGTGGTTTTATCACACTATCATCGACTAAATGTGGCACTTAAAAATTGCAACATAACTTATCCACGTATCCATTTAAATACAATAAGACATCCGTTTAGAGTAATAAATTCATATTAAATTTCACGTCACGTTACTCGTCGCTTGGACGACGGCCCTAATTGCAGCGGTGCACGTTGCATGGCTAATGGACGACGGGCCGTATCTGGCGCTAAGATTGTCATTTATCATCACTAATATTATGAATAAATAAATCTAATATATAAAAATCTCGTGTCATGGTGTTTGTTATCGAACTCCTCCGAGACGGCTTGACCGGTTTTTATGAAACCTTTTTCTCTATTTGGTAGGTCTGAGTATAGCCCTAAGCTATTTTTTATACCTAACCCTATTCTTCGCGGACGGAGTCGCGGGCAACAGCTAGTCTAATATATAAAAATCTCGTGTCACGGTGCTTGTTATCGAACTCCTCCGAAACGGCTTGACCGATTTTTATGAAACTATTTTCTCCGTACTCGGTAGGTCTGAGATTATGTCGTAGGCTGTTTTTATAGGTACGCAGTTCTTCACAGATCAAGTCGCGGGCAAGAGTTAGTAACTAATAAATTATCATGGGACAATAATTCACCCCAATTAACCTAGCCACAATGTAAGCAAAGCTTGTGTTATGGGTACTAGGCAATGGATAATCATACTTACCTACATAAATAGATACATACTTAGTGTAATACATAATATTAAACACATAAGACTCGAGAACAAACATTCGTATTTTTCATGCAAATATCTGCCTCGACGCGGGAATCGAACTTGGGACCTCAAGATTTGTAGTTTGGTTCTTTAACCACTAGGCCAATTTGGTCGCCAAATTATGTTTATCAGGGGTTTTATTGGATGAGATCATTATTACATACATAGGCCTCCCCGAAGGTTCGCCAAACAGACCGATCCTGCGTCATCCGCATCCAACGCGCTCCCACAACCTTAACCAGGTCGTCGCTCCATCTTGTTGGAGGTCTACCTACACTGCGTCTTCCGGTCCGACGGACGAGATAAAACAACGGAAAAATAATCGAAAAATGACATTATTTATTTATTTATTGGGAAACAAACAGCTTAAGTTAATACATAAATTATTAAAAATATTTCTATTGTCACATCAGCCAAAGCAGTTTCCACTTATAGCTAATTTTTAAACATCTTAATGGTCATATATATTCTTGTATGAATTTACTACTTACTACCTAAGTATTTAAAAGGAAAATACAATTGACAACCTTTCATTTTTTTAACACCTGAAAATTACTGCAGGAATCGAAAGAGTTTCGCCTCCTGAACACGAAAAAATAATTATTATAATTTAATTCTCCATATTTAAAAAAATACAACAAATTTAAAAACATATATGTACTTACAAGTACATCCACAGAATAGATATGTTTCCTTTACCCTTTTCACTAGAAATAAGAGCTGTCATAATTTTAAATTAGATAACAACCTTAACGCCAAATTTACGTCATCACTTTTTTTTAATAGAGACTAGACAAAAGTAATGGATCTATTCTATCGTTGCGCTCTTTTAGAATAAGCACATCTTTAAAAAATTGTAACAAATTAATTAATAATCCTAGTGAAAATTTAAAACTATCAGCGTCTTTCTCTTTCCAAACAGAATACACAGAACAAATCAAATTATAGTCTTAGAAATATGAAATGTTGTCAATTAGCTAACCATATAACAAACAATCAATTTATAACAAACTGAATCACATACTTATATGTCTCCAGCAAAACAAACTTAAACTAACACTTAAACTAACTTAATTATTGTGTAAATAGATTCCTTTATGATGAACATGATGATCTAATATAAAAAAATCTCGTGTCACGTTGTTTGTTATCGAACTCCTCAGAAACGGCTTGAACAATTTTTATGAAACTTTTTTCTCTATATTCGGTAGGTCTAAGAATAGGTCGTAGGCTATTTTTTATACCCCTATTCTTCGCGGACGGAGTCGCTGGCAACAGCTAGTATAGATATAACTATGTAGCTATTCCAAAGTATTATCATCACGTAACATAATGTAACATAATATTATCAACGACAAATTTTGTATGGACAAATGGTATCCATCCAAATATCTGTGGATGTTTGTTACTATTTCACGTTAAAACGGTTTGACGAATTCTGATGAAATTTGGCGCACGGATAGTTTATAATCTGGATTCACATATAGGATACTTATTATCTCAGAAAATTTTATAGTTCCCGTGGAACAGCGATAAACGAACTCGCAGACAGAGGCGCGGCCAACATCTAGTGAATGATAAGCTAAACATCTTTCGCATCCAAAATATCAACAAAGTAGGTACTTTAATCCGCGTATGAACTAAAGTTCCGACATAGCTTGAAGAATCGCCAGACTCAAGTGGCAGTGGGCGGGGCACATCGCTCGTAGAACTGATGGCCGATGGGGCCGAAAGGTTCTCGAGTAGCGTCCACGGACCGGAAGACGCAGTGTAGGTAGGCCTATGGAGCGACGACCTGGTTAAGGTTGCGGGATCACGTTGGATGCGGAGGGCACGGGACCGATCTGTTTGGCATGCCTTGGGGGAGGCCTATGTTCAGCAGTGGACGTCTTTTGGCTGGAATGATGATGTTGATGATGAGGTACTTACCAAAATAGTAAACGAAACACGTACCATATTTTATTGAAGCACCGGTGCATATGCTCCTTCCTTTATGTCAAAATTTCAACTAACACCACTTACACTCACGAAAATAACCAGACAACCTTATCAACCCATAAACTAGAGTTAATTTCTAATAACAAGCGACCGGCTTAGAAGCAAATACAAGTTGTTTTTAAGGGCCGGTTCACACGAGACATCCGGTATTTTCGTATGCCACAGACATTGGCAATCAGGAAAAGAGGTGCTTGCACTGTCAATTTAAAAATAGAACTGTCGAACGGAACCTTAAATAATTTAATAGTAGATTATCTACACACTTAGGGCGATGAAATAAAAATTGCAAGAAAATTATCGCAGATATGTAAACGAACTGAATCATGATATAATTGATTTTGTAGGTTACAAAGGTCATATTTTTGACATGACAACGTCTAATGAATCGATGAACGCCGGCTGCGCGCACGAAAAAGGATGACGCAATGTAACGTACATGTCCCGTACAGAGCAGTAAAGGCCAGGATGTGCAAGAGAGCAGCGCGCGCCAGGATGTACAATCTTAGTTCGCTAGCTCGGGTAATTTTTAATGGGGGGGTGGGGTTGATGGGGTGTTCAGGGAGGGGGTGAGGGGGATGAAAATTTCATTGATTTTGCCGTAGGATGCACCGTTTTCAAGATAGTTAAAACACCGGTTCTCGTCCGATCACCGAGGTTAAGCAACGTCGGGCGCGGTCAGTACTTGGACGGGTGACCGCCTGGTTTCTTTTTTGTTTTTAGAATGTTTTGTTATGACGTTGTCACGTTAAACTATCGTCCGTAAACCGACTTTACAGACAACCGGTTTTAATATAAATCCTTACAATATATCCACACAAGGGTAAATTTTTATTTGGTTGGCCTGCGAACAAGCGGACTGCGACGCGCCCCCGTCCCACGTCTCTTCTGTGTGGCTTGCGCCTTTAGGGAGACCAACGTATACCGCATCCAACGTAGAGCTGCTAGATTTGTCGATAATCAGGCACTCTCTGGCCAACTCGATCCTTTTGCTTTGCGGAGGGATGTGGCATCTCTCTGAATATTATACCGTATTTATCATGAGAAGTGTTCTGCGGCTAAATTCCACTACCGCACTTCGAGGAACTGTCTGTCTTTCCATCCTCACCATCTTGATGATTGGCAGTCTAGTCGTGCGTTTTAAGCGAAACTTCTTTCCTCGCACGACGAAGATCTGGAATTAGCTTACTGCGGCAACATTCCCGGAGCTTTACAACTTGGGGATCTTTAAAAAATGAGCCTACCATTTCCTAAAAGGGTCGGCAACGCACCTGTGATTCCCTCGTGTTGCGGGTGTCCATGGGCGACGGTGATCGCTTTCCATCAGGTGACCCGTCTGCTCGTTTGCCCCATCTTATATATTATATAAAAAAAACCTTTGTTTAGCAGTGGTCGTCGTTTGGCTGTTATATGATGAACTACAACAAAATTTGCAAGCTCGAGCTGAAACCTATCACTTTCTGCTTTTACATTAACTCACGGCTCTCAGTTTCATTGGTTTAATAATGACCATTTTGCTGCGGTCTACCACATCCTGCTTTCTGTGCGGGTTATTTAAAATACCTTTTGAAATACAAACTCATTTGCGTTATTCACCGTAAAAGGCAATTTAAGGAAGAATTAAATATTATTTAATTAATGTCATCAATAGGATGCATATTATGAAAGTCGCCACTCTTCACTTTACTATGAGCTTTACGGCTCCAACACTTCAAAACCTAGTAACTCTCAAAAAATCTATTTTGCGATTTTTGCATATAACGTGGTTTCTAGTAAGTGCCTACATGATACAAAAACATTAAGAGGTCTATCTCGCCCAATTTCACAGATACGAGTACCTCCAAACCTAGTAAGTACACAAAAAAACTATGTGGCATGCACTTACTAGGTTTTGAAAAAGACAGAGAGGCTTATTAGGTTTGATGTGGTCAAACGATAGGTACTCAATAAGCTCATCTCAGAAGCCAGTATCTGCGTATACGTCCAATGGTGCGTGTGAAGTTCCCAACTTCTTCTTGTTGGTCTAGACCAAATTGAAGTTTTGGCAAAGAGCAATGGAACGCAGTATGGTTGGGGTGACGCGGGTTGACCGTGGGTACCAAGGCTGCCAAGCTGAAGTGGGACTGGGCAGGCCACGCCAGCCGCATGGATCCAAATCGGTGGGCTAAAATAGCCACAGACTGGATACCACAAGATGTATGGCGGCAACGACGTAGGCCCAGGAGGCGTCGGCGGAACAACCTAGACGTGTACTTTATAAATGGATGGACACCGCTCAAAATCGGGACGAATGGAGAAAAAGGCGGAGGGCCTTTGCCCAAGAGTAAATCTGTATTTACATTGATTTCAAGCAATTTCAAGCAATAAATCTGTACTAATACTATAAAGCTGAAGAGTTTGTTTGTTTGGTTGAACGTGTTAATCTCAGGAACTACTGCTCCGATTTGAAAAATGCTTTCAGTTTTAGATAGCCCATTTATAGAGGAGGAGAGGCTATATGTCATCACGCTAACACCAATAGGAGCGGAGCGGAGCGGAATAATGTTTCAAAATTGGGGGTTTTTGAAGTAAAACTTCTATAGGCCCGCTTGACTTGGGAGTACGGTGGTGAATGGGGACGCTGGTGTGCGGGGAGTGCGGTGCGGGAGGGGGGGTAATTTTATTATATCGAGGAACTAAGGAGACCCATAATTGATGAAAAAGCAAACTGGATAAAAAAAATAAGCTGCTACTAATTCCACGCGGACGGAATAAATAAAAGAGTAGGACACTTCTCCAGGCTAATTAATGTGTATAAGTGTATAGTAAACTAAAAAAAATAAAAATAAGCACAAAAATCTCATAAAACATCATCATTAAAATGTAGGGTGGCAACAATACTGAACAACCGTTTAGTACGCCGTCCGCGAAGCGAGCGCTCGGAAGTGTTCGGCGCACGTTCGTTCATTTCCGCTCACATTCGGAGGGGCTCGGGTGACCACGCGATGGCTAATATATTTTAGCAATAGTGGACAATATTTTTTTAGTGGGTCATAAACATAATTTTGTATGACAACTAGATACTCTGGATAGATGAAGCTTCAGGTCCCAACCTTGAACCCAGGTTCAATCATATGCCGGGTCATATGTTATGTATGAAAAAATACGAACGTTTGTCTTGACTACCTACTAGATGTCTAATATGTATTTAAGATGTGTCTATCTATTGAAGCATGTTTGTTTATCCGTTGCCTGGTACCCATAGCACAAGCTTTGCTTACTTTGGGACTAGGTCGATAATTAGTGTTCAATGTCCCATAACTTTTATTTATTTATTTGAATAAAGAAATTGAATAAAGAATTTTGACTTTGACTTTGACTTTGAAGTTTTTATTTTCATTTTTATTGCATGAACAAATGAATTCCGCGTGAAATTTGTGAAGAGATTGTATTAAGTTACCTACACAAGTTACATATTTCAAAACTTTGGAATTTCCCAATAATTATGAACCAAATATTTGAATCGGATAAAAACCATTTCCGTTCTTCCTATTAAGGAAGGAAAAGAGGATTGCACTTTGGTTACTAGCCGGCTAAAATGTGTACTTTAGATGCGACCTCGTTTAACTAATTCATTCGTATGGTTTACTAGCTTTCGCTCGCGACTTCGTCGACGCAGAGTTCATATTTGTAGTAAAGTTTCTTCATCTCTCTCATTGAATAAAGCAAAAATCCATCGTCATCATCATTGATATCAGTTAGGCAATATATAAATCCCGTTTTTTCTTTCTTTCATGGGAATTTACAAAGCAGTTACAAAGTAGTTAGTAGTCTTAAATTTTTCTGAAAATTTCGCCTGAAATCCATAGATGGCGCTGTACGAGCGAACATTGTGCCTTAAAAACTTTGTATACGTACGCCAAGTTTTATCTACATATATATTCGTGGATAGCCTTTTGTATTTTAAGTATTACTGGGATAAACGTGATTAGTGACAAAAAGTAACATACAATAAATCAAAAAGTGGCTCGCTCGCTTAATTTCTTATTTAAGAATCGGTATCCAAAGGGTTCCAATGGGACCATATTACTGAGACTCCGGTTTCTGTCGGTCTATCTGTCCGTCCGTCTGTCACAGGGTTCTATCTCTTGAACTTGAAATTTTTACCGATTATATATATATATTATTTTTATATTTCAAATAAATATATTTATTATTATTATGTATGTATGTGCTGTGGCGGCTATAACAACAAATACTAGAAATAAAATAAAGTTAAAAATAAAAGGGAATCGTCATACAAGAAACCTGTTTTTTTCAACGTTTGTAACTCCGGCAACGGTTGCTAAGCGATGCGACCGCCGGCAGGTTGCTAGGCAACCCAAGCGACCCTATGCTGTTCGGATGATTACCTACCTATAAGTTTGCAATTTTAGTGCTAACATTTTGGCTATTTTTTACTGAAATGTTTTTAAAACATTGTACAGTCAAGGGCAAAAATATGTATACACTTTAGTACCTTGTAACTTTAACCACTGTGACAGTTCATATATGGCAGTTCAAATATGACGAAAATAGACAAGGTACTAAAGTGTATACATATTTTTGCCCTTGACTGTACGGAGGTATGGAACCTTTAATGTAAGAGTCTGACTCGCACTTAACCGGTTTTTAGGGTTCCGTACCCAAAGGGTAAAAACGGAAACCCTATTACTGAGGCTCCGCTGTCCGTCTGTCCGTCCGTCCGTCAGTCCGTCTGTCACCGGGCTGTATCTCGGGAACCGTGATAGCTAGAGAGTTGACATTTTCACAGATAATGTATTTCGATTGCCGCTATAATAACAAATACTAAAAAATGGAATTAAATAAATATTTAAGGGGGCTCCGATACAACAAACATGATTTTTTTGCTCGTTTTTGCTCGATATTGATAACGGCAACTGGTAGACACTTGAAATATTCACAGAATATTTAATTATATATGTATTGACTTTAAAAATAAATCATTAAATTAAAATAAAAAGAATATTTAAGGGGGGCTCCCATACAACAAACGTGATTTTTATAGATAATTGTACGGAACCCTTCGTGCGCGAGTCCGACTCGCACTTGGCCGGTTTTTTTATCACACTACGCACTTTTTACAGTTGGTGTGTCTCATATTTTCCTGTACTTCAAAAACACGTGTTTGTTTGATCCATCGCGTTCCCCATTAATTTTGTGTTTCCTTTTATCTCTTACGCAAAATTTGATTGACGTTATTAATGAAATTCCATATTTACATGATAAAATTAACTATATGAATTAGTAAATTAACATAAACGTCATAATGTTCGTGCGGTAAATTGATAAAATTAATTAACCAGATTGAGAGGAAAAGCTATTTTATAACGGGTAATTGAGTTCTAAAAAATCAGACTTTTACATAGCGTCATTTATTATATATTTTATTTTCCTTGTAAAGCAAATGTCAACTTTTCTTGATGAAGTTTCAAATTATGATAGTCAAAATTTTTGATATAGGCTTTACGAGATTAAAAGATGGAATAGACTTCGAAAACCTCATTTAAAAATTGATCCACATTCGAAGGAAAAGTCGGTTACTATACAAACTACGACTACTTTTAGTTTTTAATTATTGTTTGTATGTATAGGTATTGAACTGACGATGATGATGAAGTATTTAACATTTAATTTTAGTAGCAGGTTAAACAAAAATTCTAGCTGTCAAAACCATAGTCACCCTACTAAATTCGGAGTTGCCTACAAAATCGTAATTCGGTGCATCTTTTTTTCTTAAGTCAACGACCTTTCAGGAAGAGGTGTCTGCACGGAAACCGGGAAGTGCTCATTGTGATTTTTTTTTAATTTATACCGAGCTGTCACAGGATATTACGTTTTTCGGCCAGTGCGTTGACACTTTGTCTATTTCTTTTTTTTTTGTGACGTTGGTGCGATGATGCGTTGTTGGTGTCGCACGACTTGCGTATTTATTTGCTTGCATGTTTGCTTGAGAGTTGTAGCCTAGTAGTTTAACCTAAGGCCTATCGAGGAGACAGTAGGTTCGAGCACAGGCTCGCAGCTCCTATTTTTTCGGAATTTATGGGCGTTACTTTACGGCGTAGGAAAACATCGGGAGGCCTGCAGACATCTGTGAAGAAATTTAATGGTGTATGTGAAATTCCGAATCTGTAATGGGTCCGCGTGGGAACTACGGCGCAAGCTCTCTCATTCTGAGAGGAGGCCTTGCAGTGGGACATACATAGGCTGAGATTTTGACGAGACATTGCCTTTTTGTTCACATAGCAAACACTACTAAGTACTAAATTAAAAATTTTAATGCCAAAATTGTATTCACAATTTCTGTTAAGTTTTTAACCCCCGACACAAAAAGAGGGGTGTTATAAGTTTGACCACTATGTGTGTGTGTCTGTCTGTCTTTGTGTCTGTCTGTGGCATCATAGCTCTTAAACGGGTGAACCGATTTGGATGCGGTTTTTTTATTTCAAAGCAGGCTTCCTGGCGATGGTTTCTTAGACATGTTTCATCAAAATTGGTTTAACCGTTGCAAAGTTATCACCTGTTTTGTTAGCTGCGGATGGGATCTGAGACGCAGAATGGGCATTTAATTTATTTTCAAAATATGTGTGACCAAATTGTGTTGGGAGTTTTTAAATTTTTTAATTATCGTTATAATTCATAGAAAGGCATTACAAAGCTTAAAGCTTGCCTTAAATTGCATCGAAGACAACCATTAAGCAAAATAGATCACGATCTGACATCGTGATCAACAAATCATCTGTTAGATACTGTGAATGAACGATTATATGCCCATGCGCGGATGACGTCATACCTGCCGACCAATCGCGACCTCGCTTCCGTATAAGGACATTCCAATATGAAATTGCCTTTGGTGACTCGATCTAACAATATCGTAACTGACATATATGATCTTGAATCTTTTACAAGTGGGATATAAGGACTTTTATTAGTTTATAGTAGTTACTTTGTAAGGTAAATGGTTGTGATTGATTGAAAGGAGCATATGAACGTTACTTTGATGCTATAAGAAGCTGACAGTTCGATCGTTACAAGCGCATTCATAAAGTTTAATAGTGAGATAAAAGTGATGAATCTCTGGTCAATTTTTTTTTCTGAATTGTGGCGATCTGGGAGTTAACATAATAAGCCACTCCTGTCTTTCCTTGAAGTTTGTTATGCATCATCATATAATCCCAGCTTATATACGTCCCACTGCAGGGTACAGGTCTCCTAAAATGAGAGAGCTTGGGGCATTAGTCCTATTACATAGGTCCAAATAGGTTCCAGAATAATTGTCTTACAGAAGGATAAGGAAATTAAGTTCTCGAGTGATAATCTAGATTTACTCTGTCAGTCAATTTTTAATAAAAAAAAACTTATTAGGTAGGTATTTTAAGTTTTTGTTTAATGGCAGTTAAAATGCTTAGTGAACAAAAAAAGTTTGTTTTTCAACAAATTCAGTTTCACGAATAATTATATTTTTTTAGCCAAACAGGGTGGCAAGCGGTATCTTTACACCCTAGAGCGTAAATAAAACGATTACGCAATTCAACTAGTAAATCGGGAGAAAGCAAAACCGCCTATCTCTACAATCTGATTTATTGCGTCCGAACCCCATTGTCAGTTCCATAAACCGTGGTTACAACGAATAAAACACTAAGTAGCCCATTCAAACACAGTAGCGCCGCCGAAAAAGGCAAAGTTTCGTGTCGATTTGAATTTGGACAAAAACAGACGTATACTGGTTAATTGTTTTTAGCCCGTTTTGGAACGGCTAGAGACGAATGGCTTTTTTATGAGTCAGAGCGCCCACGTGTGAGTCAAAGTGAATGTTAATGCGGCGTTTTGGAGTTGTGCCGTTTTAGTGCGCGGCCGCTTGGTTGCAGGAAGGATAAAGAGAGTTCGGAACTTAGACTTATTTGGTTTTAGGAAACAGAAACTGAAGTAAAAAATTTAATTAATAAGTCGTAATTGACGTCAGTAATTAACCCAAAATTCTGGTCTTTTCGACATTTCATATCCTAATCTAAAATTTATACGCTTTCACGTTTACAGTAGGTACTCAACCGATCGTGATAAAATTTAGTATGCAGGTAGTTTGAGACCTTAAAAAAGGACATGATTTGGGATATTTTTATGCCAGAAAGGGTTCATGAGCAATTACGTAATTCAGTAAGTTCATGGGTATTAGGTTTTTACTGTTAAGGGCTGTTGGAACTGGCACGTTCATTTATTTTCTTGATCAAAGTCCCATAATAAATACTAAAGAAAAACATTAATTTTCTGAACAAATATTCACTTTTGAAAATGGGCAGCAAAGAGTAGGTATTTCATAAAACAGAAAACAGGATAGGTACCTTTGATCAAATTGGGGCAACTTTGAAAGTTTTAAAATCGCTATGTAAATTCAACACTATCCAGAAGAAAATGGTTGACATGTATACAAAAACAAGATCGATGAATATTTGGGGGTAGTTGCAATTAAATAGAGAGATCTCTCTCCAGGTGGATGTTATGCCTGGGCACCGAAGTCCATAGGAAGAATGTTGGAAGTTGTATTTATGCAGCTGAGTTGAGAAACTTCGATAGTGCGATGCAGGATGTAGTAATTAGTTTCTTATGTTATTACTAGATGGCGCTAGTAGTTGCTACAAATACATCAACAAGGAATAGCGAATGCTAACAAAAATGCGTGAGTTAGTCGGCAATCTACTTTTTAAAGTCGCCCGCAGTTCAAAGTTACCAATCACAAACAGAATACAAAGTTACTAAATCATGGTAAATATAAAAAGCTATTTCTTGGTACAAATCGGCATGTTTGATGTGTCCTAGATATATTCTAGACCAGAGTCCGGACGTCCGCGGATGGTTGGATAGCTTGGGTGGTCTAAACTGCGGCAATGGTGTTTACTTATTATACGCAAGTGTGAATAGATTGCTAATCAGTTCGCTAAGGTATTAATACATTATGCTCGTGTATACTCAAACAGTTGTTAGCGTTCATTTTAAAACGATTAACTTGAATTTTTTATTGCTTTTTCTGACGTGAGATTGCAAACAAGCAAGCGGATCATCTGATTTTATAACAAAATTAAAAAAAATATATTAGTCCACATTAATACACGTAACACACACACACGACACACGTGGGTTCAACGTCATAAATAAGTGATCACTTTTGTACTTTGTCATTTTAACGTCATGTTTGACAAGCCATACGAAATTATATAACGACTGAAAGCGACAAGGTACAAAAGTGATCACTATTTATGACGTTCACTGTACGTGTACATGGCAAGACACTGTGTGTGTAAGACATTATTAGAATTTAGGCGTAGTTTTATAGGTGCTTTCTGTTACTAACAATTTATGGATCTGGGTAATCTGAAAATAAATTATCATTTTTTATTTTTTTATTTTTTATGCATATTATTAATGAGTAGATAATTATATTGTCATAGCATAGATGGTTGTACTCGGAGGTTCTTTGCGGGATCGAATCAGGAACGAGCAGATCCGTAGAAGAACCGGGGTCACCGACATAGCCAAACGGATTAGCTCGTTGAATTGGCAATGCCAGGCCACATAGCACGCATAACAGATGACCGTTGGGGCCGTTGGAGACCACGGACTGGCAAGCGCAGCGTGGGACGTCCACCAACGAGATGGACGGACGATTTGGTGAAGGCCGCAGGTTCAGACTGGATGCAAGTCGCTACCAACCGTAATGATTGGGCGTCAATGAGGGAGGCCTATGTCCAGCAGTGGACGTCCTACGGCTGAAATGATGATGATGATGAGATGGTTATGGATAGAAAAGGAGCCTATTACTGAGACTCGCTGTCTGTCTGTCCGTTCGTCTGTCACAGGGAGAGCTAGGCACTTAAAATTTTCACTGACCATGAGCCGCTAAAAAAACTAAAAATAAATATAGTATAATTAAAGGGATTCACTGAGGGAAAATTCTAGTTTAGGTAACCAGGATAAAATTAACTTAACCAGATTGTCATGTAATATATACGACATCTAGACTGTTTTTTGAGTAAGTATAGTAGAAAAATCTAGTAATAGCTTACAGGAATATCTAGCACACTTTAACGTAATTCTGGTACACGTCATTAAAATTTGTTCTCTTTGCAATACCAAAATGTACTTACAAATACTTTAAGTATTGTTTACTAAAATGTATTTACTAGAATATTCTGGTATTTATTAAAACACGATTGTTTCTTGTTAAAAGTCAATCTGTACCTCTACCATGAGTTACACTAGTTTACAGTGACCGTACTCGCTAGCGACGGCGTAAATGATTTGTATAGAGAATTGTGTACAGCGCCTCTAGCGGTCTCTTACGGAAGTACAATTCTCCATACAAATCATTTACGCCGTCGCTAGCGAGTACAGTCACTGTAAACTAGTGTAACTCATGGTAGAGGTACTGGTAAATATAACTCAATTCTGTTTCTCTATACTAGAATAATATTTTCTCAAACATGCTATGAAATATTGACGTTATGTTCCTTATAATACGCCACGAAGGGTCACGTTGCAGGTGCAGGTGCAGCCGGTGGTGGGGGACCGCCTAGACGAGAGGTCAATAATGGAATTTCATACAACTTTGCTGGCCAAGGCCAGCAAAGTGATCGTCTATTGTTTCATACCATGACGTTTATAGGTCTATGGCATCATAGCAATTTAGCCATTTTAAAAAAAACTATAAGCAATATTTGCTTTTTGGTTCATTAAGACATTCTGCCACTACGCTTATTTAAGGTAAGGTAAGATGATGATGATGATGATGATGATGATGGTGATGATGATGTTGATGGTGGTGATGGTGTTGATGATGGCGGTGAAGATGATGGTGATGGTGGTGATGATGATGATGGTGTGATGATGATGGTGATGATGATGTTGATGATGGTGTTGATGATGGCGGTGAAGATGATAGTGATGGTTGTGATGATGATGATGGTGATGATGGTGATGATGATGGTGATGATGATGATAGTGATGATGAGATGATGATGATGATGATGATGGTGATGATGAGATGGTGATGATGTTGATGATGATGATGATGATAGTGATGATGATTATGATGATGATGGTGATGGTGATGACGATGATGTTGATGATGATGATGATGTTGATGATGATGATGATGGTGATGATGATGATGGTGGTGATGGTGATGCATGTTTGAGAAAAACTCTATACAAGCCTTGGCCACGAACAGGGATTGCCGGCCTCGTATCTCTAGATGGCCTCGTTAACACTCGGCCATCTATAACTACTCGGCCGGCAATCCCCTATTTCGCGGCCGCTGCAGTAATGTACTATTACCATACGTTCAGGGCCCTATTGCATAACAAAGTACAACTTATATTACAAGCGGAACTCTCTTTCTAGTTAATATAACTGAAGCGAGAGTTCCGCTTGTAATATCAGTTGTACTTTCTTATGCAATTGGGCCCTGGTAGTATTTTTATAATAATTTCTTTCAATGTTTGTCATTTCTTAAAACGTTTCTTTTTTTCAGCTCAGTCTTTATAATTTTTACTGGCCTATTTTAAAAAACATTAAACCAGACGACCAGATGGCCTAGTAGTTAGAGAACCTGACTACGAAGCTTGAGGTCCCGGGTTCGATTCCCGTGTCGGGGCAGATATTTGTATCAAAAATACGAATGTTTGTTCTCGGGTCTTGGGTGTTTAATATGTATTTAAGTATGTATCTATCTATATAAGTATGTTTATCCGTTGCCTAGTACCCATAACACAAGCTTTGCTTAGCTTACTTTGGGACTAGGTCAATTGGTGTGAATTGTCCCATGATATTTATTTTTATTTATTTATTTATTAAAACTTTGTACGGAGGTCCAATTCGCACTTGGCCGGTATGTTTCGTTTCGAGCTTCGGAACCAGGAAGGCTGGAACTGAAAATCTGTAATTTTCTATTCAATACCGTATTTGCAAACGCGTGAAGCCGTATTGAATCCCGTGCAGGGGAGCTCTAGATTTCCCCGGGGACCGCCGGAGACAAGATTACATCCTTTGAGAAGCCCTGAAAGCAAGCTACCTATGTTGACACAAAGAACTAGTAACACCTTTTGTTAACCTCCCGAGTCTCAAGTTTTTCTAACTGATGCAGCTTAGTGCTTAAGAACTAAATGAGAGTCATTAGTTTTAGAATTTTGGCATTTATTACAGCACTTTATTATATTAAACTAGCTACGACGACCTATTTTCTTATCTACCGACCTACCGAGTACGGGCAAAAAAGTTTTATAAAAATCGGTCAAGCCGTTTCGGAGGAGTTCGATAACAAACACCGAAACACTAGATGTTCTTATATAATCTTCTAATATATAAAAATCTCGTATCACGGTGTTTGTTATCGAACTCCTTCGAAACGGCTTGACCGATTTTTATAAAAAAAATCTCTGTATTCGGTAGGTCTGAGAATAGGTCGTAAGCTATTTTTTAGCCCTATTCTTCGCAGACAGAGTTGCGGGCAACAGCTAGTCTAATATATAAAAATCTCGTGTCACGGTGTTTGTTATCGAACTCCTCCGAAACGGCATGATCGATTTTTATGAAACTTTTTCTCTATATTTGGTAGGTCTGAGAATAGGTCGTAGGCTATTTTTTTAGCTATTCTTCGCGGACGGAGTCGCGGGCAATAGCTAGTTTTTATATATTAGAAGATTTTAAACACGCATTTGGGTAAAACACATTTTTTTGTTCTCGTCTTTTCTGTGGACACGCCAAAAGTTATGAATTGATAGCTAATATTTTAGTCAAGTCTACACCTAGTCAACTATAGGCCCATTTAAATAAATCGTATGTTTGCCGGCTCTAAGTTGCTAATTTTATGTCCACGGGAAAGACAACTTTTGTTTCATACGCTGCCTTTGACCTATTACTTATAGGTTTTTCTGTAACCCACATCATCATCCTCAACCCAGCCTATATACGTCCTATTGCAGGGCACAGGCCTCCTCTGAGAATGAGAGGGCTTGGGCCGTAGCTCCCACGCGGGCCCAGTGCGGATTGATAACTTCACACACACCATCGAATTTCTTCGCAGGTGTATAAAGATTTCCTCACGATGTTT
Organism: Archips xylosteana; assembly: GCA_947563465.1. Lineage (NCBI taxonomy): Eukaryota > Metazoa > Arthropoda > Insecta > Lepidoptera > Tortricidae > Archips > Archips xylosteana. The sequence continues at coordinate 3,465,923 of OX387356.1, forward strand.
CCTTCACCGTAAAGCTCATGGTAAATTTCAAACATAATTTCGCACGTAAGTTCCGAAAAACTCAGAGGTGCGAGCCGCGATTTGAACCCACGACCCTCTGCTTGAGAGGCCATAAGTCAAACCACAAAAGTCAGAGCACACATGAAAAAATACGAATGTTTGTGTTCGATTCTTGGATATTTAATTTGTATTTATCTACATAAGTATGTTTATTTGTTGTCTCGTACCCATACTACAAGCTCTGCTCAATTTTTGACTCGGTCAATTGCTGTCAATGACGACCCACGATTTATTTTGATCTTTGGACAAGTGCGTTTCTATAAAATAGAAGCTATAACAGCAAATGCCACTGGGCTCATAGTAAAATGACTTCATAGAATAACATAGTCATTCTACCACACTACAGAGTTCATAAACGAAAACTTCGCGATCTAAATTCGCGACGCAAAATTAACGTAAGACCAAAACTGACACCAGCAACGGTCTAGGCAACCATTGCACAACCACAGCGGCAACCAGCGCAACCCCACCACTGGTCACCCCCACTAAAATTTCCCACTTTCCCACCGGCGTGAAGTTGTCCCCGGGTGGGCGGGGCGGAGGCGGGGCGGGGTGTGGCAACTCAGTCGCCGCCAAGACGCCGACGCAGTCGCTATGCCACTCGCTTTCCCGCCGCTCTATGATTTTTTACAAAACAGGTGAGACGCATCTGTAATTAAGCGACTGACCTTTACCTACTCTATTTGTCGCCACTCATGACTTATTCATGCCCATGCTTTTTGCGGCGCAAGGGCATAAACACTGCGAAAATTTGCCGTGACAATTGGGGCCCATACTTCTATGGATATGGTTCGTTTTCGCTTGGGTGGAACGAGTATTTCCAGAAGTATAGCGTATCACGCCTAAAGGTCGTAAGTGCTGAGGGATGTTGAGTATGTTTCGATCTTTTGCTGCTGAGGTATCGATATGGTAGATATTGTAATTGGCGCTGCATTGTTCTGGTTGCAATTTGAGCTCGGGAGCGATCGGCATGCGTTCGGGAGCAAAAACAGATACGTGCGTCGAAAGAATCGATAGATTATTGTTTTTGCGATGCACCTCACTAGCCAAACGACATTGTTCGTCCGAACGTCAATTAGTGATAATGACGAACGGTACATTAAAACACGATTCGTGATTGTTTTTAGATTTTTTTTAAGAAGTTCTAAGTGGTTGGGAATAATATAGAATGGGAAAAATTAACGGCAATGGTAAAGGATACGTAATAGCAGAAGTGGTAATTATCACTTCGGGTAGTCGTAGATGGAAAAGTTTTTAAACAAACCACATTCACAAGACATCCTCTCGACACTTCATGTCCAACGAACGGTTTCTTTCCACACATCTGGCTAATTTAATTCCATTTGAAATTCACAATATAAATAGCTTTAGGAGAACATTACGGTTGATATAATTACAGGTGGAACTAGACTTACCAGTTTTCGTAACTTTCCGTAAAACATTATGGTGGAGATTACAATCTTGAACACCTTAACGATAGCAATTAATATTTGTATGAAAGTCTTCCGCAACGACCCCCAAATTAACAATTAAATTTTATGCATAAATTACGTGTCACAACGGAACTTTTTCAAATCAGTCGTATGGTTAATTACGATTCAACCTCTTCAACACCAAGCCTATCCAAACGTAAATCTACTTTGAACCTTATGTCATTGCGTGAAGATCACTTTGAAATTTCTGCAATATTTCCATACAAATATTCTAAACTAAAATCTTTAGCTTACGTGTTGGTTTTTTTTTGTAAAAATATTGAAGTGTCTTGTGTTGTAAATAAATGTATTTTCTTTCTTTCTTTCTAAAATTGAAGAAGAAAACAAAATATACCTATATAAAATAACTAAATCATAATATTACGAACAGGGTTCCGAGGATACTAGCTGTATTTCAACTGTGAATAGCTGAGCTAATTCTTTGTCTAAGGAAACTGCCAGCTCTTCGTTCTCCTGTGAAGTCGAAAAACCTCTTAGATATTTCTTTATACAGGGTTATTTGTAATTCACTGACATCCTCTTAACCCTGAATTCCTATCACTCAAACAAATGTTTTTTGTTTTACGACTTTTTAAAATGAAGCACTTTTTTTCCCATACAAATACACAGAGTATCGTAAAAATAAGAGGAAATCTCAAATTTTCAAAACGTTATGACACCAAAAATATTAAGTTATGACAAAAGCCGTAAAACAAAAAACATTTGTTTAAGTGGTAGGAGTTTAGGGTTAAAATGATGCTAGTGAATTACAAATAACCCTGTAGAGCTTCATAGCGCTAGTACCCCACAGGCCAAGGGTCTCGACATCTAATGGAACAAACGCGTATTCGGTGCCTACCTAGATCCCAGTATTTGTGTGTTTTTATTTAATTCACATTGTACTTTGCGACACATTATATCCATCGTTGGCATTGAAAAGGTAAAAAAATAAAATAAACTCGTAGTACGACGCTAATACTGCATGGCAGGTCATGACTTTTTGAATGTTAATAAAAGAAGATGTTTTCTAGGGCGTAGTGTTCCTAGGTATATTTTTAAAATATGTATTTGTTTTAGTAATAAGATGAAAATACCCAAAAACACGCGCACTCCAACCAAACTATCTTGAGCCATCGTGCCTCCCCCACGCCCAAAATCACGCACCCAAAATCGATTAGCGCGAAAAGCTCGGTAGGCCCTTAAATTCTGAGAGGAAGCCGTTGCCCTGTACCTACTGGGACGTATTTAAATAGGCTGAGATTTTTATTCGAATAAGTTTAATGCATTTGGTTTTACATAACATACTATCTTTCATAACAATCTGTTTGAATAGTTACTATCTAGGGCTCAATAAGGCTGAGATTTATTTAGATTTCTATGTTAGGATCCCTGAACATTATCTTCAAGATATTAGACGTAGTTTTCAGTATCCTCGAGAAGAATGCAAATAAAATGCCATTTTTCTTTACTCCCAAATAATAATTGTTACGACATCTTAAAGCACAAAGAGCCCATTTTAAATTAACTCCCTCAGCCCAAGTAATTTCCTTTCACAACTAATTCGACTAAACATCATGTTGCCTCGAGTAGATTAAAATTTGGAGAAAATACCGCTGCAAAATAATTATTTTTTAAAGATTTGCCTTGCCTTCTTTGAAGACTTGTTTCCATTGGCAATTCAATTTGGATTATAAAGAAGGAAAATATTTTCTATAACATTGTCAAGGTAAAGGTGTTCACTTCCCAAGTACTTAGCATCATCATCATCATTTCAGCCGAAAGACGTCCACTGCTGCTGTTGCTGTAACGACTGCTTTAGCCTAGTTCAGCCATACTCTAAGTGTGTTCCGCGGAACCCCAGGGTTCCGCGATACCCCTGTATGGGTTCCGCAAGAATTGAAAAAAAAATTCATAACTCCTCTCTCTGGTCGACCGTTCTGACGCGCGGCGTATCACGTGAATCGAGCGCAGCCAAACTTAGTTGCAGGGTTCCGTCAAGTATTTCGCTTTCCAAAAGGGTTCCGTCACCAAAAAAGATTGAGAACCGCTGGCCTAGTTGGTAGTGACCCTGCCTACGAAGCAAGAGGTCCTGGGTTCAAATCCCGGTAAGGGCATTTATTTGTGTGATGAGCACGAATATTTGTTCCTGAGTAATGGATGTTTTCTATGTATTTAAGTATTTATTTATCTATATAAGTATGTCTATCTTCGTCTAGTACCCATAGTACAAGCTTTGCTTAGTTTGGGACTAGGTCGATTTGTGTGAGATTGTCCCCCAATATTATATTATTATTACTGCTGAACATAAGCCTCCCCCAAGGCTCTCCAAACAGATCGGTCCCGTGCCATTCGCATCCAACGCGATCCCGCAACCTTAACCAGGTCGTCGCTCGATCTTGTTGGAGACCTACCCTACCTACACTGCGTCTTGCAGTCCGTGGACGCCACTCGAGAACCTTTTTGCCCCTTCTGCCATCAGTTCTACGAGCGATGTGCCCTGCCCACAGCCACTTTTGTCTGGCGATTCTTCGAGCTATGTCGATGACTTTAGTTCTTGCGCGGATTTCATCATTTCTAATGCGATCCCGCAGAGATACTTAGCATGATTGATAAATAATAATGTTCGCTGAATTCTCTTCCTTTGTCTGTAAACCGCACACATACCTAAAGTTAATGATAAAAGCGTGTTAAAACAGTCACAATTCCAAAAGCTGTAGAGTCAGAACAATATAAGTCCGCAATTGCGTCGATTTTGACAGCACACGCAGTGCAAGAATATTACACGTCAAACTTCTATGAAATTATGACGTATTAAGTAACACATGCACTGCGCGTGCTAACAAAATCGTTACAGACATAATATCTTGGTCTAATTCTATTTATGTTTGATTCGATTCTCGACATTGTTACATCACAATTTAAGATCTTACCATTGAAATGAAACGAAAATAAAAATAACGAAATAGAATGAAATTAAACCTTTTTCTAATAACCGCTTTTCATCATATAAAAATTCTACAAATAAAAGAATTTTTGGACGATGAAAAGCGGTTATTAGAAAAGTTTGAAATATAGTCGACCCACTAAAATTTTATCAAAAAATAGTGGAAGGTTTGGCGGTAGATTCCGAGGTTGCGATTGTGAGTAATTGTGGTGATTTAGATACAAAAGTGTTGTTGGAAAATACACTTAAGAATACAAATTCTACAGAGTGTATTGTCAATGTAAATGAATTAAACTCTTTGTATTCCTTTCAACAGAAAGTGCATGACAATGATTGTAGAATGAAATGAAATTAAGTGAATGAAATGTTTATTTGGTTTAAGTCTGGTGAATAAGGGTCTAGGGTTAGCTAATCGTAGCACTTAAAAATTTACAATAGGACTTTAATTAAGGTTGAAAATAAAAATGATCAAGTAGATAATCATTTTAATATTACTACTCAAGCGTTTGTTAAGTTATAATTTCATTACAAAAGTGGCAATCAAACTAGAAAGCTACTTGATTGAAGTAGGTTATAAAAAAATATTTCATAGACAATAAAATAAACACATTACCCTCTGTGCGTTGAGCAGTCGGTTAAAAACAAATTCCTAACGTAAATCGCAGCCAACATTTATTTAATAAACCACAACACCACAATCAAAGGATCAATAGACGAAATAATTGGAATAGCGTACGTCTCTATCTAACGAATTTCTAATTTATGGTGCGCGATAGCGGCCGGCTGTAAATCCGCGCGTGCGCATCTAATCGTGCAGCGCTATCTAGCGGCGCCTTTGCGTACTGCGATGCAGACGCGCCGCGCGGTGACTCCGAATAATCTGTGGTGCTAGGTGGTGATAACGTTTAATTGTGCTTCGGAAATGGTATGGTTAGATATTAAAAAACCGTCCAAGAGCGAGTCGGACTCGCGCACCGAGGGTCCCTTACAATTTTTTGGGTATGTCAAAACATACGCCGTAAGCAGCCGTAACTATAGGTAATAATCAAGAGTAGAACCCAGCTTTTAAGTAAAATGTACGCATTGTGCGATCATTTTATATTGGTTAGTCAGGACCCCCCTCAATATTTAGTAAAATTGCAAGTGTCTAATTAACGCCACTATAAAGATAGAGGTAGAGTTAAAAACGCTGAAAAAAAAACAAGTTTCAAACGGTTGTGGTAACTCCGAGGAACCGTATGCTATGCTACCAAATGTTAAACCCTGTTTAGTTTAACATTTGGTAGCATAGCATACGGTTGTGGTAACTCCGAGGATGAGCTCTGGTTGAGTTCGAAACGCGTCAGTGTAGCTTGGTGGTGGTGATAGTTGTGTTTATGTGATTTGTGTGTGTTCGTACAGTGTGGAGGTGGAGGAACTGCATGAACACACATTTCTTGCATAAACGTAACTATTGTAAGGTCGCGGGTGAGCAAAGTAATTGTTTTAGTTCATTAATATGGAACTCCGCAAAGTAACGCCTGATTCAATAAATAAAGTTTCTTGTTCTTGTTGTTTAAAAGACCTATCCAACGATATCCCATATTATAAGGTTAGACGAGAAAACGTCTATGGGAGGTACCTTCGGTATCTTATTTCATCACTTTGTCGGGGCTACATACATCCATCCATGCAAAATTACAGCTTTCTAGCAGTAATAGCCAAGCCGCGGACGGACGGACAGACGTCAGACAGACATGACGAAACTCAGTTCCGTTCCGTTTCGTTTTGCCATTTTGGCTCCAGAACCCTAAAAGTGCTAGCCACTTTGCTGAACCACTAGACCTTGATCTATGACCTGAAAAGTAGAGAGAGGGTAGTGGTTTCGAGCCTGGGTTTGCACAATTAAGTTTTTGAAATTCACCACGGTAGACCTGACTTGTGAAGCACCTGATTAAGGTTGCAGGAACACGTTGGATGCGGATGGCGCAAGACCGGTCTACTTCGCAAACCTTGGGAGGCACCTATGTTGATGATGATGATATAGCCGTGGTGGCCTAGCGGTTTGAGCTATGGCCTCTCAAGCAGTGGGTCGTGGGTTCAAATCCCGGCTCGCACCTCTGAGTTTTTCGGAATTTATCTGCAAAATTACATTTGCAATTTACCATGAGCTTTACGGTGAAGGAAAATATCTTTTTGTTTTGTTGTTCTGTATTATTTTTGTGTTTTATGTACAATAAAGTATTTACATATATATATCGTGAGGAAACCTACATACACCTGTGAGGAAATTCAATTGTGTGTGTGAAGTTCCCAATCCGCCCGCATGGGAAATTCCCAAAAGGCCCGCGTGGGAACTAAGGCCTGTGCCCTGCAGTTGGACGCTTATAGGCAGTGATGATGATGATGATGGTGATGATGATGATGATGGATGATATTTTACATATCAATCCAAACCAGACTTCATACAAAAAAAAACATTTAATTTTCTTCAATCCATTCATATAATTTTTATGAGACATTCGTTTCTTATGCAAAACCTCAGGCTTTCTTTTGATCGTAACCATTCCAAATCAGACTCTAACACTACAGCGCTAAGATTGGCTTTGGAATACCATTTCATTTTCGTGACTACATCACATAAAACCTTGGTATATTAACTTTGTATTGTAATGACATGTGTTTAAAGATGTCAGTATATTTTAATACCATCTCATACTCCGTGCTCATGCATTTTCGACTGTATGACTAAAAGGAGAAGGTTTAAAGTTATTTAGGTTCCAGTAGTTAGTCCAGTAATGTGAAGTAATGCATAAAGATATTGAAGATATATTTAAATACTAGCTTTTACCATAGGTTCGCTCGCCTATTCCATTGGATCTGGCAGGCAATCGAATGGAAATCCCAGGATTGTACTATATTCCCTTGGAAATTCCCAAAAAATACACCATGGCCTTCATTTTCGTTGTAAATACTACACCCGTGCAAAATTTCATGCCTCTAGACTCAAGATTTTAAGCCCAGTTTAGACCTACAACAAAAATCGTGCAAGTTGCATTTAAATGAGAGTTTAGTCACTCTAACCGTACAATGCACTCGCTTGCTTTTTTTATTTGCTATCATTTATTGACAATTGATTTCAAACAATGTCATTATTGACTTAAGGAATAAATTGTATTGAATTTAAATAAATATTTAAATTGGCATCCATAGTTGCACAAAGCATGTATAGTACGAATTTTTTGAGGTGTCCCGATCTCGTTAGCAGCCCACATTTTGAAATGTATGCAGCCAAAACAACCAAAACAAACAAACAAAGTTTAAATTAAAATGAACTCTCTACTGTAAATAATAAAGTCGTTAAACAGAAACAAATTAGATGAAATTTGGTATGGAGATAGTTTGAGACCCTGAGAAGGACATAGGATAGTTATTATCCCGGAAAATTGCATAGTTGCCGCGGGAAAGCGATAAACGAATACTTTGCAGACGGAGTCCTGGGCATCAGCTAGTTATATATAAATTTAACGGTTTAGTATGGACAGGCGGACAGTATGTCGACATTCTACAGTGGCCTAGGAGTCAAATTTGTTGACTGTACCTAGAAACCATTCCGTATACACAAACCCTTCACATAGCAACTAATAAAAATTCAATGGACGCTAGTGTCGTACACCGTACGTCGGTAATCGAACATGTCGATATCGATTACTGTGTCGCGGGTCGATAAATCGAACTGTCGACGCGGCGCATGCGCTAACGAACCGCTTTCATTAAACGTTCGATTACACAGCAGTGTGCAGTATTAATGAGTTTTATAAAACGTTGAATTAAATAAACTTTTTGCCCTTTTGTTCGTTGAAAACATACCATGTATTGTTGTAAAAGTTTTGATACAAAAAAAATATCTGCAAAAACCAAGTTGCGTTAAGTAACATTAATTTATTCAATTAAAGAAAGATATTTATATATTAGTTATTCGTTTGATTGAATTCAATAAATGTGTTTAATTTATTTGAATTTCATTTACTTAATTTATGATTTATTTTAAATTGAACTAATAATTTATTCAGTGCAGTGGCAGTGTAGGTAGGCCTCCAACAAGATGGAGTGACGATCTGGTTAAGGTTGCGGGACCGCGTTGGATGCGGATGGCACGGGACCGATCTGTTTGGCGAGCCTTGGGGGAGGCCTATGTTCAGCAGTGGACGTCTTTCGGCTGAAATGATGATGATGATGATGATGAATAATTTATTTATAAACTGTGTGGTGCGCTTGTATACTGCAATAAATTTCATTTTATTTTTCATTAGAATTTCAATCTACGTATAGTCTATAAGTACCTATAGAGTTATCTTACTGACTGACATACAGACAACGCACACCCTAATCCACTGAAGTGGCTTAACAGACTACCTAGTTCTAGTTTTGAATATCTACTTCTAATTTGGCAGCATCTGCGAGGCAGGCTTCCTCACGATGTTTTTCTTTACCGTAAAGCTTGTAGTAAATTTCAAATGTGATTTCGCACGTAAATTCCGAAAAACTCAGAGGTTCGAGTCCGGGTTTGAATCCACGAACCTCTGCTGGAAAGGCCATAGGCCAAACCACTATGCTTCCATAGCTTTTTATAAATAAATAAGTATTAGGGGATAATCTTACACAAATCGACCTAGTCCCAAACTAAGCAAAGCTTGTACTATTGTCCAGTTATCTGCATCCAAAGTGTCCAGCCGTTTTAAAGTAAAAAAATATCAAACACACGAACTTTCGCATTAATAATATTAACAGGATATTTTTACGGGATGTTCTTTCTTTACTCCCAGTATCGGTTTTAAAGCGGATTTTCCCGATAAAAACACCTCACTGGATGCATTATTTGTTTTGATTTTCGAACGGCTTAAATTGAGAAATTGAGTGAAATTATCGTGATTATTAAACAAAAGGGTAATTTAGCTTAAAATTACCAAAATATCGGTTAAAACGGGGCGATTAAGTGAATTTGGGCGCGAATATCGGCGCGGCGCGCGCGCGTACACACCGCGCATCGCCGTCGTAATTGCTGCTCTAGAGATGGGACGTTTATCGACTCTACACTATTGGGTTATTTTTTTTTTTCAATACATATTTGACTTTACACTTCAGGCTTTATTCCTGTTTATTTATTTCAGCAGAATGTCGTGTGATAATCGTTTTAAATCTCGTATTTTTAGGGTTCCGTACCCAAAGGGTAAAAACGGGACCCTATTACTGAGACTTCGCTTTCCGTCCGTCTATCCGTCTGTCACCAGGCTGTATCTCATGAACCGTGACAGCTAGACAGTTGATATTTTCAAAAATGATGTATTTCAGTTGCTGCTATAACTAGAAATACTAAAAAACAGAATAAAATAAATATTTAAGCGGGCTCCCATACAACAAACGTGTTTGTTTTTGCCGTTTTTATAGATAATGGTACGGAACCCTTCGTGCGCGAGTCCGACTCCCACTTGGCCGGTTTTTATAACGTTGCAGTCTGGCGAGAATATAAAATAATAAATAATAATAATAATAATTTATTGAATAATAAGCCACACATAAACAAACAATGCAAGTCTTATGTATAGTTAGCATCTTAAAAACACTCGTAACAACTAAAAATATAATGCAATAAGTAGGCTTGTAAAAGACATTAAGATAGATCTTCTGACCTTCATGCTAGGATAACCTGTGTTATGAAGATCAGCGGTTTGGTATTGGAATACTAAGGTAACAATTTCACTTCAATCCTGCGCAACGATGCATTTCAGTTTTATTAATCTTATATTCACTGACAATAAAGAATACATATACAATTTTATAAAAAGTAATATATTCTACATATGATAATAATATCCACATAATGAAAGATAATGTCTACATAATGAAGAGTCCACGGAAACGTCATGTCCAGTCACCTTTTTTGAAAATTGAGATTTTAATATCAAAGTGTAGAGCTCGCAAAGTACTATGACTTACCATTTAATTAAATATGGATATCCGAAAACAATAAGTAATATATTCTTTTTCACTTTTAAAGAAATTTTTACCATAGTAATTGTTCGTAATGACTAACTTTCAAACCGCTCAAACTCAAAAAGTTGCAGAGATGACTAGACATTTTAGTTTTTTGATTTTTTTTTAATCTTTACAGCACACACTGTCGGTGTCGATTTACATTAATATAATTCTCAGTGAGAGCTGGCGAGGAGGTAGATGCATGTTATTTACAAGAATTTAGAACATGAGAACTATTATTGTACATCTATTTCTGTTTGTTCTCCAAATAAAACTCTAAAACTATAAAACATGTCCTTTCGCGGACTCTTGATAGGTATACCTAAGTTGTAATTTTAATAAATAAAAAAAGCCAAAAATTATCGGTAAAAGAACAACACTAGCCTCAGGTCAATAATTATGAATTGTTCATTTGTTTCCGCGTGGTTCCGCCGCGGGCGCATCTCATAACTCTCTTTTTTCCGCCGATACTTTCTTTTTTGGGGCATCTTCGTGAAAGTGCATTGCGAGATAAATTGTCGAGGTCGTGGGTTCGACGGTTATTTACTAAAATTACCTTTTTCAGTACGTAGTGAAGAATATCAAGATAAGATGGTTAGTATTTATTTTAACGGGTCACAAATGGAAATAAAGGGCCTCTGCCGTTTTACCAAATTATTTTTCGTCAAAAGTTTCATTTCCCAAATGTTTATTTTTTCTGAAACTGTAAACTTTTCAGGATTGTTATAAATCAAACCTAACCTTACCTAACCTACAGAATAGTCCTGAAATATATCCTGAATAGTTTATAGTTTCAGAAAAAATAAACATTTGGGATATGAAACTGTTGCCAAATGAAACATTTGACCAAAATTAATTTGGTAAAACAGCAGGATCCGGGAAATAAAATATTATAAATAATAAACACAAATATTTTTTTCCCACATAAATAAAATTAGAGTTGTGAACTGTTAAATTTTGCTCCTTTTTCATAGAAATAACACAAGTAATACCGTCTTTTACTACAAGTATACGGAAAAAATCTGAAAACTATACATTTGTAATTTAGTAAAGGGGTCCCGACTTACCAATATAAAATGATCTCACATTGCGTACATTTTACTTAAAAGTAGGGGTCCGCTTGCACTGGATTATAATAGACAGCTGTTTACGGCATATATTTTGACATACCAACAATTGTATTCGTGTATGTAAGAATAAGAATAAGAATAATTTTACTAACCAATGAAGTTACACAGTACACGATATTACCGGCTGCCGGCCGGTTTTTTTTATCAGCTACGTTTTTGGCTTTAGCGACAGGTAATAGGGTTCCGTTGGGCATTCTTTAAGTGCGGAACGCTAAAAACTAGGCCGTTTCTAAAGGTTAGTGACCAAGGATTCGGAGTTAAGAGCGGTATCCATCATCACCTCAGCTCTATCATTAGTCAAATTATCACCTACAGCTACGAGTTAATTCTGTTTTTTTGTGGCGTCCGTAACTACGGTATAATACAAATGTTTGTTTAAATCTATTTGAAAGACCGTATTTGTGTGGTGCCAGTCAAAAGCTTCAGGCCAGGCTGAAATGAATGAATGGATGAATATTATTTCGCACTTTTTAGATTAATATTTTGTTAGTAACATATTATCTTGTACCGGCTTGATCTCATCATCAGCCCATAGCAGTCCACTGCTGGACGCTGGCCTCTTCCATGGCGCGCCACAACACTCTGTCTTCGGCCCCTCGCATCCATCCGCCGCCAGCGACCCTCTTAAGGTCATCCGGCCACCGTGCCTCAGGACGCCCTACACTACGTTTCCCCGTCCGTGGTCTCCATTCGAGGACTCGTCTGCTCCATCGCTCATCAGCCCTGCGACAGACGTGGCCAGCCCAACGCCACTTCAGCGAACTAATTCTTTGAGCAATGTCGGTGACTTTCGTCCTTTGTCGGGTAATGTGATTGCGGATTTTACCCTCCAAAGAAACCTTTAGCATTGCTCTCTCCATAGCTCGCTGAGCGACCCTGAATTTATGGATTAGCCCCGCAGTCAAGGTCCACGTTTCGGCTCCGTAGGTTAAAACTGGTAGGACGCACTGGTTGAAGACTTTCGTCTTTAGGCACTGAGTTGGATGTCTGACGACAAGATATGCCGAAGTTTCCCGAAAGCAGCCCAGCCCAACTGTATTCGCCTATTAGCCTCTTGGCTTGATCTTCTTGGTCCGACTGTGTGAGGAACACTGAAGTGCTGCGACGAACTAAATGTGGGCGGCATCGATTCTTATCTTATGCGGCGTCAACTTCGGTGCGGGCACGTCTCACGGATGGCGGAGGAGCGAGTGGCTAAGCGCATCTTTTATTTGGAACGTAAGCATGGCGGTCAACTCCTTAGGTACAAAGATGTGCTGAAATGTCACTCAGGTAGTCAGTGGGAGATGCTTGCTACACGTTGTGGTGAGTGGAGGTCTCTCGTGAGGCACGGAATTGACAAGTCTGAGGCTCAGCGTCGATTTGAGCTTGGCTCCAAATGCGACGAGTTAAAAGTCCGACCATCAGCAGTTGCCATTTGGTTGTGCAACAGGACGTGTTATGATAGGCAACGTTGCCACTTTATAATTCTTAAAAAACTTTTTATACTTAACAAATAACTTTTTAACAATTTAGAATGCATTGCCAGCTGCTTTAATAAAAAGTTAAAATTGCCACTTAGACCCCGTTCATATAACGTTTATCACTTCTTTGAAGGGGCTCAGAAATCTGTTTTACGAATCTGGCGCCGTCGCCGTACGCCTCCAATTATTTCTTCAAATCTTTTGACTTGCACCAAGCTCTAACAATTTCAGTGAATGACAAATAGGAAAATATGATTACACCCCTGCCCAATCATTATTGGGTAATTGATGCGGCTTGACGATCGATTAACGATCTATTCCATCGATTATCTGTGTCCATCGACTTTTTCTATCGATTTAATTGTCGACCGCGACCCATGTTTGTTAAATGGACCCGTGTCTGAATACAAGTTAAAAAAGTAACGTTATAATTAAACTTCGATTCATAAGAAACGCTAAAGCAATGAACCATTACGTTCAGTTCACATTCCAATGTCAAGCTATCTAAGTATCTATTTTTTTTTTAGTGTTCCATGTCCAAAAGGTGGTAACGGAACCCTATTACTGAGACACCGCTGTCTACCCGTCTGTCACAGGGTTGTATCTATTGAACCGTAATATTTTTTATTTTTTTTATTTTTATATTTATTCATAAAAAGTTACACTTTCATTTAAACCATGCCCCGCAAAACTGCTTACGCAGTTTGACTGCAGGTAACTCGCTTTATATAAACATAGCTTATAAATTATTAAAATAGATTAAATTAATACAATTATACATAAATGGTTACAACGAATTTAACAAATGTTTTTTTAGTAAACTTTTAAATTTAGCAAGTGTAGGCTCACGTCTTATGTCCTCGGGTAAACTGTTGAGTAAGTATGGGACTCGTTTTTTTAACGTTCTATCTCCATAGTAATTTTTTACCATGGGTATTTCAAATTTACCTTTGGACATTGACCTTGTGCCAGTTTTATGTTGCACCAAATTAGTGAAACGATCCTGATTACTATGATTGTTTACAAGTAGAAGATATTTATGTTTCAGGCTAGCCGGTAAAATTTTACATATTTTATATAGTTTAGAGTAATCTCCTTTACACTGATTCATTGTCTTTTTATTTACGAGTAATTTTAAAAACCTTGTTTGCAATGATTCTAGACACTTTTAGACACTTGAATTTTTACCGGTTATTTACTTTAGCCGCTATAACAACAAATGATAGACATTTTGACGTGACAACGCCTAATAAATGGATGAAACCGGGATCGGACTTGGAACCTCTGAAATCTTCGTAGGGGAGTGGTGGCATGAAAAGACGCGTATTGAAAGGGACGATTCAAATTTAGGAAGCTTCCTATATATGGAGTGGGTAAAAATTATACTAATTTAATTTAATTAATTAATAAAAACAAGCTTTTATTAGGTATGTACATGTTAATGAAAATAACAACTGAATATAATTTAATAAAATATTAGTAATAAAAAAGGATTTTTTTTTTATGTTAGTGAAGTCAGACAAACGAACTAGTGGGTCACCTGATGTTAAATGAACACCACTGTCCATAGACCCTCGCAGCGCTTTACGCGATACCAGTGCGTTGTCGGCCCTGCAGAAAATTGTACACTCGCCTCTTAAAGGCACCCAGGTCGTAACTCGATGGGAAGACCCCAGCGGGAAGCTCGTTCCAGATTTTGCAAGTTCGTGGCAAAAAAGACCGCTTAAAACGCACCGTCAAAGACTGCCATTCATCAACATGATGTCGATGAAATGAACGCTTACGACGGGATGATCTTTAATGGAACCCCGCAGCTGGAATGAGGTCAAAGAGTTCCTCAGAGCATTCCCCGTTGTAGATCTTATAGAACACGCAAAGGGAGCTAACGTCTCTGCGGAGAGCAATCTCTCTCTCTCCGTCTCCGTCTCTTGGCGTCTCTGCGGGGATACAAGAAAATCAGATCTGCAGCGCAGGTTTCGTCAGGCAAACATATTATTGTTACCTTATCCGGAACAAGCTTCGTCATAAGAACAGATTGGAACAATAATTGTCATTTCGCATCATTTAAAATTTTCCCTGTCATAAATGGCCATTTATTTTGAATTGTCTTGTCTCGTTCAATACTAATGCTGTTTGTATATTTAATAATTACGCGTGAGCAACTCAGTCTTTCGCTAACCGAGGCCACGCAAAATCCTTAAAATTAGGATTAAGGACTCGTTTTGCATGTTACTATGTTACATGCAGCCTATATACGTCCTACTGCAGGAGAAAGGCCTCCTCTCAGAATTAGAGGTTTGGGCCGTAGTTCCCACGCGGGCCCAGTGCGGATTGGGAACTTCACACGCGCCATTGAATTTCTACGCAAGTGTATGCAGGTTTCCTCACGATGTTTTCCTTCACCGTAAAGCTCATGGTAAATTTCAAATGTAATTTCGCACATAAATTCCGAAAAACTCAGACGTGCGAGTCCGGCGGGCTCGAACCCACGGCCCTCTGCTTAAGAGGCCATAGGTCAAACTACTAGGCCACCACGGCTTTTACTAGCTTTTTTTTTGCTCGAAATAAACGGCTTAATTTTTTTTAATACGTGTCCAATTCATGCCACCTCTCCTCTAGTAAGTTTCTAGAGAACCTAAACTATACTCCATTTATTTAGAATTATAAACCACAACAACATTATATTGCGGCTCGTGAAATGTAATCTCTTTACAATTTGTACTAGAGTAACATTTGACGACACGCAAATAAAGTGACATTAAAACAATTTTATTTTGCGGCTCCCAGACATTGTACTGTACTATTTGCTAGGTAAGAAATAGTTGACGAGCCGCAATATAAGATGTTGTGGTATTCAATTCTAAATTAAATGAAGTATAAATAGGTAGATCTAAAGTTGGTGGTTAGAACCACTAAGTTTGAATCGACCTATTTATTTATATTAAACGAACGATTGCTACTTGATTGGAATTGACAAGATTTCATATTTCTAAGGCTATAATTTGATTCGTTCCCTGTATTCTGTTTGGAAAGGGAAAGACGCTGATAGTTTTAAATTTTCACTAGGATTATTAATTAATTTAATAACAAATTTTTTAAGATGTTCTTGTTCTAAAAGGGCATAACTCCAAAACTATATACCACACAATAGATCTATTACTTTTGTCTAGTCTCTATTAAAAAAAGTGATGACGTAAATCTGACGTTGAGGTTGTTATCAAATTTAAAATTATTACAGTTCTTTTTTCTGGTGAAAAGGGCAAAAGGAACATAATCTATTCTGTGTATTGGTAAATTCAGATATATTTTTTTAATTTCTTGTAATTATAATAAATATTTTTCCGTGTTTAGGAGGCAAAACTCTTTCGATTCCTGTAGTAATTTTCAGGCGTTAAAAAATGAAATCTCGTCAATTGTATATTCAAATAGAATTTCCACAATTTGTGAACGGCGTAATATTGAATGAAGAGTCAGGGGGTTACAACGAAATTTGAAGTTCGTATCATGCCGTCACTTCCCTCTTCTGCTTAATACTGTTAGCGTGAACGGGACGGCACGATACAAAGTTCGAATATCGAATTTCGTAGTAGAAGCCCTGGGCATATTTTAATGTCACGATTGTCACGTCAACAGGGAGCGTGTTAAAGCTCGTAAATCGTCATTTCCACGTCGCCTGCGCAATTGACGAGGTAATGAGTGAATATATCAAGCGGGGCTGCAAAAACAGCGGGAAATCGATGAGAGGACAGCGCGTAAAATAACGAACATTCGTAACTAAAAAAACCGGCCAAGTGCGAGTCGGACTCGCGCACGAAGGGTTCCGTACCATTATCTATAAAAAAATGGCACAAAAATCACGTTTGTTCTATGGGACCCCCCCTTAAATATGAGGTTTATTTTAATTTAATTATTTATTTTTAAAGTGAATATATACTTAACTAAATATTCTGTGAATATTTCAAGCGAGTACCTGTAGCTGTTATCAATATCGAGCAAAAACGAGCAAAAATATCACGTTTCATTGTATGGGAGCCCCCTTAAGTATTTATTTTATTCTGTTTTTTAGTATTTCTTGTTATAGCGGCAACCGAAATACATCATCTGTCAAAATTTCAACTGTCTAGCTATCACAGTTCATGAGATACAGCCTGGTGACAGACGGACAGACAGACGGACGGACGGACAGCGGAGCCTTAGTAATAGGGTTCCCGTTTTTACCCTTTGGGTACGGAACCCTAAAAAGGACTTTAGGTACTTATTTTTTCTTCCTCCTCCTCAAAGTAGTGATGCTGAGGATTGATTGTCATTATGTATAGAACATCGTCCATTCGAAATTTTACATCTACTCAATTACATCAGGAAAGTTGTCTATCCAGAATATTCTGTAAAATGGAACTTAGGTATGGCATTGTTCCATGGTAAAATTATCCAAATTAATTTAACGCGAAAGAAATAATGACCAATTCAGTTAATGATTAAATCAAAACAGCCCCTTAATTCATTTTGACGAAATGAAAGGTAATATCTAATTATTTTTCACCACAATCACCATTTTGGTAAAATTCCTTTCTTCCTTTTTGCTTCTTATTTTTTTTTATTCTGGCTCTTTCGTAATAGCGCTTGGTAAAATGTAGACTATACTTCATTTAATTTAGAATTAGAAACCACAACAACATTATATTGCGGCTCGCGAACTGTATTCTCTTTACAATTTGTACTAGAGTAACAATTGACGACACGCAAATAAAGTGACATTAAAACAATTTTATTTTGCGGCTCCCAGACTATTGTACTGTACTATTTGCTAGGTAAGAAATAGTTGACCAGCCGCAATATAATGTTATTGTGGTTTCTAATTCTAAATTAAATGAAGTATAGGTATGTGATATTCTCGAGATCTGGATATCTACATATCAAATCCTATCCAAATCCATCCAGCCTTTTTAGCATGAGAAAGTACACAAACACTCACACACGCAAACGCACACACACACACACACACACTCACTACGCACACTAATTGACAGTACCTATTAAATACTTACTTATTTTCTGACTTTATTAGCTCCGTAAATGATGACGCCTCCCGTGTTCCTTCCACCATGACGGCGAGTTAAATATTTACGAGTTAATAAAAAGATCGGTACCTATTTAGAGCGAACCTAATTATGAAAGTTGCACTTGAGTAATCGAAAGGTAATTAAAAACATGAATTAAATCATTTTCAAAGCAGACGCTCGTGTTTCATTTGAATTGAATGGTCGTGATTATCAAGAAAATTAAATTGTGATAATTGCTAAAAAAAGGGTTTGCGTGTTTTTTTTGTCAGTTACTAAGAATTGAGCCATTTTAGAGTAACTGTCATTCATCATCATCAGTCTTTATCTTTTAACGACCGCTTTAGCCTAGTTGGTAGTGACCCTGCCTACGAAGCAAGAGGTCCAGTACCTTTACCATGAGTTACACTAGTATACAGTGACCGTACTCGCTAGCGACGGCGTAAATGATTTGTATGGAGAATTGTACTTCCGTAAGTGACCGCTAGAGGCGCTGTACACGATTCTCCATACAAATCATTTACGCCGTCGCTAGCGAGTACGGTCACTGTATACTAGTGTAACTCATGGTAAAGGTACTGGGTTCAAATCCCGGTAAGGGCATTTATTTATGTGATGAGCACGAATATTTGTTCCTGAGTTATGGATGTTTTCTATGTATTTAAGTATTTATTTATCTATATAAGTATGTTTATCGTCGTCTAGTACCCCTAGTACAAGCTTTGCTTAGTTTGGGACTAGGTCGATTTGTGTAAGATTGTCCCCTAATATTTATTTATTTATATTTATTTATTTGACCATGTTTTGCCAATGAAGAGATGACATACGGGAATGAGACGTGGTCGCTTAGAATGGGCCTCATAGAGGTGTAAAAACCAGTCAAGTGCGAGTCAGGATCGCGCACCGAGGTTTCCGTAAAAAATTGTAGGTATGACAAAATATAACAATCCAGTGTTAGCAGAGCCGAGCGTCTAAGTAAAATGTACGCAGAGTGGGATCATTTTATATTGGTTAGTTGTTATAGAGGCCACAATAATACATAATCGCTGCAAATTTCATGAATCTAGTTAATGCCATTATAAAGATCAAGATAAAAACGCTTTTATAAAAACAGCTTTCTTGTATGGCAACTCCCTCTATTACTATTAACTTTATTTTATATTTTATTTTTGACGTGACAAAGTCTAATAAATCGATGAACGCCGGCTGCACGCACGAAAAAGGATGACTCAGTGTAACGTACATAACACTTGTCCCGTTACGCGTCCCGTTACGCTCGAGCCGATGAACGATCGGAGCGAGAGTGCGGCACGAGCGAGCAAAAGGCACAATCGGCAAAAGTATGCAATCATTTCATCTATGTTTTGTTATGACGTTGTCACGTTAAACTATTGTCCGTAAGCCGACTTTATTTGTTACAGCGGCTGCAGTAATACATAATCTTGATCTGGATGATTAAATGGAACTATTAAACAGACTAACATTTGAAATTTACCATGAGCTTTACGGTGAAGGAAAAACATCGTGAGGAAACCTCCATAAATGGTGTGTGTGAAGTTCCCAATCTCCATGATGGGTCTGCGTGGGAACTAGGACCGAACCCCTCTCATTCTGAGAGGAGGCCTGTACCCAGCAGCGGGACGTATGTAGGCTGCGTTTTGTAAAACGTAAAAAAATATGTCAAGATTCTGACCCTTGCTATTGCTCTTGACTGTATTTATCCTAGAAATCGGTTCTCGGATTCACCTCAAAAATTAAGGCCACAGCCAGCGGATTAGCGGCTCGCGACAGATTTAATCAATATAATCGATTAAACAGAACCGATATTAACATATCGATTAAAAGGAATTGTTTGTAGTCAGCCACTGCATCGATCATTTAATCACAATTACTTTGTACGTTAATGGTCATTTAGCTGGAAATATTTGATTGTGTTTAGGCGTGGCAGCTGAAGTTGAATACTTAACGATGCGCAAGAGACTGTGGGCACGACACGTCCATTACGATAATTTGGTTCTAAAAATTGATTATTTTTATTACCAAATCGGGAAATTTGAAGAAAAACTATACTGAATATTTATGATCCCGCCACGTCAATGTACATAAGACGTATTGCAATAAATTATCATTAATATGAATTTAATTAATTAATTCTAATAATGTAATTAAATGCCAGACATGTAATTGAAAAAATTAACTACTTATACAATTATCCTCAATTTAAGCACGTAAAAAAATTAAAATGAACATAAATTAAACTTAATTATCTAAAGACTGACTGATGATATGCCTATTTATATTTGTGTTTCAAACAATTGAAATCCTAATAAAATCATACTTAAAGATATAATAGCATTTATAATAAATTATACATTTATTGTTCAACCTTTTTAATGACCCAAAAGGATAAGGGGTCCCACTGAAAAACACTATTCGATATTTTTTATTTGTATATTTCCTGTCAAATATATTTTTTTTTCTGTGTTTGTATCGAATATGTGTAAATAAACATATCTCCCTCTCTCTCTCTCTCTCTCTCATAAGGCTTTTTGCACTAATGTGACATAATATTACAACAAGGAGTTATATGTTCAAATTACAATGATGTTATGAGACTTGTTCCGAAATCAAAACATCTCTACTTACCGGAGGCTTTTGATCATTGTCCCGTATTATTAACTAAACTTACTGGTGACTTTTTAATTATTTAGTAATGGCGACTTTACGTATAAAATATAATATTTGAGAAAATTAAATTTCATTTTTGATTATCTTTTTAACAATGATAATTAAGCCACTATTGTCTCGTCATCATCATCATCATTTCTGCCGTAGGACGTCCACTGCTGGACATAGGCCTCTCTCATTGATGCCCAATCATTACGATTGGAAGCGATTTGCATCCACCCTGAACCCGCGGCCTTCACCAAATCGTCTGTCCATCTCGTTGGTGGACGTCCCACGCTGCGCTTGCCAGTCCGTGGTCTCCATTCCAGAACTTTTGGCCCCCAACGGCCATCCGTTCTACGTGCTATATGGCCTGCCCATTGCCATTTCAACGAGCTATTCCGTTTGGCTATGTCGGTGACCCCGGTTCTTCTATGGATCTCCTCGTTTCTGATTCGATCCCGTAGAGAAGCTCCAAGCATAGCCCTCTCCATAGCTCGCTGAGCGACTCTGAGCCTATTCATCAGGCCCATAGTGAAGCACCACGTCTCGGATCCATATGTCATCACTGGCAACACACACTAATTAAAGACTTTTGTTTTGAGGCACTATTGTCTAATAAAAATTAACTTCAAGTCCTGTTGAATAAAGTTAAAACTAAAATAAACCAAAAATAACACGGTGTATATAAATGACATGCATGTCATGTCTATATAGATGTATTAACATAACCTTAAGTAAATGGGATCATCTGTCACTCAACTGGCGATGTCTCCCACAGAACAGCTGATGCATTACGCATCATGCTTGCGACGCCCCGCAGCGCCAAACATGCCACCATGCTAGGCTTTCCGTTTGTCGAGAGAGCCTTAGGGTGGCCACAAACAATGTACTTAATCCAAAAGTAGGTACTTGAAAATATTCCAACGCCAGCTCGCTTAATCTTAGCCACATGTGTCCCACTTCAGGGCACATGCTTCTTCTCAGAATGAGAGAGCTTGGACTGTAGTGCCCGCACCCTCCAATGCGGATTAGGAACATCACACACACCATTGAATTTATTCACAGGTTTTCCTTGACGCAGGATGACGATGTTTTCCTTCACCGTAAAGCTCGTGGTAAATTTCAAATGTAAGTAATTTCGCACATACAAAAAACTCAGAGTTGTGGGCCGGGGTTTGAACCCACGACCCTCTGCTTAAAAGACCTTAATTCAAACCACTACCACCACCGGCTCCTCGCTTTTTATTTTCAACCATTCTCACATAAAATATCATGAAAATTGTTCGTATACGAACACCCTTAGTGTAGAACTAGACGACTTTAAAACCACTAAGATGTCAATACGTGCGAGTATGTGTGTTTGTCGTGTTTACCGTACGAAACTCTGAATTATGAGCATTCCTTACAAAGTTTCATTATTCGCTTTAATAATAAATACTTAGACTTCAAAAACATGTTATAGTCGAATTTAGAACCTCCTTTTTTTTAAAGTCAGTTGTTAAGTTCGCGTGTAGTTTTCCTGTTTATCTATAAATATGTGTGGTTATTTTTAAATTTTAATGTGCAGTAAAGAGTTTACATACATACATACAATATTATATTGCAATTAGGTACCTACACGAGCGTACGCGCATGATGTCACTCTTGCGCAGGCCAGATTGTTTTAAGCTCGTAGATCGCTGAATACTTTAACCCTAAATGGATCTATGTTGATGATCTAAGTATTATGGACATCTGAATCATAGTTTGTCACTGTAAGAGCTTTGTAGTTAAAATATTACATTATCGCTAGCTGTTGCCCGCGACTCCGTCTACGAAGACGCCTGCGACCTACCAAACCTACCAAATATAGACAAAATAAATCATAAAAATTAGTCAAGCCGTTTCGGAGGACTTCGATAACAAACACTGTGACACGTGTTTTACTTTCCGGAGGTCCATGTAGTTTACATGATACTATATTTTTTCTCGAGCTACGATAATCGTATGGTCGAGGCGAGAAACTCGTACCATGTAAATAGGCCTTAAGAGTAGCACAAATGTGATTCAAGCGTTTCAAGTCTGGAAATTTTAGTGTGAAAGATGAGGTTTTTAGTATGAAACATTTTCCTTTGTATGAAAAATACGAAAATACTTTTGCCCCGACCTAATACAAACCCGACTATCACCACCACCAAACTACACTGACGCGTTTTTATGTAATAGATTATTTATCTAGTTAATCTATTTTTTTATGTTCACTTACCCTTATGGTGATTTAGGACCATTTATTCGAGATGTTTTTTTGTGTTTTTTTTTTTCATGCAATGTCACGAATAAATGTTATTTTTTTGTCTTCTTCTTTCCCTTTGTACTCTGTGAGACCCTGTCACGTATAAAATAGCGTACCTGGAACAAACAAAAACTATTATCAACATTACAGTCAGATTATAATAACAGGTTTAAATGATTTGTTTTATTTATTTATTTTGATTTACGGTTAATTACATAAAACATGAAAAATTACATCCAGCAGTTGAATTAAAATTCGGAAAATCCCCAAAATCCGGCTAAGTACGAGTAGGACATGCGCTCCGAGGGTTCCGTACAAATTAGTAGGTAAATCAATAAGCTGCAAACGGGTATTTATAAAAATCTAGTGTTAGCACAGCCCTGTTTCTAAAGAGTGCGGGGTCATTTTAAGTATAATTGGCGGGTCGGGACCCCCCTTAATTACACATCTTCTAATATATAAATATTTCGTATCACTGGCCTCCTCTCAGACTGAGAGGTACTGTTTAATGTTTACATAAAAAGTTAAACGGCATCTCATTTAAAAATATTTGCTGAAACGGTAATGATGAAAAGAAAAAGCCGTAACGATGGTGAGTATTCACCCCGACATTAATAGGTTTCAGAGTGTCATCTTTCGGTTCATCACCATCATCATTTCAGCCGTAGGACGTCCACTGCCGGACATAGGCCTCCCTCATTGAGGCCCAATCATTACGGTTGGAAGCATCGAAGTTCACCAGACCGTCCATCCATCTCGTTGGTGGACGTCCCACGCTGCGCTTGGAAGTCCGTGGTATCCATTCGAGAACTTTTGGTCTTTTGATCTTTCGGTTATGGTACCTACCCTAATAAGGGCTGGAGGTGCAACAGTTAGATCATTTACAAAAAATTCGCAACTTTTAATTGTCCAGCACCATATTCCACTGCAATCCCGTATTTATCCTGACGTGGTCCTTATAAATAACAGTGCGGTGCAATTAAAAAGGCCAGCGATCAGGCGGGATGAATGACTCGCCACGGGGCGCGGGCGCACCACGATCGACCACCGCGCGCGCTTGTTTTGAGCACAGGAAATAGTAGGAGTCCAAGAGTATTATGTATACTAGGGTATGATTTTGTCCTGGCTATACTCATCATCATCATCATCATTTGAAAATGCTTAGTTTATAGCTATTGCCCGCGACTTTATCAGTGAAGAATTCGTTGATCTGATCACTAATCTCCGGTTACTGTTGGAAACAACTTGCATCCACCCTGAACGTGCGGCCTTCACCAAATCGTCCGTCCATCTCGTTGGTGGACGTCCCACGCTGCGCTTGCCAGTCCGTGGTCTCCATTCCAGAACTTTTGGGCCCCAATGGCCTTCTGTTCTGCGTGCTATATAGCCTGCCTATAGCAATTTCAATGAGCTAATCCCTTTAAGCGATATTTTGGCCTTCTCATTTTGTTGGCCTGCACCCAAAGCCAAAACCCAAAGTTGCGACGCATTCGAACCCGCGACCCTCTGTTTAAGAGGTCATAGGTCTCACGAGACCACTGCGATTGAAATAAATAAAATACCTAAATAAATATACAAAAATGGCTCCTTTAAAGGTACTAGATTAGAAACTATCAACTAGTAACATGAGCTACTTAATCTCGGGAAAATGCATTGATTTTGCAGACACAGACAAAGTTGCGAACAACGACTAGCATGCTTTTTTAAATAAAACCCTTAACATTTATAAAATAAAAAATATTTGGTGAATAATTCCAAAAA
The DNA here is from genome assembly GCA_947563465.1 of Archips xylosteana. Classification (NCBI taxonomy): domain Eukaryota; kingdom Metazoa; phylum Arthropoda; class Insecta; order Lepidoptera; family Tortricidae; genus Archips; species Archips xylosteana. The sequence goes on from OX387356.1 coordinate 3,490,767, forward strand.
TCCCGTTGGCGCTAAAACAATGCGCGTAAAACGCCGCTCGCGGCAGCCCGAATTTAAATAAGCAATTACGACATACCTTGATTTATCGATCAATATGCCGAACACTGATTGTGTGTCAGAATAAATCGGCAGTCGAGCTTAAGCTCTAAAAAACCTACCTTAAGGCCTGTGATTTAATTCCTTAGCTAGACTAACTTCCATATGAATAAGACATAAGGAGCAAAAATACGAACTCGCACAGCTCATTGTACGGGGTAAAATTCGGGCACGGTTCTGAAAATCGGTTTTATTTATTAAAATATCGAATGATTAAAATATCGAAAAGTTATTAGGATTTACTAAAATGGCATTGCAGATTTTTTCGATATTTTACCCAATCGATAGTAGTTTTCAATTTGGTTTAAGTTCTTATGTACTTAATTTAATTAATTTCTATTTCTGCTTGTGTTTGTAATTAAGAAGTTAATAAAAAAAAATATGATATACATAATACGGCTCTAATCTTCCTTTCCATGTCCGAGTCATAATTTTTTTGCGATGATTAATCCGAGCTTTAATGATTATTTGATATAATTTTCAGTGAAAATTAGATGAACTTTTTTGATCATGTAATTCACATATTGGAACAATCGTGTATATTGTCCATTTCAGAAAAAAATGCATTTTATTAATCGACCATTAAATGTTTTATATGGTCCATTTTTTCACCATATACACGTAATAATTATAAACTACTGAGAAAACGCTTGCCCACCCTGTAATAAACGTAAACAAATTATAAGAAAGTAAACCAAAAAAATAAAGTAATATTTTTTCATATTAATAACAATTAGATTAAAAACCAGTTCAATGCTGCTCTAATGAACACTATCACGTTCTCAATACGATCCATTTTGCTTTATCCCGGCAGCCAGCAGTTCCGCATCCTTACGAGTATACACGCAAATGATCAAAGTAATACATTTATCATATTGTACTGATAAAATGCAGTTTTAATAATAAATATTTGTTCTTACGTCACAACAGTTAATGGCCAAACTCAGGGAGTCATTATGAATTTACATATTTTAATATAAGTCATAAGCGTTAGCGAGTTGTAACTATAAAGTAATGGTTACAATACGTTTACTCTTAGTTTACCACTGACAGATGGCTTGCCTTCATTTCATTTCCAACTTTAACACCATACTTTTAAAGTAGCTATTACAAAATCTGCAAACGTGGGTAACAGTATTCTAAAATTGGCTTTATTTGTAGGTCGTTAAAGTTGAATATGAAATGAAGGCAAACCATCTGTCAGTGGTAAACTTTATGTAATTTTACTGTATCTAGTGGTTTGACTTATGGACTCTCAAGCAGAGGGTCGTTTGTACGAGTAAGCCCGAGCTCGCACCTCTGAGTTTCCCAGAATGTATGTGGGGAATTACATTTGAAATTTACCTCGAGCATTACGGTGAAAGAAATCATCACGAGAAAACCTGCGAATAAATTTAATAGCGTGTCTGAAGTTCATCATCATCATCATTTCAGCCGAAAGACGTCCACTGCTGAACATAGGCCTCCCCCAAGGCTCGCCAAACAGATCGGCCCTGCGCCATCCGCATCCAATGCGTCCCCGCCACCTTCACCAAGTCGTCGCTCCATCTTGTTGGAGGTCTACCTACACTGCGTCTTCCGGTCCGCGGACGCCACTCAAGAACCTTTCGGCCCCATCGGCCGTCAGTTCTACGGGCGATGTGCCCTGCCCACTGCCACTTAAGTCTAGCGATTCTTCGAGCTATGTCCGTGACTTTAGTTCTTGCGCGGATTTCATCATTTCTAATGCGATCCCGCAGAGAAACTCCAAGCATAGCCCTCTCCATCGCCCTCTGAGTGACCTTGAGCTTCCTTGTAAGACCCATCGTTAGCGGCCACGTCTCAGTGCCATAAGTCATCACTGGCAACACACACTGGTCAAAGACTTTTGACTTGTCTGAAGTTCTCAATCCGCAATGGGCCCGCATAGGAACTGAGTTTTTAAATTGTGAAGGATGTGTTTTTTGTGATATTAAAAGGTCCTATACTTCATTTAATTTAGAATTGAAAACCACAACATCATTATATTGCGGCTCGTCAACTATTTCTTACCTAGCAAATAGTACAGTACAATAGTCTGGGAGCCGCAAAATAAAATTGTTTTAATGTCACTTTATTTGCATGTCGTCAATTGTTACTCGAGTACAAATTGTAAAGAGATTACAGTTCACGAGCCGCAATATAATGTTGTTGTGGTTTATAATTCTAAATTAAATGGAGTATAGTTACATTATATGTATTATCAATGCACACGAGAAGTGTACTGAGATGTGGATTTCAACTAACGATATTGGTCAATTGGGCATGTCAGCGCTCCGCTCAGTCTCAATAAAGGCTTACCCTAATTTAGTAACAAAGCTGCTGAGACTAGCTCTTTAATCAATCAAAGAAACAACACCCACGTAAGGTCGATACGTCTTGTAAAGTAGCCGCGTGAATATTTCAAGAGTACATTGAAAGAAAACGTCTAGTCACCTATTTCGAAAACAGAGATTTTAATCTCAAAATGTAGAGTTCGGAAAGTACTATAACTTACCATTAGATTAAATATGGATGTCTGAAAATAATACATGTTTTTTTCACTTTTAAAGAAATGATTGACAGTAATTGTTTGTGATGACTAACTTTCAAACCACTATAACTCGAAAAGTTGCTTAGGTGATTAAAATAAATTATTCACGGGACAATTCACACCAATTGACCTAGTCTCAAACTACAGACATGACATGATTAGACATGTTCTATGTTCTTTCCGAGTACCCTTCATTTTATTCCTTCAGTAATTTCAACGCAAGCGCAGCTATGCAGCCTGAATTATTTATCATTCAACCACAGTGTAACATGGTTAATGCTTACATTTACATTCTACTTTATTGCTGGTGAAATTTACACATGGTGAAGTGTAAAACGTAACGTGCCAAAGTTTCTTCCGAGTTTCTTTATCATCATCATCATCATTTCAGCTGAGAGACGTCCACTGCTGAAGACAGGCCTTCCCCAAGGCTCGCCAAACAGATCGACCCTGCGCCATCTGCGTGCAACGCGTTCCCGCCACCTTAACCAGGTTATCGCTCCATCTCCATACAGGCCTACCTACACTGCGTCTTCAAACCAATCAAGAAACTTTCGGCCCCATCGGCCGTCAATTCTACGAGCGATGTGCCCTGCCCACTACCTACCACTTAAGTCTGGCGATTCTTCGAGGTTTTTATCTCGAGAGCTAAATCGCTGTCCTCTCATCCCCAACACCAAACACAGAGCCTTGTTTATCGAACGCGATCGGTTGCGTAAATTTGTCTGTTAATCACAGCCTCCTTACACAACGAACAGTTTTAATTGAACTTTTGTAAAAACCTTTAATTGGCAGCGTAACGTTAATTTTGCCCCCGAACTTATAACTCAGGCGACTTTATCGCAAAATACGTTATTTTGTCGTTTCTTTAAAAGCTATTTGTTAATTATGTATGCATTTGGATCAAGTACAGAATCGGCTGTCAAATAATTTAACACTAAACTGTTTTTTTTTTGTTATGTTGGTGGTGCTGACTGGCGGCGTTGTATTGTACCGAGTAGAATAAAGCCCGCTACTCACTCGCTGCGGAGAAATTTTTAATCTATTTTATAAAAATTAAAAAAGATTCCAACGAGTTGAAGTTATTAAAAAGTACCTACTAATGGATGACTGAAGCTGATAATGTCATAAATATGACAAGCAATACTCACAATGGTCATTATTGATAGGACTAGCTTATGTGACACTTTTAGGATCTAAAAGACGACGATTGTACGACACATTTTTGTAACTTTTTTAGTGAAATTACAACGATCAGTTGCGTACAAAAAGTTGTATACGACATTTTCATCGTATTCCAGGTTCTCTATCACTTGCCCGAATTTAATTTGCCAATATTTATAATTTTCCATAATTTAAATTTTTCATAAAGTATTTTTTTTCTGAAAAAGATTTTTCCTCAGAATTATTAAAAAAAATACTTTAACTTAAAAGCCGTGGTGGCCTAGTGGTTTGACCTATGGCCTCTCAAGAAGAAGGTAATGGGTTCGAGCCCGGGCTCGCACCTCTGAGTTTTTCGGAATTTATGTGCGAAATTACATTTGAAATTTACCATGAGCTTTACGGTAAACATCGTGAGGAAACCTGCACAGAATTGAGAAGAAATTCAATGGTGTGTGTGAAGTTCCCAATCCACACTGGGCCTGCATGAGAACTACTTCCTAAGCCCTCTTAATCTTAGAGGAGGCCCACAGGCACACCATATAGTAGGACGTATATAGGCTGGGATGATGATGATGAACTTAACCTGATCTACTAATTTACTATTGTTTCATATTACTTATCACTGAATTGTGAAGAAATCTCAAAATTCCTGAAAACAGCACTGTTACATTAATTTTATGACAAACGTTGATATGGCAAGTGAAATTATGACAAACTAGCCTTCCATCCGCAGCTTCGCCCGCGATAAATTAATTTTCCCGTAGGAAAAGGTATTTTCCCGCGGTAAAAAGTAGCCTATGTCACTCAGTGATAATGTAGCTTTCTAACGGCAAAAGAATTTTTGAAATCGGTCCAGTAGTTTCGGAGCCTATTCAATGCAAACAAACAAACAATTAAATCTTTCCTCTTTGTAATATTAGTATACAGGGTTATTTGTAATTCACTAGCATCCTTTTAACCCTAAACTCCTACCACTTAAACAAATGTTTTTTGTTTTACGGCTTTTGTCATAACTTAATATTTTTGGTGTAATAACATTTTGAAAATTTGATTCTGCCTCTTATTTTTACGATACTCTGTGTATTTGTATGGGAAAAAAAGTGCTTCATTTTAAAAAGTCGTAAAACAAAAAACATTTGTTTGAGTGATAGGAATTCAGGGTTAAGAGGATGTCAGTGAATTAAAAAAAACCCTGTAGATTCAATTATGGGATACGCATTGATTCGCGAACGCATTGATTTGTGAAAAAGTGGATACCGTTATGTCATAATCTTCAAATTTACTGGAGCACGCGTGAAAATAACCTGCCTATTCCAAATGTGTCCGTTACGAAGTGACATTGATTAATTCGTATTCACGACTCGAATATTGACACCCCAATCAACGGTAGAATAAACCGATCAACGGCGTTTTGAAATTCAATTCTATATTCTATTTGAAAACGAAATTTCGATTCGCACGTCTATATCGTGATTGAATAAAAAATACTCGCAATGTCCGGTTTAACGGATTTTTTAATTTTTGTGCTACACTTTTGTTTTTAATTTAAATTACTTAGGTCTAAAAGTAGGGTTAATAAGGAGAAAAACCAAGAAATCTTAATTTATTTTTTCTAGTAGGTAGGTACTTGTTTTTCTGTATTGTTTTATTTGTGGTGTACTTACAATAAAGAGTCATTGTATTGTATTGTATCAATATCCGTATTCATGAAATTAAAAGGAGAATGAAACATGTTTTAATTTTATTTAAAAGAAATTGTACTTATCATGATTTTGTACTCTGCGCTAGCATTGGAATCAATAAAAAAGTAATGTTAAGGCGCCTTATAAAAAATTTTTTTTTTCACACCACACAATTTATTGTTGTTTTTCACAGACAAGTTAAGTGCTCGATATGAGTAAGTAGTTCGATAAATAATTTTGACTCTAAGTGGTATAATTAACAAAAGCATATGATAATCGATATAATGAATGTGTTACCAACTGATAAAGTTTGGTCATTCAATTCGTCCACTCACTGAAAATAATTTCGCTATAAAGAATATTTCTTGTGCGCCACAAATCCTTCTATATAAATGAGAGAGTCTGTGAAGATGTTTAGATGTGAAGATGTTTGTTAAGTAATCAATTCTGCAGTAACGGTTAAATGGATTTGGATAAAATTTGGATTACAAATAGAAAAAGGTCTGGAGATTATCCCGGTAATGCTTTCCCGTGGGATAATATTATGACTTTAAACAAGAATAGAGGGCGCTGTTCAAGAACGTTGAGGTGCATGGTACCTCGACTTTCAAGATGACGCATTAACTTCGTCTGTAATCAATAGATGGCGTTGTCCGAGCGAATACTATGCTTTATAGCTAAACCGTTTAAATGAGTCCTCGCCCGCGCGGTACAGGGGCTGAGGGGTATGACGACAAAGGGGACTGGGAGAGGTGCGGGCGGCAGCCACACGAGGCGCGCTCGCCGCTCGCACCTCCATCGGCCCCCTTTGTCGTCTATCCCCGCGCCTCTGTACCCCGCGGACGAAGACTCATAATAATAATAATAATAATAAAAATAATATCACGGGACAATTCACACCAATTGACCTAGTCCCAAAGTAAGCTCAGCAAAGCTTGTGTTATGGGTACTAGGCAACGGATAAACAAACTTATCTCATACTCATTTAAAGGTAAACCAAAAATATATGGCGCTATTATTCTTATTTATATGGCAATAGTTCAGTATAGTCGGAACAATGACATCTTGACTTGTCTAAACTGTCAGTCAATTGAAATTGCAAACTATGTAAACAAACCTTGTATTTAAAATGTCTTTAATTTCCATTTTCCCTCATCAAATACTGCTAAATGACTTGACTTGTCTAAACTGTCAGTCAATTGAAATTGCAAACTATGTAAACAAACCTTGTTTATTTATTTATTTATTTTCGGAGAACCAACAGCTACAAATTACAGAGTAGGTTAAACATGTAATAACATGGAGCCAATTATAGGATCTCACAAATAGAATTTGTATTTAAAATGTCTTCAATTTCCATTTTCCCTCATCAAATACTGCTAAATCCGTGTGTTATTTAATCAATACTTACCACAACACTATCCTAAAACATTAAAACAATAAACAAGTGCTAGAATATGGATATTTCATTAAATGGTTTATTTATATTGTTCGCAATTTCAATTGACAGCGATTTTACAATGTTTACCTACCTGTTAGCTCTGATGTTAATTTGGAAAGGTTTTGTAGCGAAATAGTTTCATTCCCCAAGCGTTTTTTTTTCCAGTAGTTTATTATAAACATTATTTACAATGATCCGTTGTTGACTACAAATCGTTTTGGGCATTTTTGTAATTGTTCAAAGAAACCGCCACAGTTACACTGACAATCATTAAAATTATTGCCAGTGTAAGAAATTAGTTCCAATGAAATTCCGCAACATGGCGAATAGTCATATATTTCTGGTCAGGCTCTAAACAATTTTATTAAGCTATATAAATGTTACCGTACCTTTTTACAAGTCAAGTCTAAGGTTGCTTTTAGTTCTCGTGAAAGTGATTCTAACGCACGCGAAGCTACGGGCTAAAGCTAGTTATTAATAAGCAAATAAAAATATCAACAAAGGGTTCCTTCAACCGCTGCCAGATCCGAACAGATAATTTGCTTACAATATAATCGAACAAAGATTGCAAGCCGACTTCAAGGAAAGGGGGTAAAAAGCGAACCATAGGAAAGAGGCTATTATATTCAAATTCAGTTTGGTAGAGGCAATTTATATGGAGTTTATTGACAAGACCTGAGCCGACCGAGCCGCGGCCGCCGTGCGAAATTCCTAAAGAAAATATCTCCTCAGTTTCGGCTTAATTGAAATCCAGAGACAATATTGTTAAGCTTTTTACCCGCTTTTTGTTATATTTTCCCGCCACATCTCTATGGCCAGTTAAAATATTTAAATGCGGAACATGAAGTCGGCTTTCATTTTCTCTATGGCCAGTTAAAACATTTAAATGCGGAACATGAAATCGGATAAATAATTACGGAGTTTTCGAATCTGAAAACACTGGCTGGATTCGACATGCTTTTTCGTCAATATTTTATTTTGCACGGCCCACGGCTCGGTTTCGCAAACGGCAGAAGAAAGTGGACACAATGCCGGGTTTCACAAGACAGATTACAGAAGAGCGCATTAATAAGGAGACATTTACATGTGAAGAGAATCGCCTGCTCGTCGATGATTTGATAACAGCTCCTGTGAAATTGATATTTGCTTCCCAATTTATACGTCAAATCTGAATACTCTACATTCACGGCCTAACGCACTGTCTGTTACCTGATACCTCTTCAATTTCCCGTTATTTCGTTCGATCCTATGCTAGTTTTGTCAAAAGCATTTCCACGAAACAAATAGCGTTATCCAATCGACTAGATGAATGTATGGCCTTAAGGCCTTAACAGTAAAACTCTGGAGAAGACGCAAAATGATGACCAAAATTTCGTTTACTTAACGAAATGCCAAAGTAGAAAAAGAAAACGTCTTTTAACTCTCTAAGGCGGACTTGTAAAGACCAAGGTCAAGGTTAACTATATAACTCCAAGTTAATTCTAACCCAGGTTTAAATTAGTACTTATCAAAATGTATGGATCTGTCATCCATAACCTAGTGTCAACATTTTTTTTTCAAGTGTTGGCGTGAACCTTCTGTTGAGCTAGTACAAAGTTTGTCTTGATAAAAATATGTGTTCTTTACCCGACTTCGGCAATGCTCAAAAGGAGTATAAGCTTTCGTTTAATTGATCATGTGCAATAAAATACTTTGCATCGTATTTACGATGCAAAAATCGTTACGTAGAAAGGGCCCGAGATGTACCCACGTCCCGCATTGCCGATAAGATGGTAATCTTTTCGGATATTGCTCGCCATAATCATATGCGGATTTTTTTTTTAATTTCTTTTTTTTCCGAAGGGCGTAGCCGAGGCGTGCCGGACAAAGCCTGCATAAAAAATAACACAGTATTGTAGCTGGCTGGAAAGGATTAAATTAAGGTTTTATTGAACTTCGTAATTCGAATGAGTTGTGTTTTGTTTTAATTATTGGGTTTAATGGGGGTTGATTGAGTGAGTCATTTGTTTTGTGATCGTGGTTGTAGTGGAGGTTACTTAATCTTAAGGCTTTTAACTTTGAAGTCTTTTGAGGGTTTCTTATCTTAACAGGAAAAAGGTTGTCCGGCTGTCTATCAAGATTCTTTTTCTCAGGAGCGCTTGGAGATATCAACTCATAATAACATAAAATACGCAATTTCAAACAATCAAAAGAACAACACTTTTGAAGGTGTATTCTAACGTAAAAAACGTTGTTATAAAACTAGAACTAGACAATAAGAAAGACCATACATACAACAAAGTAACTTCGAAAATCAATCACACAACCACAAAAAATAAATTTGTTTTTTATACAGGTTGTACCAAAACTCAATGGTTACCTGATACCGGACGAGAGGCCAAAATATACTAGTTCTGGGAAAAAAAGAAAAAAATCCATATCACTTAGTTAAGCGATAATAGACATTTTTTTTCGATCCGTGACTCTATTTTGGCTAACTAAATGACGGATTTTTTCTTACATTTTCCAGATCTGGACCCCTCACTCTTTATCAGGTAATCGTTAAGTTTTGTGACACCCTGAAGAAATATTATAACATACAAATTTATTCTTTGCTGGTTTTTAATTTACTACGGAAACCTCAGTGCGCGATTCTTTTAAGTTGTCTCGTGGAGTTAGAGCCCTCTTCATCCTAGCCAATAGATAGAGAGATAGATAGATAAAGAATAATATTTTCCACTGCAGGGCACAGGCCTCCTCTCAGAATCAGAGGGCTTGAGCCGTAGTTCCCACGCGGGCCCAGTGCGATTGGGAACTTCACACACGCCATTGAATTTCTTTGCAGGTGTATACAGGTTTCCTCGAGATTTTTTCCTTCACCGTGAAGCTCATGGTAAATTTCAAATGGAATATCGCACATAGCGAAATACTCAGAGGTCTGAGTCGGGACTTGAACCCACGACCCTCTGCTTGAGAGGCCATAGGTCAAACCGCTAGTCCACCCTTTTTAGAGCCCTCGCCAGTGTAAATCTCTTCTCAATTCCCGACCAGTAAAATTGTGATTTGCTTTGTAAATCGGGCCTCTGGGAATCTGCGGATATATCGAGTACCGGAACGATTCGGTTGGAGTCGGGTCGCGGTTTTTAGCGAGCGACACGCGCGTGGTCGCCCACGGCTCGCTAGGGCTGGGCTGGATATCGATGAACTCGATAATCGATTATTTATAAAAAACAAAGTGAATGAGAAAATTAAAAGTCATGAGACGATTGACACCCATTGAACTAGGTAGTCCCAAACTAAGCTACTCTTGTATTATGAGTGCTAAACAATGGATAAACATACTTATATAGATAAATACATATTAAACATCCAAGACTCGAGCACAAACATTCGTATTTTTCATACAAATATCTGCTTTGAGTGGGGATCGAACCCGGAGCCTCATGCTTCGTAATCAGGTTCTCTAACCACTTGGCTATACAGTCGTCTGGTATTTGATTCAAGCGTTACTTTGGCAAGATCAATGAAATACAATCAATTACTCCTCTACCAGTGCCATACGGGTAAATATGCAGGATAGATTTGTTTTTTTTATACAAAAAACGCGCCCTCTTCCGCTTCCACGTAAGTCAACACAGTATCATACACCTAACTAACTAACTATCTTAAATACGGTACAACCTGCTAAAGCGTTTCAAACTCTTCACGAGACAATTCTAGAATTTTGGTGAACCGGCCAGAGGGAATTCTTCAACAACTTGAAACTTGATAAGGATATGATATTTGGATGACAATGCGAGTTTGTATTAAAAATGAAATTTTGAACAAAACTTATTTACTTTTTGCTGTGGGACTAAACCCAGCCTATATACGTCTCACTGCAGGGTACATGCCTTCTTTTAGGATGAGAAGGGCCATAGTTCCCAAGCGGACCCAGTGCGCGTTTTAAACTTCACACATTTTATTATTATATTATTCTACTTCATCGAGAGAGTGTGCACTTTTCCTCACCGTAAAGCTCATGGTAAATTTCAAATGTAATTTCGCAGACAAATTCCGAAAAACTCAGAGGTGCGAGCCGGGATTTGAACCCACGAGATTCTCCGCTTGAGACGTCATAGGTCAAACCACTAGGCCACTACAAGGAGTCAGGGGAACTCCACTCTTGTTATTCGAAAACTATCTTACCGGCAGGAGACAGCGTGTAAAATTGGGTGAATCCGTGAGTGACGAAGAGGATGTATTATATGGTGTGCCTCAGGGAAGCGTTTTAGGTCCAACTCTGTTCCTGATTTATATCAATGACTTATGCGACATGTCAATTCCAAACGCAAAACTTTATTCGTATGCCGATGATACTGCGGTGTTGTTTACGGGTGGATCTTGGAGTGAAGTGAAATCTTGTGCTGAAGCGGGGATGGCTCATATTTCAAAATGGCTAAACTCTAATCTTCTATCTTTAAACATAAACAAGACAAAATATATTTGTTTCAGTATCACAAAGAGTACACAACCTGAAAATGATATCCAACTCAAAATTCACTCATGTCAACCTTTGGACCCAAACACCTTTATTTGTGACTGTCCTAAAATTGAAAAAGTCTCTCAAACAAAGTATCTAGGAGTTATAGTGGACGAACACCTAAATTGGTATTCTCACTTAGACCAGGTCATCAGTAGGGTCAGGAAACTGCTCTGGATATTTAAGTCGCTGAGACATATTGTACCAGATACTGTCACCAATTTACCTAAGTCACGTAATTTATTTATTAAAAGAAATTTACAAGTCTCTGGTACAATCTGTCTTACTGTATTGCTTACCTGTTTGGGGTGGTGCCTCTAAAAGTCGTTTCATTGACCTGGAACGTGCACAGCGGGCACTATTAAAGGTCATGTATTTTAAAAAAATCGGATTTCCAACTCAATTATTGTACCAAGTCAGTGACGTCCTTTCGGTTAGAAAATTATATATTCTGCAAAGTATCTTAAAAGATCACAAGATCTTACCATATAACCATATTTACAAAAACAAAAGAAAGATAGGTAACGTGGCCAAATCATTAAAAACTAATACGGCATTTGCCAGGACACAGTTTAGCAACAAATCTGTGCATCTATATGTATAACACTATCAATAAAGAACTAGACATTTATCCTAAGTTATATCACGAGTGTGGAATCTTGCTTACAAATTGGCTGAAAACAAAAACTTATGATGACACGGAACGTTTGATAAAATGTTGCTCATAGGCCTCGTGCGTGTGGCGGAATGTACGGATAAATCACATCTATGATCGAGTTTAGCTTGTCATGTTTCGGGCTAATCCGTAGCCCTTCTCCCCGGAGCCACACGTATCTGTATTTTTCGCTGTGAATGAGTCTTACGGTGTAGTTTATGTTCAAAGTCTTGTATACACAATGTAAACATGTAATATGTACGACACACACACACACACACTCACACATGCACACATACACACACACACACACACACACACACACGCACACACACACACACACACACACACACACACACACACACACACATGTGCGCGCGCTGCGCTCGCACGCATGATCTCGCATACCTACACCCATTTCTAGTTTCTAGTTTATATTTCCTTACTTTTTTTATGTTATTTTAGATATTATAGTACTACTTATTATAATATATGGAAGAGCGGGGCTTCCCAATACAGGCATTTTTGCTTACCGGGTAGCTCCATCCCTTACCATAAATGTACGTTCAAATTTTTGAAAATAAAGAATTTTGTATTTTGTATTTTTGTATTTTGTACTACAGCTTGCTGAACTAATATCGATGTTTAAAAGCAAGCTTGCGCGTCCCTACGGTAGTGATGCGCGTAAATCGGTGCGCGTGCGCGCCGTGGGGCGACGCGCGCTCGTAATTCGCGCTGCCTCTTCCCTACACTATCGTTATGACAGCCCAGTTTAACAGGGTCGGGTTCAATCAAATGCTGGGTTTCGTACTATGATCGGGTGATTCAGCAAATCAACGGCCGTTGTTGCTGTATCGAATGCGCAAGCGGTGTTAATGTTAGCAAGCCGAACACGGGAATAGCCCGTTTTGAAGTTGCAATACAGCTTTCGCAGGATAGTAAGGAAATATTTCCAATCCGCATTGGCAATCCCTAGCCTCAAACAGCGTATCCACTGTGTTAAAAAAAATCATCTACATATGTATATACTTTGGATTCAACACCTTTTTGCAGGATTCTTCTTAATAGAGTTTTCCCGAACCGGTGGTAGATTCTTCGTAATTCAATATATATAAGTAGGTATAGCTTGTCTAATTTAAAATGACGCGCCCCACCACCGCATTTACGCACAGGATTTGAAACTCAATTTAAGCTACAATAGAGAAATATTTCTCTTGGCAGATGTGCGTGAATCGTGTAGTTGGGCGCGCGTCATTTTAAATTAGACAAGCTTTAGGTACTTGTATATTCATAAGTACTTGTTACCAATAGCCTAATTTTTTTTTCTTTTTTTTTTCTTTTGATATCCATCCGTAAGAGAACCAAAGTTACTGACATAGGTCGGTGAGTTGCCAGACTTAAGTGACACTTGGCAGAGCACATTACTCATAGAACCGACAACCGAAGAGGCAGTAATGTTCTAGAGTTGTAACTGCAAACTGGGCCACGTGAGAAGAGGTAACAAGATGGACCGACTATCTAATAAAGGTCGGAAGAACAGCTTGAATGCGAGCAGCGCAGGATCGATCGTCGTTGAACTCTTTGGGGAAGCCTTTGTCCAGCTGTGGGACTCTTTTGGCTGACATGATGACGCTGATGCGGCTTAAAAACTCGTTTTCTACACACTATAATATCAGTAGTTATGCCATTACTTGCAATCAGTCATTATTGATAGTGTCAAAGTCCGTTAATGACATGATGATGGCCGTTGATGGCATGTTAATGATGAGCTTGGGATGCCCAACCCAAACCTCCCAAATCAACCTAGACCCAAAGCTCAGCCCAAACCTCTCGCAAACCAGTGATTTTTGGCGTTCCTGAATAACAGTTCATCCTTAGGATCCTTAGGACGAATGAATTACCGCTCGCATTCCTGAATTTAGCCCCAGGTTTCATTCTCGAACGGGATTTTTTTATCCAAAATATCGGTCTAATTTCACACATTACGAACGTTATTTTGACACCTAATTAGCTTTGCAAACTTCAAGTAATTATAAGGATATTTTAATTAATCCACGATACTAAACGTCATGTACCAATTTTGGTATCGGCCTGGAATCAGAGTTATTTCGATGATAAGCTTAATGATAGCGATTGGGGCACGCTTTGTCATTACCTGCGTTTTGATACAGTTAAAATTTCTTTCTCTGTTAATTAAAATCATTAATTGTGTGAAAACGGGGCTTTGCGCAACCGCGTGGGGTGTAAGGGACGAGCGGCAGCGAGATCCCCTTCCTCTCTTGGCGGAGCGGTACGGTATGCGGTATTTTATACGTTACCGAAACCTTACTAACGGCCCGGCCACGAACTCGCGCGTTTGGCGGCGCGGCAAGCGTTTTCTGTGTTCATTGCGCGGCCGAGACGCTCGCCGTACAGTGGTTACCTGGCGGCACACGCAATGAACTGATAAAACGCTTGCCGCGCCGCCAAACGCGCGAGTACGTGGCCGGGCCGTTATGCCGGCCAGATCTCCTCAATAGGCGGTGTACTGTCGGTATGCTTAATTTACTCACCAGTAAATTAAATTTACTGGCAATTCCTGCCCACGCTTTTTCCGTCAGGTCCTAACTGGAATACTCAGATAGCTTATAATTACATGAAAGTGGATATTTTGCCACTTCAACGACTAAATTAATACATGTGGTTTTCTGCAGCCATTTTGTTTACGAAGTCACACGCGGTAAGCATCCGGCATGCAGGCTTTTACTGACTGTTCGCACCGCGGCGCGGTATACTCGTACTGCACGCATACAAGTAGCACGTAGACAATTATAAGACTCAAAAAACTGATTTCAATAATTTTGGAAATTCGTACGGGATAAGGGCAAATCAACGGGACCCTATCTCCATAGCTATAATTACTAGACTCCTCAAATTCGGTATAAATGTAAATGATCATAATGCAAAAAATCGCCAAATCAAAATGCTTTATTCAACTAATTCAGTATTAGATACAGAAGCTTTCCCACAAATTCTTGGTGGTTGTAAATAAATGTATTTTCTTTCTTTCTTTTCTTTTCTAAAATGGCCGCTTGCACCACACACCATGCAAAACAGTATAAAACCCCGTAATTGGTATTTATTTGCTCTACTTACCGACACAACCCGATTAATAAAGCTCTTAGTTAATGAAAGCTTCAGACACTTTCACTCGTTGCAAATATTCATAAATTTGCATTAAATAAATATAATTATATTTTAAAAAGACGTAATGTGGTGCTATTACATAAAGGCATTCTTTAAGGAGTACGATAGACATTAACTGGCTTTTACCTGTGGATTCGCACGCGAGAAGTATTAGGCCTGATCCATCGTGCATCGCTCTGGATCGTTTCTGGTGCAAAGGGTGTCCATCGCGGTTCAATGCTTCGAGTGTGTTGGGCACCTTTGCGCGTGGTATAGTTAACGCCACGAGAGTAGAGGTCACGCACACAACAACACGTCATGTAATGACAGCGGGATTTTGACATTTATTCGTACCGATAGCAAGTTCAACAGGCTCAACATAGAATTATAAGATTGACTAAAAATTTTCTTCAACCTTAATATTTCGTTAAGAATTATTTAGGAAAATACATCTAGTTCAAACAAAATAGAAAATAGAATACTTTGATCTATTTTATTTCCATCAGATAAGCATATTTTTGCTATTTCTAAAATACCGATTTTTTTGTTGCGAATATTTCTTATGAGTTTTGAATTGTGTTATTTCAAAAATAGGTTAAAATATGAAAAAAGAAAAATTATAATATGCGTTTGTATTTCGGATATTTTATTCCGATCCCGTGGGAATATCGGTGTAAAAAGTAAGCTATGTGTTAAGGAGCTATCTACTAACCTAATATCATCCGAATATTATATTTCCGATTAGTTTTCAAAAACCTTGTACATATTAAGTGAATTAGTTTGCTTTAAAGGCACGGTCCTAGTATTTTATTACATTGTAATCGAATAATCGAAATATATACGAGTATGAACGAACACAAATTTCCATAACGATGCAAGTTGCGTGCTCATTAATATTATAAAGCATCTGTATCCTGCAGATAACTTCCAGATAACGTTTTTTGATATTTTTAAGGACAAGTTTTTTCAACGATTATAAATTTTTAGGATATAAATTGTTAATGCCACGTTCATTACTTTGTGAGGAAATATTAATTGAGCGTCACATTTATTCGTAAATTTAAATGGGATTGCGTGGGAATTTCGCAAAATTCGACCTTTCCTTTAACTGAAGTTAAGTGATCACCGACGTTCATGGGCACCTACGGTACCACCGGTCGAAAACCCTCATTGACAGAGATGAGTAAAAGAAAGAAGGACCTTTTCTCAGCCGTGGCACACTCAAGAAGCTAATAAAAAGATCGTTTTTCAATTAAACCTTTTCTAGATGATTCACCGATACCAAGACGAGGGTAAAGACTAGTGATATACTTACTTATAATATCGTGTTCTACTGATTTTTGCTTTTCTAGAAACGACCAACCTAAATCCAACTTTTATGGGTATGGTAACAATATAGTTCTCAAAACTAGTAAATAATTCGACTGCGTTATGCAATCAGCGATCAAGCGACAATGAGTTGAAACCGAGAAATTAATAATTTTTAAAAATCTGTTTCTGTAAGTGCATTTTTCAAGTTAAAAGTAAAATGCTTACTGTAAAGCCGTAAAAGTCGCAAGTTGGATTAGTTTTCATACTAAATGTAAAGCATACTAAATGTATTTGTTCGATAACAAACACCGTGACACGAGATTTTTATATATTACTAGCTGACCCGTCAAACGTTGTTTTGCCATATACCTACGGGTAAAAAAATAGCCTACGACCTATTCTCAGATCTTCCGAATATAGACAAAAAGGTTTCATAAAAATCGGTCGAGCCGTGTCGGAGGAATTCGATTACAAACACCGTGACACAAGATTTTTATGTATTAGAAGAAGTAGAAGAAGATATTGGCGTTTTTTCACTTAATTCTTTATAGCACTAAATCTATGATCAGGCTTATTTATTTACTTGTAGTATAAACGTACTGAACTGTCATTATAATTATAAATAAGTACTTAGTGAAACCTTTGCCTTAAGGCGCCGTTGAAGCACGAGACAAAGTCACGGTAATACTGTATTAATTAACGTACAGTCAGCAACTAAATGAGAACTAGACTAGTTTCTGATCTCGTTTCTGACAATGATTGTACTAAGAAAATGTAACGAACGAGGCACAGTTTTATGAGGGATTCTTTTAGGGTTATGGTGGGACTGAATACTATAGAAACTACAGCTTCTTGCAGACTATTTTAGAAGGAAATATGGAGGGAAAGAGAGGGATAGGTCGGCCTAGGCGCAGCTACATGGATCAAGTAAAAAAAAATCCGGTGTCGTGTCGTATCAGGAGGTCAAAGTGATGGCTCATAGGAGGAATGAGTGGAAGATACTCCACAGACAAGAGTGTAACTCTGTAGTTTGAATGAATGAATTAGTGATGGGAGTACGCCGTCTGTTTACTTGTCTGTAGGGCATGTGTTAGCTTATGATGCATTCGGCAGACATATCCCGCCCAGTCCCACTTTACTAATATTATAGACGCGAAAGTATGGATTTGTTAATCTTTCACGCTAGACTATTCGAAGGATTCCGACGAAATTGGTTCTAACCCGGATTAACAAGGATATTTTTTATCGCAGTAAATTTCATAGATCCGCGGGAAAGCGATAAACGACTACGCAGAAGGAGTCACAGGCTACAGCAAGTTATTATAAAATATTTTTGTTTGTTTTACCTCGATATTAAATGGTAATTATAGTGTGGCAACCCTTTTTTAAGCAAGTCTGACTCGATCATAACCGGTTTTATTATTATCTATATTTACTTATTCTTACTAAGGAACTTGAATCCAATTAATCCTGTACTAAGATTCTAAACTATGATTGGAAAATGATATTAGCAACCGATATTTTTCGTAGGTATACTTGTAAGTGGGATGTTGACACCACCAATCAACTGACGTACTTTTTATGAGCTGTCAAAACACAATGCTCCCAGATATTTTGCATGACATTTCCTAGTTATGACATCACCTCTATGCCACGTCAATTTAATAACTATTTATTGATTTTAAAGCAGGTAATAAATTTATTGTGCAGTTAATTGAAAATTAATCTGGCTTTCAGGGCCAAAACGAATTGATTCATACTAGAGTCGCCCCTTAGAATTATTGTTTTATACTGTTCAAATCTATTGGGCCCATTATACTCTTTACAATCAAGCAATGCAACACACACACATTTTTGCCTGTCATCGATCAACTGGACCAATAATCGCAATCGACCAGTTGGCTACCCCTGGTTCTTATAGTTATTAGGCTGAACAGTATCTTTTATAACCAGCCAGTAACATTTGATTTTCGAACATTTTTAAATCAAAACAAAAACGTTCCGCTTTTTCATTTTAAAATAACGTTTTAATTAATTAAAAAATGTCTCGTTTAAAGATATTTGACACACAAATTGACTCGTATCGCGCGCTGTGACACCCAAACCGTTTCGCCGCTTAACAGCATTTAGGCGTTCACACCTTTTTAGTCCCCGTTATTCTCCTCTTTAAGCATTTTTCATGCGAAAATATCCGATTATTTTTGATAATTGGACTAAGTAATCACCGGCTCGTGCCACAGTTAAGCCCGGGTAAATACCATACATTTCCCTTTTAAAGAGTTAGCAATAAAGTTTATTGTTGAATTCCGCCATTTTTACTGTCAAATTGTGCTTAACAACCTTGTAAAAACGGAGTAAATTGGTTTAAATGTAGATATTTTACTTTTCACGAGGCGTTCGTTTGGTTCTTGAGTGTCCCTGTCGAATTTTGTGGGTTTTGTGAATTCATACTCCTACACATTTAGGACAATGTAAAGCGGTAGCCGTAGGTATCGCAATAACTTGATAAGTTTTTTGTAAAAAGAGCGTGAAAATTTCAAGATTATTGAATTTTATTCCCCTTTAAGCACACAAAATTATAATTAAAGTATTTTCATCACTGGCTGAAAGCAATCGTCATTAATTTATTTTTAATCATTTGAACAACCGCTAAAGCTAACGTTTCGGAATTTAAATGAAGAGGGGTCACATTTTTTTTAATTAGCGCCTTTATTTCTGGCCAGTAATTTTGAATCTGCAAAGCATTTTTTTTCTTTTTTGTTGTTCTTTATAAAATTGTGAGGCTTATAAGTTTTGTATGCTGCCAGTATTCCTGGAACACAATCATTACACAGTAGTATCTGCAGATAACAAAGATCGAAACAAAAACAATCGAACGCAACGCACGACTGCGGCGCTCCTCTGATTATTTTATTGTTCTCATTTACTTAAATCATACAAGAAGTATGTTTTTTACTTTGATAGTTTTATCGATTGATCTTCGAGAATATCTAATTGCAATTTTTTTTTCTTACTTTAATTGGCTGTTAAGAAAACTTACTATAATTTTTTATTTTTATTTAATTGTTCATAGAGTAGATCTGAGAGACCATACTTCCCTGTGAAAATTAAATGGAATGATAATGACGATTAGTTGGTATATTTTATACATGTGTTCATCATCATCATCACAGCCATGTATGATATTCATTTTGAAAATAATAATTTTGTCTAATCTCTTGCGGTACATTCTTCTTGGTAATGTTGACTGTTCTGAAAGCGCGGTAGTATAAAAAATACATTTTAATGGCCTGTGCGGCCTACTTACAAACAATTTGATTTTTCAGTTAATTTTAATGTACTAATAATATAACTTAGGTATTTTTGAATGACTTTAATTCATAGTGTTAGTAACAGTTAACTTAGAAGGTGTGTCGGCAGGTGTCAATAGTTTAATAATTAAATTAAATTGATTTCTTTTGCAGACATACAAAAACATAAACTACGATAAACACATAGAGGTGACTCACAGAATTTTCTTCAAAGCCCGCGACGACCAGCTTAAGTAAGAAAAAACCGTGCCCAAGCCGGTATGAAGTATAAATATCGTAAGTTTTGAGTCGGCGCGCAAAAACTTGCACGCGCGCGCATCCCACATTCCCGCGGCGCGCGCGCACTGGGAGCCACGGGATCGCCTCTGAGAGGAAAGATTTTAGTATGAGAAATGAGAAGTAATCAAAATCAAAAATCAAAACACACACATGCTTTTTAGGGTTCCGTAGTCAACGTATGTCTGTCCGTCTGTCTGTCTGTCTGTCTGTCCGTCCGCGGCTAAGCTCAGAGACTGGAGTCGTGTTTCCGAATTATTTTTAATGACGTCAGCATCCCTACTAACTTGGTACTTGAGAGAGAGAGGAGAGAGAGAGAGATGTTTATTTACACATTCGATACACAGGAAATACAGAAAAGATACAAAAAAAATCATCGAATAGTATAAATTGGGCCCCACTCAGCATAATGTTGCGGCAAACCACAACGCTGTTTTTCAGTGGGACCCATTTAAAAACTAAACACAAAAAAAAACAAACAACACATTGTGATGACACGAACACCAGCGCAAAGTGTAGTTCGCAACAAAACCTAGATAGGTACAAACCGGAAGTATGTATGGCAACACTTGATCAGTTTAAGAGGGTTTATACCTGCTGAGCTGGCAACGTTGCACTTTTGTTAGTTTTTCTCGATTATTCCATAAAAATTGAATGAAAATTAAAAATGTTTTGAATACAAATTGTTCTAATATATAAGTTAATGTGTCTACTGCAATAATAATTCGTGATAGACTTTTATTTTCTTTGAAAACGAACAAATTATTACCTAACGGTTTTTAAAGAAAATAAAAGTCTTAACACGAATTATTATTGCACTAGACACATTAACTATATATTAAATAAATAAATATCACGGGACAATTCACACCAATTGACCTAGTCCCAAAGTAAGCTTAGCAAAGCTTGTGTTATGGGTACTAGGCAACGGATAAACATACTTATATAGATAGACACATACTTAAATACATATTAAACACCCAAGACCTGAGAACAAACATTCGTATTTTTCATACAAATATCTGCCCCGACACGGGAATCGAACCCGGGACCTCAAGCTTCATAGTCAGGGTCTCTAACCACTAGGCCATCTGGTCGTCTAAACGTCGTGGTCGTGGTGTCATATTAGAACAATTTGTATTCAAAACATTTTTAATTTTTATTAAATTTTTATGGAACAATCGAGGAAAACTAACAAAAATGCAACGTTGCCAGCTCAGCAGGTATAAACCCTCTTAATCGTATCTGAACCATTAAACCGCAACAAATTACGCCAAGGATTTTTGGCTTCTGGCTGGCTGGTACTTATTGGTTTAGTAGTTCCAAGTCTTTGAGTTCCAGGGCAATGCCGGCAGAAACTTCAGTATGTTAACAATTGCTCTGTCTATAAACACATTGTTTCATCTTTGCCCGTACGTGGAATCTCATTCTATCTCACGTCTAGCATATTTGAAATCATTGGCATTTGATTTAGCTAATTACTGCGATGCTCAAGAAATACCGTTCGCGAGACTCTCTCACGGTAGGATACGATAAAATCTTATCTTATAACTAGCTGTTGCCCGCGACTTTGTCTGCGAAGTAAAATAGCCTACGAACTATTCTCAGACCAAGCAAATATAGAGAAAAAAATTGATAAAAATCGGTCAAGCCGTTTCGGAGGAGTTCGATAACAAACACCGTGACACGAATTTTTATACGTTAGAAGATATTAGTATAACCTTTTTCAAGCCAAACTGTAAGATTGTAAGTTAAAAAAAAAAAAATCACATTAGTTATACAATGATATAATTATATGAGAAAAGACGTAGAAATAGCGTTACCTACATAGCTCAGCAAATTTACACAGTGGCAGAGGGCATTGTTGATAACCTAAGTAATTAAATTACAGAATTATTATTCTATAAGACAGATAGTTATACACCGTGATAAAAAAAACAGTCACGGATATTGCCTACAGCTACGCTTAAAGCCCTAAATACCTTTCTCTCGCTCTTCCGCCACTTCCCGCCTCGCTCTAGGACTTCGTGGAATTCCGGCGCCCTTCGGTCTACCACCGCAACTTGGCTACCCAACCACTCAAAATTAAACCTTAATTTCTAAATAATAAGCTCTGTACCACGTGCATTTTGCAACGGCCGACTGGGAGCTTTACCACGATATGTGTTTTGTCTAGGTTGATTGATTATAAGTCTTTAGTGTAAGTGATAAGGGTGTTGGTGGATGAAGCGTGTGTAGGATGCCGGACGTACTACTGACACGAAGAGATCAGAGCTGCTGATCAGGAACTGATTTGATGGTTCAGGTTTTAGTACTAGTGGCCCTGTGGTCTATAAACCTTAAGAGCTTTTTGAAATGGCTGAAATATGTGGAATATTTCAAAAATCCTCTCGTAAAAAGCCGTGGTAGCCGGTGGTTTGACCTACAGCCTCCAACCATTAACATTAAGCAAAAAGGTTAGTCGACATCACATGAGACCGAAGAGCTGGCAGCTACCTCAGACAAAGAATTAGTTTAGCTGTTCAAAGGGGAAACGCTGCCCGTATCTTCGGAACCTTGCCTAAAGGGACTCTCTGTAATATAATAATATATTTTAGTTGTTGTTTTTTTCTTTATGTTTTTAGTTTCAGGTTAATTATTCTTGTATACAAAATGCTTATAGATAAATACAAATTAAAAGTAAAGTAAAAATAGTCTTTAATGTTTTACGCCGTGCCGTGAATGAAGCAAGTGGTTTGACCTATTGCCTCTCAAGCAGAGAGTCGTGGGTTCGAATCCGGGCTCGCACCTCTGACTTTTTCGAAATTCATATGCGAAATTATATTTGAAATTTACCAATATAAATTTACAGTGAAGGAAAACATCGTGAGGAAACTTGCACACACCTGAGAATTCAATGGTGTGTGTGAAGTTCCCAATCGCACTGGGCCCGCGTGGGACCTACGGCCCAAGCCCTTTTATTCTGGGAGGAGGCCTGTGACCTGCAGTGGGACGTATATAGGCTGGGATGATGATGATGATGAATGTTTTATGCTTAAACTTACATTGAATTTTAGGGTGGTAAAGATTTTTTTGGTCAACTGTTCATCTTGCATGACATATCGAAATCATTTGTATGACAAACAAAGCATTTTACTAAAAAGTGTGATACTAATCTGCTAAACGCGTTCTTTTAGCAGCGACACATTCAATTATTCATATTTGGGGTTCCGTAAGCAGTCACATGCGAACCCTTGTGGATGCGCTTGCGCCATCATTTTGACTGTGAACAGTCACAAAGTACAGATTTCAGCATGTTTGTCTTCCTATATTGCATACCTATGGCTCTTACTCCCTTATTCGAGGAACATACAATACATCTAACTTGGAATTACAGGAGTCATACTAGACAAGAATCAATGACAATGAAGACTAATAAAATCCGCCCAGTTGCGAGTCGAAATCACGCACCGAGAGTCCCTACAGTTGGCAAAATTCAGTGTCAGCAAAGCCCGTTCGTTTTATAATGGTTGGTAGGGACCTGGCGTAATTATTTATTAAATTTTATTTTTAAAGTGGGACTGGGCAGGCCACATTAGCCGCATGGATCCGAATCGGTGGGCTAAAATAGCCACAAACTGGATACCACAAGATGGATGGCGGCGATGAAGTAGGCCCAGGAGCCGTTGGCGGGACGACCTAGACGTGTACCTTAGAAACAGGAAGGACACCGCTCAAAACCGGGATGAATGGAGAAAATGGGGGGAGGCCTTTGCTTAGCAGTGGGACACTTCTCCAGGCTAATTAATATAATATATTTTTATAATTGGTTATTGAAGCTGCAATAGAAATACAGATAATGGATTGTCAGCTATATATTGGATCCTAGTTTTTGAGATGTACCTAGCCCTATGACAGATGGACAGTGTAACGATAATAATAGAGTTACGTTTGTGACCCTTAGGGTACGTAACCCTAAAAATGGAGCCTATAGTGAAACTATACTCCATTTAATTTAGAATTATGAACCACAACAACATTATATTGCGGCTCGTGAACTGTAATCTGTTTTCAATTTGTACTAGTATAACAATTGACGACACGCAAATAAAGTGACATTAAAACAATTTTATTTTGCGGCTCCCAGTCTATTGTACTGTACTATTTGCTAGGTAAGAAATAATTGATGAGCCGCAATATAATGATGTTGTGGTTTTCAATTCGAAATTAAATGAAGTGTAGTGGTTAACATCTCGTACCATCTTCGGAACCCTTTTGTGGGTTTATCTAAGACACTCTTGGCCAATTCATTAGAACAATAATGAATTATTAAACGCATAAGGTGCAACATGTTTTTAATTAAATGATTCATTAATATTTTTGTTTTGTCATACTGCGGTTTAAATTATTAAAGTTATGCGATGACAGTAAAATTTTATTTCTTTATTTGAAGATTCAACGAGAATACTAAGAACTTATTAGTCTCATCCAAATATGCCATCCAATTCCACTAATGTTATAAACGTGAAAGTTTCTATGGATGGATATGTGGATGTTTGTTACTCTTTCACGCTAAAATGGTTTGACGGATACTGCTGAAATTTAGCACACACATAGTTTAAACCCTGGATTAACATATAGGATATTTTTTATTCTGGAAAATTGCACAGTTCCCGCGGGACAGCAATAAACAAATTCTTCGCAGACGGAGTTGCGGACAACAGCCAATTATAATTACTATACTAAACGGGACTTATATCACGCAATAAATATTTATTTACCCTACACTTCAGTTAACTCGTGACCATGGCTGCTGCAATGTGGCCGAAACGTCGAGGTAAATAATAGTACATTGTGCATCTAGGGCCGTAAGTAGGGGATTACTAACGAGGGTCTATTAGAAGCCCGACGCCGAAGGCGGAGGGCTTTTAATGACTCGAGTTTGTAATCCCCTTACTGCCCGTGATACACACAATGATTTTCATCACATTGCGAGAAAAAAAAATCCAAAAATAAAATTATTTTGTCTCTAAACACTTAAATTGAATAAAATAATGGCTACCCGCCAATACAGATTGTCACTTTTTCCAGTCATCTACCATAGATAATGTAAACTGTGTTTAGATTAGAATTCGAAAGGTCATACGGCCAGATTCTACCAACATTTTAAAAAAATATTACTAAAATTATTGCAAAACTATTTGTTATAAATTCAAAATATAAAAATAACGGTTTTTCATGAAGCGTAGATAAGTTTTGTGTTGTAAAATTTGGGTTATAGCTAAGTTTTAAAGATAATAAATAAAACGTTGGCTGACTTGAAACCTCCTTAGTCTGAAATTACTTGTTTGCAAATTTTAAAACTAAAGTTAGAACTCCCTTGGGTAGAAAAATTGTACGTAAATCCATAACTCCCTTAAGAACAATTTAGGCCATGGACTTTTAGTATACAGACATGGAATAACACCATTGACGAGCAAGTGTGATGAAAATAAATATGTATTGCATGATAAGTCCCGTTTAGTATAGTAATTATGAGTGAAAATCACGAAAGTTTAAAACAGCCAATTAGCCCCATTTTTTCACACACTTCACACTCTTCGTCCCAGCCTATACACGTCCCACTGCAAGGCACAGGCTTCCTCTAACAATGAGAGGGCTTGGGCCATAGATCCCACGCGGCCCAGTGCGGATCGGGAACTTCACACACACCATTAAATTTCTTCACAGATGTGTGCAGGTTTCCTCATAATGTTTTCCTTCACCGTAAAGCTCGTGGTAAAACCCATATTATTATCAGTAGGTACCTGGGCGATCGAGCTCCGCTCGTGCTGAAACTCGGTACCAAGCGTTTTCCCAGAGATAAGACCAAGCTAGATCAATTTTTCATCCCCGAAAACCCCCACATACCAAATTTCATCGAAATCGTTAGGGCCGTTTCTGAGGTTCTGATTGATTGTCAGCACTTATCGGTGAGTTTCCGGGTTGGGGGCCTGGAGATCTGTAATACAGGTTTTACCTAGTTCAGACTCCAGTCCCTCGCAAAAGTTACTAGTATCTAACTAATGTACTACCATAATGTTGTATTCATCATTTCAGCCGAAAGACGTCCACTGCTGAACATAGGCCTCCCCCAAGGCTCGCCAAACAGATCGGCCCTGCGCCATCCGCATCCAATGCGTTCCCGCTACCTTCACCAGGTCGTCGCTCCATCTTGTTGGAGGCCTACCTACACTGCGTCTTCCGGTCCGCGGACGCCACTCGAGAACCTTTCGGCCCCATCGGCCGTCAGTTCTACGGGCGATGTGCCCTGCCCACTGCCACTTAAGTCTAGCGATTCTTCGAGCTATGTCCGTGACTTTAGTTCTCGCGCGGATTTCATCATTTCTAATGCGATCCCGTAGAGAAACTCCAAGCATAGCCCTCTCCATCGCCCTCTGAGTGACCTTGAGCTTCCTTATAAGACCCATCGTTAGCGGCCACGTCTCAGTGCCATAAGTCATCACTGGCAACACACACTGGTCAAAGACTTTTGACTTGAGACACTGCGGTATATCGGATGACAAGATATTGCGGAGCTTCCCGAACGCTGCCCAGCCGAGTCTAATTCGTCGATTGACCTCTTTCTCGAAGTTGCACCTACCCAATTGGATTGTATGTCCCAGATAGATATAGTCGTCAACAACTTCGAGCAAAGTATCTCCGATTACGACGGGAGATGATGATGATGATGATATAACTCTATACTCTATACTCTTATTATTAGCTCTATGTTCCCGCCGTATTCCTTGTCGCGTCTTAACCGCTCAAAAACCGCGCCAGCGCCGCGAAGTGTCGCGCGCATTCTAATGAGCGCGCGTTTTTGCCGCGCGACAGCGTGAGAACGCGTGCGCTGCTGGCGACATTACGGAAGCTTTTTAGGGTTCCGTACCCAAAGGGTGAAAACGGGGCCCTATTACTGAAACTTCGCTGTCCGTCCGCCTGCCACCAGTCTGTATCTGACGAACCGTTATAGCTAGACAGTTGAAATTTTCGCAGATGATGTATTTCGGTTGCCGCTATAATAACAAATACTAAAAACAGAATAAAATAAATATTTTAGGGGGCTCCCATACAAAAAATGTGTGTTTTTTGCTCGGTTTTGCTCGATATTGATAACGGCGAGAGGTAGACGCTTGAAATATTCACAGAATATTTAATTATATTCACTTTAAAAATAAATAATTAAATTAAAATAAAACAAATATTTAGGGCTCCCATAAACAAACGTGTTTTTTTTTGCCGTTTTTATAGATAATGACGGAACCCTTCGTGCGCGAGTCCGACTCGCACTTGGCCGGTTTTTTATTTATAATTAAGTCGTCGCTCTATGGCTGGTTTGGATCACGAGACAATAAATCGCAATCCTAGATCAAGAATGAATCAACTCAAATACCCAATTTACCAGTTACAAGCTTTTTTATCTTGCAATGTATGTTAAGGATTTGTCACACTGAATGCGTTCTGCGGTCGCGGTCAGGTCAAATCGACCGCAGCCCGCATTATGTATGAACAACATTATCGGTCTCTAAATATTTTGTATAGATATGCGATCTGACCGTGCGGTCCGGGCTGTCAGATCGCACGCACGCGCTAAATATAGAGACCGACAATGTTGTTCATACATAATGCGAGCTACGTTCAATTTGACCTGACCTGACCGCGACCGCAGAACGCATCCAGTGTGATAAATCCTTAAGGGTCAAATGTTGCAAGTTCAATTTGACCCACTTCGCGGTATTCGATTAAGCTGAAATTTTGTATGCATGGTATTAAATCGAACGGCAATACGTGGAGCGGATCTGCAAAGTGGATATAGGGACTCTGTAATAATACGTTACGACCGCATCGAGCAGTTTGATTCGAATTCTTAGTAGACAGAGTCGCGGGCAACAGCTAGTAAACTGTAAACTATAAAGTTTGCTTGTATGGATTTATGGAGGTTTGTTACTTTTTCACGCTAAATTATTTTTTATCCCGGAAAATTACATAGTTCCCGCGGGATAGCGATGAACGTATTCTTCGCAGACGGAGTCGCGGGCAACAGCTAGTGTGCAATAAATTTACGTACATAGCTACCAAATAAAATCTCGCAATTTTATCCTAACGATAGTGATATTAATTAATCATCATCATCATCATTTCAGCTGAAAGACGTCCAATGCTGGACATAGGCCTCCCCCAAGGCTCGCCAAACGATCGGCTCTGCGCCATCCGCATCCAACGCGTTCCCGCAACCTGAACCAGGTCGTCGCTCCATCTTGTTGGAGGCCTACCTGCACTGTGTCTACACCGTGCATAATAATTAAGTACCTGGGCGACCGAGCTCTGCTCGGGCAGAAACTCGGTACCAAGCGTTTTCCCAGAGATAAGACCAAGCTAGACCAATTTTTCATCCCCGAAAACCCCCAAATACTAAATTTCATCGAAATCGTTGGAACCGTTTCCGAGATCCTGATTATATACACCGGAGGGGTGGTGGTGGGGGGGGGGTGAGAGGGGGGGAGGGGATGCGGGGGAGGGAGCGCGGGGGTATTAAAGGGGGGATGAAAATTTCATTGATTTTGCCGTAGGATGCACCGTTTTCAAGATATTTGACAAAAACACCGGAGGGGGGGGGGGGGGGGGTGAGTCACGTTAAACTATCGTCCGTAAACCGACTTTACAGACAACCGGCTTTTCCTGTTCTGTGCTCCCAATAGGGAACGTGCACATAGACGGTGCTGCCAACTGGTGCCATAAGGGTGCCATCAATTTGAATGTTTTACCTTGATAAGTTTGTTTTACTGTCCGCATAGTGTCTCTTCTGTCGCATTAGTGCTGCCGCCTATAGTTACTGCACGTTCCCTATAATACTTTTAACGACCGCTTTAGCCTAGTTGGTAGTGACCCTGCCTACGAAGCAAGAGGTCCTGGGTTCGAATCCTGGTAAGGGCATTTATTTGTGTGATGAGCACGAATATTTGTTCCTGAGTTATGGATGTTTTCTATGTATTTAAGTATTTATTTATCTATATAAGTATGTTTATCGTCGTCTAGCACCCATAATACAAGCTTTGCTTAGTTTGGGACTAGATCGATTTGTGTAAGATTGTCGCCTAATATATTTTATTTCTAACAAAAAAGTAACTTTTTCTCACAAAAATAAACTTTTTCTCACAAAAAAGTAACTTTTTCTCACAAAAGAAGAAACTTGACGTTTTCTCATGAAAAATAAACTTAAAAAAAAAAACTAAAAATGTTGAAAAAAAACGTGGATTCGAACTGAGGTCGGCTGGATCCGCGACCACCCGATTTCTAATGTGCCATTATGATCTGCTCGAAGTGGGCGAAATTTAGCTTTATATTCTAATGCAAACAAAAATAGCCGGAAAACACGAGTAAAAGCGATTTTCTGAAAATGAAACATAGCTAGATCAGTTTTTCATCCCCGAAAACCCCCACATACCAAATTTCATCGAAATCGTTGGAGCCGTTTCCGAGATCCTGATTATATATATACATATATATATATATATATATATATATATATATATATATATATATATACATATATACAAGAATTGCTCGTTTAAAGGTATTAGATAATTTCTCTTAATTTCACCATCAATGTTAGATAAAAAAACTGACCTATGTTACGTAACTTCTCGTTCTTCCATCGAATAAATACTATATTTTGATTTTGACTTTTTTCTTTTATCTTCTGCTCTAAAGAAACAGATCAACCCACAGTGCCATTGTTACGTGAAAGAAATATTTACAAGCAAAAAGACTTTATTACGTAAGGCAAATAAGGCAAATGCCTTCACACACTTCTGCCGTCTCACTATTGTAATATTTTTTTTTTTTTTTTTATGTTAGATAGGTCAGACAAACGAACTAGTGGGTCACCTGATGTTAAATGAACACCACTGTCCATAGACACCCGCAGCGCTTTACACGATGCCAGTGCGTTGTCGGCCCTAAAGGAGAGGGAATAGGGGAAGGGGGAGAGGGAAGGGGTGAGGTATTGGGCCCCCGGCACTCTCACTGACCGTACGAAACGCAAGCAGGATTACTGCTGCTTCACGCCGGTGTTCTGTGAGAGGGTGGTACTGCCCCGGACGAGCCGGCCCATTCGTGATGCAGCGGCTAGCTACAACATGGCTCTACCACTACAAAAACGGAACGGCATTTAATAAAATGACTAAATAAAATCCAATAACCTGAAATTCTCCTGAAACTGGCAAATAATGTCGCCACTAATAGCCTATTGTGGCCTTTCGATGGCCAAATCCCTGCTTTTTTAGTTACGCCAATACAAACTTAACTTTGCCAACAACAGAGGCGCTATCATCCAAGAAAACACCAGAAATTTATATGGAACGAAGGTAGTTCCAGATTTTTCGATCAGCAATCATATGTTTGTATCTCTGTACATCTTTATCCGATTCAATGGCTCGTTAGCTCTTTTTGAAAATGGAAGGTGCGAATTTTATTGTTAGTTTTAAGAAAAAAGTAAACGGCCAGTATGCTTTGCCAGCATTTTGACTCGCTGGAATTTTTAATTCTTTTTATACGATACTGAGTTTTATACTTTTTTTCTAGATTTAAAATTTAACAGTCAAACTGGCGCGCCTTTATCAAAAAGCCAATGTCAAAAGTGAAAAGTACCTACTGAATGAATGTATAAAATTTTACACAATTTTGAATGATGTATATATGAATTGACGAATTTGTTCTAACCAAATTGTACGATCTTTGAAATTGCAGAACCTTGTAGGCAGTAAACTAAATGGTATTTCAATCACTGTACCTTTGAAAATAACTGCCATGCCATGAAGATTTTTATATACAGAAACAGCCAGAATCTTTTTATACCTATTAACCAAAAAAAATAGACTGGATTATTTCCATTGGCACGCTCTTACGCACCTAACCTAAATAACCTATTAAATTTGCACTCAACAACTTACAGACTGTAAATTACCCCATTTTAAACGTCGCCACATCGTAAAATAGAAAAAGACACCGCTATACGAACGTAAACCCATCCCTCCCGCCGACCCGATCTAACCCGAGCAATAAAGCAATGGCGGAAGCTGTCAACTTAACAAGATGGACGTTAAAAACAGATTGCGTTTAGAAACCGTCTGTCGGTCGCTTGTAAAACTTTTAACTATATTGGAAACCGTTTTGCAGTGACATCGCTATTCAGAGGTTAAAAATGTCGTGTTTTAACAGCAGCAAGTTTCAGCTAAGGGGCCACATGTAAAGTTCACACCGGTATGCAACGCGGCGCTGCATTTTTACCCGACTGCAAAAGGAGGGTTAAGTTTTTCGAGCGTGTGTATTTACTTACATATGTATGTAAGTATGTATCATTCTTTGTCATGCCTTGCAGCCTAGACGGCTCGATGGATTTCGATTTGAAACTATGAGGTGTCATTAGATTTACCCCCTGTTTCACCATCCATTGATCAAATTTATTAGACGGATAAATGTGATGCCGTCTCTGTTTGTTTAGTTCGAATAGACGGAGACGGCATCACATTTATCCGTCAGTTAAAATTAATCAATGGGTGGTGAAACAGCCCCTTAATCTCAGTTGCGAGTGACATAGGGTATAATTTTCCCGGA
The DNA here is from genome assembly GCA_947563465.1 of Archips xylosteana. Taxonomy (NCBI): domain Eukaryota; kingdom Metazoa; phylum Arthropoda; class Insecta; order Lepidoptera; family Tortricidae; genus Archips; species Archips xylosteana. The sequence continues at coordinate 3,522,557 of OX387356.1, forward strand.
ATTTTATATTTATTTAATATTTAATTCCCGTGGGAACAGGAATGACACAGGAAAAACGGATTTGCCTCTATAAATATCTCGTTTTTTTTAAACAAAACAGATCAAAACTAGAAATACTTTCCTACATACCAATTCATTACCATTTTGATTAATAATGTAGAAAGTCATTTTTCAAATTTGGAACGTCAATTTGTTTATCAGACACTAACGTCTAACGTACTACATACAACTGGTCATTTACTTGAGTTTTTACCTATAACATGCTTCGGGAAACTAGGCCCTGATCGTCAATAGTTATGTCAAAGATGAAGAAGTTGAGTCACACCAGTTGCCATTACAATAGTACATTACTGCAGAGGCCGGGACTTAAGGGGTTGCCGGCCGAGTATCTAAGTTGACGGCCGAGTGGTACACGAGGCCGGCATGATACGAGGCCGGCAACCCCTGTTCCGGCCGAGGCTTGTATAGTGCTTTTCTCAAACATGCACCATCACCATCATCATCATCATCATCGTCGTTGTCATCATGATGGTGATGGTGATGATGATTATGATGATGATGGTGGTGATGATGATGATGGTGATAATGTTGATGATGATGGTGGTGATGATGATGATGATGATGATGATGATGATGATGATGATGATGATGGTGATGATGATGATGATTATATGACGATAGCGATGATGATGATGATGGTGATGATGATGACGATGATGATGATGATGATGATGATGGTGATGATGATGATCATCATCGCTATCGTCATATAATCATCATCACCATCATCATCATCACCATCATCATCACCACCACCATCATCATCATCACCATCATCATCATCACCATCATCATCATCATCATCATCATCATCATCATCATCATCATCATCATCATCACCATCATCATCATCATCATCGCTATCGTCATATAATCATCATCATCATCACCATCATCATCATCATCATCATCATCGTCATCATCATCACCATCATCATCATCATCGCTATCGTCATATAATCATCATCATCATCACCATCATCATCATCATCATCATCATCATCATCATCATCATCACCACCATCATCATCAACATTATCACCATCATCATCATCACCACCATCATCATCATAATCATCATCACCATCACCATCATGATGACGACGACGATGATGATGATGATGATGATGGTGATGGTGCATGTTTGAGAAAAGCACTATACAAGCCTCGGCCGGAACAGGGGTTGCCGGCCTCGTATCATGCCGGCCTCGTGTACCACTCGGCCGTCAACTTAGATACTCGGCCGGCAACCCCTTAAGTCCCGGCCTCTGCAGTAATGTACTATTAATACCGTATATTATTTATTTGGTAAACTTTACCTACATTTCCCCAAGTGCCACAGATTCCACGCAGGCCGTCGCCACTGACATTAAACTTAACAATGATTAAAACCGATGATTACCAAAGGTTCGGGTGAAACGATTAAACGTAATCAGTGCATCCTTACATACCGTGAACTTTCATAAGGACCACCAACGAATACCGAAAAATGGTCCCTTATTTCAAGTAGCGTAAGACTCGCTTTATAACGCAATGGACATTTAAGAAAACGCCAAATTAATGTGCGTTTAATTCGCTAATTTCTTGCCAGGCATTAAAATGAAATTATTTTTGACCTGACGTCTCTGTATGTTCAACATTCTTTGGGTCTCAGGGTATCTGATGTGACACATTTAATGGCAGTTTCATTTGCAATGGCTCTCGAAACTTCAAAACTACACTTTGTTCAAATCTGTTCTGGAATACCAGATCTAAAAAATGTTTTCGGGTGACGTCCGTCCACGGACTAGAAGACGCAGAGCAGGTAGGCCTCCAACAAGATGGAGCAACGACCTGGATAAGGTTGCGGGAAGGCGTTGGATGCGGTTGGCGCAGGCCCGATCTGTTTGGCGAGCCTTGAGGAGGTATATGTTCAGCAGTGGACGTCTTTCGACTGAAATGATGATGATGAATAATGCATACTAATGTCGATCACCCGTTTTGGTCTTCTTTACTCATCGCCCTTACATTCTATCAAAACAAAACACAACCGCAAAACAAAATTTTAATTACTGGCCATCTAGAAATTCAAACGCAACGGACATTCGAATCGGCCAATAAAGCAGCGGTGGCGACATCTGCGTAAATCTTATATAATTATTCAAAAACAGCATTAAGGGCTTATAAATCGACCGTTAATTGTGTGGAAATGGCACACAATACTGAGTATTGTGCATGATATGAGCTAAGAAGCGACGCGGTACCCAAAATGGGGGGTTGGTATTTATTTTTACTCTTACTGAGTTTTAAAGGTTCAGTAATATTTAAATTACTTATATTAAAATCTTGACTAAATTTACAAGTTTAATACAGTATTTTTTAAGACGGAAAGAACAAGCTATTAAAAATTCAAGACAGCTCTTTTAATAACCTACTAGCTAATAATCCGTAAATTTAATCACACAGTTCACATTACCTCAACGGCTCAATTGTCTCCTCATGATCATGACCGCTACAATGTAACCGAAACGTCAAAGAAATTTTAACATTAAAGGCGTGAAGAGTAGACTAGGAACTAAATCACGAAAGTTTAAAATAATAACATTATAATGTGGCTTCGTATCTATAGAAGAGTACAAAATCGGCTTGTTTCTAAATCCCTTCATATTTTACTACCTATACATATGTAAGAGTAATATCAAATTTCTAGCTCTAGTAGTTGTCCGTCCCTTGGCAATTAAAGCACGGTTGCAGAGCACGAAAAATTTCGTACGATGACCTGTCAGTATGTATCTGTCGCTCGCATATACATACATAATATTTACGCCCAAGTTACTAAGACAAATAGTGAAGGTCATTGTCCAAAATTCGTCATATTTTGCGACCGTGCTTTAGTAAATCAGAAGCTGAAAGCTAAATAAATTAAAATCTTCGAGCACTATAAATTCTTCCGAAATAATTTAATACAAAGTATTGGGAAAATTTCAACGAATACTTGAGGATGATTAAGTCTCACAAGTAAATAAGAAGATTAGAACTACTGCCAACATTCCTCTTTTTCTACGCCCCACAGCATACTACCGCAGAGCAGCCACTATCGTAAATAGAGCGTTGTCACGCGCGTACAATGTACAAGCCACCCCGGGAGTCAAAACTAGCTGCTCGAATCAGTGCAACCACCATACACAAGACCTAAAGACCACCTTGCGTAAGCGCCACAAGACTCCAAAACAGGACACCCTGTAGTATCACTTACGACTATTCGCGCTGCGATTCAAACTGTCGTAAGTCCATTTATGATGATATAAGAATTTGGGTTATGTTTGTATGGGTTATGGTTTACATTCGGTTGGTGTGGAATTGTATGGGGCATAATTAAATTTGCGTTTGCTGTGAGTCATTTTGTGTAAGAAATGAGATGCCTATGAAATGGTAGCGTATTGTATTAATGAGTTTGGATCGGTAATGCAATGTTTTTGTAAATTAAGACGCCGCTTCTGCATTTGATTCGGGGAACAAGTCAGATGACTCTGTACTCTACCGTATTTTTTTTAATGCCGTTTACCCCCACTGGTATTTTGATCCAGGATTTCTAGCATCATAGTTGAGATTACTTACTAACCGTTCGAGATCACTGGCCGCTAGTTTTAATTAAAATTATAGGGATTAAAAGTTCTCATAGATATTTAAACACCTTATTGCTGATTTGTACATAATTTATTGGAATAAGTACCTACCCTTATGCGAGTTATAGTAAATTGATCACTTAGGATCATTACATAATAGTTTAAATCTTGGTTACTTCTTTTTAATTTAAATTATTAATTTAGTTTATTTATTTATTTATTCACCGTATAGTCATGTACATTTCAAAAGATGTTATAGTTGTATAAGTCAGTCCACAACGCCCTGCAAGGGCACACAATAATACTTAGAACTAAATTAAACATTTCATTGTATCGTATTTATATTAAAGTCATGCATTTACATTACATTACATTACATTAGTTTAAGTTCTCATGTGATTTTCATTAATTATTATTTCTGTTTACGTTTGCAATTACTTTTTGAATAAATATAAAAAATAATGAAAATGAAGGACTGTAGCGAATCAGAAACATATTATTTTAGCTGTCACATAAATTTAGTAAAATTTAGTTTTTGACAAATTTTTATCTTATAATATTTACCCTGCTGTATATCTTGTTTGCTAGAAAGATCTCTTTCAAATATTTCGGTAAAGTGCGGAAGTACCTGTTAAACTGTCGTAAGCTCCCATGATATTTATCTTATAATGCACATGCGCCATTTTTGCATAGGAATGCGCAATAATAATCATAATACACTGTAATGAAATCGCATGCGGCGCACTTTGCGGGTTCAATTTCATACATTTTTGTATGTACTTCGTGGGTGTTACTTTGTTGCTTACAAATCATACTATAAACTAATTTGAGTGGACTTTATTCAATAATGCGGATGGAGCAGGGCCGATCTGTTTGACGAGCCTTGGCCTGTGTGAACATAGCATAGCAGTGGACGTCATTCGGCTTATGATGATTATGATATTCTTTGATCAATTATAACTGTAGATCCACAGTCGCGCGCCCGAAAATGTCCGAGCCAAATGAGCGCCACTTTGATAAAAGTGGCCTTCTTTTTTCTCAGTACGTTGCGTGAAATTGTCAAGTTTAGCTGTCAAGTGTCAACCGAAATTCGACTGTAATGAAGTAAAGACTAGGTTCAAATTTCTGTGTAGGTGATGGTTTTAATTGTTACGCAAACAAATAAAAAAGTTCGGACATTCTTTGAAGGGGATTTTGTTCGGCAATGTGTATCTTCAGTTATAATTGATCAAATATGATATTCAATAAAACCGGATAGCCCGCCCCGGGTTCGAATCCCAACAAGGACACATGCTTTTACTATCTATTTATAGGTAAGTATATTTATATGTTGACAAATATTTAATTAACAATGTACAACAACATGGCAACATGGACGTGGCCCAACCCCTTTCATCCTGAGAGGAGGCCTGTGCCCTAGGTACGTAAGTGAGAACAACATCATCGTTATTAAAATTTGACGACCGGATAGCCTAGTAGTTCACGAGCCTGACTACGAAGCTTTAGGTCTCGGGTTCGATTCCCGGTCGGGGCAGATATTTGTGGGAAAAATACGAATGTTTGTCTTGGATGAATAATATGACGTATTTATCTATATAAGTATGTTTATTCGTTGTCTAGTACCCATAATACAAGCTTTGCTTAGTTTGGGACTAGGTCAATTGCCAATCCCCTTCAAAAAGTGTCCGAACTTTTTTATTTGTTTGCATAACAATTAAAATCATCACCTACACAGAAATTTGAACCTAGTCTTTACTTCATTACAGTCGAATTTCAGTTGACACTTGACAGCTAAACTTGACAATCGACCGCTTAGCCTAGTTGGTAGTGACCCTGCCTACGAAGCAAGAGGTCCTGGGTTCAAATCCCGGTAAGGGCATTTATTTGTGTGATGAGCACGAATATTTGTTCCTGAGTTATGGATGTTTTCTATGTATTTAAGTATTTATTTATCTATATAAGTATGTTTATCGTCGTCTAGTACCCATAGTACAAGCTTTGCTTAGTTTGGGACTAGATCGATTTGTGTAAGATTGTCCCCTAATATTTATTTATTTATTTATTTAATTTCACGCAACGTACTGAGAAAAAAGAAGGCCACTTTTATCAAAGTGGCGCTCATTTGGCTCGGACATTTTCGGGCGCGCGACTGTGGATCTACAGTTATAATTGATCAAAGTTTCTAATGCTAAAAAAACGAAGTGTAAGTGACAATGAATTCTTTTTCCAGAACTATAGTATCATTTGACCTCTAGTGCGGTACCAGGTTATCATTACACATCGGTAACTCGTGGCATTTAGGTAGCACTTGACAGTTATTAACAGACTAGTGATGGGACAATGTTCTTCCTGTGCGTGTCGACAAAAAGAAACCAGTAAGAATTTTAATCATTTAATATATAACATTCGTGATAAATAATTAATATTTGTTCTAAATTTTTACAAGTCAACCTACTCCTCAGAGGCCGCTGCAATAGCAAAAGCGAAGCGATTATTTTCGCTGAGTGATTTATTAAGTGACATAAGTTTTATCGATCAAAATTTTGGTATTCTGGCCACGTCAGTCAAGGAATTGGAAGGTCGAAGCCTTAAACTAAAAGAGTCTTTGGAGATCGTATTTAAAATTGAAAAGTCACTTTCATTACTGAGACTGCATCACAAAGGTAAACTTGTTTATCAAAAGCTGAAAATAGTATTATCAAAAAATCCAGTATATCTTACAACAAAAAATATCAATAACTTATTTATTACAAAATTTTAAATAAAAAATAAAACCTCCTTCAAAAACAACCAAAAAACTATGAAATAATAATTGAACCGAACCGACCACAATAAGCATGAAAATATCTTTCTTCTAATCTGTTTAAAGTCGGTGCCTCAGCTCGAGCCAGCAGGAGTGGACCTAGTAATCTAACTTACCTACATACCTACTATCTATAGGGCTTCTACACTCCTGCTGGCTCGTGCTGAGGCACCGACTTAAAACAGATTAGAAGAAAGATATTTTCATGCTTATTGTGGTCGGTTCGGTTCAATTATTATTTCATAGTTTTTTGGATGTTTTTTGAAGGAGGTTTTATTTTTTATTTAAAATTTTTTATTTTTTGTTTTTTAGTTGTTTCTGTATAAAATAGATGCGTAGGATAAAATCATCAGTTTGACTTCGAAATAAGTTTACGTTGAAAATTTTATTTTTAAAACTCGACAGGGTTATGTCGTTTTATTACAGAGTTCCATGATACTTTCTGAATGCAAATGCTCGACTTGTCACCGAAAATACTAAAATCGCTATACGTTTCTCTTGAATTTTTGAGGATTTTCTTCAATTCCTCATGGATCCCATCATCAGAACTAGATTTTGGTAACAACGAGACCGACCTTGAAGCATGTGCTTTCAAACAACGAAAAAAATTTCCAAATCGGTTCATAAATGACGGAGTTCTGAGGTAACACACGTTAAAAAAAAAAGAAAATAAAAAAAAAAAAAAAAAAAAAAGAACATACAACCGAATTGAGAACCTCCTCCTTTTTTTGAAGTCGGTTAAAAATAAGTTGAAATAAAAGAGAATATCAATAAAAATACGCTGCAACATTACAATAAAATGTTTTTTTTTACCCATTACGTCAGTAGAGGTTGAAAGATCATTTTCTTACACAAAGTGAATTTTTTCAGGTAGCAGACGTAGGCTGACTTGTAAAAATTTAGAACAAATATTAATTATTTATCACGAATGTCATATATTAAATGATTAAAATTCTTATTGGTTTCTTTTTGTCGACTCGTACAGGAAGAACATTGCCCCATCACTAGTCTGTTAGAAACTGTCAAGTGCTACCTAAATGCCACGAGTTACCGATGTGTAGATATCATTGATTTCTGGGGGATTCTGTATAGATTATAACTATGTAGTAGGAAGTATCGCTGAGTCACAGGCGGGAGAGATGATAAATTCGCCATTGACAATAACAAACCGTAACCCCTACTTTACTTCAATTGAACGAACACGAAACATGACTTTCGAACTATATTCCATTTCTGGTTCCATAAATAATTTAACGCCCAACTGAAAACCAAAGGGTCAGCGCTCAGGGTAGCACATGATACAGTTACTGTCCAAACAAGTACTAAACACAGTCCCATCTCAACACCAGCACCAAACAAAAACGAATCTTAACCACGCGTATTTCGATTCAAACTCGAACGCATCGATAATTCTCAGCTGCTTCAAGATGGAAAGGACTTTGTTCCTTTTGTATAGAGTTGCTTTACTGGGTGTTTAGTTCTAGTTAGGTTGTTTTGGATACTTGAAAGGTTAGCAAAAGGATCGCTCCAGGCGGCATAGGGTCAGATAGATAGCATCGGATGACCGAGAGGCCTGCGGCTTCGTTTAATTGCAGTGCGGGTTCGATGCCGGGTGGGCTTATAAATGGGTGTGCGGTAGCTATGGGTGGCAATGGGATTTAGCCATGTGGGAAGGTTCATGTTGTAGTTATAATTAATCATTGTGCTGGATTGGAGGTATATGAGCAGTGTTGATGTCATCATCGTCTCGGTTAAAGTTCATTCCAATAGAATGATCGGATAGGGTGCATTAAAACAAAATTGCATAATGCCTTATTAACTAAACTGACTAAATTTCAAATGGCCATGATCCCATAATGGCTAAATATCAAATTGACGCATTATTAAAATGAACGAAAGTCATAACGACTTTGACCGAAAACGTCCAATTCCCGAAATTACTAAATATTGTTCAAACACCGGAAAGGCACACACACACAAAATAAACCTAAATTTTTAACAAGCTTTTATCTAGTCATGATTTACTGTTAATATTTAGGTATTTTGGGATTTGGTTGTTTTGCGATGAAGATGTTGTGATGTTTTGTTACTATGGACAATGACATTTTAAAATTCAGTCGTATTTAAAATCCGGTGATTTGAGAAAAAAATATAGGTATTTTGGGATTCAGCCATTTTGACACCAAGTTATTTTGAGATCTAGGTATGTTGGTAATAGGGTATAACGAAATCAAGGTAAAATGAGACCTAAACATCTGATCATCTTCTAGATGGACAACTGATTATGTAGATTCCTAAAAGTTTGATTAAGTATCTAAAACCAATACTCAGGATCTGGAAAATTGGGCATCCATGTCAGTTCACCACAAGAGTTTACGAGATTGTCATATTCTATTAAAATTCAATAGTGTGTGTGAAGTTCCCAATCCGCACTGGGTCTGCGTGGGAACTACGGCCCAAGCCCTCTCATTCTGAGAGGAGGGCGGTGCCCTGCAGTGCGACGTATATAGGCTCGGATGATGATGATTAAAATAGAGATTACTTACTCTTAGAATGAGAGGGCTTGAGCTGAGGTTCACACGCTAGCCCAGTGCGGATTGGGATCTTCACACATTCATCAAATTTCATCGCAAATGTGCAGGTTATCTCGCGACGTTTTCCTTCACCGTAAAGCTCATGGTAAATATCATGAACGTTAAACTCAGAGTGGCGAGCCCGGGCCGGGTTCGAACTCACGACCCTCTGCTTGAGAGGCAAAGCAGGTCAACCCACTGGGGCTACCACGACTTCTATATCAGTATACAGTGATAAAACTACGTTGTTAAGCATCACCCCGTCTTGCGAACGGAATCTCGAAACGACCTAATTGTCGTGCGCGGCCCGTTCAAAGGGCGGCTCCTTTGCGATGCGATCACGATACGATCGCGACACGCGCGATGTACGATACGACTTTCCCTGGGTGCAGTATGTGAGGTGCATTCTTTAGAGTTTGAGCTTGGTTTGAGTAACTTTATTTGTGTTAGGAGCATCTTAGCTTTAGCTTGCGATTTCTTCCGCGCAGATTTCAAACAAGATCCGGAATGATCTGTACCTCTACCATGAGTTACACTAGTTTACAGTGACCGTACTCGCTAGCGACGGCGTAAATGATTTGTATGGAGAATTGTACTTCCGTAAGTGACCGCTAGAGGCGCTGTACACAATTCTCCATACAAATCATTTACGCCGTCGCTAGCGAGTACGGACACTCTGTAAACTAGTGTAACTCATGGTAGAGGTACTGGTGAAGACCACAGTAAACATTTGGACGAGGGCAGCGCAGGGTCGATCGTTGTGGAATTCTTTGAGGCTTGGTCCAGCAGTGGACGTTTTTTTTCTTATTTGAGGCGTAATTATGTATTAGTCGTATTTCAAAATCAATAGAATTTATTTTCGCAAATGAAGAAAAAAAAGCAGTGGGCAGGGCACATAGCTCGTCGATGGGGCCAAAAGGTTCTCGAATGGCGTCCACGGACCAGAAGACTCAGTGTAGGTAGGCCTAAGATGGAGCGACGAGCGGCTTAAGGTTGCAGGAACGCGTTAGATGCGGATGGCGCAGGGCCGATATGTTTAGTGAGCCTTGGGGAGGACTGTGTTCAGCAGTGGACGTCTTTCGGCTGAAATGATGATGACAATTTGTTACCACTCTCGAGTGGTACTTTATTGTATGTTATTTATTAGGTTGTATGCCTCTGTTGTAAGGTTATTAGGATTTTATAGTTAGGTACGGCCCGTTGGAACTGACATCTTCAATTATTGATCAAGGTTCCATAATAAATCGGTAGACGCCAGCGAGTTAAGGTTAATGATCATTTCTCGGAGTGGTGCGACCTGACAGCAGGTGTTCCTCAGGGCGGTGTTCTATCGCCTCTTCTTTTTTCAATTTTTATCAACAGTATAACCAATTCTCTACGTTCTTCGTATCATTTATATGCTGATGATCTGCAGATCTATGTGTCGGCTGGTTTTGATGAGCTGCCTTCTCTGATTTGCCAAATAAATGAGGACTTGGACTCTATCCGTAGTTGGGCTGAGCAGTTTGGGCTTAAGGTTAATGCAGCTAAGTCTCAGGCTATAATTATGGGCAGTCCTCATTTTGTTGGCAAGTTGTCGGAAGTGATACTACCTGATATTTTATTTGATGGGACTTCGATCCCTTTTTCCTCTAACGTCAAGAATTTAGGTATTATCATGGACCAGACACTCTCATGGACAGCTCACGTAAATGAAATTAGTCGTAGACTCTTTGCGTCTCTTCACTCCTTGAGACGCCTGCAAAACTTTTTTCCTATGCGTACAAAAATTGGCCTTGCCCATTCTCTACTTTTGCCCCTTCTCGACTATGGTGATATTGTGTTTCTTGACTTGAGGGAGGAGCTGCTTGACAAGCTTGAACGGCTGCAAAATGTATGCGTTCGATATGTGTTTGGCCTGCGAAAGTACGACCACGTCTCCCATTTTCGCGAGCAGCTTCACTGGCTGCCTATTAGGCGGCGGAGAGACATTCACACTCTGTGTCTTCTTTTCAATGTATTATTTAATCCTTCCACTCCCTCGTATCTATCTGAAAGGTTTAGCTACTTGCGTTTATATATATGCACCGTTTGCGGTCCAGCTCCAAACTCGCACTTGCCTTCCCGCCGAACACGGCGCGTTCTTACGCTAAATCTTTCAGTATCCATTCCGTGAAGCTGTGGAACGAGTTACCTTTGCTCGTTAGGGAGTCCCCGTCTGTGGCCTCGTTCAGGGAGAGGTTGAAGAAACTGTGGAAGTAGGGTACTTAATCGTATTCTTTTTATTAACATGTACTGTTTTTTCATTTGTGTGTATTTTGTTCTGTGTAAAGTTAGGTATAAGTGTATTTGTCGTAGTCACTTATTGTTGTTTATTTTGTGTATTTATTTATATGTTATATTTTCCTTTCTTTTCTCTGTACATAAATTATTGTTTGCCTATCTTTTTTTTTCAAGTTTTTCCTTTCATGCCAGGTTAGCTTGAAAAGATCCCTTTTAGGGATAAGTTCGCCTTTGTACTCTTTTTGTTTTGTTGTTTTGTATTATTTTTGTGTTTTATGTACAATAAAGTGTATACATACATAAATAAAGATTTTAAAAAAACATTGACGTGAAGCCACCACGTTCTAGTTGTTTGACCTATTGCCTCTGAAGCAGAGGCTCGTGGGTTCGAATCCGGGCCAGCACCTCTGAGTAATTCGGAATTAATGTTTGACCATGACCTTTACGGTGAAGGAAAACATCGTGAGTAAACCTGCACACGCCTGTGATGAAATTCAATGGTGTATGTGAAGTTTCCAATCCTGGGGCCGCGTGGGAACTACGACCCAAGCCCTTTCATTCTGAGAGGAAGCCTGTGCCCTGCAGTGGGACGTATGCTAGGATGATGATGTTGATGACGAAAAAAGAACGTTCCCCGAACCATCTCTCATTAACGTTTAAACCAGCTATTTGACGGCGCCCGCGCAAACAGTCTCAGCTAATATTTGACATCCTCGTCCGCTCGTACTTCCTGCCTTAGTCACAAGTAAAACCATTGTTTTGTCTCTTGACACTTTTGTCTCTTGCACTCGCCGCAAAAAGTTTGGTACATCACGAACAAGGCTTTTTTTATACAATATAGGCTTGCGTTTGACCACAAGCACGCCTGATGGAAAGCGAAGATGAGGCCTACGATGGAACACGCTTGCCTAGTAAATGCTCATTTATGCACCCTAGACTTGAAAGCGGCCAAATTGTAGTGTTCAGTGTGCTTAGCGTTAACGTTAACTAAGATTCAATCGCAATGTGCGGTAGGTACAGTCGACCAATTTGATTCCTAGGCCACTATAGAACCTTGTCGCATTAACTACTAGGAATTACAATGCCAGGGTCAAAAAATAAGTTTTTGCTGACTGTACGTATACTTTTTGCCCCTGGGTTACCAAAGTGCCTACTCGTCAAGACGAATTAAACGAGCCCAAACTCGATGCGGTCTTATCGTTCTATTACAGAGTTCCTATGGCCAGCTTTCAACTTCATCATCAGATCATCTCCATGTCATATTAATATTGCATTGTCATCCGATTCATACATGCATGCAAAATTTCAGCTCAATCGGAAACCGGGAAGTCGGTCAAATTTAACTTGCATGATTTGACCCGTACATACACATATTACACTTTCTTGGACGATCGTACAGTCAACCAATTTGATTTCTAGGCCACTGTAGAACCTTGTCGCATACTACTAGATAATTACAATGTCAGTGCGGGTCAAAGGATTATCAACTTTTCGATGACAACATGCAATAAACGTAAAGAGTTTATAAACGTTTTCGCTCTATGACATGAGAAGAAAAAGAAGTTTTGATAGACGGTCCTTTCCTATTCATTATAGTTGACACAATGTTCGCAAAGATCGAGATGTCATCATGGCATACTTCATGCAATAATCACTGTCGTAGAAGATAAACAAATTAATTCATTATGACATGGTTCTATAGTGGCCTGGGAATCAAATTGGTTGACTGTACATAGGCTAAGATGATGATGATGATGATGATGGTAATTTTCAATGAATCGTCAATTCCTACGTTATTCAAATATACTTGTTAACAACCTGACTCCCGTACGGCCGCCGTGGAGAAGCCCGCTACTGCAAACTCGGATATTTAGCGCGCGATACATAATTATTATGACAGCACAATGCCGCGCGGACACGACAGCTGTTTACGTCGTGTAACGGAGACGGCGATATCATCGCGACTGTAAATCTGGTTATGATTGTGATGCGGTTATTTGTAGTTGGTTCGATTATTTTGTAAAGGTAGTAAGCGCGACATGCTACTTTGGCAGTGAAATTTCAATATTACACGTATAGTTATATAATTATTATGTTAAAAAAAAATTAATTGCATGTTATTTATTATTATGATTCTAATTATTTAATTTAACTTTTTTTTATTATTTAACTGAGAATATTAGGTATTTTAATTTAATGTAATGCTTTGAAATTGAATGAAATGATAATGTGTTATTGAATGATTGTAATATTAATTTTTATTTTTATTTTTTAAATAGTATGGGTTCTAAAAAAAATTCCTAAATAAATACATTTATTATTATTATTATTATTATTTTTATATTGATCTTTTATAAACTTTGTGTCTCAAAGGGCATTTTCTATAAAAAGTTTATCATTTTTTTTAAAAAGGAAATTTTGGGGTTTTCTGATTCAAAGCTACGAGTACTATTCATTTTCATTAAAAAAGTGCCCTAATTTTTTGAGTCATTTTTGTGACTTTTCATTATCTTTCTTTCTTTTTTAAAATATCTTTCTAACGGTGCCATCAACCTACCGCGTCGTGTACTTTTTACTTCGAACTTTTTAAATTAAGCTTTACTTGCACCAAGTTACTATACCAATTAAATAGTAAGTTAATTAGTTTAGCTCTTTTATAAAAATATGGCCCTGTTTCATCATCATCATCATTTCAGCCGAAAGACGTCCATGATGAACATCCAGGCATCCCCAAGGCTTGCCAAACAGATCGGTCCCGTGCCTTCCTCATCCAACGCGATCCCGCAACCTTAACCAGGCAGTTTAAATATTGCTTGTTACAAAACTGACACTTATGGTTGTTTTTTACATCATCAAAATCAATAGCGCGCTCGATTCTGAGAAATCCCCAAAACTAACTAATTCTGAAAAAAGTAGCATGTGCATTTTAAATTGGAAATGGAAAAAATAAACTTTTAGAATCACTTCGTTGTCCGTTTGTCTGTCTGTCAATACTTTTCTTTCAGCAACACGACCTTGATTGACGCGAGTCAGTGACCTCTTGGAGTTATGATTCTAATTACGCAATCGAAAGATACAACCCTTTGAAAGTCTATTTTCATACAAGAATGGTGGGACTCAAAATCAATATTATACTTCCCAAAGACATAATAACCATGACATTTGGCAACACCTAAGAAGGCTTAACAACACGAAGACAGGAACTGAATCACAAAAAAAACTTTGTTTTTGTACAGTCACTATAAAATCCAAACTTGCTTACTTTTAAGGAAAACTTATTACGAATTTGAGTTGCAATTTATCGGTTTTTTTTTTAATTCAGATACCTACTTAGTTAAGAAGAAGAATGAAGAAATAACAGCTGCTACACACTCGTTTCTAAAGAAAATTAGAGAAATAAAATACACCGAAACATGATTTAAAAATTCAGTAGATACATGTTGACAGCAAGTGTAACTGCAAAAACATAGAACTTTTTTCATTGCAAATTGCAGTTTTATCAATTATTAACAAATATGAAACTAAACTATTTAACATTTAGCTTCCGATAAAATCAAACTACGTGACGCTAGACTCCTTACCAATGGCGCAAAACAAATAACTCGCAGGTTTTACTTCCTCTGTCTCGTTTCCGACAGAATCACATAGACCTTGCGAACAAACGTTTTAAACCAACCCAGGTTAATCAGACCGGAACAGTTTTCAAACGTTACCAAAAAACGGAAAAGCCAGATGCAAAACGGTGTAAGTGCACTTAGAACGGTTATCACACATACGACTTTTTGGAATTAGGTTTTTAACTCAGGACTGGTTTTTGTTGTTAAAGAACAAGTGATGTGTGGGATGGAGTGGGTGTCGCAAAAAGGTTCCAACTTTTAAATTACTGTTTTTGTGAAAGGCCCCGTTTGTTTCTTGTGGTTATTTTGGCCGTGATTTTGTTGCGTAAATTAATAAGAAATTAGATTGAACTCTTTGTGCGTTTCGTGATTATTTTTGACGAAATTGTGATTTATTAAATTGTAATTTTTCATTTTCATTTAGGTGCATTACTGCTGTGTTTTAGTTTTTTTTAGTCATTGTGACAAATCCAATAAGATGAACCGAAGATCTGATATTATGTAGCAGGAATCACTTGGATGCGGGCTGCGCAAGACCGATCGTTGTGAAAGGGGGTTTTTCCAGTAGTAGACATCTTAGAGCAGATATGATGATTGTGCTGATGATTGTGTGACAAATGTGGCAAACTAGAGTCACTTGTTTTGTTTATGTAACTGTTTAAAAAATACGGACTTGAATAATGAAATAATAAACAAAAAATCTTACATTAACGGGAATAAAGCTAACGAAAACCGATACCTCTTAATAGAAATCGTCTTAAAAGTTTTCAACGCATATAAAAGATTTCTTCGGCACAACACACAATTGCACTACAGTTGAACATCTTTGCCAACACAATAAGAATAGATACAATTAATTATAAGAATATATTACTAATCTAAAAACTTTCAAAGAATGTCATTTGTATGACAACGCTAAGGACCCCCGACAATTTGATACAACTCGGTGGCATCTTTTTCTATGACAACACGAAAATTATTATCCGTTCCAACAATTGAGCCATTCAGTACAAACCGATCTATCTTAGGGCGTTCATATTAACTAATTCAAGTTGATATTTATTTGTTATAAAGAGCGAGTACAAAGCGCGGGCCAGATAAGGGCCGCCGTACACTGGAATAATAAATAACGTCACATTAGAGCCGGTATTAACCGCGGCGCGTGGGCGCCAAGGCTTAGGCTGAATAACAGTAGTGCTGAGTTTTTTATAAAAACTTTTTTATATTTAAGACTATAATCTATTGTTTTCCGGTTTTATTAAGATGTGCCTTATGCTTTAGCTGATTTAAAATATTTTTTTGTTAATCATACAATCAAAATGCAAGTAAACAACACAATACAAAAGTATCTTTGAATTAAAACTACCATGAGACAGTGAAAAAATTACTAAAATAAGAAACAATGTTGAAGGTTGGTTCGAACATAAAGCCAACAACAGTAATTCACTTCACAAACCTTGAAGAATCACGGTTTGGTTCAAAATATATCGGGCATACCTATTTTTACATGTTTCTTATTTTAGTAATTGCAGTAGTAGTAGTATAGTATTTTCAAGGAAATTCCTATTAATTTCAAATATTGGTCTCCACTTTGGATATAACATCTATTATTGTCTGGAATAGAACTCCAAATAAATCTTTTTTGTGTGTCATCAACTGTATATTTGTAGAGACAATAAGGGCCACTTGCACGGTCCAAGGTTAAAAAAATAAATCGTTTACCCTGGATTACGGATGACAGTTCTGTACATTTTGACATTTCTTAACCCTGGGTTAGCACTTAACTCGGAGTTATGTAGTTAATTCGAGTCTATGCAAACCCTAAGACAACTTACAAGCTTTTTTTAACATGCAATGTTTGTATATAGGTACGTAACTTGTTTTCAAAATTTGCATCATTTATCGACCAATTTTGATGATCGGATTGACTCGTAATTACGAGCATACTAAATTTAGTATAGACATGTAGTTTACGTGACAATGCAAGTATAGTAAAAAAATACAGTCAGTAAAAAGTATTATTATCATTATTAGTTAGCCTGGAGAAGTGTCCCACTGCTGGGCAAAGGCCCCCATTTTCGCCATTCATCCCGATTTTGAGCGGTGCCAACGCCTCCTGGGCCTAGCTAATAAAAAATGCTTCTTAAAAAAATCACTTACAACATTCTTCTTGCGACGCGTCTCCACAGTAGTCCGAATTCAGATAATTAATTTGGCTGTCGATGCTATCGGTACCGTAGGTGTCTTTGTGTGTTTGTCTGTCTGTACATCAGCGAAAGTGTACAATGCGTCGTTTGTCACTATCGCTCTCGTTTGTTCAACCTTTTGTGTAATTATTTGAGATACACGATACGAGCTTAGAGGAGAGTAACGGCGCTTGTTTATTTGTGTTTACAAAATGCTTCCTTGCGTAGCTTTGGGTGCGGTGACATTTACTGAATGTCAAGCCGTCGTGGAACCTTTTCACAATCAACGCCATACTTCGTCCTTAACGATAGTGACTCAAAAGTTAATAAACTTAAAACCAATTATACGCTTGAACCTGCAGGGTAATTGTGTAACTTTTTCACACTCGGCATCGGATTGAAATGACAGTTTTCGTAAAGCTGTGACGGCTGGCTGTTTTCCGTTAGCTAAACACACACACTCACAAACTTACACACACGCACACACACACACACACACACACACACACACACACACACACACACACACACACACGCAACACACATACACACACATTTGCATGCGTTTCTTAAATTTGTTTACAAATCTTTTTGTTTAGAGGTTAAGTAATTGTAGTGTATTACTCTTTCTAATTGGATGTTTCGTATAGTAATGTTCATTTAGTACTTTTTCTCTCTCAAAATTTGTTGTTACAGTCATCTGAGGGTTGGGGACCTGGTGACCTGACGTACAGGTTATTCCCTAGTTCGGGCACCAGTCTCTACCGCAAAGTTTCTGTACCTATTTCATAAGATTATCACATTAATATAGCTACTGTATAACTGTATGCTCTGTTAGCCTGCAGCAGGCTAATTGTCTTACTCCCTCGCAATCGCCATCGCGTTCATTTTGACAGTTCTTGTATGGGCTGACAATTGGTATCGGAAACAGCCAGCTGTCACAGCCATACAAAAACTGTCATTTGAATCCGATTCCGAGTGTCAAATAGTTGCACAGTTACCCTGCCGAGGCCGTATTGTCTGACATGCTGACAGTTGCTTTCGCATTCACTATTTCTTTCTGTCAAACCTTAGATTATTTATACACCAGTGTCTCTACCATGAGTTACACTAGTTTACAGTGCCCGTACTCGCTAGCGACGGCGTAAATGATTTGTATGGAGAATTGTACTTCCGTAAGTGACCGCTAGAGGCGCTGTACACAATTCTCCATACAAATCATATACGCCGTCGCTAGCGAGTACGGTCACTGTAAACTAGTGTAACTCATGGTAGAGGTACTGATAGAGTGTCAGTAGCAAACATTTCGATACAAAACGTCCATAAATCCATTTGACAGCTTCATACTACGATCGCGTTACGTCATTCAAACTGAAGGGAGGCAAATGACATAATACGCCAACTGTTGGCTTATATTTTTCGGGACGTTTTCATGCCGCCTAAGCTCTATCTAATGTATAAATAATCTTAGTGTCCAACGGTATAAGATGGTGACAGAAAGAGATGGTGAAACTATTTTCATACCAAATTTCATCCAAATCAGTTCAGCGGTTTAAGCGAAGAGATGTTACAGACAGACACACGCTTTCGCATTTACAATATTAGTTTGGTTTAGTATTGATACTTATATGTAGATATGGATGTGGTTGCTATTACTGTAAGTAAGTATATTTATTGCCTTTACGCGTAGGTAAATGTTGAAGTTGTACGGTCGGCCAAGAAAGTGGTCTACCAGTTTTGACAAAAGTTTCTGTATGATCTAAATGTCACTAAGGTTGACGTTTCTGATTGAGTGAAGTTATTAGTCACTGTCATCATAATTACTGCAAGGGAAAATCGACCTTGTTGTATTATGATGTGCAAATGAACTTCAACCGTAGGGTGGTAGACCATATTATTGGACCTTAACTCGTTGAGATAGAGTCGAAAAGTGACGAACCTTTTCTTACCCCGACTATAAATACTTTTTAAAATCTTAGTCAAAACAAAGAGTTTGAGTAAAAGTAGCAGAATATAAGTAGGTTTAATTCGTAACGTAACAGCTGCGCGTACGCATATTTGAAACAGTCTAGCTAGAGCTAAACAATTACCGCAGAGAAATTACGGCGTGGGCGCAGACACATGTTTGTTTTAGTTCGTTAGGGCAGTAGCCGGTTGGTTTTGACAAAAGCTGCGCATGATTAACTGTTTGGACACGGTGCAAGATGGTGAGGAATCCTATTTTATCTTATTATTTACTATCCTTTATCATTTCAGCCGAAAGACATCCACTGCTGAACATAGGCCTCCTCTAAGGCTCGCCAAACAGATCGGCCCTGCGCCATCCGCATCCAATGCGTTCCCGCCATCATAACCAGGTCGCCGCTCCATCTTGTTGGAGGCCTACCTACACTGCGTCTTCCGGTCCGTGGACGCCATTCGAGAAACTTTCGGCCCCATCGGCCGTCAGTTCTACGAGCGATGTGCCCTGCCCACTGCCACTTAAGTCAAGCAATTCTTCGAGCTTCGAGTGTACCTACTTTTACTATTCTTACTAATATTATAATTTCGAAACTAATGTCTGTTCGCCAGACTGGTTCTGTGCCATCCGCATACAAGGCGTTCTTACAACAACCTTAGCCATCCTTTTTTGTCCGTGGTAATACCAGTAGTTCTACCAGTAGTACTACGGGCAAAATTTTCTTCCCCGTAGTACTACCAAGCAGTCTAGTAGTACTGTGGGAAGAAAATTCTACCCATGGTACTAACATTGTAGTAAAATATTTTTAGGCTTTTCCCGTAGTCACTCTCGTACGGGTAGAATTATCTTCCCCTAGTACTACTAGACTGCTTGGTAGTAGTACTACGGGAAGAAAATTTTGCCCATGATACTACTGGTAGTAGATACCACAGGCAAAAATGGTTAACCATCGGCCAACCCTCAGCAATGAACACGAAACCAGGAGGAGCAACCACATCATTCATCTCATTCCAACGTCGGACGGTTATTCGAGCGTTTCATCCGCCTCATCTGGACCCAATTGCATAAGTAGTACCACTTATATTACAAGCGGAACTCCCTTTCTAGTTAATATAACTGAAGCGAGAGTTCCGCTTGTAATATTAGTTGTATACTTTGTGTTATGCAATTGAGCCCTGGTTGCAAGATTAAGAATTGGCCGTAGATATTGATGGAGCTTTTGGTTATATTAGAGGCTCTGTACGTCTACTGTATAACTGGAGACTAAATCAGAATCTTCTAGCATTTCTTAAAAAATGAGACCACGTAAATGAGACGGCTGAAACGATGATTAAACGCCCAACCACTCTCAGGTTGGCCAACATTGACCCAACATGAGCGGGTAAAGTAGGATTTTCACTCTGTTCAATTCCTCTATGGCACTAACAAACGGCGCGTGCCCTTGCGCACGCTGATTCACGCGGCCATCGGTCAAGGCGCCGCAGCGCAGATCGCTCTAATTCAAATAACATGACATAAAGTTAAGTTATACTTACCGGTTGGATGCTGATAACCCACATGAATCACATTTTGAGAAAATAGCCAATAATAGCCAATAATATAGTTGTAGTGGTAGAGCCATGTTGTAGCTAGCCGCTGCATCACGAATGGGCCGGCTCGTCCGGGGCAGTGCCACCCTCTCACAGAACACCGGCGTGAAGCAGCAGTAATCCTGCTTGCGTTTCGTACGGTCAGTGAGAGTGCCGGGGGCCCAATACCTCACCCCTTCCCTCTCCCCCTTCCCCTATTCCCTCTCCTTTAGGGCCGACAACGCACTGGCATCGTGTAAAGCGCTGCGGGTGTCTATGGACAGTGGTGTTCATTTAACATCAGGTGACCCACTAGTTCGTTTGTCTGGCCTATCTAACATAAAAAAAAAAAAAAAAAAAAAGAAAAAAAAAAAAAAAAAAAAAAAAGAAAAAAAAAAAAAAAAAAAAAGATTTTTATTAGGGATTTTTACAATACAATACATACATAGCGGTGTCGTAGTGGTTTGAGATATGGCCTCTCTAGCAGTGGATCGTGGGGTTAAACCCGGACTCGTACCTGGGCATTTTTATTTTTTCTTGTACCTTTTGACTTTTTTTTAATTCGGAAAGTTTTATGTGATTTCTGCTCAGAATCACGAGCTGTTTCGATCCTAATAGGAGAAAAATAGTGTCCCAAAACTTTCATACAATTTTCGATTCCTCCATTCCGTTACGGTCATATAAAGTCTATGAAAAATGGTAACGGAACGGGAAAAAACACTTTGGAAAAAAAGTCAAAAGGTAAAATAAAAAATAAAAATGCCCATCTTTCAATTTCTGCCTACCCCTTTGCTGGAAAGGAAGCGTGATTATATGTATCATCACCATCCAGCCTATACACGTCTTATTGCAGGGCACACGCCTCCACTCAGAATGAGAGGGCTTGGGTCGTAGTTCCCACGCGGGCCTAGTGTTGATTGGGAACTTGGGATGGTGTGTACCATTGAATTTATTCCCAGGTGTATGCAGGTTTCCTCACGATAGTTATTATACTAACCGGGACTTATCACACAAACAATATTTACCTCGAAGTTTCGACGAGTTGACCACGGCTGCTGCAATGTGGCCAAAACGTCGAGGTAAATATTGCTTGCGTGATAAGTCCCGGTTAGTGTTAATGATGAGTGAAAATCACAAATGTTTAAAACAGTTTCCACACGATGTTTACCTTTACCGTAAAACTCATAGAAAATTTTGCATTTAAGTGCCGAAAAACCCAGAGGTGCTAGTCGGGATTAGAACCCACGACCCTCGCTCACCGATTTCGGGTACTCTTGGTCTTTCTTTAAGACATCCCCCGTCTAATCATAGAATGTCCTTCTGACTCACGTTACTCCTATTTTTTCCGTACCTACGTAAACATTCTGTTCAAGACATGGTGCTAACTGCCACGATACCTCATGCCACATACTTACATCAATTTACTCACCAAAGCGAACAAAACGCTAAGCCAACGGTTTAAATGGGAAAACAGTCGGATTGCGCTGTTCGTACATAAAACAATTACTCTCCTCGTTTGCCACTTACGCCGGTTTACTGTGCAATTAGAGTTTAACCTGCGATAATGGGGCATGTCAGAAGCGGAAGCGGGGATGGTATGTGTAAGCAAGCGAGTTAAGGCTTTTGTATTATGGTCCTTTTCAACACAGTTGCTTGTAGATAATACGAGTATATGTAATTAACCACAGAACTGCCTAGTAAAAAATGGAGTGGTAATGTTTGTGTGTCATTCGAGAAAGATATCGCCACTTTTAAATCTACCACCAACCACATTACAATTTGCATTAGTTTTTTTGTCTTTTTATTGAATTTCCTGTCTACTTTGTAAAAGTGCTTTTTTTCTTTGTTTATTTGCGTAGATACTTGTATAACATTAGCTGTTGGCCGCTACTCCGACCGCGAAGAATTAGATTAACGCTATCCAGCGGGAACTATGCAAGTTTTCCGGATAAAAAAATCCTATGTCCTTCCCAGGGTTTCAAACTATCTTCATGCCAAATTTCATCTAAATCGGTTCAGCGGTTTAAGCATAAGAGGTAACAGACAGACAGACAAACAAACTTTCGCGTTTATAATAGATTATTATTGTAAATGCGAGGTAGATTTGACTCACTACATGCGATCGGTTTGACTTGAAATTTGGTATATATACTGTATAAAGGAATGACATTGCAAGTACCTAAACATAACCTACCTGCCTACTACCTACAGTCAACGAAAAGTTTAGGTAGCTAATACGCTTGTTGCAGATATTAAAACATTTTAAGCAAAACCTTACTTAGAGCATCGTCATTACTTAGTAACCTAACGTGTGAAATGTCAGAACCTCTCGCTCTGTAGCGACAGTACCTCATGTTAACCTTCGAAATTTTCTCAGTGTACTTACTCAATTTACACAAAACAAGTCATTTTTACTGTAACAACTTTTTAAAGTTTTAAATAAAAATCGATTTTCCATCACGAAAGCAGTAATCCGTTTAGATGGATATCAATGAAATTTTGCGTTTTTTTTAAATTTTGAAAGTTGTCTGTGTGAAAGTGACTTGTTTTGATGAGTACGTTACGCCCTGGAAACCTCCTATGCCTTGTACCCTACAAATCCAAGTGTGAAAATCGGTAGCACTAGACGGTTCCCATGCCCCGCCCACAGCTTTCGGTTACGCTTCTGTTTGCATATGTGCACCCTTCATTAGCAACCACCGACCAATCGGTGAGGTGATGCCGTTAATGTTTAGGTATTGTCTTAAGGATTTCCCTTTAACTAACCGTATTTGGTAGGTAAAAAAACTTTATTGGACTTAGTTCCTCATCGTCATCATTTCAGCCGAAAGACGTCCACTGCTGAACATAGGCCTCCCCCAAGGCTCGCCAAACATATCGGTCCGGTGCCATCCGCTCGTTCCCGCCACCTTGGTCAGGTCGTCGCTCCATCTTGTTGGAGGCCTACCTACACTGCGTCTTCTGGTCCGCGGACGCCACTCGAAAACTCTTGTCATCCAACATAGGTACCGCAGTATCTCAAGTCAAATCAAGTCAGACCAGTGTGTGTTGCCAGTGATGACTTATGGCATTGAGACGTGGCCGCTATCGATGGGCATCATAAGAAAGCTCAAAGTCACTCAGGTCGTTGCCGCGTCGCTCCATCTTGTTCGAGGCCTACCTACACTACGACTTCCGGTTCCGCGCAAGAACTAAAGGCACCGACATAGCTCGAAGAATCGCCAGACTCAAGTGGCAGTGGGCAGGGCACATTGCTCGTAGAACTGATGGTGCCAAAAGGTTCTCGAGTGGCGTCCACGAACCGGAAGACGCAGTGAAAAAAAGTTACTGTGTCATTTTTTAAAGCACAAAGCTCGTGGTCTTTCAGACAGCGCCATCTATTGATTGCAGGCGAAGTTGACGGGGTCACTTCGTTTCCATAAATTTTATTTTTCATAATTTCACTTTACCAACGTTTGCCATAAAATATACAGATTCGTAAAAATCCTTTTTTACCAGCTTTTTATGAACTTGCAATGTATGTATCTATCTATGTATGTACGGGTCAAATCTTGCAAGATAAATTTGACCCACTTCCCGGTTTCCGACTGAGCTGAAATTTTGCATGCTTGTGTAAATCGGATGACATTAAAAATATTAAAATATTATTATGACATGGAGCTTATCTGATGATGGAGCTGGAAGGTGGCCATACTCTGTAATAAAATGATACAACCGCATCAAGTTTGGGCTCGTATTGATGAGTATTTTGGTAACCAGAGGCAAAAATTACTGTCAACGAAGAAAACTTTTATTATAAAATAAAATTTTTAACAAAAACTTATTTGTTACCTACCATGGACATCATTTATATTGTAAATCCAAACAAATATATTGGGATGCTGTGTTAGATAGGCTCAGTTGCATTCGCGCTACCTGCAATTTTTTATGCAATTCAGAGTCCAAAATTAAACGCATTAAGTTTTTGAGAAATAAATAAATAGAATAAATAAATGCTCAATATATATTACTAGCGACCCGCCCCGGCTTCGCACGGATGCAATGCTTATACTAAATATACTACTTTTTAAGGTGTACAATACTGTAGTACATTATTTTGATCTATCTCGTAGGGTTCAGCCAGCGATAACAGTGTAAGCGCAAAAAAATGTGTTTATTTACAACATCACATTAGAAACGTCTAAAATTGTCAGTGTTTCTCTACTAAATTATACATGTATTATACATTTAAAGCTTCCTCTTGAATCACTCTATCTATTAAAAAAACCGCATCAAAATCCGTTGCGTAGTTATAAAGATCTAAGCATACATAGGGACAGACAGACAGCGGGAAGCGACTTTGTTTTATATGTACTACTATGTAGTGAAGTGATAATCGATCTAGATAAAAGGTACAAAAGGAACCTTGATACTTACATTACACAGAATCATGCAACAAAAACAAACTACAAGACGATCTCTACTCAGAAACTGAGTCACCCCGTATTTACATACATGTCACGTAACGCATCGGATAGTTCCATTGTTTACTAGCTGTACTGTATGGGTTTTCTTCGTTTAATTTATGGAATAATTTGAATGTTGATTGGCACGAGCGCAATGCGAAAACTAAATGAGCATGTGCACAGATCTTGATCCACTTAAGGCACCAAGTAAATTCAACCGATTGCTTTACCATTTTAGGGTTCCGGAGCCGAAATGTCAAAAGCGGAACCCTTATAGTTTCGCCATGGCTGTTTGTCCGTCCGTCCGTGGCTTAGCTTAGAGACTATTAGGGCTAAAAAGCTGTAATTTTTATTACATAATATTATTACGTGTAGCAATTATCTAGGTAAAGTGAAAAAAGAAAAAAAATAGTGTCCCATAGACGTAAAGTACCTAGGGCTGAATTTTTTCTTGTCTAATTTTATAGTATGGGGTATCGTTAGATAGGTCTTTTAAAATAACTCCAAGGTTGTGAAGACGATTTTTTGATATAGTGGTTCGTTTGCGTAAAGTGCATTTTTTTGTTAAAATCGAGCGTGAATCGAACCCGGCACCTCAAGCTTCGTGGTCAGGTTCTCTAACCACTCGGCCATTTGGTCGTCATATCAAAGAAAACGCAGTATAATTAATTTATCGCAACAGAAAAATGTTTCCGAACAAAGCCGCACTAAGCCGCTAGTGTAACCACAAAGCCCTTTAATTACCCCCGCGCACGCGCAGGCATCTCCGAAACTTGCGCAAGGATGTCCTCTCGCTAATAAATCCAGCTTTCTCCCGGCGATCGCGGTATCGAAGTTGCCGGTCAAGCGCATCGAATCATAAATAATGTTGAGTTCGGTATGCTTAGTATAAGTTTTCCTTCACTTCAATACTTCTCGATCGCGTTTACGTAAAAAATTCAATTACTAGGGAAACATGGACAGCGTCTCCGCGCGCGCGCTTCCATGTTTCCATAGAATTGATTTATTTACGTAAACGCGATCGAGAAGTATTTTGGTGAAGTAAAACTTATACTAAGCATACTGTACGCTTAGTATAAGTTTTCCTTCACTTCAATACTTCTCGATCGCGTTTACGTAAAAAATTCAATTACTAGGGAAACACGGACAGCGCCTCCGCGCGCGCGCGTCTATGTTTCCATAGAATTGAAATTTTTACGTAAACGCGATCGAGAAGTATTGAAGTGAAGGAAAACTTATACTTAGCATACTGTACGCTTAGTATAAGTTTTACTTCACCAAAAAACTTCTCGATCGCGTTTACGTAAAAATTTCAATTCTATGGAAACATGGACGCGCGCGCGCGGAGGCGCTGTCCATGGTTCCATAGTAATTGATTTTTTTACGTAAACGCGATCGAGAAGTATTGAAGTGAAGGAAAACTTATACTAAGCGTACTGTACGCTTAGTATAAGTTTTACTTCACCAAATACTTCTCGATCGCGTTTATGTAAAAAAATCAATTACTAGGGAAACATGGACAGCGCCTCCGCGGCCGCGCGGAGACGCTGTCCTTGTTTCCATAGGAATTGAAATTTTTACGTAAACGCGATCGAGAAGTATTGAAGTGAAGGAAAACTTATACTAAGCATACTGTACGCTTAGTATAAGTTTTTACTTCACCAAATACTTCTCGATCGCGTTTACGTAAAAAATTCAATTATTAGGGAAACATGGACAGCGTCTCCGCGCGCGCGCTTCCATGTTTCCATAGAATTGAAGTTTTTACGTAAACGCGATCGAGAAGTATTGAAGTGAAGGAAAACTTATACTAAGCGTACAGAACGCTTAGTATTAGTTTTACTTCACCAAATACTTCTCGATCGCGTTTACGTAAAAAAATCAATTACTATGGAAACAAGGACAGCGTCTCCGCGCGCGCGCGTCCATGTTTCCATAGAATTGAGCTCTGTTCTATCATATAATGGACCAAAATTATTAAAAAAAAAAAAATAATGATATTATTGACCGACTAAACTTCGCCTTACAGACTATAGCAAACTTTTCATTCAGAGCGACCCCTTGCGGTGGTTCTCAAAGCGCTGTAGCAATAAGATGCTGAACCCTAAAAAATCGCCATTTACTTCCCAAAAGAAATCCGATTCTGAACCATAAAACAGAGGCAACAAAGCTAAGATTGAAACGTAAAAATATCCATTGAAATAACAATGAATTCGCATTATCAACCATATTATGTAACGCACAAAGTCGGATTGAGAACGTCTGGGCTGACTGTACGTGGTGTGCACGAGGAAACGTAAAGATAAGATTATTACTAATTTATGGCAACATTATCGGTTTGCAATTTGTTTGGTGGCAACACTGAAACTTGGGGGTGATTGTTGTTACTTGTTGATTTTGGATGTTCATAAGCTTAGCATCTACCACGGCGACCAAATGGTCTAGCTATACTTCGTTTTTTTTAGAATTAGAAAAAAGATAAACGATCTTTTTATTGAAAAACACTTTTGAAAAATATGTTACAGCTAATATGTAACAATTTGAAAGGAAATGTGGTCATTAAGACTCTTTGGTTTCATAAGTAATAGTTGCTATTTTGTTAAAAGCGTTTTTCAATAAAAAGACTCGTCAAGATTGTTTACCTTATTTCTAATGCTAAAAAAACGAAGTATAGTGGATAGAGAACCTGACTACGTTGCTTGAGGTCCCGGGTTCGATTCGATATGTGCATGAAAAACGAATTGAGCTCTCAAGTCTTGGGTGTTGAGTATACAGGGTTATTTGTAATTCACTAGCATCCTTTTAACCCTAAATTCCTACCACTTAAAGAAATGTTTTTTGTTTTACGGCTTTTGTCATAACTTAATATTATTGGTGTAATAACGTTTTGAAAATTTGAGACTCACTCTTACTTTTACGATACTCTGTGCTGTGCAAGTCATTCATTTATTGCCCGCCACGACCGCGGCGCGTAAAAATCATAGAGTACGATGTTGTGTTAGAGGTATTTATTTATTATTATTTATTTGTATAAAAAAAATGTGCTCCATTTTAAAAAGTCGTTAAACAAAAAACATTTGTTTAAGTGATAGGAATTCAGGGTTAAGAGGATGTCAGTGAATTACAAATAACCCTGTATGTATATATTTATATAAGTATGTTTATCTGTTGCCTAGAACCCATAACACAAGCTTCGCTTACTTTGGGACTAGGTCAATTGGTGGGAATTGTCCCGTGATATTTATAATTAAGTTATTAAATGGGAGGAGTTCAAAAATTTAAACACCTTAAGAGCATTTATACCTGCTGAGCTGGCAACGTTGCATTTTTGTTAGTTTTTCTCGATTATTCCATAAAAATTGAATGAAAATTAAAAATGTGGTGTATACGAATTGTTCTAATAATATAAGTTAATGTGTCTTACTGCAATAATTATTCGTGATAGACTTTTATTTTCTTTAATAACGAACAAATTATTCCCTAACCCTAACCTAACACTAACCCTAACCCTAACGGTTTTTAGCGGTACGGTGGTTAACCCGTACGCTTATTGTATAACGCGCTGACATTTGCTAACGCATTCACTATTTCTTTCTGTCAAACGGTACGAGACGGTGCCAGAAAGAGATGGTGAAAGTTTATAGCAAGCGTCTGCACGTTAGACAATATGTCCTCCGGTGGGAATCGGGTTGTTATAGAACCACGCTACTGGAGTGTAGTCAAAAGAGACTTTAGTAACCCGCAGCCCGAATTACGAAACCGAAACAAGTTCCAACAAGTGACCGTTATTGTACCTCTACGACTTCTTCGACAACTTCGAAAACTTCAGTGAGAAATAAGTCAATCCTCTATCTGCATACACATCAGGTGGCACGGCCGTTTCCCAGCCAAGTCGAGCACGGCCGTACTATCCTTTTCTCGAAGCGACACACACTTTTATTCTTTTTGGGACGAGTTGCGAAGGCGGCTGTTGAAGACGCCGCAAATTTGAAGCACGGAAAATACTTGGAGTTAAAAAAAACTTCGTTCAGAGTTCGTTCCGGTCGCTGTCAAGACTGCTGGCCCGTGGTGTGTTGAAACTAAAAGATTTATTATGGACTTGGGATGGCGTATGAGCAGCACAGAGGCAGCGATCCGCGTTCCGGTGCTTATTTAGTCCAGCATATTTCTTTAGCTATGCAACGTGATAATGCGGCAAGAGTTTTTAGCACGTTTGGCCCAGGTTCGAATCAGCCTGGAGGATATTATGTTTAGGTTATGCGAGCGATGTGCCCTGCCCACTGCCACTTGAGTCTGGCGATTCTTCGAGCTATGTCCGTGACTTTAGTTCTTGCGCGGATTTCATCATTTCTAATGAAATCCCGCAGAGAAACTCCGAGCATAGCCCTCTCCATCGCCCTCTGAGTGACCTTGAGCTTTCTTATGAGGCCCATCGTTAGCGGCTACGTCTCAGTGCCATAAGTCATCACGGGCAACATACTTACACACAGTATAATTTATATAACTCAATATCAACCAGAATGGCGCTTGAATCAATTTGCCTTTTAACCGTTACTCCCAACTTTTAGAAGTAGAAAAACTGCGAGTTGAGACTTGGCATTTTTTTACATTTTAGGTTTTTATGGGACTCGGTTTTACAGCGACCATAAATTCGACCATCTCACTTGCACTGCGAGCTGTCAAGTGCAAGCGTTAAAATTCATGTAAAATTCATCAGTCGCCATGGACAGACAGATGAACATGTTTACGAGCTTGTCCGTGGCCGCGTGAATGTCAAATGGGAGTCTTGGAATAAGAATTTAGTAGCAGAGGTGATAAAATAATCTTCGTCTCGGCTTACGTACTATTGCTGGCAGGCCTCCTCTCAGAGGTAGAGGGAGTTGTAGTACCCACGCGGGCCAAGTGCGGGTTGGGAAACTTTCCGTTCGCTTGAGTCTGCAGACTTGACTTGACCTTTTTCACTAAAACCCTGGTATTTCTACGTTAAAAGTAGACTGCTTGAGAGAGCCGCGAAAAAAAATGTGTATGACCCGTAAGTAAGCAGTACCAACTTGTCTAGACATGTTTTTGGCATTTTGTCTGTCTTGACATTGATATTGGTAACATGTCAGTCACTCGCTTTCAGTCTCAATTAACCACCGTTCAGGAAGCTACTACGAAACTCGGAGTTCGTATCTTGCCGTCTTTTTCACTCTAAATTCTGTAACTCTTTCTTTCACTATTGGTGTGAATGGAACAGCGCGATACGCAGTTCGAAAATCGAATTTCGTAGTGTAGGCCAGCGTCGGACAGTTAAAATCCCAAAAACATACAAAAAAAATTTGATACAGTCTCAACGTTCCGAATCAGGGAAAACTCGTTTAAAGTGAAAATATTTCTCAAAATTAATTAAGTCCAATAAAAGTGCCTTTGCCTTTATCCGATTTAAAAAAACCTCACGATATCTCAATTCGAGCCCGCTCACTTTGCTCCAGATTTGACTCATTACCGATTTGCCTGAATGCTTAAATTGTATTTTAAAGAGGCAGAACCGTTCGTTTTAGACCGACTGACTGACAAGTGGATAATTTTAAAGTCCATTTTTTACAGTAAGGTGAAATAAATCAGACTTGAACGCTGATAGCCATGTTTTTTTACCCAATTGCGGCGAAACTCAAAAGGAGGGTAATGTTTTAATCCTGATTGCATTGATGTCCAATTTTAGGGTGCCTTTCAATCAGAGAGGTGCTAATAACGTTGCTATCGATGCATTTGATTCCATAGCACGCATCCGTAGCACGCATCTTTCCGTATAAAAATCATAGCTTAGTTGAACCCGTTGCCACCAGTGCTATGCTATGTGGCCCAATGAACATCTTTGGTGGATATCAGACACATCCATAGCAACGTAGCGTAGCACATCTCGGTGGAAAGGCACCCTTAGGAAATGCTCACATAGTTCCCTAGCGTAGCTTACACATCCCCGCAGCACATCAGCTGCATAGCACATCTCTGGTCATGCAGTTCTATGTTAGCCATACCTTCACATTATGCCATCGGACAGAGGTGGAAGGACGAGTGGAATACACTAACTACTGGAACTGCCCTGCCAACTATAGACCCCACGGTTAAACCAGATGGTTTCAATCTACCACGCAAGCTCTGGTGTCGCTTAAACAGACTGAGAACAGGGCACGGACGCTGTAACTACTTCCGACACAAGTGGGGTTGGCGGGACTCGGCCCTCTGCGAATGCGGTGAGGAGGCTCAAACTATAGAGCACATTGTACAGCGCTGCCCTCTACACTCATACTCGGGCTCCCCTGGAGATCTGTACAATCTGACACCTGACGCAATCTCGTGGCTAGGGACCCTGAATGTGGATTTATAGCTAGTATGTAGTTTCTTTCTTTAGTGTAATTGTTTAATGTTTTACGCCATACGATTAAATAAATAAATACCTTCACATTTTTTGGTTTGCGCCCCTCCTGTTGACATGGCATATGTCGTATCTCTAATCTCCAGCCAATATTTTTGACGTGACAACGCCTAATAAATCGATGAACGCCGGCTGCACGCACGAAAAAGGATGACGCAAGTCCCTTACGTAGAGAGCAGTGAACGCCAGGATGTACAAGAGAGCAGCGCGCGCTAGGATGTACAATCTTAGGACTAGCGGAGGGGGTGGTGGTTACGGGGGTGCGGGGGCATTAAAGGGGGATGAAAATTTCATTGATTTTGCCGTAGGATGCACCGTTTTCAAGATATTTGACAAAACACCGGTTCTCGACCAATCGCCGAGGTTAAGCAACGTCGGGCGCGGTCAGTACTTGGATGGGTGTTTAATTTTTGTTTTTTGAACGTTTTGTGATGACGTTGTCACGTTAAACTGTCGTCCGTAAACCGACTTTACAGACAACCGGTTTATAGTCAAATCTTAAAAATAAAAATTTAAGGAGGTACCGCGTTTTTCGCGCTAATCGATTTTGGGTGGGCGATTTCGGGCGTGGGGCCGCTTGGGGGAGGCGCGATGGCTCAAGACAGGTTGGTTGAACTGCGCGTGTTTTTGGGTATTTTCATCATATTACTAAAACAAATACATATTTTAAAAATGTAGCCAGACTACGCCCTAGAAAACATCTTGTTTTATTAACATTCAAAAAGTTATGACCTTCCGTGCGGTATTAGCGTCGTGCTACGAGTTTAATTTATATTTTAGAGACGACTTTGGTTTTTTTTCCTATCGAGCGAACTACAAGTAATCGTGTTTCGAAAAAAACTGATCGCTAGAGTGAATCCTCAAATATCTCACATATGGATTTCAGGACTATAGCATTGCTAGTAATGATAGAGCGCGAGTTTAAATGAATGCAATAAATGCGCCAAAAACACGTTATCCCCCTTAAGTTTGCTGACTCAGAGTCGCTAACTTTGTGTCCACAGGAGAGACAACTTTTGTTTCTTACGCTGAGTAATGACCCATTTCTTACCTCTACTAGTTTAACTTTCAAACAGAGTAACTAATTTCATTCAGGTATTTCTCGCGTCGATGCTCGTTAGATATCGCAATTGCTACTTCGTTGAGTGTCCGTCGGTCTGTCCGTAACTATTCAAGTGCAAGACAATTTAATTCACATGTAACGACCTGGGGAAGGGTAGAATTATTTAGTTATTCGAATGTGTAGCCAGCACACACGTAGATATTGAGAATTTATGTACAGACGATTGCAATAACATCGATACGGACAAAATTAGGTACAACAATATATGTCAACACGAACTTAATGTTATGTCAATAAAGGCGTGCCTATGTATATACATATTATTTAGGATTCCGTACCCAAAGGGTAAAAACGTGACCCTATAACTGAGACTTCGCTGTCCTTCCGACCGTCTGTCACCAGGCTGTATCTCATGTATTTCTATTGCCGCTATAACAACAAGTAATAAAAATAAAATGAAGTTAAAAATGAAAGGGGGTCGTCATACAAGAAACGTGTTTTTTTCAGCGTTTTTAACTCTATCTTTATAATGGCGTTAACTAGACACTTGAAATTTTCGCCGATTGTGTATTACTTGTGGCCGCTTCAATAATAAAAAAAATATATATTAAATATTAAGGGGGTCCTGACTAACCAATATAAAATAATCTCACACTGCGTACATTTCACTTATAGCAAAAGCAAAAATGTTAGCAGAACACACTCGATTATTGTAGTTACGGCTGTTTACGGTGTACAGTACAATGTACATTTTGACATACTCACCTAAAAAATTGTACGGAACCCTCGGTGCGCGAATCCGACTCGCACTTGGCCGGTTTTTAACTTTAGCAGTTTTTGTAGTCGACTGTAAGTATTATGTTCGAAATACCGTCACATGGAACATTTACAAACTTAGAGTTTAGCCTCAAAAACATATTTTGAGGACAACTTTCACTCGGATAACCATTTATTGACTAGTTTGGTGTAGTGGTGGTGTAGAGGTATGGCGCGCGGCACGGAATGCTGAGGGTTCGATTCCCAGCGCTGGTCTTTTTTCTGGGTTTTTTTCTATGCATCCATGTTTCAGATTGTATTTAGTATGAAATATATAGTTTGATTACCTACAGACGAAGTTAGCGCATTGTCTTAAACGCCGAGGTAGGTACGGTAAAGTGCAAAAATAAGTATCGATTTAATCCTCCCATCGTTATATTATATACCTATACCTTAATTCGACGACATAAGAGCTATGGGACTCTGGGTTCTCGGACAGGGCCTTCTATTCTTCATCATCAACTCAGCCGAAAGACGTCCTCTGCTGAACATAGGCCTCTCCCAAGGCTCGCCAAACAGATCGGTCCTGCGCCATCCGCATCCAACGCAATCCCGCAACCTTAACCAGATCGTCGCTCCACCTTACACTGCGTCTTCCGGTCCGTGGACGCCACTCGAGAACCTTTCGGCCCCATCCAGTTTTTACCCGATCTATTTGAAATTCCTACCTCGCCTAGATCTAAAACGCCGGCCATACGGACTTCCTCCGCGCACCCTGTACTCTTTACGACGCCGCGTGGTCACAAAAACAATCTTTATCTTAGTTACAGCAAAGAAAAACCGACTTTATGGTAAGTTGGGAAGGTGCAGGATAGGGTGGCTAACGCTTGGACGGAAGCGGCGCGGCCTCTAGTTGAAGTATCAGTTTAAGTTGTAAACTGAAAGCGATAGAAAAAATAATTTAAAAGTCATTCCTGGTATTTTGGAATCATACTTGCCAACATAAAAAAATGTATTTTTTTAATATCAGTTTTATTTTATGTAGTTTTTAATTTGTATTTATACTTTCATAATCAATGAAAACAGTAGATAAAGTAGGTATTTTAGTAAATTTATTTATAAAATATGTAAACAATAACCAATTTGAACCAAGGAGTTAAGCTTTATAGGCTGTGTGGATAATAACATTGTCGGTTACCGTGTTTTTTTCTTAACATTTTCTAACTTTTCTGGTTTAAGTCACTAAATAGGAAACTAATGTAAATTAACAATTTAATTTAATAATATTTCACTGGCATTATTAAATTTGTAATATCAAACGTCAATTAAAAGCAAAGTTTACCATAGACAATCACATCTGTCAAATATGTGTCATATATTTTTCACTGGCTCCGCTCGTTTGCTTTTGCCATAGCTTGCCATAGTTAAAGTTAATAGAAGAGAACATGGATGAAGTAGAAAAAATATTGTATGCATGGTGTATAAATTGATCTAAAAACGACTCGTGCCGTCTTTTAAGATCACGACGACAAAAACTCACGTCACTCGCCTTTTAAGACCTACTTATACAACCGTTGCTTAAAATATTATTATAATTGACTGTCAGTTCTGGCCCTATACTATGAAACGCGAAATTCGAACTTCGTTTCATGCCGTTCCGCTCACGCTAATGGTATTTATTACGAGAGCGAGAGGGACCGCACGATCCGAACTTCGAACTTCGAATTTCGTAGTAACCCCTCTGTTGTCATCTGACCAAACTACAATATAATTGAACTCCAAGTACAATCAGCAAAAAGTACACTCAATAAAAAAAAAGTATTTTTTTACACAAATATTAATAATATCACGGGACAATTCACACCAATTGACCTAGTCCCAAAGTAAGCTAAGCAAAGCTTGTGTTATGGGTACTAGGCAACGGATAAACATACTTATATAGATAGATATATACTTAAATACATATTAAACACCCAAGACCCGAGAACAAACATTCGTATTTTTGATACAAATATTTGCCCCGACACGGGAATCGAACCCGGGACCTCAAGCTTCGTAGTTAGGTTCTCTAACCACTGGGCTATCTGGTCGTATTATTTTATATATTATTATTTTTTTATTATTTTTGCCGCTGAAGGTCGTCGCTTGCGCTACGCGGCAGGCGCACGCGCATACAGGGAAGTGACGTCATGGCGCGCCCGGAGCGCCCGACTACTCCAGTTTACCGAATGTCTGGGTCAACGACCAACAGAGGTTTCTATGGGTGAAACGTTACAAAGGTTCCTATGAAAAAAATAATGAATGACTAATTATCATGGACAGGGAATTTTCTCATATCCAAATTCAGATGTGACATCTCAGGGTGTGACTCGATAATATAAACATCTTTGAAAAAACGGCGATGACATTAATGCTATTCGATATGGCTGTGGATAAGGATATTCAGAAATCGACAACCTTTTTACATTTGCACGATTGTACTAGTTGGGAGCGATCAGGGGCTAAATTCAGGAACGGGCCTTCACGGGTTAGGTAGCGGTAATTCAATCGTTTGCGAGAGGATAGGAATGGGCTGAGCTTGGGATGAGCCTTATTTTCCTGTTAATTTGCTTTGTAAATAAATAAATGAATATAGTACATTACTGCAGCGGCCGCGAAATAGGGGATTGCCGGCCGAGTAGTTATAGATGGCCGAGTGTTAACCAGGCCATCTAGAGGTACGAGGCCGGCAATCCCTGTTCGTGGCCAAGGCTTGTATAGAGTTTTTCTCAAACATGCATCATCATCATCACCACCATCATCACCGTCATCATCATCACCATCACCATCACCATCACCAACAACATCATCAACATCCATCAACATCTATCAACATCCATCAACATCCATCCATCAACATCCATCAACATCCATCAACAACGAATTAAACGAATGGTGCTGTGTCACATAAAACAATAGACGATCACTTTGCTGGCCAAGGCCAGCAATGTTGTATGAAATTCCATTATTGACCTCTCGTCTAGGCGCACCTGCAACGGTTCGTGTCGTATTTTAAGGAACATAACGTCAATATTTATTAGCATGTTTGAGAAAAATAAATAAATAAGGCTCATCCCAATCTCAGCCCAAACCTCTCGCAAACCAGTGATTTTTGGCGTTCCTGAATAGCAGTTCATCCCTATCCTCTCGCAAACGATTGAATTACCGCTCGCAAACTATGTTGGGCCGCGGCGTTCTTGAATTTAGCGCCAGTTTAGTGAACGAGCACCCAGAGCTCTAACAGGTTAAAAAACCTTGTGCGTATAGTAATTTTGTTGCAAGCTACAATTAACAGGCCATTCATCATTGGTCCAGCGACTTTTAAAAAAATCGCTAATACGCTCGAACAATCACCCACAGCTATAAAGTCATCGCTTATTAAAACTTACACAACTTTCCGATACACCCCAAATAATGACAGTAATCATTAACCGAAAGGTTGCCGACCCATTAACTCGATGATATATCGCAAAAATCTGCAATCATCATTGTACCGAGAAGTGTCGGTTGCAAAACGGCCCTTTGTGGTGCGCAGGCGTCGCGGACTTGCACTTCGTTTAATGAAGATGTAAACAAGTTAAAAGGTTAGCGTGAAGTCATTATTTTAGCGAAATCGGGTCACAAAGTCGCTTTTTTAAAAAGTGCCTTTAACAATTTTAGCACTAAATCCATTTTCATTTCAAAGATTTCAAAGAACCTTATCGTCTATATTTCATCATCATCATCATCAGCCTATGTTCGTCCACAGCTGGACATAGGCCTCGCCTCTCCTATGGCACGATCCTCGGCCACTCTCATCCAGCTCTTGCCAGCCGCCTTGCGAAGATCATCGCTCCACCGAGTTTGAGGACGTCCTACGCTACGTTTGCCGATCCGCGGTCTCCACCCTATAACTTCTATTTTTTTTTTTTTTAATTAGCCTAATGGATGTCCCACTGCTGGGCAAAGGCCTCCCCATTTTCTTTCCACCCGTCTCTTTCCCTCGCAAAATCCCGCCAAAATGGGTCAAAACGGTCCAAGTCATCCCGCCATCTCCGTTTTGGTCTGCCCCTGCTCCGGTACCCGTCGCTTGGAACCCAATCGGTGACGATTTTTGCCCAGCGATCCGGATGCATTCGGCAGACATGTCCCGCCCAGTCCCACTTGAGTTTGGCGGTCTTTGTCCCTACATCGACAATCTGAGTTCTGGAACGCAGGTCGGTGTTTCTGATTCTATCTTAATATATAAAAGAAGAAACTGACTGACTGACTGACATATCAACGCACAGCCCAAACCACTGGGCCTAGAGATTCCAAATTTGGCATGTAGGTTCCTTATAAGGTCTAGGGGTGCACTAAGAAAGGATTTTTCAAAATTCACTCCCTAAGGGGGTGAAATGGGGGTTCAAAGTTTGTATGGGGAAACAAGATTAGTTCGACTATTTTATTTGAAACTTCACAGAAGTACTCCTAATGATAAATGAGTAAACACGTGTTTCAGGTTTTTTGAGAATTCATCCCCTAAAAGGGGGAAAGGGGTAACAAAGTCTGAAAATCAACATGGGTGTTGTTTCTATGGTTTATCGGGTCGCTGGTTATGAAAACAACAACGGTTTTAAAATCCGATGTGGCATACGTAAAATACCATCTCCCTGGATGGGGTGCGATGGGGTTGAAAAGTCTAAATAAACTAAATGACTGTTGATATATCAACGCACAGCCCAAACCACTGGACCTAGAGACTTGAAATTTTGCACATAGATACCTTCTACAATGTAGGCATCCACTAAGGAAGGATTTTTGGGAATTCCTACGGGAACGGGAAAAAACGGGATTTATATATTCGATTCCGAGTGACCCTATCTCAGTAACTATAATAACTAGACTCTTCAAATTTGATACACAAGTAGGTATTACATTAGTTAAAACATTAATTTCAGGATTTTTCAAAATTCCCACGGGATAAGGAAAAAACGGGATTTATATATTCAGTTCAACTTGATCCTATGCTATGAACTATAATTATTAGACTCTTTAAATTTAGCATAGAAGTAGGTAATTATAATGGTAAAAAACAGTTTTAATGATTTTCGGAAATTCCCACGGGATAAAGAAAAAACGGAATTTTTCGTTTTACTGGTCGTAGAAAGCTAAAATTCGGCATGTAGGTTGCTTGGGGAGTGTAAAGGAGGATTGAGAGAGGGCTTTCCAAAATTCCCACGGGAACGGGAAAAAAACGGGATTTTTCTTTTTACTGGTCGTAGAAAGCTGAAATTCGGCATGCAGGTTGCTTGGGGAGTGTAGAAGAGCATTGAGAGAGGACTTTTCAAAATTCCCACGGGAACGGGAAAAACGAGACTTCGTTTTACTGGTCGTAGAAAGCTGAAACTCGGCATGTAGGTTGTTTTGGGAGTGTAAAGGAGGATTGAGAGAGGGCTTTCCAAAATTCCCACGGGAACGGGAAAAAACGGGATTTTTCGTTTTACTGGTCGTAGAAAGCTGAAATTTGGCATGTAGGTTGCTTGGGGAATGTAGAGGAGCATTGAGAGAGGACTTTTCTAAATTCCCAAGGGAACGGGAAAAAACGAGACTTTTCGTTTTACTGGTCATAGAAAGCTGAAATTCGGCATGTAGGTTGCCTGAGGAGTGTAGAGGAGGATTGAGAGAGGGCTTTCCAAAAATCCCACGGGAACGGGAAAAAACGGGACTTTTTGTTTTACTGTTCGTAGAAGGCTGAAACTCGGCATGTAGGTTGTTTGGAAAGTGTCGAGGAGCATGGAGAGAGGACTTGCCAAAATTCCTACGGGAACGGGAAAAACGGGATTTTTCGTTTTACTGGTCATAGTTACGTGCAGCTGCACGCGCCTGTAATGCCAGTGCCCAGGCGTCTTTAGTTTTTATTTAAGTTTAAGTTTAGTATACCTAATTATAAAATACTAACCATAGCAATAAGATTGTAATTTATAACTACTATACTAACACTACTAATACTACTCAAAGTCCGGAATAAATTTTTTGAATTTGAATTTGATAGAAAGCTGAAATTTGGCAAGTGGGTTCCTTGGGGAGTGTAGGGGAGCATTAAGAAAGCATTTCCCGAAATTCTTACGGGAACGGGAAAAAACGGGATTTTGCGTTTTACTGGCTGTAGAAAGCTAAAATTTCAAAATTCATAAGTTTATACTGTAAGTAGGCCGCAAAGGGCTCTTTAACCATCTTCAAAAAAAGGAGGATTCCACTTTATGTATTTTTTTAATGTAGGTATGTTCATAATTTTTTTTATTCGAAAGAATACAATACGATCTGATGACGGGATCTCAGGGAAATCGAGGGCAACCCTCAAATTTTATAGGCACGCATTACGTTTTTCATATATTTTCTCAAGCTATTTAAGTGTCTGCGTCTGGTAGATATCATTTCATGTTGATGAGCTGATGATGGAAGGTAAAACTCCTTAACGGTTAGGAGTTGAGGATTTTTTTAAAAAATTATAGGTACGTATAGACCGATAGTTGTATTCTTTCAGGTTATCCAGGTGAGCTGATGATGGAAGGTTAAACTCCTTATCGGTTAGGAGTTATAGGAAGTTTCTTAAAATATTATATGCAAGTATAGGCCTTTAGTTGTATTCTTTCTGGTTATGCAGATGAGCTGATGATGGAAGGTATAACTCCTTAACGGTTAGGTCACACAACACCTTAACAAGATACTATAATATGTATAATATCAATGCTAAGTAGGTACACAGCGCTTCCAGTTACTCAAGTTTCTGTAGAAGGTAAGAAAACATTGAATTATACCTAATGTAGGAACAGGGGAAAGTAATAATAGTTATTTTAGTGCCCGCTTCCGAATTAGTGAAAAACATTGTAGATAAAGAAATACTGTAAAGGACCTATCTACCTGAAGTTTAGTCGGGCTTGCTTGCACGCTTGCTTGCACGCTTACTTGCTTGCTTGCATGCATGCTTGCTTGCATGCTTTCGTGCTTGCCTTCAAGCTTGCTTGCTTGATATCTTGGTTCTTTGGAATACTCATGGTACACGCGAGCGAAGCCGCGGGCAAAAGCTAGTCTTCTATATTTACTAGTATTTTATTTTAATTTTGAATGTGATAAAATTAAAAGTATTATATCACCATGTCAGCCAAAAGAAAAATCTACCAGACCTGCAGATGTCACTTGATTAATAGGCTGGTGGTCTGCCCAAAGACCTGTCATCTAGTCTTGACCACCATTGGTACATTTAGCCTCATCGATATCCGTAGCAAGCGTATCGCCTTGCCAGAAACAAAGAAGCCTGTGTGTCTACGTGTTATGAACTGGGTTAAAAAAAAAATTAAATTAAAAAATATTATGTCTATTATTCGAATTTGTTAGCAATTGAAGCCAAAGCAAATGACCTATTTTTAAAACTTGAGATGTAATAATTATATTAAGATAACAAAAATTAAGCCAATGCCGTAGAAATAAGCCACTCATAAGTTATTTCGTAAATATACCTAGATGCAATAAAATTACATACATTTAACAAACGATCTATATTTCGTAAAAAAAAATCGATCGCTTATATCGACTTTTTCGATTATTTCAACTCCGTTAAATTATCGTTACTCGTGTAATTGCAATTTACATACTAATTAAGAAATTTAATACGAATTCGAACTTACCTTTTAATATATTTCGATTGTAATTCGCAATTGGTATGCAGGCTGCTAAACTCATTAATGTATACAGCATTACTGCTGCCGTCAAAATAAGGAAAAGATATCTCGACAAATATTCTGCGAAAAAAATCAATGGTGTGAGTGAAGTTCCCAATGCACTGGGCCCACTTCTGAGAGGAGGCCTGTGCCCTGCAGTGGGACGTATATAGGCTGGAATGATGATGATGATGATCTCGACCAAGTTAATAAAACTCTGCTCCGTTACAAAAACGTAAAATGGTTTGACTAGTTGTTTCCATCCCATCGTATATAAAATCCCACTGCAGGGCATTCATAGTCCTCCCACAATTAAAAAAAAAAAAAATTATTTATTTTCAACAAAGGTTTAGACAGGTGGTGTCGAATCCTCCTTTTAAGTAAAGCACTTGTATTAGGAGGAATTCGCTCCTTCATACAGGTTGTAACTTATGCTAAAAAATAATAACTAAGACATATTTTTGAGTAGCTTTCAAATGAAAATGACTCTTGATAAGTAGCTATTATAACAAATAACTTGTACAGTTTAAATACTAAGTAACAAGATTATTAAAAAACAAAATTGGAAAAATTTGCTTGGATTTTTCCTTATTTGGTTATTCTATAATAAAGTGAGCATAAGAGGTGACAAGCATTTTTCAAAAAACATGAAATGAGAAGGGTAAAGATGAGAGACAATGAGAAGGCTAGTGTGAATTGTAAACTTCGCACACACCATGGAATTTTTTCGTAGGTGTGTC
Source organism: Archips xylosteana (assembly GCA_947563465.1). Lineage (NCBI taxonomy): Eukaryota > Metazoa > Arthropoda > Insecta > Lepidoptera > Tortricidae > Archips > Archips xylosteana. The sequence continues at coordinate 3,564,331 of OX387356.1, forward strand.
TACGTTTCTTTGCTATAAATTATCCTTTACCGTAAAGCTCGTGATTAATTTCAAATCTTATTTTGGATATACATTTCGAAAAATTCAAAGTTGCAAGGCCGGGCTCGAACCCACGATCCTCTTCTTAAGAGGTCAAACCACTAGGCTACCACGTACTTAATACTAAAAACTAGACATTTAATATGAAAACAAATTGTGAACAATTCGCCGGTTTCAATCGTTGCATCAACTAATTACTGGTTTTCAACAATTTCAACACACTGTCGAACATATTATCATCTATCTATTTACCAACTGCCTTATTTACGATGTCCTACTGTATACCTTTATGTCCTTTTTTTAGCCCACGCAGCATGGTACTACTTAAAGGCAACTATCGCATAAACACGACTACAAAACCGGGAATTTTACCAATTTCCCGGTTCAAAAAATACCGCAAACGCCAGCCGGTTCTTATCCCACGTTTAATTTGTAAAGTCTAATTAAAATTTGATTAACAATTCATGAGACCTCAGGGGTCCTTTAATTAAAATAAGCGAGTTTTATTTATTGTGAGCAGCTGAACGTATTGTGGAAAATGTTGATGACCACTGTTTTTTTGACGTTTGACGTAGGTAATGTTTTCTCGAACCTATTGGCTCTCGAACCGAGGGGTGTGAGTTCGAGCCTTAAGCTGAACTTTTAAGTTTTTCAGAATCTATGTGCGGGATTACATTTGGATATTTTTATTTTTTTTTATTATGAGAGGGAGGCAAACGAGCAAGCGGGTCATCTAATGAAAAATGATCACCACCGCCCATAAATATCTAAAACTCAAAGAGAGTCACCAATCTGTTGTCGGCCTTTAAATGAACTTGAAAGCCCCGACGTCATAGTTGTCTGGAAACACTACCGGAAGCTGGTTCCACAGTTACACCGTACGTGGCAGGAAGTGCCGAAGAAAACGTACAGTGGTAGACTGCCATACCAATTTACCATGGGCTTTACGGCGAAGGGAAACATCAGGAGAACACCTGTACAAGTGCTGCGCCTCGATTCATAAAACCACACTCGTGTTTTAAGGACCCTTATTACCGTAACAGTTGCATAAACTACTATTACCGAACAACGGCCGACATGTCTTAAAACTATCTGCTACTTGACAGTGGCAAAATTGTCCACCAATGGACAGAACAATATTTTTTTAAAAAAGCTAAGTAGGTACCTAACTTACTATTTAATTGGCATAGTAACTTGGTGCCAGTTAAGCTTAATTTAAAAAGTTCGAAGTAAAAACAACACGAGGCGGTAGGTTGATGGCATCGTTAGCATGACATTTTTACTGTCGTTAAAAAACATCGCTAATTTACGACTTGATACATATTGATGTGAAGTGTACTTTAGTCATTGAGGGCTTAACTAATAGAGGTTACACATTAGTGACTGTCACTAATACAGTCGGTAGCACTAAGTTTTCACGACAAATTTTCTTTTATTCCCTACAAGGGACAAAATCATTTTAGTTTTGTTACTTGATTTTCTCAATTGGCTGGTTTAATGATGTTGTTGACACTTACTTTACTTGCCGCTTGGGTGTTACCTTTATAATTTATAGGATTTATATGCTCAATTTCTGAGTGACTCCATCTCCGTACCTATGATTACTTCAAATTGGGCATACGTAGGTATTAGGTGATCAAACAATAAAAAATTGGTATTAGTATTTTTGGAATTTCCACGGGATACAAGGACAAAACGAGATTTATAATATTACTGACTGATACTGATGGGGTTTTGAAATATTGCTTCGCCGGATTTTTATGTATGTATACAACTCTTAACTCTTTATTGTACATAAAAATTTAAATTAATAGTTAACAAGAGAAACAGATGTACAAAGGGATCTCTTCCAGTTAACCTATAAACTGTTTTTGGGATGTTTGTTTTGTTTAATGAAAGAGATGAAGCTTTTACACTTTGAATTTTCTGTAGACTAAGTGGATGCAAGTCGCTTCCAACCGTTGGGCGTCAATGAAGGCTAAAATGATGATGATGATGATGATGAAGTCGCGGTCGAAAGCTGGTCAAATCTAAATGAAGTAACTCCTTCCAAACCGGCCAGTTAAAACGTTCATTTATTACACCATAAGCTACCGGCTGTCCGCCGTAATGTTAATCTAACATCTAACACAATATTGAAAAGAGATAAATCTATTTCTCTCAGATCTGTTAAACCTAACTACCTAACTAAACCAAAATCGTCATAACTCCGTCGCAAAGCAACAAAGTAAAAGCAACGTTATTGAAGAGCTGGTAGGGTCTGTTACAGGTTGTAGTGGATGGTGTTAAGTGAAATCTAAGTATGATATCGGCAGTCAGAGTAATAAACTGTGCTAGTACGCATGTGTGTAGATTTAAGAGATATTTATGATTGCCTGCGGCTGGATAAGGATGCGTACGCACTGCTCCTGGTTTGTGCAGCTTTTTTTAAAGAAAAGACTTGCGCTATCCACAATTACGCTTGGGTTTCGATTTATGAACTTACTCGATATCGTTTGAAAGTTCTGAAAAATAATGTTGGATTTTTGCTCGCTACTTCCACGTGAAAATTGTATCGTTTTAGCGTGAAAGATTAATAAACATCTACACAAGCATCTATCCACACAAACTTTCACCTTTTATGGGCATTTTCAAAAAACAAGTATACCCTTTTATTTATTTTTTAAATGAGAAAATTTTGGGGTTTTCTTACTCAGACTCAAGAGTCAAAAGTCTATATTCTTTATTCAATTTCGGCATCAATTAATACTCCTATGAACGTCGAAGAATTTACCACCGGTTCGGGAAAACCCTGTTAAAAAGAATCCGGCAACTATTTTTTACACAAGTCAAGAGCACTATTGATTTTGATGATAAAAAAAATGTCCCAAATATTTTGTGACGTTTTATAGGGTTCCGTACCCAAAGGGCAAAACGGGCGCCTATTACTAAGGCTCAGCTGTCCGTCCGTCTGTCCGTCTGTCACCAGGCTGTATCTCATGACCCGTGTTAGTTGAAATCTTCACACATTTTGTATTTCTGTTGCCGCTTGTGTTAAAAAAATAATAAAAATTAAAAAAAAAAATAAAAAAAAAAAAAAAATTAAAAGGGGACGTCATACAAAAAACCGGTCAAGAGCGTTTCGGATACGCCCAAGGTAGGGTTCCGTAGCCATTACGAAAAAATCAAGTAATATTTTTCTAAGGATTTCGTATTGTGTACGGAATCATCCAAGTATAGGTATGTTTTATACCTTAGGCTACTATTTACTCTTAAACTACAAATAATTTCCAAGAAATCTTAGCCGCTATAATTTTCCTAGTAAATTTGATATATTTACTACCATTCAAAATTTTTTCAGATTTTTCTACCCAACAGATTAGATTTTAGAGGCGGGGGGGACGGTCGATTTTAATGAAAATTTTCACTTTAAAGTTGAATATTTCGCAAACAAATCACTAGATAGAAAAATCATGTTAGCAACCCCGCAATGGTTTTAAAAGAACTATCCAACGATACCCCACACTAGAGTTAGTCGAGAAAAAAAAAATCACCCCCTTTACGTCTATGGGAGGTACCTTAAAAAAAATATTTTAATTTTTTTATTTTACCACTTTGTTGGCGTGACTGATATGTATAATCATGCTAAATTACAGCTTTCTAGTACTAAAGATCTCTGAGCTTAGCCGCGGACGGACAGACAGACAGACAGACATGGCGAAACTATAAGGGTTCCTAGTTGACTACGGAACCCTAAAAACGTATTTTTTCAGCCATTTTAACTCGATCTTTGCAATGGCGTTGACTAGACACTTAAAATTTTGACTGATTATTATGTATTATTTCATACAGTTTATATGACTCGTCACAAAACTGACACAGAAAAATTGTATGGAAAATTAGAAATATTTTATACTAGCGACCCGCTCCGGCTTCGCACGGATGCAATTATGCATGTATTATACATATAAACCTTCCTCTTGAATCACTCTATCTATTAAAAAAACCACATCAAAATCCGTTGCGTAGTTTTAAAGATCTAAGCATACATAGGGACAGACAGACGGGAAGCGACTTTGTTTTATACTATGTAGTGAAAAATTTTTTTAAAAAAAGCCCTTTTATTTTTGGGATTTACTTAAGCCGATGTAAACCCAGCTTTACATATTAAAGTCGATTTATTTCACGCCGTCCTGATAATGGCTAGCGATAACGGGAGCGACGATTGCCTTATTGTGCACAGCTTACTTGTATGCGTGTCTGTCTGTCTTTACTGATTAGTGGTGATTAACGTCTAAACTACTGAGGTGAGGTGACAATAACTCTGGAGTTACAAATCTGTACTGTTACAAAGTTCAATCAAAATTGAAGTGAGAATGGAACTGAGTATATTTCTATTGTACTTTACTTTATCTACCTGTATATCTATCTACTACCGACTGCAATAGGGATGTTGACACCACCAATTAACTGACGTACTTTTTATGAGCTTCTCCCATAGAGTTTGAATGGCAATAGCAACTTATGACGTCACTTGTTCGCCAACTCAATCAACTAACTATTCAATAAATATAAATATAAATAAACACCACGGGACAATTCACACTAATTGACTTACCCCAAAGTAAGCAAAGCTTGTACTATGGATACAAGGCAACGGTTAAACATACTTAATATTAAACATCCAAGACTCGAGCACAAACATTCGTATTTTTCACACAAATATATGCCCCACCCGGGGGCATCGAACCCAGGACCTCAAGCTTCGTAGTTAGGTTCTCTAACAAATAGGCTATCCGGTTGTCAATTTTATTCGTAATTAAGAAGAAACAATCATAAACAGATAAACAAAGAAAAATTAAACCACCTTAATCACTTCAACATACACAATCAACCATTACAATTCATAAATCATAACAAAAACCTCTCCAACCTCCATCTAACAATCCGAGAAACTAAAAAACCACGGCTTTCATCATTTCCACCGCACCTGTGCGCCATATGTCACTAAATCATCGAATCCTGCGCACCCCATGCCACTTACGACCATCCGCCGTCTTGGAAATTGAAACCTATGCGAAAATGAACGTGGTAACCAATTTTCAACCACCCAAGCACCAAACAGCATCATTTATGGCGAATTTTAGTCACATGTGAAACCAAATATGGCAGCTTGTCTTTACCGTTCTGTTGGACCGTTCGCACACTCCGCTTATGTGTGGTGTCTCTGTCTTGTGACGTCATTCAACGGTGGCTATGATAGAACTTAATGTATACTTAATATATACGTATGATTGTGGCATTTGTAAAAAGTGGTTATTGACATTGTATCCATGTTGTATAGGTTAGTTAGGTACGATCGCGTAGTTGGTAGTGACTGTGAAACTTGAGGTAACAGATTCGCACCCTGCTAAATGAAATTAAATATCTTTTTTATTTGTCAACATCATCATTTCAGCCGAAAGACGTCCACTGCTGAACATAGGCCTCCCCCAAGGCTTGCCAAACAGATCGGCCTCGTGCCATCCCGCAACCTTAACCAGGTTGTCGCTCCATCTTGTTGCAGGCCTACCTACACTGCGTCTTTCGGTCCGTGGTAGCCACTCGAGAACCTTTTTGCCCCATCGGCCATCAGTTCTACGTGCGATGTGCCCTGCGAACTGCCACTTGAGTCATGCGATTCTTCGAGCTATGTCGGTGACTTTAGTTTTTGCGCGGATTTCATCATTTCTAATGCGATTCCGCAGAGAAACTCTGAGCATAGCCCTCTCCATCGCCCTCTGAGTGACTTTGAGCTTTCTTATGAGATATTTGTCAACATGGGTGTACAAAATTAAAATAGTGCTCCACATTGTGCCTTTATCTAGCGTATTAAAACTCATTATGTCCATTAAATTACAATAAATTAAAGACCTTCGCCGTGGTAATCTAGTATTCTGATATCTATGGCCTCTTTAAATTAATGTAAAAAATATTATGTCTTTAAGTTCCATTTATCATCCTAAATATGTCATGTCCCACTAAGGGCACAGGCCTCCTCTTACAATGACAGCTCCCATGCGGCCCCAGTACGAATTGGGAACTTCACACGCACCATTGAATTTCTTCGCAGATGATGCAAGTTTTCTCACGACGTAAAGCCCATGGTTAGTTTCAAATGTAACGCAAGGAAATTTTGAAAAAGTCTCGAACCCACTAAAAATACCTAAAATAAATACTTACGAAAATTACATATTTAATCTACCTGATGGTATATGATTTTTATCTAAAAAAAACTCTCCAATTACTTGCGTGCGTGAATTAGTGATGCGTCGCGTGCCGCTGTCGATACGTTATATCGATGTATTATATCGAGTCGATATTTATCGACACGACGCGTCGACTTATTGCCGACGATCCGTTGATAACGAGCAAATTTGTACGACTGTTTGTTTTTTTACGAAGATTGATAATGGAACAGGTTTGTGTACGTGCTGACGTGGTTTAAGGTTGCTTTCTCACAATGAGACGATACGAGATAAAAGTAACGAAAGGCTGGAATTATCCATTAATACAGTTCAATGATTCTTTGTACAAGATGACATGCGTCACTTTTTTTCAAGTTTGGAAACAAATGGTATCGGTAAAATGCATACGTAAATATGAAGGGCCACGAAGAAGAAGGTACCTAAATAAAGAAGCGCAATTTTTCTTGTATAATATATACCTAATACTTGTTTTAATATATTATGACATGATTATTGGGCACGATTTTGAAGCCCAACCACCATATGATCGCGAACTATGGAGCTAGCAACTATTTTTATGAGACGATAGGAAATCAACATTATCTTTTTTTAGCAGCCTTTATATAATGTCCCACTGCTGGGAAAAGATCCCTAGACTTCTAGATCGTCCTGTCTGGACTTATGTCGAACTAGTTGCTCGAGAACTCTTCTAGTCATCCCGCCACCTCCTCGCATAGGCGGAAATCCTTAAAAGTGAAAGCGTACGAACACTATCATCTTCATCTCAAATCTCACTATAAATAACTAAAATAAAAAACTTAAAAAGACAACCATCTAACACCACGTAATCACCTTAAAACAGACCAACATCAAATAATTTTGCATAAACTTTAAACCTCATATTTTCGCAATATAACCACATTTCTCAAACGCAAATCAAACTGACAAAATCTTACAGGACGTTGAAGTTTAAACTTCAAAAATATTAGCATCAAACAATTTACTTTATAGCACTACCTATCGCACCATCTATAACAATGTGGCCGAACATCACTTGGACAAACCTCACGCTAAAAGGGACCTAATTTTCCACAATATAAGACTGGAGGTACCAAAGAAGATCTTTCCAAGAACCACTTAACAAACTTATAAAAAACACTCAGAAAAATCACAACTCCTACTCCGGCGCTGTAACTTCAAAGTTATAAAAAACATTATCGAAAACTTGGCTTTTCTCGAGTTGTTGAGTTAAAATGGTCGTGTCTGGGGTGATAAGAATGAGATTAATTACTGAGATGAATCTTCGGACATGTTGACGGACTGGTCGGCCGATAACGGTTATGTTAACACCCGCCTCGCTTAAACGCTTTGCGGAAACTCGGGGGTCAGAACACTCTGCTATAGAATATTAAGAGACGAGTTAATTTCGTAGATTTACAACATGTTTTAATAATAAAATCATCGTCAGATGTACGCGCCTCTAATCCACAAAAAAAAAGTACATTTTTTCGTTTAGATGCTTTTTTATTTAAAACACGGGTTTAGAACACTCCAAGGGAAAAATTGTGATTCGTTACGAATAAAATACCATCAGATAATGAGGAAAAAAGCGATGGAAAAGTCTCTTCGTATTGCTCAATTTTAGACTAGGTGCCTTTTGTGGAATCCAAATTTTTGGCAAAGTTTCTCTTCTCTTTTATTGAATAAAGCCAAAAATCCGACAAAGCAACATACAAATATCTATATTATTATCATCGGCAGAAGTTAATAAATATATAAAACCCATTTTTTCCTTAGCCCGTGGAAATTTCCGCAATTCCTGAATTATTTTTTACCGGTATAATTACCAACCTGCAGACCAAATTTGAAGAGTCCCGTGGGAATTTCAAGAAATCCGTCCTTATTCCTTATCTACATTGTACAAGCAACCTCTGTGCAAAATTTCAGCCTTATAGGGCCAAGGGTTTAGGCTAAGCCTTAATGAATTGTCATTCAGTGAGTGATTCAGTCAGTCAATCCATCACGATGCTTTTTATATTTACACCGTGTTTTTTTTTATTTCGGTAACTTTAACGGAAGATTCTTCAGCTCAAATAGAGTTAATTTCTCAAAGAAACTAGTGTTTTTTTTTAACTCTTAATAAGTATTTCTGCGATATTCAATAATTAAATTTAATGGCTGAACCAGTGCAAAAGGTCCTTCATTACGTCCTATTATTACTTATCTTTTATTTATTTAGTTAGTAAAGAGTTTTCTATTCATAGGTATTCGCTACAAGGAGATTATTGAGCTGTGTTGGCATGTGCTGTCATGGATGAATTTTAAACTTTGTTATATTTGACACTAACTTGTACCTTTTGCACTGTACTGTTGATTTATTATAATAAAAAAAAAAAAAAAAAAAAAAAATATGTATGAAAAACTATAATTTTTTTTTTTCGATTTCAACAAAAATCAATATACCAGGTAGTTTATGTTAATGTACCGAGCAACGTATCGAATTTAACAGAAATAAAAAAAACACGGTGTTTAGACGAAAGACAACATGATTCCAAACGTAGATTAGGGATCACGGCTTTAGAAGATACTTTTGATTTTGGCTGTATGATTCGCGCAGCTTAACGATAACCAAATTCTACGTAAAATCACTAAGCTAATATCAAATGTAATTAACAGAGCTATCTTATATAACAGATGGTTGACAAGGATCAGCACTCTCTTTAACCATTGATAAAGAGTACCCATTCGGTTTTTACGGAATACAATTAAAACTAAAGTACAGGTTACCGGTAACATTTTAATTGAAAATGGATAGCAGCTGCAAAATATGTATAAACATGTACAGGCTAGTAAATAGACAGACAGACGACAGTGCTCATTACATGCTAATGGAGGGTCCGTAACTCAATAACTAAATTCAATAAAGTATCGTTTTTAGATCATGAATACAAGGTGTTTTTAAAATGAATCAAGTATATTTCAGTATTCAGTGGATTTAGTTTGATTGTTTGTACACCCTGTAAATGTTTTTTTTTTAGTTTTTTTTATTGTGAAGTTGTGGCCTTTGGTTTGACAGCCTCTCAAACAGAGGCTAATGGGTTCAAGTCCGAGCTCGCACTTCTTCTGAATTAATATGCGGAATTATATTTGAAAATGACTAAGTTATTTTCTTTTCATCACACTTGCTCGTCCGTGGTGTTATTCCATGCCTGTATAAACAATGACCTGATGAATGACCTGACAATGGCCTAAATTGTTCTTAAGGGAGTTATGGATTTACGTACAGGTTTTCTACCCAAGGGAGTTCTAACTTTAGTTTTAAAATTTGCAAACAAGTCATTTCAGACTAAGGTTTCAAGTCAGCCAACGTTTTATTTATTATCTTTAAAATTTAGCTATAACCCAAATTTTACAACACAAAGCTTATCTACGCTTCATGAAAATTCATAATTTTTATATTTTAAATTTATATCAAATAGTTTTGCAATAAATTTAGTAAAAATATTTTTTTAAACATATTGGCAGAATCTGGCCGTATGACCTTTCGAATTCTAAACTAAACACAGTTTACATTATCTATGGTAGATGACTCGAGAAAAGTGACAATCTGTATTGGCGGGTAGCCATTATTTTATTGAATTTAAGTGTTTAGAGACAAAATAATTTTATTTTTGGATTTTTTTTCTCGCAATGTGATGAAAATCATTGTGTGTATCACGGGCAGTAAGGGGATTACAAACTCGAGTCATTAAAAGCCCTCCGCCTTCGGCGTCGGGCTTCTAATAGACTCTCGTTAGAAATCCCCTACTTACGGCCCTAGATGCACAATGTACTACTTTAAATTCCGTTAATAAAGTGACGTGAGTTTATTAACATCAAGGTCTAAGATACGCCACGTCAAATTCATGTTATGTCACTTAACTTAGAGCATTAAGTGAACCTAAATCCCAGTTTTTTGTTTTATTAGTGCGCATGGCTCCTCCCTTTTGATTAATGCTCTAAGTCAGAGTTTTATCACTTTAAACTTTTGTTAACTATAAACTGTCTTAAATTGATCATCAGTTGAGTATTTAATTATTATCTACTAGCTGATGCCCGCGGTTTCGCCACCGCTGAAGAAAACGTGTTTTCCCGTGGGCTCTTCAACTATGTCAAAAAAAAAAATCACGGCAATCCGTTGCTCAGTTTCAACGTGAAAGAAGGACAAACAAACACACTATCACATTTATATAAAAAAAGTATTGCAAAAAAAGTGGTGAATGAATGAAATGAATGAGTGAATGAAAATGTGAGTTATATGAGCTTATGATGAAATACCTACACCATACTATGCTTATTGTAATTTTTTTTCATATAACCTGTTTTTGAAATAAAATCAATTTGAAACTGATAAGAAATATTCGCAACAAAAAATCGGTACTTTATAAATAGCGAAAAATATGCTTATCTGAGTTAAATGAAATAGATCAAAATATTTTATTTTCTGTTTTGTTTGAACTAGATGTATTTTCCTAAATAATTCTTAACGAAATAGTTTGAAGAAATTTTTAGTCTATTTTGTAATTCACTGTAGATTCTGTCGAACTTGCTATCGGTACGAATAAATGTCAAAATCATAAATGTTGTTGTGTGCTTGACCTGTCGGTGAAAAAACGATTTACCACTTACCAGATAGTTTCTGTGAGATTGCCCAGTAAGTAAAAGTATTGTTCAAGATCTACCTATTGCGAGCCACATTTAATGCAAATAAAGAAATACTTACTTACTTACTTAAACAATATATATCGAAGTTAGCGGAAACAAAAAAACGGTGTATTATCTTAATGAAAACAAGGTCAAATTAAATTAAATTTTATTTACTAGATACATTTTAATGGGATTCTTAAAGCTATTTGCGTTAACAAGGTGCGAATGAAAAAGTCAACAGTTATACGAACAGTAATAATCGCGCAGGTTTAAAGATCTCACGTTTTATTATATTTATTTACAGGCGTCCAATTGTAATAAAACTTAAAGACTCATGCAAAAACTGACACCGAAACGCTCTCAGGGTAATTTGGAATTTATTTGTCGAGTACAGGTGGAAAGTGGGGTGCTGGGCTCCATTGACTCACGACACGATAATACCAGGCCTCATGCATGCCATGTACTTACGCGCGATATTTACCTACCGCGGGGACGATCTGCTAAGATCGAAATTCCAGTAGGTTGTCACAAGCGCGCGCCGACGCACGTTCATTCGTGTTCCACGGAAAAAATATGCCGCCTGGACTTTTATAAGTGAATGGTGAAACCGGGGGCAAATTTTAATATGACTATGCTAGAATTAATAGCTAATATAACAATTTGGAAGTTCGTATCGTGCTGTCCCTCTTACTCTTCTATAAAAAGCTATAAGCGTGAGCGGGATGACACGATGCGAAGTTCGAAAGTTGACCTTCGTATTTAGTAATAACGCTAGGGTACTGTGAGCATGGCAATGTGTTCTGCGCATTACAATAAATATCCTTTTTTGTTAGGATTCCAGAGCTAAAATGGCAAAAACGGAACCCTTATAGTTTCGCCATGACCGTCTGTCTCTTTGTCCGTCCGTGGCTTAGCTTAAAGAATATTAGTGCTAGAAAGTTTGCATGGATATAATATATAGCAATTATCCCGACAAAATGGTAAAATAACATGTAGAAATTTTTTTTTAATCCAAACTGCCAGCCCTTGTCACTGTCGGCACGCACACATTCTTAAGGAGACGGAGTAGTATAATCTGTGGCTACAATCGCGGTAAGTACCAAGATTTTGTACGGGATGCAGTATCTGTTACGAAGTAACTATTAAGTAATCTGTGATAATACTTACAAGATATTTTTTTGTGGGAGGCACAAATAAAACAAGTGCACCTTTGCGCCTGGTATGACGCGGGGCGGTTTATATGACTGACCATAACTGATGACTGAAGCGATAAGGCCGCCTATTGCTTACCTTATATATTTTTTCATTGTACTTACTTGTTTTCTATATGAAGCCCCTATTTCATAAACGTGATAGACGACAAAGTAGGTATGACAATTTTAAATACATTGCCGATTTGAGGAGTCCTGTGTTAAACCGAACTCTATTATTAGCTACGAAATTGAAACAAAATTTTAAGTGTCAACTGATGCCAGCCTAGCCAGATATTCCATAGGCTACGCTTTACGCTCATTTGTCTACTGTCATCCTAGCCTAAAACGTCCCACTGCAGGGCACATGCCTCTTCTCAGAACGAAAGGGGGTCGTAGTTCCCATGCAGGTCGAGTGCAGATAGGGGATTTCACACACACCATTGAATTTTTTCGCAGATTCCTCACGATGTTTGCCTTTACCGTAAAGATCGTAGTAAAATTAAATGTAAACCCTTCAATCAACAAGTAATTTCGCACATTTTCGAAAAACTCAGAGGTACCTACGAGTCCGCGCTCAAACCCACGACACTCTTCTTGAGAGGTCTAGGTCGAACCACTAGATTACCATGACTTCTAATCTATGGTATTTAAAAAAACTAAATGTTATTATACGTTTTAAAAATCAACAATGGGAACGCGTTCGGTCGCGCGCGGTGACAAGGCTACAACAAATTGTGGACACTCACGGCACGTTATTGATGGCTAAGGTGACCATCGGTCCGTCCTCGCGCGGGACATGTGAAAAATAGTATATCACTAGTATTTACATAGGAAATTGCATGCCTGCTATGTCAGGTTGGTTACTTTGTAATTCATGGGTAGGTACTTAGTTTATTATGTATTTATTCCTAGAATGGCATTGGAAGTGTATTGTTGAAGTCGAAACGTAAATAATTTAGTCTTTTTAATGTTTTTATTTCTGTAAATCAGGTAAGTTTACTTTTATTTCTATTTATTCTGTCTATTTAAATTACAAAATTAAAATATCACTTCAATTTTAAACAAGCATGTGAAATTATTACTATGAAAGTTCTGTACTTAACTGCTATAGGTATAACATTTCAACTTTTTATAAAATTTAAATAACAAAACACTCAATTACGTGGCTTAACTAGATAAGTTAGGACATGAATAGACTTAACTTACCGCTTTCCTCGCATAACTAAATAAGAAGGGTAAAATCTCTCTAGGCTCTCTAGCTCATTTTATTTATTTTAATTCACTAATGAGCTGATTCATGAATATTAGCTAATTCATCTCACGTAAGCAACACTAAAAATTCCTTTACATTCAGCTAGCTCCGCCGCGCAAACGAATTTATCGGAACCCGTAAACAATTACAAAAATATCTCTATCACGATAATGAAAATACTATTTACCTTTGCAGCAGCGAGGGACCCCCACAATCGATCTATCGGCACTACAAAGATATCGACGCTAACGATAATCGGCGATCGCCATTTCGAGAATCACGAGAACAAGATGGCGGCGCCAACGGCAATCGGCAAGCGCCATTTTGAAAAGTGCTTAGAATTCTGTGGTTATCTTATTGTTATGAACTATTCGGTTTGAGACTTACTGTAATAAAAACTTTGACTTAGTTTTTTTTATGAGGCGACGATTATTAATTTTAAACAGTTTGTGTTTGTTTATTTGCGATGGATAAAATTAAAACTACTGTAGGTACCAATTTTAAAAATTATTTTATCTATAGTAACTGTATTATCAACGAGTAACATAAGCTATATTTTATCTCGAGAACATGTAAACTTCTCACAGAACGTAGACACAGTTGCAAGCAACAGCTAGCCCAGTTTTATTTATATATATTATTTTATATTACCTGTAATATGTCCCACTGCTGGGCAAAGGCCTCCCTTTTCCTCCGTAATTTTTCCCCATCCACCTGCCAATCGAGCTGATAAGTTTTCAGTTCGTCGCGCCATCTCCTCTTGGGTCTGCCTATGCTCCAATAATCTAGCATATTTTTTTTTGTTTTATGATTTGCTTACAGGTTATGGTTTCGTTGGTCTGGTGAAATATACCAAGTTTCTATCTATGTATTTATTTATTTTTACTAACGGTATTAGGTAGGTTTCTAGTTCCCTAGCATAAGTATCTACATTTCCGAACTAACTGTATAGAAAAGTAGAACCGACTTAACATCTAAATTCATTGAAAGATTTGTTTTAACGATAGTGATAAATCTTGAGCAGACATTAATTTACACGTCGAAAATAACTTTAGTAATACACTTTTCTTGTATACAAAACAAAATGCATGCAAACTGTACCTACCGCTGTAAATCTTTCCGATGACGTCTCCATTACAACGTATGCGCAAAAGTCGGTCTTTAGTCGCGAGCTGTCAGTGCAGCGGAATTGCTTTTACATTGTTCATTTTCAAAATTCAACGCCTGGGTTTCGTTGTTTGTAAGTTAAACCTTTTTTACAATGTGGAATAATTGCCAGTATCTAGCCCTGTTCGGGAAAACAGAGGGTATGTGGGGCTTGCCCACAAGAGAAATGCTCACTAAAAGCCACACGTTGTTCCTTCGTTGCTATTGCGTGTGAGAGCCACGGGTGCATAGAATAACTACTGCGATGCCTACTGGCCAATAGTCAAGTTTTAGTAACAATAGTCTAGTTTTAGTACCAATAGTCAAGTTTTAGTAACAATAGTCTAGTTTTAGTAACCATAGACTAGATTTAGTAACAATAGTCCAGTTTTAGTAACAACAGTCTAGTTTTAGTAACAATAGTCTAGTTTTAGTAACCATAGACTAGATTTAGTAACAACAGTCCAGTTTTCAGTAACAACAGTCTAGTTTTAGTAACAATAGTCTAGTTTTATAACAATAGTCTAGTTTTAGTAACAATAGTCTAGTTTTAGTAACAATAGTCTAGTTTTATAACAATAGTCTAGTTTTAGTAACAATAGTCTAGTTTTAGTAACAATAGTCTAGTTTTAGGAACAATAGTCTAGTTTTAGTAACAGTAGTCTAGTTTTAGTAACAATAATAGTAGTAGTAGACCAAAACAGAGATGGCGGGATAATTTGGACGGTTTTGACACATTTTGGCAAGATTTTGCGAAGGATAAAAACGGGTGGAAAGAAGAGAACCTCTTTCTTTTTTGAAGTCGGTTAAAAAAGGAGAGGCCTTTGCCCACCAGTAGAATGCACGAGGCTACTAAGAAAAAAAATATCCTCAATCAAGAAAAGTTCACATTTGTTTTGACGTCAGTACACTGGGCAGACGAAGTTATATTAACTAAAACTTTTCGTGTACGCTTCCATTAAAGCGGAGCGAACGTGCAGAATCGACCAATTGCATTAGTTGAAATGTACGTCACATTTATGATGATGATGTTCTTTTATTGAAATATATCGGTAAGTTTCACTCGTATTCATGTCTCGCTAATGCAAACTTCGTGCTAAATGTGTGGTCACAAGACGCACGGAACAGCTGTTCTGAAGATTTATAAGTGTACACATTTGGCTTCATCTGCACTTTTCACCATGTGAGATAGAGGTCAATCATGTGTCAATGTTATGTAAAAAAAATGTAAGCACAGGTTCGGGATTACAAGAATACAAGTGCAAATTACCAGGATAATTCGTAAAATTCTGCACGTCTTTGCTTAAACTCGGCCTCGGTAGAAACGCGCCCTTATCTCTACGAAAACACATTATAGACTAAGTATTTTATCAAATTTTCCAAAAAAAATCATCATTAATTCATTATAAACTATCAGTTTGTTTGCGACTTAATCCAACCACAGACAAAATTTATGGACAAGTAACTCCGGTTTTCTATCCGGAAGTACCATAAATCCCTTCTCACTGCACCTCTGTGATTCTAAAATATATACTCGTATATGACCTTACATTTTGCCTTCGCCGTGCAGATCATGTTAAAATTCATATCTAATTTCGCACATAAATTGCGGATAAATCAGAGGTGCAAGCCCGGGCACGAACCCCCGATCCTCAGAAGTCATAGGTCAAATCACTAGTTTCATCATTCAACATCATTTCAGCCGATAGATGTCCACTGTTGAACATAGGTTTTACCCAAGGCTCGCCAAACAGATCGGTCCTGCGCCATCCGCATTCAACGCGTTCCCGCAACCTTAACCAGGTCGTCGCTCAATTTTGTTGGAGGCCTACCTACACTGCATCTTCCGGTCCGTGGACGCCACTCGAGAACTTTTTGGCCCCATCGGCCATAGTTCTACGAGCAACGTGCCCTCCCACTGCCACTTGTGTCTGGCGATTCTTCGAGCTGTCGGTGACTTTAGTTCTTGCGCGGATTTCATCACTTCTAATGCGATCCCGCAGAGAAATTCCGAGCATAGCCCTCCCCATCGCCCTCTGATCTCGACTTAATTCTTAGTTTATGTTAAATCCATCACTGTTTAATATTTATCTATCGCGCAAAATCTATCTCTGTTCACAGCTTACTAATCCTTTTGTCGTATCGTCTGAATTCGCAACTGAATAACGGACCGTTTGGCGTCATCTTAATATTTACGACGACAGTAATATTGTTTATTCGTTCACTCCGCTACGGTTAACGTGAGACGTGAGAGGTGCTGATTTTGATCCAGATTGCGGAGCCAGATCTATGCTAGATGTAATGCTATTTTAACAGAGGTTCAAATACAGGATGGTTTATTATCGGTGTTCTTTTTATAGGGCCTTTTGCAGCGTCCCAATTTATAGTTAATGTCCTTCTGTAAGAACTCATTGGCAGCATATTAAAAAAGTTATACAAAATGTATTTATTAAAATAAATAAATAAATATCACGGGACAATTCACACCAATTGACCTAGCCCCAAAGTAAGCTAAGTAAAGCTTGTGTTATGGGTACTAGGCAACGGATAAACATACTTATATAGATAGATACATACTTAAATACATATTAAACACCCAAGACCCGAGAACAAACATTCGTATTTCTCATACAAATATCTGCCCCGACACGGGAATCGAACCCGGGACCTCAAGCTTCATAGTCAGGTTCTCTAACCACTAGGCCATCTGGTCGTCTATTTAAACCCTTTTCCTTGGATTTGCTTGCGTAAACCTGGCAGTTGTATTGAAATTCCAGGATTTTACTAAGTTCCCGTGGGAATTCCCAAAAAATACATCGTGGTTCTCAGCAAAGGGGATAGGCAGAGACTATATGTTTCCACCTGCTACGATCCTGACATACATCTTTCGCTTCAGCAACACTCATTAGTCTTTTCATACATGCTCGCCGGTTTCGGGTATCTTACCTTTCTTCAAGACATCCCCAATCTGATCATGGAATGTAAGACGAAACCTGTGCAAAATTTCATGTCCGTAGACGTAGCTGTTCCAATCTTAGGATTTTATATGGATCCCGTGGGAATATCGAGATAAAAAGTAGCATTTGTGTTATTCCAGATGTCCATGCTATCTACATACCAAATTTCATCCAGCTGTTTTCGCGCGAAGTAGCAACAAACACATGCGCACGTACGCACGCATAGACATACCCACTTACAAACTTTTTACATTTATAATATTAATAAAATTTATAAACTTCTAGTTTATTTTTTATCTAGTCAACTGTCATATTTTCACAAATTCGACTCGTACGTTGCTCAAAACCACTCTCAAAGTAATCCAAACAGCTGCTAAAAATAATTAAAAAAATTAAAATGATTTCTGGAGGTCAAGTAGAGAGGCCTTTAGCAATGGAAAAATATATCAGTAGTATCCTTCCGTCCGCAGCTTTCCCGCGATAAATTAATTTTCCCGTAGGAAAGAATTTTTGAAATCGGTCCAGTAGTTTTTAAGTTTATTCTTTACATACAAAAATAAAAATCTGTCCTCTTTATAATATTAGTGTAGATATATCAGTATAGTTAAAAAATAAAGCAACATGTATACTGAGAAGCTTCAAAACTCAAACAATTGTCACTGTCCAAAGGCCGTATTGTCTAACGCTTTTGTCGCTTGTCTTCGCTTTCACCGTCTCTTTCTATCACCATCTTATACCGTTTGACAGAAAGAAACAGTGATTGCGAAGGCAAGCGCCAGAAGCGTTAGACAAGCCTGCCGTTCTTTTTAAAAGGGTTAAGTATAATTATTTAGCTTGTATATTATTAGACACGCAGCACGCACACTTCAAAGGCAGAATAAATATTTAAAACCGATGTGACATTTAATTCAATTTACATTCACATGTTAATCAAGTTGATAAAATAAATGCCCATTTGATTGAAGATAATTCTATTCATAAAAGTCAAGAGACAAATGTTAGGTTTACACGGAGCTTAGTAGCTAATGCTTAGGCCCATACTACACGGGCGGTTCTCCCGCCGCGGGAAACCGCTTCTGAACCGCCACTAGAC
This sequence comes from Archips xylosteana, assembly GCA_947563465.1. Lineage (NCBI taxonomy): Eukaryota > Metazoa > Arthropoda > Insecta > Lepidoptera > Tortricidae > Archips > Archips xylosteana. Next base: position 3,582,903 of record OX387356.1, read on the forward strand.
ACAATTTTATATGGAAGTCGTATGGTGCAAACTACACTGCGCAGCTCCGTCGAGCGGTTTCCCGCGGCGGGAAACCGCCCGTTTATTATGGGCCTTAGTACTTGTCACTTACACTTGTCAGAAGTGTGTAAACATACTGTACAAGTGAAAAAAAAATGAAAAAATATTTATTAAGAAAGTACAAGCTTCTTAGTATTATACAATATGCTAGGTTTACACGAGCTTAGTAGCCAATTGCTTAGCACTTGTCACTTAAACTTGTCAGATGCGTGTATTGTATAATACTAAGCACCAGTACAATATGTTTACACACTTCTAACAAGTGTAAGTGACAAGTACTAAGCATTAGCTACTAAGCTCCGTGTAAACCTAGCATATAGCACGATTACTATAGGAAGAGCTCTGACAGCTGATGCTCTTAATTAAAACAATATACAATCCACAGACGTACAAGTACAGTCATCATCATCATCATCCCAGCCTATATACGTCCCACTGCAGGGCACAGGCCTCCTCTCGGAATGAGAGGGCTTGGGCCGTAGTTCCCACGCGGGCCCAGTGCGAATTGGGAGCTTTACACATACCATTGAATTTCTTCTCAGGTGTGTACAGGTTTCATCACATTGTTTTCCTTCAACGTAAAGCTCATGGAAAAATTCCAAATATACTTTCGCACATTAAATTGCGAAAAACTCAAGAGGTGCGAGCCCGGATTCGAACCAACGACCCTCTGCTTGAGAGGCAATAGGTCAAACAATTAGGCCAGCACGGCTTCTTCTTCTTCTCTTCAAGTACAGTACTGATATTAAATTAAAAAATGGTTTGTTATTTTATTTTATGACGACCGCTTTAGCCTAGCTGGTAGTGACCCTGCCTACGAAGCAAGAGGTCCTGGGTTCGAATCCCGGTAAGGGCATTTATTTGTGTGATGAGCACGAATATTTGTTCCTGAGTTATGCATGTTTTCTATGTATTTAAGTATGTATTTATCTATATAAGTACGTTTATCGTCGTCTAGTACCCATAGTACAAGCTTTGCTTAGTTTGGGACTAGGTCGATTTGTGTAAGATTGTCCCCTAATATTTATTTATTTATTTTTCAAGATTGAAGTGTAGGTTTATAAAAGTGTTATTATTTAACTGTCAGAGCATTATCTGTGTGTATAATAACCGAACTATATAAAGGTTAGTTGCATAGAAAACAAATAGAAATAAAACAGCATAAATAATACAAAACAACACGCTTTAATCACAAATAAAACATGCAACCACAATGGTTTAACGAAGGTTATTCTTACAAACAATATTAAACGTCACCTGCTAAAGCCCAACCATACAGTAAGAAAATATAAGTATCAATTTACTTGTACGTCAAACTGTGATGGTAAACAAAAAATTAATGGCCTCAACGCAAAAAACTTAAAAACATTTAAAATTACGGTAGACTATAAAATAACATGTGCTGGATACACGTTCAACGGTTGTTCTAAGTTTATGTAGACGCGGCAAAATTAAAAAAAAAAAACAAATAATGTACCTACGACTATACTAATAGGTGTCCATATATAATTATTAGAATAGATTCGCAAATTATGAAAGCGAAATGACATGAATGGGCTTTAGAAAGGTGACATTTCTGTAATTTAGGAACAACCAAAGGCCAAGAATTTGATTTCGTATTAAATTTTTTGTCGTACCACGTTGAAATATCGAAATAATTTGGTAAACATTAAGTGTCTTTCTTAATTCAAAGCCTTCAGTTAAAACCCCTCGTATGCCAGAAGGTAAAAAAAATCAAGTCTCCAATATTTTAAATACAACCAATTTCACAGATAAAAATAAAAATAGCACAATATAACCTTAAAATACTTAGATGAAATAGGTACATAATGGTTATTTGACTTAAAAATTACTAAATAATAAGGCAAACTTTTTTAATCGTGCAATCTACAGATTGGTTTAGGTTAGTTTAGGTTTTTATAAAAATCCTGTGAAGTTGATAATTTCTGAGACAATGATTGATTGATTGATTTTGAACTTTTAAACTTTGTGTAATTTGATAGGTACTCATTTGGCACATATCTGTATCTGGACATACGAGGGGTAAATAAATCGTCGTTCAACAATAAATTATTTATGTTAGTCACATAACTAAGGAAATCTCAAATTAAATGCGATTTTTCTAAAACACAATTCTAATAAGTACCAAGTAGGTAGTTTTTGAAAATTAAAATTAAAGCAAGACTAAACAGGGGACAAATGACAATGTGGTGCGACACTTGTAGCCAGCGACGTAGACTGAAGTGGCGCAACGGTGGCGGTCTTCGCTCGACATAATATGCCCAGGTATATAATATCGTACGTCGAGCGAAGTTCGGCAACGTTCTGGCACTTCGCTCAACGCCGCTGGCGACATTTGCCGTGAGAATTTCCCCAAATGATTTCCTAGCTTAAAAAAATCCTTATCGGTAATATTTAAATAAAATAAGCAGCTACACTCGAAGTATGAATATCTCACTCGCACGTTACGAGAAAATGTATCAGTAGCTTTACATTAGGTGTATATGAAACCACAAATCTCACAATATAATACCATAGCGTAATAATAAACTCTGCCATATAATATAGCCATGATAACTCCGCGATGCGGTTCCCCCTCCAACAATAACACACGCCCCAGTACGTCAGACTTTCAGTGCGCGCTGGGACTTAAGAAATCATTGCACTATGATATTACTTATGACATATTTTTTGCACTGCGTAATCTAGGTTAATACCTGCTTTTCTATGCTTCTATGCTTTTCTATCAATAACTTCTCAAAGCGTGGCCGAACATCGATATTTTAAATCACATCTTTTTCACCAATTGACATTCTCACTATTTTAATGGTATTTTAATCAGCTAAATTCGGTGTGTCGAATGGCATTTTCCAAGCTGTGAATTCAAAATGTAGGTCCCAGAGAAAATAAATTATAGACCAATGAAACCGCAGTTTATCAGAAACAACAGAATGCAGAAATTTGATTGGTCATTTTAATGCCAGATTTTGTCTTGATTTTTCTCTGTATTTCTAAGCAGTGTGGTTCAACGGTCAGAATTAAATTTCTTAACAATTGCACTTACGAATATAGCCATTGACAAATCGCGCGGTGTATTTTGTAATCTAAATGGTAAAAACACATTCTAACTTTGGTGAGCAAATGCACGCACATTTTTGCCATTGTGACTACACAGTGATGGATACGCATCATTAAGCAGCAATTAAGAAAAATAAGGTATCTCTTATATTAAGATGGGAGTACGCACAGAGCATCCACTCTTTGTTTGTGGACTTCGCAAAGGCCTACGACAGCATAGATCGGGAGGCTCTATATTCCATTCTTTTGAATTTTAAAATTCCAAGAAAACTAGTTGCTATAATCACTGCAGCAACGAAGAACAGTGTGATGCGCGTTAGAGTGGGGCGAGAGCTCACGGAAGAGTTCCCGGTGATGACCGGTCTAAAGCAAGGGGATGCCTTATCACCAGTGCTTTTCAACTTGGCCCTAGAACATGTCGTCAGGAATGTTTTAGCACTGGACGTAGGTGTTGAGTTGAGCGGCAGGCACAAGGTGATAGGGTACGCGGATGACCTTGCTTTATTAGGGGAAAGCCGGGAGGAGGTGGCCGAAGCGGCCGGGGTCTTGGAGCGGGAGGCGTCCAAGATAGGTTTAAGGATCAACCAGACAAAAACAGAATACCTCCACATGAAACGATACAAAAATGCACGGGCTCGGCGTGGTAGTCTTCATGTTGGGGGTACCGTATACAGGGGAGTAGACAAATTTCGGTACCTTGGATGCACCATAACCGACACTAACACCAGAGAGGAGGAGATAAACATCCGCATCCAAAACACCCTGCTATGCAGTGCTGCCCTCCACAAGGTGTTGGTGTCCAGGCTTCTCAGCAGGAATACAAAGTTAAGGATCTATAAAACTGTCGTAAGACCTATCCTTATGTATGGCTGTGAAGCATGGACACTAACACAAAAAGAGGAATATCAACTCCTTGTAGCGGAAAGGAAGGTCTTGCGTAAGATTCTGGGACCTGTCAAGAGAGACGACGGCACGTGGAGGATCCGTAAAAACATAGAGATCCAGGAGCTGGTGGCTGAACCCAATATCATCGGCGTGACAAAATCATACAGACTTCGCTGGTTCGGCCACCTACTCCGAATGGGAGAGGATCGTGCTGCCAAGAGGGTGTACGTGGGACGACCGGCTGGTCGCCGCCCGGTTGGGCGACCCAGGTACCGCTGGGGGGACAGTGTCCAGGCGGATTTGCAACGTCTTCAGGTCGTCGACTGGCAAGAAGCTGCGCAAGATCGGGACAGATGGCGTGCTCTCGTTTCGGAGGCCAAGACCCTCTTTGGGTCCCTGAGCCAAATTAGTTAGTTATATTAAGTGAGATCTAGTTTTAATGTTGTTTTCAGTTATAAGTAATTTCAATATTAAGGTATCTTCATGGGTGGGGACCAAAACATTGGACCACTTGAAAATAAATCAAACAAAATGACTGACAGGAAAAAAATTTATTGTGACACGAAACCCATACAATTGTATGTTGATTGCCGTGTCACAACGGAAAAGAAATCATACAAATTTTAACTATCGGCGTTAAGATGTCCAATTTTTTGGACACCACCTTCATAATTAAAACAAACCGTTCATCACGGTATTCACAGAATAAAAGATACTTAATTGTACCTACCGTGAATCTCTAACAGTGAAATAAATGGATCACCTCTGCGTAAAATGATCTTATCCTGTCATGTTTAGGACGGGATCCAATCTGGTGGCATAAAATTTTTAAGCATAATTCATCATTTCGCATTTAGCTCTTTCTTCTCAGTAACCACTAATTATTCAGGAATTTTGAAATGGTTATCCTGTAGGACTCTGTGTGACTGTGTGGTTTCTGAAAAAAAAAAGTTATGCAAAATGATGGATTATGCGTAAAAAATTTATGCAACCCAATATGGATTTTTTTTAGGACTAATCCAAGGTAAGAACCTCAGGGAATCCTAGGATCCGTAGTGAGTCGAATGTTGGATACAATAGGCGACTAGTCGCGACTGAGGAAGGTTTAAGAATCTATTAAGCTCCAAACGCAGACAGCGGAGGCGTGACGGTTGTAATATTTTAACTTGTATGAATGGTTGTGCGGTACCGTACCGCGAACTCGTTCATACAAGTTAGAATATTACAACCGTTACCACCACCACACCGCCAAGCCTCCGCTGTCTGTGTGTTTGGAGCTATGTACGCGATTCCATTTATTTCAATGTAAATAATTCAATGTTGATTTAAATTATTCTGGGATTTATAATAGAAATGTGTTCATTGTCAGTGTGCATAATAACTTTAACCCTAGACGATCCACAGCCTTAGCACCGCCCTTTGATCAATTATAACTGAAGATACACATTGCCGAACAAAATCCCCTTCAAAAAATGTCCGAACTTTTTTATTTGTTTGCATAACAATTAAAATCATCACCTACACAGAAATTTGAACGTAGTCTTTACTTCATTACAGTCGAATTTCGGTTGACACCTGACAGCTAAACTTGACAATGTCACGCAACGTACTGAGAAAAAAGAAGGCCACTTTTATCAAAGTGGCGCTCATTTGGCTCGGACATTTTCGGGCGCGCGACTATGGATCTACAGTTATAATTGATCAAAGGCACCGCCTCAGAACTAAGCTAACTTTAGATGGAGTTGAAAAGGTTGAACTATGTTATTTATATATGTACAGTCAAGTGCAAAAATAAGTATCTATTCGAACCACTCAAAAATATGTTACTACGGCCTTATTGCGTCGGAATAAGAGTTTGTGGTACTTATTTTTGAAACTTTGATTATGTTCATATTTTTACACTTGACTGTACGTATCAGTCACACAAAACGGCCGACCGGCAAGTCTTCTGTGTCACAGAAATCATCCATTCATAACGGAATGTATAACAAATTATAGCTACAGTTCTAAATACAACTTTTCCAACTCCAAATATTTACATTTCGATGAAAAATCAAGGCAACCTTGTATTTTAAAACATTTTTTTCCATCCTAACATTTATTTGTCATAGCAAAAAGTTGTTTATATTCAGTTTATTTTTTTGAACAACCATGCTGAGGCCATGAGGCCTACACACTTATTGGAAGATCGGAATTTTCACGGCAAAATATAAGACTGTCGCAATCATGCTAGTGTTAGAACCAATTTTTTATCGGTATCAATAGTTGTGCAATAGAAGAAAAAAACGGTCCACTAACTAAAAAAACATATTTAATACAGAATTTTAGGTCAGGTTTGTATAAAATTATATAGAGACAGATGCAATTTCTTCTTCGAAGTCCGCGTCAGTACACACAGCAGCACGTGACATTTTATTTGGTTTGTGATAGTGATAGGAGTAGATAATCATTAATTTCTCAACACTCTCTGGGAGTAGCCTGTTTCGTTTATCACCTGAACTAAAATTCTGTAGGTATTAAATATGTTTTCATCACACTTGCTCGTCAATGGTGTTATTCCATGTCTGTATACTAAATGTCAAAGGCCTAAATTGTTCTTAAGGGAGTTATGGATTTACGTACAATTTTTCTACCCAAGGGAGTTCTAACTTTAGTTTTAAAATTTGCAAACAAGTAATTTCAGACTAAGGAGGTTTCAAGTCAGCCAACGTTTTATTTATTATCTTTAAAACTTAGCTATAACCTAAATTTTACAACACAAAACTTATCTACGCTTCATGAAAATTCGTTATTTTTATATTTTAAATTTATAACAAATAGTTTTGCAATAATTTTAGTAATATTTTTTTTAAATGTTGGTAGAATCTGGCCGTATGACCTTTCGAATTCTAAACTAAACACAGTTTACATTATCTATTGTAGATGACTCGAAAAAGTGACAATCTGTATTGGCGGGTAGCCATTCTTTTATTCAATTTAAGTGTTTAGAGACAAAATAATTTTATTTTTGGATTTTTTTTTTCTCGCAATGTGTTGAAAATCATTGTGTGTATCACGGGCAGTAAGGGGATTACAAACTCGAGTCATTAAAAGCCCTCCGCCTTCGGCGTCGGGCTTCTAATAGACCCTCGTTAGTAATCCCCTGCTTACGGCCCTAGATGCACAATGTACTATTTTTATTTAGTGGACCGTTTTTTTCCTCTATTGCACAACTATCGATATCGATAAAAAATTGGTTCTAACACTAGCTAGATTGCGACAGTCTTATATTTTTCCGTGAAAATTCCGATCTCTGCAGTATTTGGTCGCCATGTGGTTCCTAGATGCGTCTTAGACTATCATTGGTCGTCATCGTCATCATCATCGTCTTCTACACCTACCTTGCTACCTTCTCTCTCTGGTGAGTCTTCCTCCTGTTACAAACAAACAAACGAGCTGTTAGTGGTATTAAGAAGCAAAAATTGTTCTTTTCCATACTAATTAACGAGATAGGAGCGTCTCCGTTTAGTAAGCAACAAACTGGTCTCTTAGTATTTGACACTAACCTTTTCAACGTAAAGCTACTTTGAACCTTATGTCATTGTGTGAAGATCACTTTGACGTTGTACTTTGTGACGCATATATCCGTCGTTGGCGTTGAAAAGGCTAAGGGCCGCTAGCACGGTCTAGCGAAGCAAAGGAAAGGAAGGAAGTTTCAGTCGACTAGTGACCACGACACCGATGCAATTTTAGCAATAAAGGCGACATGAGATTATTCTGCTTTTAATACATCGTGTAAAGAAAACCCTGTATAATTCGCAATATGGCATTAAAAAAATACTTGTCTTAAGCTTTTGCAATTCTCATTCATGATTAATGGGTACTTCTATTTTTCCTTGTACCCAATTAAGAAATTGTTAACAGGGAGTTAAAATTAGTCTGTTTGGTTACGCACTTTTCAAGTCTTTACAATAAAAAAAGTAACAAGCCGGATCATTCTTCACTTCTTGTTAAACATTGTCAAGCTTGTCCGTTTTGTTCCATTTTTATGCTTGAAAAAGTGCGTAACCAAACGGACTAATTTTAACTCCCTGTTAACAATTTCTTAATTTTGGGTACAACGAAAAATTAATATCACCCACAATTTAAGCACGACTATCTATATTGCTAAAGTTTTAGCAGCTAAAACTACCTTGACGTTGAGAGCACATTGTACCGGCTGTTAGCGCAGTCTACTCGTGGCCATGGCCGCTGCAATTCAGTCAAAACGGCAGGGTAATTTTAACCCTTTCAACGCCAACGACACATATAGGTGTCACAATGTACATTGTCAAAGTGATCTTGACACAATGACATAAGATTCAAAGCAGGTTTACGTTTTGTCGAGGCGTGGCGTTGAAAAGGAAGAATTCAAGCTTCTTTATTGTCAAGATATCGCCATTCAATATAGTGTTTGTTTTAAAAAACAACCGTAAACGGTTCAAAATTGAAAAAGGCGATTCTATTGGGTACCGATTCAAATAGACGAGCACCAAATACTACAAGTAAAAAACCAGGGAAAGACAACCTTTCCAGACAGTTTCGAATAGTTAATTTATTATTAAATATATTTATTAAAACTACTTTTTAAAATGCGTTTTATAGCTTTTACAGCTATTATGTATAATTATTACAAGAGTGAAGACTAAAAAATTAGACATACAAAATGGCTGATTGGAAAAAGTTCCATTGTGACACGAATATAAAGGAATGCTTTCATAGAAATTTTAACTACCGCCGTTAAAATGTTCAACTTTGCCCCAAACTCCAGCAGTGGAAAATTTTACAAGTAAAGCCGGAGCAAAAAATTCCTAAAAATATACCCCATTGATCATCTTCTTAAAAGTGCAGGAATGGAATAGAAGTGTTTGGTAAATTCGAAAGTTTAGTCAACCTGGGGGGAATCGGATGTTAGTACCCTTCGCCACTGGACCCCAGTGAATTATCGTACAAGGTTTCTTTACAAGCTGTATATTTATGGATCTCATTAGACCAGCTGGATAATTAAGACGTATTTTCTATTAAACGAGTAAAAAAAATCTAACCTATGGAAATAAGCTATTACATTAATAAGTGTTACGATCCATCCAATATTAGAAGTCGTTGTTTTTATGCTTTCTAAGAAATGAGGTAAACAGGTCAGATCAAGGTGTTTTTCAAAGGACAGCACAAATTAAATTAAACTGAGAAGACAGTTGACAGTTGATAATTGTAACAATCTTGAATGTAGCATTGTTCTGACATTTAAACCTCATTTCAATGGTTATAGCTACTTAGGTAATTATTTTAGGGTTATTAAATCAATAGGCGATTTGACACCACCAAAGAACTAATAAATGACGTAGTTCTGAAGTAACAATAAAAAAAACACAACTGAATTTTATTCATAACCTTCTCCTTGTTTTTGTAGTCGGTTAGTAATAAGAGAAATAAAAATGTTACGTCATTTATTAAATGAGGAATTTTCACAAAAAAAAAAGTGTCCTTGTTCTTCAGTCAGCTTTGTGCCTTTTTTCATACACTTTATAAAGCTCGTCGCGAAACTGACACAAAAAATTGTATGGTTAATTAGGGACTTTTTTATCATCAAAATTAAAACAAAAAGTATGTAAGTCTGAAAAAAGTACCATGTACATGTAGCGACCTCCAGCGCCATGTAGTCGTCAATTACAGAAAGCGCTATTTTCTACATCGCACTATCGAATTTTCTTAACTCGGATGCATAAATACCTACAACTTCCAACTCCCGTCCTTCGGACTTCGGTCCCCAGGCACAACAACCGCCTGCAGAGAGATATCTCTATTGCAGGTGCAGGTAACCAAATAGCATGGTTGCATGAATCACATTTCAATATTTGCATGCATGGCTTTGAAGCTTAAATGTATGAAACTGGAAAACTTTTTACCACCATTAATTGTACTACATTTAAGGCAAATAAACATATTTAATTTCATTTCATTTCACCAAATTGGTGAACAAAATCGAAACCTTCGAAGACATGCAAGATGAGGAGGCAGTCTCACAGCAAGACAGACTACCGCACTGTGCACCACTAGCATGTGCATCTCCATATCTGGTGTCTACAGGCTGCAGTGGCTAAATTATAAAATGTCTCCTTCTAATATTGTACCGTGTTTCGTGTATTAAATGGTTACGTGTTCGTTATCCATTATTTTATTGATATCCACATCGGATGAACAAAACAAACCCAACATACATTTCAACATACATTTAAAATTAAAAATGTCCACACAGACGGCAAGCTAAATAATACCGTTTCAATACAGTAGCGCAACTACCAAAAATGAATAAAAAAACAGCTTCCGATTTCGCGGCACACATTCGATAAAATCCAATAACTAATTACACCGCAAATTAATTTAATTAAAGTAATCATGATTTAACTACGTCCGATAATAAACGCGTGATTGCCGATTAACGGGCATCATAAAAAATACGTACATCACAATCAGGACAGGTTTATGTGCGCGGTACAAGATCGGCAGGAATCAAAGGGTGCGGATACAATATAAAACAGCATGCGATCTTCAAACAACTCACTTGCACAGTTACGGTACGGTAATGTTTTGAATTGCACGGCCAAATTACGAACACGGCAAGTGGCTCAAGAATCTCGTGTTGAGACTACGGGTCGATTCACAAGGGCTGGCACAAATGGATTAAAAGAGCGAATGAAAATATCTATGTGTTACCAATGGATGATATAGACTGGATTAGCAATCGCCATAGTACAGATCGCCCGCAGAAAAATATGTATGTATGTAAACTCTATATTGTACAAAAATAAGGAAAAAAAAAAGAAAAACATTGACAACCGTTGAAATGCATGTACAAAGGCGAACGTATCCCTTTAAGGGATCTCTACCAGTCAACCTTTGAGTGGTAAATAAAAATAGACCGATTATTAAATCTAGATGGCGCTGAAAGATAGCCCGAGGCTTTGAAAGCAAAACAATAAGACTACAGATGTTTCATATTACTACAAATGTATTATTTTTCAAAAATATTGCATAATAATACATTTGCAGTAATATGAAATATCTGTAGTCTTGTTCTTTTGCTTTCAAACCTTCGGGCTATATGTCAGCGCCATCTAGATTTAATAATCGAACTATTTTTCCGCGGCCGATCTGTACTATGGCGATTGCTAATCCAGTCTATATTACCTATTGGTGTTACCTATTTGAAATATTTGAATACACTTCACACAAATATGAAAATGCATCATCACTGCGCTGCGCTGCTGTCATGCATCATTATTTTTTCTACAAAAGTGTTAAAATGACATTACTTTCGTTCAATCCATTCGTGCCAGCTCCTGTGAATTTGACTTGAACGCATATTTGACATCAATAACATCATAAAAACCAGCCTTATCACGCTAAGTTCCCGTGGTTGAAAAAAAAGATAAGCTCTCTAGTCCGTAGGAATTTCGGAAAATCCCTTAGCGCATCTTTGTAATTCTCAAAGAATTCCTGCCAAATTTCAAGGTTGTGCAGTCAGTCAGGCCAATCGAATCAGAATTATTTCAATTAAAAATTGTGCTCACTAATAATTAATTCATTAAATTTAGGTAAGAACGGCAGAACGTTCGCCCTTGTACAATGCCCATCAGTTTATCTTGTTATCTGTTAATTTCATGTTTTTTTATGTACGATAAAGATTTTTACATACACACATACGTTCGGGGTTGTTCTAGTGCGAATTCAACGCGTTGTTTGTAGATCACATACTGAGTTTATACTGTGTGAAGTGAACAGACAACCGCGAGTGGTGCCACCAGACAAGAAAATTTGTGATATAAATCAACATATAAAACAAGTGCCTCTACTCACTGTCACGCCAAGTCTAAACAAGGATAAATATATCGATAACTTTAGGTTCAATTGGCGTAAAGGACAAAATGGCACTATTCAGGAGAGCAAAAAAACAATTTTTTTTTAGAAAACCTTGCTTTGTACCTTTTTTCTTTGTTGACTTATATTTTCGATGTATATGAGGATGAATATGAGAAAAGTGCTAAGATTTCTTGTCTCTATTTAATAATTTGGTACCTATTACGTTAAATATGAAACTTATAAAGTTAGTGTCCTTTATACTATGGCAAAAAGCGTTATAACGTCACTTGCGACAATACCATTTAAAAAAATTTAAGACTGTGTGTGTTTCTGTAAAAAAATAATGCTATTTTTGGGTGTATAGACCATTATAATTTATTAAATTTATATTGTTTTCCTTAGATTTATGTCATTACAGGAATGAATCATGCGTAAATATTCATCATTTGTTGTAATTATACGTTGGTAGTTACTTAACTATAATTTATTAGTTGGTACTGCATAAAATATCATCAGGGGCCGGGTGAGGCGCGGGCGGCAGGCACACAAGGCGCGCTTGCCGCCCGCACCTCTCCCGGCCCCTATGTCGTCCTATCCCCCAGCCCCTGTACCGCGCGGGCGAGAATTCATTTAAACAGTTTAGCTATAGTCCCAATTAGTCCCAAAGTAAATTAACCCTGCGTTATGTACTAGGCAACGCTGGCAACAGATAAACATACCTACTGTAAATAGATAGATACACACATTAAATGAAATGAAATGAAATGAAAAAGTTTATTTCACACACAAAACAAAACACATAAAATTACAAAAGAAAAAAAAAATATATATATAAAAAGAGATAAAAAAAATAAAACATTAAATTGTGTGTGAAAAAGGTCCCGCCTCAGCATAAATGCGGACTCCTGAGGTGGAGCCAGCGCTGGTCTTCCGGCGGGACCCTTTTTTATCAGTCACAGAAACCCTGTCGTGCAACACGGCCTTAAGCGGTGTGCTGAACGCAGCCGTTGCGACTGCAACGAGCAGCGCTGTCTGGCGGCGAACAGAACAAACTCAGACATTTATAACCTAAAAAACGCGCACGACATGGTCACTGTGACTGTAACTGTGAATTAATATATATTAAACACCCAAGACTCAAGAAACATTTTAATTTTTCACACATAACATCTGCCCCGATCGAGTATTGAACCTGAGACCTCACACTTTATTAGGTCCTTTAAAAACTATAGCTAAACCGTTTAAATGAGTCCTCGCCCGCTGGGTACAGGGGCTGGAGGGTATGGCGACAAACCGCTGGGCTGGGAGAGGTGCGGGCGGCGAGCGCGCCTCGTGTGCCTGCCGCCCGCAGCTCTCTCGACCCCCTTTTTAGAGGACCTAACAAAGCGTGAGGTCTTAAGTTTAGCTATAGGCTATACGGTCGTCAAAATTATTAAATGGCATTTCCAGTATTACTAAGACCATTCAACTTTGAGACCTAACAATATTCACTTACCTGACCTAGATGTCAACGATCAACTTAATTGCAATCCTTGAGTGGCGCCGGCGCTCTGCAATCCACACTATACAACGGGGATCGGCAACCTTTTACCAAGCATCACACAGCAGCAATATTAAGCAAAGACTCATAGTGTAAAAATACGTCTCAAAACGACGGAGCGTAAATCACCAATAACTGGCCACCGTTCAATAACTGGCCAAGAAAGTGTGGTACACTCAAATGGCGGTCTGCCACTGTACGCTTTCTTCGGCACTTCTTGCCTCGTACAATGAATTGTGGAATTAACTTCCGGCAGCAGTGTTTCCAAACATCGCGGCTTTCAAGGAAGGGGTTGTACTGGCTTTAAAGGACAGCAACAGATCAGAGGCTCTCAGAGGCGCTTCGGTCTGTGGAAGTTTTTTAAATGTTGGTTTTTTTCATTTTTATTTATTTGTTTTTTTTTTTTATGTTAGTGTAATATTTGTTTGTGTGGCCTTCCGTGATTTTGCTATACTGTGGCCCGGCGGAAGACCAGTGCTGGTTTTTTTTTAACCAGCGTCACGCTGAGTCGGGACCCTTTATGGCAACATCAACATGTACCTACCTATGTCTATATTTGTACTTTTAATTTTAGCCTGTGTACGTGTTTTTGTTGTTATAAATAAATGTTTTTCTTTCTTTCTTTCATTATAAAAAAAGTCCTTTTTAAAAGAAACTATCCCACAATTGGCGCATAATTATTTTTCATGAAAACTCAATTAATAATAAACATAAATGGATATAGCAATAAGTAAAATATAATAAAAGTTATGAGTGAAAATCAAGAAAGTTTAAAACATTATAACAAGAAAACTGCCAGAAAGTACTTCGAAATAACACATTTAAAATCGTGGGCTGGAAGAAAGGATCACCCGATTCGCGGGTTGCCGACTACTGTTGAAAAACTACGAAAAGAACCAAGAAATCAGGCAAAAAAGCACTTTGTACCAGCGAAATAAAGTCTTAGACGAGTGCAAAACTTTTGCGACAAACTTACTTTTGCTGTTGGCAAACTTGTAAGTTACAAATTCGCATATAATTTTTATAATTTTCTCACGACAGTAGCGACACAGTGACATGCACTGGTAAGTTTGTGTGAATTTAATTTTATTCCTTTTCAAGACGCTGCGTTAGTTAAAATATGGGTGTAAAATTAGTTAATAGATGTTTAAAATAATGAAGTTAATAAAGTTTGTACTAAAACTAAACAGCAGCTACTAATGTTACACGCTACCTACTAGTATAATATGTACATATTCAAAAATTTAGCTTTTAAGTCCCACCAATTATTATTATTACCATTAATTATTATTGTTATTTTTATGAGCTATCAAAACCCAATTCTCCCATAGAGTTTTGAATGGCAATAGCTACTTATGACGTCACTTGTTCGCCAACTCAATCAACTAAACTATTTGTCTATTTTAAAGCAACAAAAAACCTAATTTTACAATTAATCAAAAATATTAAGGTTTTCAGGGCTAAAATAAAACGTTTCTTTACTGGAGTCGTGTTTTCGAATTATTTTTTAATGGCGCCAACATCCCTATTAAAGGTATATTTACAAAAACAACATACTGACTAAACTGGTTGACACTTGTAGAGAAACAATTTTACTGACAACAGGTGTCAACCAGTCTAGTCAGTTATGTTGTTTTTGTAATCACTCCTTCAATTAAACGTGGGTATTAGTCCAAAGTAGCATGAATTTTTCCTAAATGTCAGAAAATAGCATTTTCATGTGCATTTTAAGGTTAACTTACTACAGCTGACACTATAAGGGACTTTCTTTTAAAATTTTTGAATTTTAATTTTTAACAACAACCACCAAATTGGTGTTTTTTATTATCATTATCACACGTTACTGATCTAATTTACCTTAACATAAACATTTTATTTTATAACATTCGGAATATCGAAATAATTGGCGGTATGTTTGTCTTCAAACAAATAACGGATACATACTAAATTGACCATAACCAAGATGGCGGTATCTTGGCACGTATAAACCTAATACAATAAAATATAAATTATTTTTACACGTTAGTTTAACAGCAAATTTACGAGTTTATTATTGTTTTTTTATTTTTTGTTTAATAAACATTATGATGTTGCGAGATTTAAAAATAACTACTTAAGTTTGAACCCGCTATGTATGTTGTGCGGAAAGTTAATTTGGAAATTAACATTTAATACCCATATAAAATTTTACAAGCAATGTCATAAAATTGGAATTTTATTCTTCTTAAGAGTGACAAAATTTCTTGTTATGATTTTTTTGGCAGATATGTGGTGTTCCATCTGTTGATGGACAGACAATCACACGGTTTAAAAAAATGGATTAGGTACTTATTTTAAGATGAAACTCCGCAAAGTAACGCCTGAATCTATACAATGTCATAATCCCAGCCTATGTACGTGCATATTTACGTGCCACTGCAGGGTACAAGCCTCCTCTCAGAATGAGAGCGCTTGGGCCGTAGATCCACGCGGGCCCAGTGTGATTCGGGAACTTCACACACACCATCGAGTAACCTACAAGGGTTTAATTTTCCTCTTGAGAGTCTTGAGAAACGGAAAGCTTAAAATAATAGGTTAGGGATAACTAAGATCGCTGTCATAAATACATACATACGTACATAATATCACGATATTATCACGGGACAATACACACCATATGACCTAATCCCAAAGTAAGCAAAGCTTCTGTTATGGGTACTAAGCAACAGATAAACACACTTATATAGATATATACATACTTTAATACATAATAAACACTCAAGACTCGAGAAAAAACATTCGTATTTTTCATACAAATATTTGACACGACGCAGGAATCGAACCCGGGACCTCAATCTTTGTAGGCAGCTTCTCTAACCACTAGGCCACTCTAAAAAATGTTTATAAATAAATGTCAGGCTTCTATGGGCATTGGCCCATTGGGTCAAAGGCTTATAAAGTATAGTGGATTGTTGGCCTAACCACAAGCGCTCGCAGCACGTGGGCAGCAGACTTCATGTAATTGTGTCAACTTGGGACGATTCATGCCACGAAGAGCCAAATCTAATATATGTATATATTACTAATTTCTGTCCGAAATCAAGGATGCTGACGTGTTTGCCGATGGTTGGCGAATATTTTTGTCTAAAGTAAATTTATGCGCGAAATTACATTATATTTACCATGAGCTTTATGGTGAAAGAAAACATCGTGAGGAAACCTGCATACACCTGCGAAGAAATTTAATGGTGTGTCTGAAGTTCCCAATCCTCTCTGGGCCCGCGTGGTAACTACGGCCCAAGCCCTCTCATTTTGAGAGGAGGCCTGAGCCCTGCAGTGGGACGTATATAAGCTGGGATTATGATGATGATGAATGTGTTTTTGTATTAACGAGCTAGGCGTTTTTGTGCAAACTGTAATCCGTTTGTATTGAAATAAATAAACATAAAAATTTCGTGTCACGGTGTTTGTTAGTTTGTAATAATTTTAACACACATAAAATCCACACTCTCATGCTTTAATTAACCGACCTTTTTCATTTCACACCACTAACCTGAAATTACAAAAAAAATACAAATTAATAATAAAAAATTAAAAAACGTATTAAATATAGTGTCTCTATGTGTGCGAATTTTTAAGTGAAAACATTTATGTGACGCACAAATGTAGGTACCTTTTAATTACGCAAATGTAGGAACTGTCGCGAGAATTCATTCCTATATCTCGACGTTTCGACCACATTGCAGGAGCCGTGGTCCCGAATAGACCAGTAGTAGTGGTCGTGGTGCCTTCTTAGGTAGACGACTGGTAGTCTAATCGTGACCAAGGCCGCTGCAATGTAGTCAAAACTAATGTAATTTTAGCAATTATTGTTAATTATAACAACCCGAGAGTAATAATAACTAAATGCGAGTGAAAATCGCGAAAGCTTGGAAGCAATTGGGTCATACACATTTTCTTGTTCACATCTCCCCTGTGGACATATCAAAATAGTTAACGGTATAGACAAAAATTTTCAGTCAGGTCCAATCGGCGTGTAAATCTTAAGTATTCTGACTCAGAGTCGCTAATATAATGGTAGGGGAGAGGCGATTTTTGAAGTTACTCGAGCGCGGCAGATTTACGGGGGGATACCGTATACCCTCTAGAGTACCCCCATTGAATATGAGCACTTCATGTGGGGGGTTTGCCTGGAGCACCCCGTCAACAAACTTAAAAAAAATAAAAAAATCTTTGAAATTTTCTAGCGCGTCAGATTTTTATAATTTGATACTCCAGCGTGCCAATGATAATAAATGTATGATAATCTGCCACTTTGCATGGTGGAGGGTGGCCATACGGAAGGGCGCGCGTCAGGTTATCATAGGGTATGTTAATTCCAAAGACTGACGATTTGGAAGTGAAATGGTCATTGTTCTGCTAATAATTAACCCACCTTATCTAAATCTGACGCGCTCGAGTATTTTAAAGAATAAATATTTTTTACTAAATATTTTGACGGGTTGCCCTAGGCAAACCCCCCCACATGAAGTGCTCATATTCAATAGGGGTACTCTAGAGGGTATAATGTATCCCCCCGTATATTAATCTGACGCGCTCGAGTAACTTCAAAAATCCCCTCTTGGGCTCCCCTACTATAATATTATGTCCACAGGAGAGACAATTTCTGTTTCTCACGCTGTGCATGACTAATGTGACCATACATCCCGTTTTTAACGAAACTGTCCCGGTCTCAGGTACTCTGTCCTGCTATCCCGAAAAACAAGTCACGACGCGAAAATGTCCCGTTTTCTTAAGATTTAAAATAACGACTCGTAAGCGGCAATCGAACATGTATTTTCTTTGATAAACAAGTTGCGGGCAGAAAAAAAACTCGATTATACAAATGTTTACGTATTTTGAACTAGGTATGTTAATAGTAATTGTTAAGGATTATATTTCAAAAATCTTGCCAAGAGTCGTACACATTTTGGAAGTTGTCACCCAGCGCATCAGAAAAAAAAATACAAAATTGGGAGGTAAGACGTTTGTTATTGTAAAAAAAAAAGCTCAAAATCTCCTTAAAAAGTCGTTCCGTTTTAAAGTGACAAACAAATTTAATGGTCACGTTATGAATGACTCAATTAAAAAGAAGCTTTTTTGATCTTAACGTGAGGGGAGCAGCGGGTAAAAGCGAGTCTATCGTAAAAGCGAATCTTCCACGTGTAAAATAGTGCACGAACTCTACTTAACGACTACTGCAATTATAGTAAGGTTGCGTCCAATTGGCCTTCGCCTAAATAACTTACACTTAGAAGAGCGGGTGACATTATAGAGGAACGCGTAATTGACTGTCCCTTTCTGCGTTGTGAAAAACAGAGATGAGACGCGGTAATTTAGTTAAGTAATTTAACGGTTTTTATTATACTCTCAATTTTTTAGTTACTGAGCTTAATTATGTGGTAACACTAGTTATTAATAATTTTTACAAATATTTATCAGTTTATTTTGTTGAGTTTGAAGAAAAAATCGCGACATTTATCAGAGTCAAGTTTATTTACTTTCGTTAACTTCAAGTGAGGCTTCTTCAATCTTCATGCGGGATCGCATTAGAAATGATGAAATTCTCTCTCCTCCTCTCTCGAAAAATCTCCTTACAAGTTTACTAAGTTCAAGTTTACCTTACAAGTCACTCACGTATTAATAGTACATACATCGTATGTCGCAGTATGCGCGACATGTTTCGTACCAATCAACTTCAATTACTACTTGAAGCAGGTACTACTTTTTAATATAATAGCTCCACAGTGTGAACTTCCATAAAACTCATAATATACCACCATTAATATAAATACGTGGTAATAATGAGCAATTTATAGGCATTTTTAATACCCAATAGGCGTGGCTGTAAAACGGTACGAGAGTCATTCGCGTTAATTGTCAGTGTACTTTTAATATGCAGCTTCAGGCTGTAATTATATTATAACGAGGACTTAAGATAGTCGTTCATAATATTAAACAAACATATTTAATATGAAAATGGTAATATTTTTAAAACGCTTCAAAAAGAGATTAATTTATTGAATCAGGTGTTACTTTGCGGAGGTCCATATTAATTAAATTAAACAATTATTACTTTGCTCACCCGCGACCTTAAATTATACTAAACACTGGATACACAGACCATGTACCTACTTATGTTGTTTAATTACATGCAAATTTATTCGCATTAGATTAAAAAATGCAAAATGCAGTGTTTTTATTAATATTTTTTGCTAGAAATAATGAACGCGAGTAAATTGTCTGTCGCACATTACTATACTCGTAGTAAAAGATCGTCTACACCGCTGCTCAAAATGCTTTGACGCATCGTAATCGCAGAGACGTGATTTGCGCGTCACGTTTTTGACGCGTACCGTACAACACCGCTGCTTAAAAACGCTCACATAATGTTTTCATGATAAAGATATAGCAATGTCACTTCATTATGATAGAAATATATGAAGAATAACAAAATGTCTGTGACTTTAATTTGACATTAAATACCAAAAGCTATTATATTTTTCTTTAATGTAGTGCAAATATAAGAAAATTAACAAAAAAGTGTTTCAGAAAACGCATCTAGTTCCGCAAAGCCAGGCAGTTGAAACACTTTTAAATTTCAAGTCCATGTTTCACACATTTTTGACATGTGTACCTATATCATTATTTTGACGTAAGAGGCCGCTATCGACTATGAAAATAGGCGACGTTTCAAGTGCCCCCTCTGCGTGATGATCCACGTCCTTAGGTTTCTGTGCGTCAGAGCATTTTAAAGGCAAGTATGGTCGATTCTTAATACGTCGCTGCGTATATCGGCAGGTGTTGAGCTAATAGCTAGATCCACTTGTTATTTAGACTCTATTAAACGTAAATTAATGAGGCAAAGTATTTGAATTTACTTGTGAATGTAAATTGTTGCATAAATTTTACTTGTAATCAAGTTTTAAATGTTGGCAAAGAATTTAAGTGTTGTTGCTGTGTTGTTATTGAAGACTACATTTTCTAGCTTCGCGCACGTTGACCATTAGACCTGGTAGTCGAATTGGAATTCCCGCATTTTTTTTTTTATACAATATAGGTTTGACCACAATCAATCACTGAATCCTGATAGAAAGCGAAGATAAGGCCTGCGATGGAGCACGCTTGCCTAGTAAATGCTCATTCACCCTAAACATAAAAGCGGCCAAATCGTAATTTTCAGGGAATACAAGCGCAGGCAGGGAATTCCACTCCTTAGCTGCATAGTTGATGAAAGAAAAGCGAAAACGCTTTGTGCGGATTTTGGGAATACTGGCAACGTAAGGGTGGAGACCCCGCCTACTTCTGGTCAACCTGTGGAAGAAAGGAGCAGGTGGAATAAGGTCGTGCAGTTTTTCGGATGAATCGAAATTTCAATTCGACTGCCAGATCCAATAATTTACACGAGCGAAGCCGCGGAAAAATACTAGTAATATCATTATCATCATCCCAGCCTAAGTACGTCCCACTGCACGGCACAGGTCTCCAATAAGAATGAGAGGGCTTGGGTCGTAGTTCCCACGCGGGCCCAGTGCTGATTGGGAACTTCACACACACCTTTGAATTTCTTCGCAGGTGTATGCAGGTTTCCTCACGATATTTTCCTTCACCGTAAAGCTCATGGTAAATTTAAAATGTAATTTCGCACATAAATTCCGAAAAATTCAGAGGTGCGTGCCGGGATTTGAATCCACGACCCTCTGCTTGAGAGGATATAGGTTAAACCACTAGGCCACCATGGCTACAATTCAACTGCCAGATATAATATTTACACGAGCGATGCCACGGGAAAATAATAGTAATATATATATAAAAAAAATATTATTTTCTTGGCGGTCGTTGCATAAACCCCTCCCTTGGTTGGGACATGATGGACGCGACTTGGACAAAGTCCGGTCACCTCCGAAAACTTATTGTACAGTGCTCTAAATAAACGATTCACACGTGCGTACCGTCAGCAAACACAGCAGAACGTTACAATTTTATATATGTAATATAACTTACCTTTTAATTTTAATTTTCAATAGGTAAATGTTTTTGTTTGAGATAGAGAGACGTTTATTAGCATTCTACACAGGAAAAAAATCATCTTTTTTGACGTGGCAACGTCTAATAAATCCACGGAATAAATCGATGAAAGCCGGCTGCACGCACGAAAAAGGATGACGCAATGTAACGTACATGTACGTACATATACGTTACATTGCGTCATCGCGCGTTATAGCGCGCGCCAGGATGTACAATCTTAGTACTAGCACTAGGGTAATTTTTAATAGGGGGGGCACTAAAGGGGGGATGAAAATTTCATTGATTTTGCCGTAGGATGCACCGTTTTTCGTGTCGGGCGCGGTCAGTACTTGGATGGGTGACCGCCTGGTTTCATTTTTATTTTTTGAATGTTTTGTTATGACGTTGTCACGTTAAACTATCGCCCGTAAACCGACTTTACAGACAACCGGTTTTTTATACAATATAGGCTTACGTTTGACCACAATCACGCCTGATGGAAAGCGAAGATGAGGCCTACGATGGAGCACGCTTGCCAAGTAAATGTTCATTCACCCTAGACTTGAAAGCGGCCAATAGTGTTCAGGGAACACAGTCGCAGGTAGGGAATTCCACTCCTTAGCTGTGCGGTTGATGAAAGAAGAGCGAAAACGCTTTGTGCGGATTTTGGGAATACTGCTTTGATCAATTATAACTGTAGATCCACAGTCGCGCGCCCGAAAATGTCCGAGCCAAATGAGCGCCACTTTGATAAAAGTGGCCTTCTTTTTCTCAGTACGTTGCGTGAAATTGTTAAGTTTAGCTGTCAAGTGTCAACCGAAATTCGACTGTAATGAAGTAAAGACTAGGTTCAAATTTCTGTATAGGTGATGATTTTAATTGTTATGCAAACAAATAAAAAAGTTCGGACATTCTTTGAAGGGGATTTTGTTCGGCAATGTGTATCTTCAGTTATAATTGATCAAAGGAATACTGACAACGTAAGGGTGGAGACCCCGCCTACTTCTGGTCGACCTGTGGAAGAAAGGAGCCAGTGGAATAAGGATGTGCAGTTCCGAAGCAATAGAAAGGAATAGACAGAATTTAACAAAAATGGTGACTGTCTCCCGTGTAACTCCTGGATATGATATACAGATATCATCATCATCAATTCAGCCGAAAGACGTCCACTGCTGAACTTAGGCCTCCCCAAGGCTCGCCAAACAGATCGGTCCCGTGCCCTCCGCATCCAACGCGATCCCGCAACCTTAACCAGGTAGTCGCTCCATCTTGTTGGAGGCCTACCTACACTGCGTCTTGCGGTCCGTGGACGCCACTCGAGAACCTTTTTGCCCCATCGGCCATCAGTTCTACGAGCGATGTGCCCTGCCCACTGCCACTTGAGTCCGGCGATTCTTCGAACTATGTCAGTGACTTTAGTATACCGTATATGACACGTTTATTATTTTACAAGTTGTTGCCCGCGACTTCGTCTGTGAAGAATTCCCGCGGGAACTATGCAATTTTCTGAGATAAAAACTATCCTATGTCCTTCCTAGGGTTTCTAACTATGTCTGCACCAAACTTCATCCATATCGGTTGAAGACGTTATTGTATGATATCTTCACAAAATTTCTTATTTATAATATTAAGTATGATTTTAGCTTGACGACGAATACGTATGTAAAAGTTTATTTGGCAAGTAAAGGGCTCACTTATGAGATTTTTCTTTGATTATACTAGCGTTTTCGTAAACCATCATTACTTAAATAACTAAGGAGACTAAAAAAAAACCCTAAAACAAAAACTTTCTAAATACCAAAAAATGGGGAACCTTCCTTATCCCTTTTTTATACACATAAAAAACGGTTTGTTCTGCAGACTCTACGGATATGACAACCCCGCACAATATGCCCAACATTTATCATCATAAGGCCGGCACACACGACGCGACCACCTCATTGTCCGCGCCGTCCGCAACACGCTTAACTATGTCCCTTCCATTGTGCTATTGTTAACTGTGTGCACGCACTCGCACACATCGACACACTATGTTGATTCACACTCTCGCAAGAGCTTAAAAACTGCGTAAAAAATACTCGTCATCATCATAATTACAGCTGTAAGACGTCCACTGCTGGACATAGGCCTCCCTAATTGACGCCCAATTACGGTTGGAAGCGTCTTGCATCCACCCTGAACCTGCGGCCTTCACCAGATTGTCCGTCCATCTCGGGGACGTCCCATGCTGCGCTTGCCAGTCCGTGGTCTTCATTCGAGAACCTTTGGGCCCCAACGGCCATCTGTTCTGCGTGCTATATGGCCTGCCCATTGCCATTTCAACGAGCTAATCTGTTTGGGTATGTCGGTAAGGTAAAAAATACTCTAATGCTACAATCTGATCGATATGTAAAGTCGGGAGACGTAATATGTCATGGCTCCGTAGTAAGAGAATTCATCAAGACTGCAGAACAGCTGTTTAAGTTGGCTATGGACTGGACGTGACTTAATGAACTGCTTGTCAACCTTCAATAATGAAGTGGCACTATAAGAAGGAGAAGAGACAATCTGATCGTCTTCAGATCGAAGGTCATCATCGGACTGCCAGGGCACAGGTTTCCTTTCAGTAGCTTGAGCCGAAGTTACCGCGCGGGCTCAGTGCGTACTGGGAATTTCACACACACAGGTGTGTGCAAGTTTCCTCGATGATTTCATTCACCGTAAAGCTCATGGTACAATCGGCCCAGACGCCAGCTTGACACCTTAAAGGCCCAGTTCGCGTGCAGTGGCTAGACATCTGTCCATACCAATCCATACCAATGAACTTTAACGGCTGCAAGCAAATTTCTTTTGAAACTGGTAAGCTGGCGTTTGGGCCGATCGTAGATACATTTCAAGTGTATTTCCACATAAATTCTAAAAAACTCAGAGGTGCGAGCTTGGGCTTGAACCCACGAGCTTGCTTAAGAGGCCATGGTACAATCACTAGGCTACAACGGCGCTAAATCTAACGTAAAAATACTGTCTCAAAACTACTCACTCTAAAATATTTTCAAATTCTAGAAAAAATAGGGAATTATCATTTTTTACCCCCCTAATAAGTCCCTTTCGTCTATAACACCATTGTAAAGAAAAAGTAGGGGATGTCTAATAAAAGCGCCAAAACATCTAGTTGGGGCGATTCACCATTACACTCTGGAAAAGTTTCGTCTCGAAGTTGGTAAAGTATTTATGAGATTGGGTGACGTAAGGCGAAATCGAAGTTTTTCATCCCTTCGCTAAGTAGGGGAAAGTTTGACCAATAAATGAACGACAAACAAGATGACATACCTACGGCAGCTATATCCTAGGGTATTTCATACAGCTATGCTGCGAGGATGTTTAAGCTATACTACGAAACTATGTGCCGTTTGCATTAATGTTAATTGTAAGCTATGTAGCCGTTCGAGGAAGGTGCGCTATGAAGATGTGCAGTAATAGCTATGCGAGGTGTATGCGCAGCTCGAGCTATGCGATGTATCGACAATAGGGACCATCAATAGCACGCATCCACAGCACGCATCTTTCCATATAAAAACACAGCTTAGCTGAGCCTGTTTCCACCAGTACTATGCTATGTGGAGTGGACCAGCTCATTTTACTTTTAAAGGACCAGTAAGTTTTTATCATGTGCTCTTCTAATATTTTTTTTTACAAAAACGGTTTAGTGCTCGGTTTTATAATTTAAAATATAAATAGATACATAATTAAGCTTACATTTAAAATTATCAGTGCGTATAAAAAGTAATTTTTTTAAAGAAGTGGGGCGCTGTCTTCGTGAGAGAGGTCTTGACCATCGCTCTGGGTTGTTTCTGGTGCAAAGGTTGTCCATCGCGGTTCATAGAGGCAATGCGACTAGTGTGTTGGGCACATTTGCGCCTGGTGCGATCCGGGGCGGTTTATTTGACTGACTTTATATTTTGATTTTTATTTTATTGTATTTTATGTGTATTGACATTTTATTTTATTTTGAATAAATTTACCTATCTGACTAAAAAGCAAAAAAATAAAAAGTAATAATTAATAACTTTAAAGTAAGTAACGCAGTGGTCATGCATGCCCCCGCCATTTGTATTGAAATTGGTGGATTTGCCGCTGAGTTACAAATTTTTTCATCAAAATTTCTGTAAAAGTTTTTTTGTTTGAAAAAGATTAAAATTAGTTGTTTTATTTTTTATATACGTAAGTTGTTTACACTTGAAACAAATCACCAGGTTGCCTTTTATTTCACAAAAGATTATTTTAATGGTTACTTAAAAGTAGAATGGCCCGACCAATGAATATGATTGGCGGATATCAAACACACCCATTGCAACGTAGCATAGCATATCTCTGGTGGTAAGCCACTCTGATTGTCACTTAAATGACATAAAAATGTACATGAATAACTCACTAACAATTGCTTCTCAGCTTTTTTCTCATCGGGAACTACCAATAAAGAAAACCATCTTTCTCACCGATTACATCGTAAAATTTTACATTGTCTACTCCGCAAATTACAGTCTGTCTCAGCAGACATTTATTGGTTTACGGTAGTCAGATAAAGACAGAGATATGGGTACGACATAAAAATAAAGTGGCGGGAAAATTGACAGTTAAAGCAAACACGGGTAAAGACCGAGCTGTGATTTTGAGACGTGTTATTAGGGGTCATATTTTACAGGGCATTTATGATGTTGCTTTTAAGTTGGATGGTTTTGGCAGGTGTTTTTTAAACATGTCTAAAGGTAAAGGGATAACGACGCTTCCAACTGAGCAAATGGCGTAATCACCTTCAAAAACGGGCCCATCGGTAAATGATGAAAACATATTATTTTATATGTGACATGCAAAGCTTTTTATGTAGGTACATCATTGGCACAATAAAAATTATAATTAACACGTCGGTCCTGCACCTCCCACACCCAACGCGTTCCCGCAACCTTAACCCGGTCGTCGCTCCATCTTGTCTACTATGCGTCTTCCGGTCCGTGGACGCCACTCGAGAACCATTTGGCCCCATTGGCCATCAGTTCTACGAGCGATGTGCCCTACCCAATGCCACTAGAGTCCGGACGGCGATCTTACGTAAGATCACAAAATTAAAAATAAAACTCTTATTCATGTTTCCATGTTTGTTGTTGTTTTGTTGAGGGAGAGGGTCGGCAGATTCTTATTTTTTCTTACATTGGGGGAAGGGGTCAAAAACTGGCAATAATCATCTTACGTAGGTAATAAATAACGCATCAATAAGGTAAACGTACCAATGCTCGACACCTCAACGCCCAATAGATGACAACCATCTGTCACCTCTTTTAAGACATAAGATTGAAGGTGCCATATGTATTGGGACAGTGTCGAGCACAGATACATTTACCTTTAAAACGCCGCAGCGTCAACGTTGCGACGATGCAACGCACCAGTACCTCTACCATGAGTTACACTAGTTTACAGTGACCGTACTCGCTAGCGACGGCGTAAATGATTTGTATGGAGAATTGAACTTCCGTAAGTGACCGCTAGAGGCGCTGTACACAATTCTCCATACAAATCATTTACGCCGTCGCTAGCGAGTACGGTCACTGTACCTCTACCATGAGTTACACTAGTTTACAGTGACCGTACTCGCTAGCGACGGCGTAAATGATTTTTATGGAGAATTGAACTTCCGTAAGTGACCGCTAGAGGCGCTGTACACAATTCCCCATACAAATCATTTACGCCGTCGCTAGCGAGTACGGTCACTGTAAACTCATGGTAGAGGTACTGTAAACTAGTGTAACTCATGGTAGAGGTACAGAGCCTCACTCTAAACCGGTGTTTAAATATGATTCCAACATTTCATGTCAATTTAGACCGAAACGATTCCTGTAAACATTATTGCCAAAAACAATTATTTCACAATGTCTTTATTAAAGCTTCATTCGTCTTTATATGGTATTTATTTTATCAAGACGTTAAATTTTATCGTTTTTTGCCCATCTAAGCGCAAGCTGCTCTACTTTCATTTTGGGAGAATCGTTTGTTACAATTAACAATTAAATAAATGTTGATTTTTCAGTCGTTAAATAAGAAAAATCGTCCAATTATGTCTTTAGACTCGAAAATTAAAAAGTTTCAGTGAATGTTCGAAATTAAGGTTTTATGTAATTTATGTTGCGATTTTCTCTTTATTCTCAACTCCATAGGCTTTTCGTGAATATTTCTTACCCTATCTAAATCTATCTGTAAATACGCAACCTTCTCAGTTATGCCTACAACACAGCCCCATGTAAAAAATAGCCTAGTTCCCTATCGTACGGAATTTAGAAAAATTCCAAACTCAATTTTTGAGTTTTTTTTTTTTGTTACACGTTGATGCTTATCAGCCAGCAATTATAAGAGATCCGTTTGGGTTATCCCTAAAAGTGTTCTCTTTTAATTGCGCGCGTTTTCTCTGTCTAAGACATATCTTTCTCTTGTTATCTCGTACTTTCATATGTTTTATGTTCAACTAAGAGTTTCATGTAACATAGTAACTGCGACTCGTCAAACTCAAGTGGCTGTGGGGCACATCGCTCATAGAACTGATAGCCGATGGGGGCAAAAGGTTGTAGAACAGCGTCCACGGACCGGAAGACTAGCAAGATGGAGCGACGACCTGGTTAAGGTTACGGGAACGCGTGGATGCGAATAACGCAGGACCGGTCTGTTTGGCGGAATTCGATATATTACGGCTGAAATGATGATGATACTGAGAGTCGTTGCATCCGAACAAAACTTAACTAACGTTCAATGAACTGACACAATTACTTTGCTCACCCGCGACCTTACGATAGTTACGTTTATGTAAGAAATGCGTGTTCATGCAGTTTCTCCACCTCCACACTGTACGAACAAACACAAATCACACAAACCCAACTATCTCCACCACCTAACTACACTGACGCGTTTCGAACTCCACCAGAGCTCTTATTTTTAGGGTTCCGTACCCAAAGGGGACCCTATTACTGAGACTTCGCTGTCCGTCCGTCCGTCTGTCCATCTGTCACCAAGATGTATCACATGAACCGTGATAGCTAGACAGTTAAAATTTTCACAGATGATATATTTCGGTCGCCGCTATAACAGCAAATACTAAAAACCAGAATAAAATAAATATTTAAGGGGGCTCCCATACAACAAAAGTGATTTTTTTGCTCGAGTTTTATAACGGCAACAGGTAGACGCTTGAAATATTCACAGAATATTTAGCTATATATTTAAAAATAAATAATTAAATTAAAATAAAACAAAGCGCGCGAGTCCGACTCGCACTTGGCCGGTTTTTTTTCTTTTTTCATCTTCTTTCACGTTCCCACTCTCCGGGTCCCATAACGACGATGTTCACTCCACTTCACTATCTTTTATCAAAGCATTGCCCGAGACCGTCCCCTTATCACACCAAAAGCAATCTCAGACAGCACCGCACAAAACCAGCTTCCTTAATCAGATGTGTCATCCCACAAATTCCTCATAACAATAAAAAACTCTGCCACTAAATATTTGAAGATACCGCAGTCGTAAAATTGCCAATATTTAGTACTAAAATGCAAAAGCGACAGTGCTGGCGCGGGTGAGATATCCATCACGGCGGACAATTTGCTTGCTTTATCAGCGCGTAATTATTCGTAAGCTAATGAACGGTTGCGTTACGGTGTGGTGTAGGAGATGGCCGACTGGCGGTATTGATTACGACGGTATAGAAATTAAAACAGGAAGCGCATTTTTTTTATTTCAAGACATCAACCCATATACTTACGTTGTAATTTTAAATTTGATTTAATTTTTGTTTTATTTAGTTTTATTTTAGCTTTAAGGTAAATTTATATTTTGTGTGAATATTTGATTAATGTGTAATTCAATTTTAATTTATTAGTTACTTGTGAAATCTGTAACTCTGAAGATGAGCTCTGGTTGAGTTCGAAACGCGTCAGTGTAGCTTGGTGGTGGTGATGGTTGTGTTTATGTGATTTGTGTGTGTTCGTACAGTGTGGAGGTGGAGGAACTGCATGAACACACATTTCTTGCATAAACGTAACTATTGCAAGGTCGCGGGTGAGCAAAGTAATTGTTTTAGTTCACTTGTGAAATCATTTGTTAAATTCCATTGGGATTTGAAATTGATATAATTTAATTTAATTATTGTGATCATTTTTTATCAGATTTGTGTGACTATAATGTGTTTAATTAACAAGACCTAAACCCGACAAAAGGACGCATAGTATTAGTAATACATCATAGCAGTTAATATATCGAATGTATTAAAATGAATTGTTTTCAAACAAGTGACGTCTGTAATTCTGATGAAGTTTTCTTTAAGAGATGTAGCCGAGGTAGCCTAGTGGTTTGACCCAGGGTTTTTTCAAGCAGAGAGTAGTGGGTTCGAGTCCGGGCTCCCAGCTCTGAGTTTCTCGGAATTTATGTGCGAAATTACATTTTTAATTTACATGAGCTTTACGGTGAATGAAAACAACCTGAGAAGAAATTCAATGGTGTGTGTGAAGTTCCCAATCCGTACCTGTGCCCCGCAGCGGGTTGGGAGGATGATGATGAAGAGGTCTTTGCCTGCCAATTTGTGTGGGGTTCTTTTATTGTTGTGAGGTAACTTTTTTAAATAATAAAATAAGTACAGATTTTCACTAAAAACATGATGTATTTTTTTTTAGGTAATTTATAAGGGTAAAGGCGCTCCCGCGCGTCGCTTGCGCCGGGCCCCGCGCCTGCGCATCCCGGCAACATGGCCGCCGTATTATTACCGCAGTGAGTTATGGCGACGACACAAGCCGAACGTGCACGAGTGATAATTAAGCGTGAAATTTAATTTCCCCCGTACCCAAAATTACGGGAAAGTGTTAAGGTTTAGCAACACGGCCGATAAATAATAATACTTAATCGATAAATTCTGGAAATTTTGTAATTTGCAAATCGCTGGTAACGGAATTAATTTTGCGCCTGCAGAAGGTCGCTGTTATAAACATGAGGCCCTGTTTACATTATTCCAGTAAAATCATTCCAGTTGCAAAATGCGGGGCCGCGCTGCTGCTAACGAGTTACAAGAGGTTGATTGAACACCGCAGAAACTGCAGTGTCAAGCTACTGGAACGATTTTACTGGAATAATGTAAACAGGGCCTGATGCAGCTATTTGACAACATTACAGACTAGCTGTTGCCCGCGACTTCGTCTGCGAAGAATTCTTCTATCACTATCCCGCGGGAACAATGCAATTTTTAACCCTTTGACGCATGTAGACGAAAAGTAACGCAAATTTCAATCGTAATGTCGCGTGTCAAAGTTTCTTTGACAATAAACGTCATGACCACTATAAGCGTCGGTGGCGTGGCAGGCACGGCAGTACACGACCTCTTTAGGCGTTCTTGGCGTTCTAAGGGTTAATAATAAAAACTATATTCTGTCCCTCTCCGGGACTGACACTATTTCCGTACCAAATCTCATTTAAATCTAATCCAAATCCATTCAGCCTAGACAAACAAACAAACATCCAAACACCTACATTGATGAGAGATTCGATATTTTAATCAAACCATTATGGTTGAATTTGTGATTTGAAGATAAAATGTCGACATTGGTTCAGTTGTGCGTATTAATTAATTACATACCTACTTAAGTATAGTTAATTAAAACACAAATAAATACCTACTTTTGCTTAGATTTTATTTTAATACATAAATCGATATATTAATATTCAATATTCAGAACCGTGGCCAAAAGTTTTCAAAGTCAAAGTCGAAATATTTTTGTTAAGTGTAGGTTTATATTTCCAAACATCCCTGTCCATGTCCATATATAGTCATTAATTTTATAGTACGACTTAGAATCTCTGATAACTCGTACTAGATTGCCTAGTGGTTAGAGAACCTGACTACGAAGCGCAGTTCGGTAGTTTTTATGAAAAATACGAATGTTTGTTCTCGGGTCTTGGGTGTTTAATATTGTATTTAAGTATGCATCTATCTTTATAAGTACCTACGTTTATCCGTTGCCTAGTCCATAACACAAGCTTTTCTTAGCTTACTTTGGGACTAGGTCAATTGGTGTTATTGTCCCATGATATGTATTTATTTAATGTGTTTTCTTCACGATGGATTTCAATTTTGTATCCGTTTGGTCAGTTGTTTTCGGAAGGTTGCAACCCCATTTGGCCACGTAGAACCTCAATGGTTACCTTGGCTTCCCTACCTAACCTACCATCTCGCAACGAGCGTCGTTCCCCGTAATGACTTAATGAGATTCTCACTTACAAGGATGACCAGGGGCCTTAAGCTTCAACACCACGGTAATCGGCGGTAATCATCGCTTTCCAAAGTGATGATTGTGATGGAGGAGATTCTATCAATGTTATTAAAACAGCTGTAAAGTGACGCTTAATGGTTTGTACGGTAAAGTACAGTCGCTTTTATAAACATCGGAGCAGTCAAGGGACTCAAAAGTATCCGAACACGCACGTACGCGATTGACAATAAAATAAAATGAATAATAAATATCACGGGACAATTCACACCAATTGACCTAGGTACCCCGCACCTCCACCAAACTTGTGATGGGGTATATCTGAAAAAGAACTAACGTGTGGCGTAGCTGAAAATTACTGTCAAACTTTAACTATTTAAATTAAAAGTTGGACTTCTATAATGTGGATTTAATTCACATTCAATTATACAAAGAACATTTCACTAGCACAGTCTATCCAAGAATGGCTGCTTAGACCGTCTGCTGTTCGTTTCTTGATTCGAATTGTAGAAGCCACAAATTCAAATCTACGGAACAGTGACACGGTCTCGGTGGCCAGTGTCTATACTAATAGATACCTACAAGGTCGTATTTAGATATTTCTGACCACCTGGAATGCTCCGATGTATATAATGGCGACTGTACATGACATACCTAGGGCAGTCATCATCATCATCATCCCAGCCTATATACGGCCCACTGCATGGCACATCCTCACAGAATGGCTTGCGGCTTGGACCGTACCGTAGTTCTCACGTGGGCCCGCTGCGGGTTGGGAAATTCACACACATCATTGAATTTCTTCACAGGCGGCCAGGCTTCCTCATGATGGTTTCCTTCACCGTACAGCTCATGGGAAATTTCAAATTTATGTAATTTGAAACAAGATCCGAAAAAGTCAAGGTGGGACCCTCTGCTTGAGAGGCCTTAGGTCAAATAGACTACTATGGCTTTTTAATATTGTAGATGTCTACAAATTATACCTCTCCTAAAGCAATCGATGACAAAACGATACCATCATTAAGCCATTCCTAATAAGAATGTTAAAACTCATCAGTTCATTACAAATCTTGTATCCAATAAATAAAATCATTCATAAATTTAAATAATAAGCCAAATTAATGTTATATTGCCAAATGTACAGTAATCCCTAACCCCAACTAAGCTAATATGGACGAGAATATCTTTCAATTATCATAAATCAGAGAGCATCTATGTCCGTTGGTCTGTTTCGGTCCCAGTGGAGATTTCTAATACTTACTATTTTCCTAGATAGATACTAGCTGTTGCTCTCGCCTCCGTCTGCACAATTCCTTTATCGCTATGCCATATTTGTTTCCAATTCACGCTCAAACCGCTGAACGGATTTAATGAAATTTGGTGTCTAAATAGCAGGAACTCGGCAGTAACACGAGGGTTACTTTTTATTCCAACATTCCCGCGGGATCGAGAAATACGCACAAAATCCTGTCATTTCAATGCAACTGCTAGACCTCACGATTTATTCGAACGAGGCCGGCAAAGATTAATTAAATTATATATTTTAAAAATGCATATACTGTTATTAATTGTGTTAATAATATAACGGAAACTATTAATATATTAAACAAGTAATATGTGCCAGCTGCCAGCGTCAAGGCCCTACCGAGCTTTTCGCGCTAATCGATTTTAGGTATGGGGGAAGCACGATGGCTCAAGATAGGTTGGTTAGACTGCGCGTGTTTTTAGGTATTTTCATAGTATTACTAAAACAAATACACATTTTAAAAATGTAGCAACACTACGCCCTAGAAATCATCTTGTTTTATCAACATTCAAAAAGTCATGACCTGCCGTGCAGTATTTACGTCGTACTACGAATTTATTTTATTTTTTAGACACGACTTTGGTTTTTTTTTTTCTATGGAGCGAACTACAAGTAATCGTGTTTCGATAAACACTTGTTATTAGAGTGAATCCTCAAATATCTTACACATGAATTTCAGGACTATAGCTTTGCTAGTAAAGATACAGCGCGAGACTAAATAAATGCAATAAATGCGTCATAAGCTCAGTAGGGCCTTACTTAACGCAATGTATAATTTATATAAAACAACTTAGCGTTAACACATTCATTGCCTTGAACGCTTGGAAGCGTTCATGTGCTTCGAACACTTTGGCTAGTTCCTTCAACACTAATGTGGGCTCATATATATGATAAGAAACACCGAAAACTCGATACATTTTTAATTGTTATACATTAATATCTACTCCAACCGGGGATCGACCGCGGATCTCAATCTTTGCAGTCAGGTTCTCTATCTAGCCACTAGGTTATCAGGTCGTCAGAGGTCTCAACACTGGGCAATATTTTGCCATTACATCTTTAAAAATAAATAAATAAATAAAATAAATAAATATCACGGGACAATTCACACCAATTGAGCTAGTCCCAAAGTAAGCTTAGTTAAGCTTGTGTTATGGGTACTAGGCAACGGATAAACATACTTATATAGATAGATACATACTTAAATACATATTAAACACCTAAGACCCGAGAACAAACATTCGTATTTTTCATACAAATATCTGCCCCGGCATGGGAATCGAACCCGGGACCTCAAGCTTCATAGTCAGGGTCTCTAACCACTAGGCCATCTGGTCGTCTAAAAAGTCATCAGTAAGTTAATAATACCGGACAATAATCAAAAGTCTCCGGTAAGTAGAGGTTATGAACTCGAAAAGTGTCCAGCAAATACAAATCTCATAACATCATTGTAATTTGAACTTAGGATTTCTATTGTTTGAAACATAAATATAAATAGATTAATTAGATTAGTTGCAAATTCATTCAATTTAACAAAAAATATTCCAACTCTAAGAATTAGGAACGGCAGTAGCATACGGAACGTGATTTTTGAAAAAAAAACAAGAGCAGCGGCGTTTTTCGCAACGAGGTTGCATACTTTAAAAGAGCGGCAAAATTTTTACATTATGGAAATATTTTGTTGTCATATACATTATCTTGTCTTTGGAGTTTTTTGTTTTATTATTGAGAAAAGCACCATACAAGCTTCGAGCAATAATTGCCATACTGGACTCGTACATAGAAATCCTTACCTCGGCTCGGATTTCAAATCGTACTCGTCCAGTGCTTACTTATTGGTCTCTTCAGTAATGTGCTATTTCAAACTCACACGCACTGATCAAAATCCCGTCAGGAAAATTCTTAATAACGTGTCAGTTGTGAATAATATAATGCTGATGACAGATACTTAAGGACTACCATAAATACACATAGTCTATGTTAAAACAGTTACCTACAAACTGCTAACGAGATCTCACCTAATAGAGTGCTTAAGTTAGAAGTTAACTCATTATAAAAATTATAGCTATTTATTTACAACAAAATTATAAATTATAATGACTACGACTGTGGGCGAAAACTGAATGCGAATCACATTAATAGGCTTGTTTAATATACTGTGACGTTACTTGGTTTTAAGCGATATAATTTTATAAATACGGTTTGTTATGAAAATTAATTAATACCCGTTGCGAATTGACTTCTACTACGCAGTCTTTTGAAAGTATGTATTTGACGATGTCCAAAGCGGTTTGAACGGTTCTCTTTAGATATGTTGCCCGAATTTCATATGCCAGCCTACATACGTCCCACTGCAGGGCACAGGCCTCCTCTCAGAACGAGAGGGGTTGGGCCGTAGTTCCCACGAGGGCCCAGTGAGGATTGGGAACTCCACACATACCATTGGATTTCTTCGCAAGTGTATACAGGTTTCCTCGCAATGTTTTCCTTCACCGTAAAGCTCGTGGTAAATTACAAATGTAAGTTTGTAATATCTAATTGAAGTAGTAACTTAATTAACAAGGTGAAAGTTATAATATTCGTATTTTTTTAAAACACAATTTTTTTGCCGACCAGTAATCTAAATAAATTTAAACAATGTTTGATAACTCGCGATTGGAGATTGCGACATCAGTGTGGCCAGCACTAAACATCGAAAAAACGGCACGAACGAGTAATTCGCAAAATTTTACAGCCTCCTCGCTAGATAAAGTCGAGTTTCGCATTTATTGCACAATGAATTGTAGCATTTTATGTTAATAACAACCAAGTGGGCGGCTGTGTCGAAATACTGACTAATCGGCCCGTGGGTTGCCAGTGGAAAAAATGGCAATTTTAAATTATTCATGCTTCCCACATCGCCGGTCCGAAATCAGTTCTTTACTTTATGCTCCCAGTTTGTTAATTGCTTAATTATGTGCGGATATTGGCTGTTTGTCTGTATGTTTAATGTTTTGCGTGTGTAATGTGTAATTTAATGATTAAGTGTGGCGTTAAAGTTTAATGTGATGTAAGCTGTTTATAAATCTTTGATAGGCAATGTAACTAGTTGAAGGTCAGATCGGAAGAAGCAGTGTTAGGCTTCCGATAAGATGGAGTGACTCTGGTTAAGGTTGCGGGAACGCGGAGGATGCGGATGGTGCAGGGTCTGTTTGGCCAACCTTAGGGAAGGCCTATGAAGACACTAGTTAAACACTACGAAAGTCGAATAATCTACCACCAGTTTGGAAAAACCCTGTTGAGATGAATCCGGCATGAAACTCAACAAGGTAGGTACCTATATATTCTTCACACATATGCTATATATTATATTATTAATAAGCCTGGAGAAGTTTCCCACTGCTGGGCAAAGGTTTCCACAAAACGAATGGAGCCACAGAACCCTAAAAAGGACCACAAGGTGTCGGCACGGCACTTGTTCTGCGTCTGCCACATCTTTACCGTACACTTTTGATCGCATCAGTCCAGTTTTAATATTCAAAGCTTGAGGTACCTCAGTGCTGCAATCTTCACAATAAAAACAGACCGACGGTGCACTTTGTCACTGGCATTCGCAGCCGCGATAATATTTCAGAGACAAAAGCTCTTACAATTTCGCCAACCGACAAAGCCTCGCAAATCTCATTTGCAGACAACGTTGAGATAACTATCTCATTCTTTCAACAATGGCCGAGCTCATAAACTGGGCCTAATTAGTAATATTGCGAGTGCATTGTGGTGGCTATCAGTACACAATGCGATGGGGTTTATCTAGGGCGATACGGTGCAAGGAGCGACAATTATCAGCCAATGACGTTCGAGTGCGTTTTTGCTGCTCGCACCAACGCAACTCTTAAACGACCCTCAAACTTCTTACGCATCCTTTGCGCATTCACTGCGGCTAACCTTAAGTTTTAAAGCCTCGAAGCACGCAATGGATGGTGCCCTCAGCTTATGGTAGCAGTTGTTTTTGTTTCAAGATACGATCGTGGTTGGAATACGTAATGGTCGGTAGTGCTCGCGCGTGTAGTCTCCGTTTATTGTTACCGCTTGTGCCTAGCGCAAATTGAATAAGAGCCGCGGCAGGCTGACTTACGGCAGATAAGCGATTGTTTTTCAGATAAATTGGACTGTAAGTCATAAGTTGATTTGCTGTTGGCGTGTGGGATTGCCGCTGCGGGTAATAAATAGGTTTATAACTGGGTGCATTCCAAGTGCTAGAAAGCTGCCTTGTGTACGTCAGTCGAGGAAATCGAGTTAGGTATTGGGGTGGGACCTTTTCACAATCATTGACAGTGTGGAATGTCAACAAGACATTTGCAGTGAAAATGCTTGCCCTGGTACGAGAATCAAATCAATTTCTTTGATATGGTTACAGTTTATTGTTGGAGTATATTATGTTAATGGTTGTTGCACGCGACTCCGTCTGCAAAGAGTTTATATATCGCTATCCCGCGGGAACAATGCAACTTTCCGGGATTAAAACTATCCGAAGTTTTTCCCAGCCCAAACTATCGTCTCAGCCTATACATGTGTACCTGGGCGACCGAGCTCCGCTCGGGCTGAAACTCGGTACCAAGCGTTTTCCCAGAGATAAGACCAAGCTACATCAATTTTTCATCCCCGAAAACCCCCACATACCAAATTTCATCGAAATCGTTGGAGCCGTTTCCGAGATCCTGATTATATATATAAGAATTGCTCGTTTAAAGGTAATAGATAGATTAGATAGATATGGATTATTTGGAATAGTAAGGCTTTGTTCTATGTACCGTTATCAGGCTTCCGTAATCCTACAAGGAACTAGTCCTAGTACCTACTACTAGTTTCTTAGACTTGGCAGAGCTCGGTGTCATCATACCGATTCTGTTTAATTTTTCAGTACATTGCAAGTTTATGCATCTTTGTAAAAAAAAATTAGTCTGATGAGCTGCTGCTGGGTGTATTGCAAGTTCAAAGAGCATCTTACCACTTCGTGCTTCCAAATGTAAAACAATTTTCCTTTTCCTAAGCATCGTTTTCATTTACAAAACAAAAGCAAACACCACATTCTTCGTGATATTATCAACGTCCAACGACGTCCAATGTCGGATGTCCATCGATCGACGTCCAATACGTCCATGATAGACCAACGATGGCCACAAATCATCGTAGACTCAAAGTACGCCGGCAAAAACTTTTGCTGAGTAAAAACAGATCGCTGAACTTCATTTGTTTTTGTAATGGCCAACTTCTTGCGGTAGAATTCAATGTTAAATGCACTTTGATGGATTAAAAGTATAAAAAAGCATTATGTTTAGTACATGCGCTGCGTAGCTCGCTTGGACCATTAACGATAACATCTGTATTAGTAACATAATACCAATACATTGTATAGAAAACAGTAGATACGTTGCTGGAAGAAACTAAGGCCAGATGAAATCCTAGGGCTCTTTATTGGCATAATTTATCTAAATTTCTGTCTCAGCTTTCATATAAATAAAAATAATAAATAAAAGAAATAAAAATTCACACCAATTGACCCAGTGCCAAAGTAAGCAAAGCTGACTTATGCCAGGCAACGGATAAACATACTTATATAGATAAATACATAACTAAATACATAAACATCCAAGACTGTAGAACAAACATTCTAAATCTTTCATACAAATATCTGGCCCGCTGCGGGAATCAAACCCGGGACAGGACCTCAATCTTCGTAGTCAGGTTCTCCAACCACTAGGTCAATTGGTCGTTTGGTGGTATGTTTGCTGTTGGCAACCCCATAGAATGTTTTAATTCAAAAATAAACATAGTTTTTTTTTTCAAACAGGCACATTTCGAATTGATAATTAACTAATTT
This sequence comes from Archips xylosteana, assembly GCA_947563465.1. Taxonomy (NCBI): domain Eukaryota; kingdom Metazoa; phylum Arthropoda; class Insecta; order Lepidoptera; family Tortricidae; genus Archips; species Archips xylosteana. Next base: position 3,621,803 of record OX387356.1, read on the forward strand.
TTATTTTTCTTAGTTTATAGTGAAAAAAATACGTATAACCCATTATATCTATGATCGAGTTTATCATGCCGAGCTTAACTTGATTATGCATGTGTTTACATTATAAACCTTCCTCTTGAATCACTCTATCTATTAAAAAAAAACCGCATCAAAATCCGTTGCGTACTTTTAAAGATCTAAGCATACATAGGGACAGACAGACGGGGAGCGACTTTGTTTGATACTATGTAGTGAAATACATACTTAAATACATATTAAACATCCAAGACTCGAGCACAAACATTTGTATTTTCCACACAAATATACCTGCCCCGACCGGGAATCGAACCCGGGACCTCAAGCTTCGTAGTCAGGTTCCCTAACAACTAAGGCTATCCGGCCGTCCACAATTTTTATGTTCAAAATTGTGGTTCAAAGTTTCTTAGTTTATCAGTCAAAAAAACCAATTTCTGATAAAAATATTTTTTTCTCAGTCTTCTAAATATCAAGTGCGACAAATGCCTCACGAAACTGTTTTATTCAGTAACTAAGAAACTTAATAGAGTTGTCGCACACCATCTGCCTGATACCAAATACGGTAACAGCCGATTACAAAGCAGGGTAGTAATAGCATATTATAATAAAAGGCGGGAATTCTTCACTTACACGCCCGTTTTCATGTAATTATTTTGTTGCGTGCGTGATGTACAGCTGGATAAGAATATACGAGACGTTAACTCGTAGATGTAATTAATGTATTTACTTGTCTAATGTATGTTACTTTTGAATTAATTTCGCATTCTTACATAAAACTGTCACATTGTATCATAGTGTCAGCACAAAACTGTCATTAGATATTTTACAAACTAAAAAAGCCTTTTCCCGTGGCCTCGCTCGCGTGGCCCTTTTTAGGGTTCCGTATCCAAAGGGTAAAAACGGGACCCTATTACTGAGACTTCGCTGTCCGTCCGTCTGTCCGTCTGCCACCAGGCTGTGTATCACGAACCGTGATAGCCAGACAGTTGAAATTTTCACAGATGATGTATTTCGGTTGCCGCTATAACAACAAATACCTACTAAAAAACAGAATAAAATAAATATTTAAGGTGGCTCCGGTACAACAAACATGATTTTTTACACGTTTTTGCTTGATATTGATAACGACAACAGGTAGACGCTTAAATTAAAATAAAACAAATATTTAAGGAGGGATGTTTTTATAGATAATAGTACGGAACCCTTCGTGCGCGAGTCCGATTCGCACTTGGCCGGTTTTTATATAATATCAAATAGACAAAAATGTCATTAAAATATTTTTCAGTACATACATTATTTCCATTTCCCCTGTTATTTTTAGTGATCAATCATCTATTTGCGCGCTCAAGTAAACTGAGCCCCCGACGTATACTAATGCGAATATTATGCGTATATTCCCTCTAATTGATATGAGGCGTAAAGACAGGTGTCCAGTATACGCTATAATATAAGGTTTTAATTAGCTGTCAAGTGACCTTACAATGAAAATGTTACAAGTGCATTGAAGTCGGAAAGTCAATTCGTATCTTTGTGCAAGCATTATAAGATTCGAATTATGACTGCACGAAAATCTAAAATTCTCAGTTTGATGGGTTGTAAATTCAACATGGGCTTTTAGTGTAAACATGACACCTTGAGTCAAGTTTTTGCGATATAAAAAAAAAAAATATATACAGGGTTATTTGTAATTCACTAGCATCCTTTTAACCCTAAACTCCTACCACTTAAACAAATGTTTTTTGTTTTACGGCTTTTGTCATAACTTAATATTTTTGGTGTAATAACGTCTTGAAAATTTGATTCTGCCTCTTATTTTTACGATACTCTGTGTATTTGTATGGGAAAAAAAGTGCTTCATTTTAAAAAGTCGTAAAACAAAAAACATTTGTTTGAGTGATAGGAATTCAGGGTTAAGAGGATGTCAGTGAATTAAAAATAACCCTGTATAGGTTATTTGAAAGAATATTTAATAAGACAACCGTTTTATTTATTTTTTATTTATCTATTTACACTTGTAGGACAGACTTTTTTTGCTGACGGTTCTACTGTAGGCATATTGTACCGAAGTATCTACAAATTCTTCATCGCACATAGACATTTAAAAACATAAGTACACAGCAATAAGTATAAAGGCGACAGTGGCGAAAAGGCTACTATAACAACCCGATTCCCCCGGGTTGACTAAACTATCGAAGTTATCAAACGCTTCTCTTCCATTACTGCACCTTCAAGAAAACGATAAATGGGGTTTTTAGGCTTCTTTTGCTCCGGCTTAACTTGCAAAAATTTTCACCCCGCCACTGAAAGCCGAATTTTAGTATTCCTAATATGATATTCCTAGTGGTTAGACAACCTGACCACAGTGCTGGAAGTAGAGATGAAAAAAAACCGGCCAAGTGCGAGTCGGACTCGCGCACGAAGGTTCCGTACAATTTTCTATAAAAATCACGTTTGTTGTATGGGAGCCCCCCTTAAATATTTATTTTATTCCATTTTTTAGTACTTGCTGTTATAGCGGCAACCGAAATACATCATCTGTGAAAATTTCAACTCTCTAGCTACCACGGTTCCCGAGATACAGCCTGGTGACAGACGGACGGACGGACAGCGGAGCCTCAGTAATAGGGTTTCCGTTTTTACCCTTTGGGTACGGAACCCTAAAAACAGTATAAATAACAATATTAAGTATTATGTTGGTATTATACCATATCTTACGGCCGCCAAAAATCACTGGTTTGCGAAAGGTTTGGGCTGAGCTTGGGATGGGCCTTATTTTCCTAGATCTAGGGCCGTTCCTGAATTTAGCCCCTGAGTCTGTAAAGTGTCTTTAAAACTCGGACGCCTAGCTTTTATCTCAAGCTGGTCAGCAGCCTTATTATACTAGCACTAAGCGTTTTATAACGCGCGTAAAATTGGTTTTATTTTTGCTCTCAATTCGTGCCGCTCCCGAGCAAACATTAGCCAACATAATGGATGGCGGCACCGAAATTGCTTAATTAATTTAGTTATACGGTTATTTGTTTTGATGTTGAACTGTTTTGGGGGCAGTAAGACGTTGATTACCACCGAGTTGAGTTTCTCGCGCTCTGAGCCTTGTGAATTTAGCGTCGTGTCTGTGGGAGGTATCAAAATTAATGTTAATCCTTTTGACACCTTGTAATGTGTGTAGAAGCGACTGAAGTCGTACTAATACCTTATAATTATGCGCCAAATTGTAAGCGCGTCTATGTGTTTTTGTTACTCATTTTCGCTTAAATGGTATTGCATGAAATTTGGTACGTCTAGATCGCAGGAATAACTCATAGACTACTTTTTATCCGGATATTAGCACGGAATCGGAATATATTTATTTTAGGGAAAATAAACAACTATACAGTGAGCTGCGTGATAAGTATTTAAGATACTAGTAATACAGTCCACAATATGATCCTTATATTGTTTGTTGTAAATAACAGAAACATCTTTAAGCTGATATTGCAATCACCGCTGTTCTATAATAACAGCACCTTTTATCTATGTAAATAAAAATGAATCACCGAAATGTTTGTACGCGCATAACTTCCGATCGACTGCACCGAATTGGATAATTCTTTTTTTTCCGGAGAAGGATGAAAGAAATTTTTGAAAAAAATACAACGGGGGCGAAGCCACGGGCATCAGCTATATATATAAATAAAAATGAATCACCGAAATGTTTGGACGCGCATAACTTCCGATTGACTGCACCAAATTGGATAATTCTTTTTTTGTTGCGTTTGTTATTGTCAGGAGAAAGTTTCTTATGAACGAAATTTAACAATAAATACAACGGAGGCAAAGCCGCGGACATCAGCTAGTAAATAATAAAACAAAATAATAGAAAACGAAATAATCGTCGTAACACTTAAATTTATACATTTACCCCCTGTTTCACCATCCATTGTTCAAATTTATTAGAAGGATAAATTTGATGCCGTCTCTGTTTGTTTTGTTCGAATATACGGAGACGGCATCACATTTATCCGTCAGTTAAAATTAATCAATGGGTGGTGAAACAGCTCCTTAAAATCCCCGAATCTTTACCCCTTAGTCTTGAGACTTAAATTATGCATGGGTGTTCATTTGGAGACGAAAATGATGACAATGTTGTAATTCGCGGGAATTACCATTATAATTCCGTAAACAGTGGAATTTCAAAACCGGCCAAGTGCGAGTCAGACTCGCGCACGAAGGGTTCCGTACCATTATCTATAAAAACGGCAAAAAATCACGTTTGTTGTATGGGAGCCCCCCCTTAAATATTTGTTTTATTTTAATTTAATTATTTATTTTTATTGTGAATATGTATATAACTAAATATTCTGTGAATATTTCAAGCGTCTACCTGTTGCCGTTATCAATATCAAGCACAAACGAGTAAATAATCATGTTTGTTGTATCGGAGCCCCTTAAATCTTTTTTTAATTCTGTTTTTTAGTTGATATTTGTTGTTATAGCAGCAACATCATCTGTGAAAATTTCAACTGTCTAGCTATCACGGTTCATGAGATACAGCCTGGTGACAGACGGACAGACGGACGGACGGACAGCGAAGTCTCAGTAATAGGGTCCCGTTTTTACCCTTTGGGTACGGAACCCTAATTACCAGATAGTTTCTATTGATGTACTATTACTCATCAAAGCTAACAACAATAAAAAAATGCGGTGTGTATGCCTTTCAGGTGAAAATCGTACGTCGTGTAAAAAGGTGTTATCTGCAGCTAAAAAATGTTTTTTTTTCTCCAAATATATATGTATAGCTTCAATCATTTAAGAACCACGAGGCTGGCATAGCTCGTTGCAAACCTAAATTACAGACAAGTAAAAAGGCTACCATATTCCTAATAAGGGATATCTTCCAGCTAACATAGTGTAAAAAAGAAAATTTACAAAGTTCCGACGCGGTGCAGACGAAGTAGCAAACAACAGCTAGTAAAGTTAAATATAAAATAATTGTAAGGAATTTCAAAGCATGTAACTTATTTATAACACGTATTAATTGCTAGTTTCCTCGTGCCGCGTAGCTGCCACAAAATGGAGTACAATTATTAGTACGTTAGGCTGGTTCACTTTACATATATATCACCTGCTAAGCTGCTAAGTACATACAAAGCCGTGGTAAGTCATGATAGCCTATAGTATAGGCTCTATACCTTGACAAGTTCATGTGTAACACTCGGTAGAACTCCGTCACAGGGAGCCTCTGCTGTCCTGATCAAGAATTCTTTGAGAAGTGCGGAAAATGCTGATTGCAACAGGGTTCTACCGAGCGTCACGCACGCCTTGTCAAGGCATAGTGATATGACCTATAGCCTCTCAAGTAAACCCGGACTCATACATCTTTGTATTACGGAACTCATGTCGAAATTTCATTTCAAATTTACCATTAGGACAGCAATTCGCATTAGAAATTATGAAATCCGCACAAGAACTAAAGTCACCGACATAAGTCGAAGGATCGCCAGACTCAAGTGGCAGTGGGCAGGGCACATCGCGCGTAGAACTGATGGCCGATGGGGCAAAATGGTTATCGAGTGGCGTCCACGGACCGGAAGACGTAGTGTAGGTAGGCCTCCAACAAGATGGAGTGGCGACCTTGTTCAGGTTGCGGGATCGCGTTGGATGCGGATGGCACAAGACCGATCTGTTTGGCGAACCTTGGGGGAGGCCTATAGACGTCTGAAATGATGATGATGATGATGATGATGATGATTAGGACAGCGTGTAAAAAAAGCTTGAATTAAAAAAGTGTTTTCAACAAATACTTTTTATTCCAACTTTTTTGGAACGATTTTGCTCAAAAAAAAACCCTCTTAGATTACTTCATCGAATCCATACAATAAGAAATTTGAACAAAGTTACCATCGCCTCGAAACAAAAACCACAGCAAGAAAACCCCATTAATACAAACCTCATACAATTCATACAACGTCATACAGAAGACGAATGTCGCTCGCCGCTCCGAAACGCACGATATCCATCGTTTAAAAGTTCTTATGACGTCCGTTTGTCATAATGTTGTATTATAACAGGACGAGGTATTATGGAAACATGAGCTATATTACTGAGGTATATTACCATGATATATGGTAGTTACTGAGCTATACTTATTCAGGTGATTGAGTGGGCCCATGATTTAATAGTGAGCTCAATTGCAAAGGTATTTTTACAAGCTCTTATTCAACGGGCGACATTCGTATTATGGGAATTCGGTTTTGAATGGAACATGGTGTATTGAAAACAAGCTGTTTCGGCAATCCGATATAGAGTAAAACACGGTGACAGGAAAGTCTGGTATTCCGGGAATTTTGTATTTTCGAAATAGGTTAAGTCGGCAATCTAGTATTTTGCAATTCTGATATTTAGGGAACGAGCGGTTCGTAAGTTGCGGTTACAAAGGGAGGGTGGGCAAATTGGCCTATTGACCAATAAGGACAAGCGATATGTCACTGGATAGCTTACCCTAAGTTCTAAAACTTTCACTATCGCAGAAAGTCCCACATCTTTGTGTGAAAAAAGTTATCGCTGCATAAAAGTAGTTTGAGTTGAAACTATATCTTGACAAGCTATTGCGCGGCGCTCGGCGGAACCCTGTCGCAGGGAGCTTCTGCTGTCCTTAACAAGACTGTTTTTAATAAGTGCGGCAAATGCTGACTGCGACAGGGTTCCGCGGAGGGTCGCGCACGGGCTTGTCGGGCTATAATACGTAGTTTTTTTTCGATACTACGATTTGACTTTACAATTATGAAGGTTTTGTAACTGTGGATGATTTTTTATCATAATTTAAAAAAAGTACCTGGGCGACCGAGCTCTGCTCGGGCAGAAACTCGGTACCAAGCGTTTTCCCAGAGATAAGACCAAGCTAGATCAATTTTTCATCCCCGAAAACCCCCAAATACCAAATTTCATCGAAATCGTTGGAGCCGTTTCCGAGATCCTGATTATATATGTGCGGGGGAGGGAGGGCAGGGGAGGGGGTTCAGGGGATTTCAAAGGGGGGATGAAAATATTCTAATGCTAACAAAAATAGCCGGAAAACACGAGTAAAAGCAGTTTTCTGAAAATGAAACATAGCTAGATCAGTTTTTCATCCCCGAAAACCCCCACATACCAAATTTCATCGAAATCGTTGGAGCCGTTTCCGAGATCCTGATTATATATATACATATATACAAGAATTGCTCGTTTAAAGGTATTAGATAGATAGATTAGATAAAAATTTAAATTAAATGTCTGCTAGGGATCGTCAAGGTGATTTTTAGGGTTCCGTACCCTATAACTGAGTCTCCACTGTCTGTCCGTCTGTCACAGGCTCTATCTCTTGAACCGATTGTGTATTATGTGGCCGCTATAACAACAAATACTAATAATAAAATAAAGAGTAAAATTAAACGGGGCTGTCATACAAGAAACATATTGTCTGTTTCAGCAGTTTTTAATTCGATATTTATAATGGAATTAACTATTTATTTAGTTTTTATTACTGAACCACAACAATGACCATTTCACTGGGAGAGCTGTGAACTTTACCACTTAGTGCATTAAAGCTCTAAGAATCTTCGAGTTATATGAGTTATAGCTAGATAATTCACCAGACTACAGAAGCAGTGGGCAAAGCACATCTCTCTTAGAACTGATGGCCGGTGGGGCCGAAAGATTATCGAATGGCGCAGCGCAGGTAGGCCTCCAACACGATGGAGCGACGACGACTGGTTAAGGTTGTGGAAACGCGTTGGATGCGGATGGCGCAGGACTGGCCCTATACTACGAAGCGCGAAATTCGAACTTCGTTTCATGCCGTTCCGCTCACGCTAATGATATTTATTACGAGAGTGAGAGGGACCGCACGATCCGAACTTCGAACTTCGAATTTCGTAGTAACCCCCCTGGTCTATCTGGCGAACTTTGGGGGAGGCCTATGTACAGCAGTGAACGTCTTTCGACTGAAATGATGATGATGAATCTCTGAGTTTAGCGGACAGACGGACATGGCGACAATAACAAGGATTCGATTTGGCCATTTCGGCCAGGGAACACTTAAAACGGCATCCAGAATTGGAAACAACAATAGTACCACAAGAAATAAACTCCGTCAAAACAATAAAGCGAGCAAAAAGCCCCCAATACCAATCAACCGGTTCGATTATCGAAAATTTTGTACGAAAAAAGCGTCAAATACCAAGTGTTTGGGGCCCGCATTCTTTTATAATGAAATGACAATTAGGTACCTACGGGAATTCGGAGAGTACGCTGGTACGTACCACGTGACATCGATTGGTACTCGCTTCCTTATCCGTTGTGAACCTTATTTGTTTATAACTAGCTGATACCCGCGGCTTCGCCTCCGCTGAAGTAGATTAAGACTTATTTTCCCGTGGTAAAAAGTAGCCTATGACACTCTCCAGTCCTTCGACTATATCCATACATAAAATTGCGACAATCCGTCGCTCAGTTTCGACGTAAAAGACGGACAAACAAACAAACATACTTACACATTTATAATCTTAATATGGATGAAACTAGCTTTAGCATCCGTGCATAATAAATATATAATAAAGCAAAAATCATAAAATTCATTATTAATTAATTAATACTCGACAATTATAAATCCTGTTGTTTCTATATCCCGTGGAAATTTCAAAAGCCTTGAATCTGTTCTTTGCTGTTATTATGTATTCGAAGGCTAGTAATATAGTTACGGAGATAGGGTCTCGTTGTATTAAATATATAAATCCCGATTTGTCCTTATCCCGTGGCAAGTTCCAAAATTCTTTAAATTAGTTTTTTACAATTATACCTACTTGCATGCCAAATTTGAAGAGTCTAGTAATTGTACTAGTTGCGGTGATAGGGTCCCGTTGAATTGAATATATATCACACGATTTGTCTTTGTCCCGTAGGAATATCGAAAAATCCTCAGCGGATGCCTACGTCATAATAGCTATCTGTGTGCAGCACAATCTGTTGAATAGTTTGAGCTATACGTTGATATACCAGTCAATCACCTTTGCCATCAATATACTAGCTGTTGCCCGCAACTCCGTCTGCGAAGAATAGTGATATACAAATAGCCTACGACCTATTATCAGACCTACCAAATATAGACAAAAAAATCATAAAAATCGATCAAGCCGTTTCAGAGGAGTTTGATAACAAGCACTGTGACACAAGATTTTTATATATTAGAAAGAAGATATAGATGGATAATATATACGTAGGTATAGATGAAAATTTAGGTATAGTACGAATTTTTTGAGGTGTCCAGATCTCGTTAACAGCCCACCTTTCGAACAAAGCCGTTGTATTCTATTATGTTCTCAGGTGCATAATCCTTAGTTTAAAATGAACGGAAATATAAGATAAAATAACTCATTGAAATAATAACTTTATTATTTACAGTAGAGAGTTCATTTTAAATTAATCTTTGTGGGCAGATAATATTTTTCAAAATTGAATGCGTCGTAGACATGCAACCAAAACAACCGAACCAAACAAACAAAGTTTCATTTAAAATGAACTCTACTGTAAGTAATAAAGTCGTTGTTTCAATGAGCTATTTTATCTTATATTTCCGTTCATTTTAAACTGAGGATTATTCACTTGAAGATATAATAGAATACAATGGCTTTGTTCGAAAGGTGGGCTGTTAACGAGATCGGGACACCTCAAAAAATTCGTACTATACCTACGAGACTTTTGACTGGGGTATGCGCCACCTGAATTCGAATGGTACCTACTCGCTTCCTTATCCGTCCTGACGCTTATTTATTCACAGGCGGAGATATGTTTTAAAAGAAAGTTCGTGATTTACAATATGTACGCGACATTGTGTAAGCTCCAAGTTCAGTGTACTTTATACTTTAAAAAAATGATATCTATTTATAGTAGTGGCCATAATTCGAGAGACAAGCTTAACAATTAAAGGGTTACCAGGGTTAGACGAAATTAAATAGTGATGTGGCCGATATCCATAATCAGTGTCAACTGGACTAAGTATTATGATTTGATATAAGAGGGTTTCTTTACTTCCTATCTTTGATCAATTATAACTGTAGATCCACAGTCGCGCGCCCGAAAATGTCCGAGCCAAATGAGCACCACTTTGATAAAAGTGGCCTTCTTTTTTCTCAGAACGTTGCGTGAAATTGTCAAGTTTAGCTGTCAAGTGGAGTTTTGCCGCTACCGAAATTCGACTGTAATGAAGTAAAGACTAGGTTCAAATTTCTGTGTAGGTGATGATTTTATTTGTTACGCAACCAAATAAAAAAGTTCGGACATTCTTTGAAGGGGATTTTGTTCGGCAATGTGTATCTTCAGTTATAATTGATCAAAGCTTCCTATAATGATATCTTACATTGAAATGTAAATTAATAAATTAATTTAATGATATCACCTTAAGTAATGAATAAATACCACAGGCAGCCAAAGCCGTAATGTTTTTTTATTATCGACACGAACATCACTACCCTGTCTGTGGCAACATTTGAGCAAAATGAATTGTCAAAGTTGTCTCTCGAATTATGGCCACTACTATACGCGAGCTTTACGCGACGCATATTACGCATCCCACTAATACCACTTTGGATGGATGAATGTTTGTTACTCTTTCACGCTAAATCGGAAAAAATCGGTAATAGTTTATAACCTGGATAAAATATAAATAGGATACTTTTTATCGATTACGTAAACCTATCTTCCACAAAAATAATAATATTACCTGCGGCTTCGCGCGTAAACCATTAGATCCGGCTGTTGAAAAGAAATTTCGTGATTTTACTAAATTCTCATGGGAGTGTTGGATTTCTATGGGACCGTGGTCTTCCATCCGTGCAAAATTTCATGTTTCCAGACTTTCGGTTAAGATTTTGGAATTTTATAAAAATCCCGTGGGAATATCAGGATAAAAAATATCCAATGTTGTTATCGCAGACATCCAGATAGCTACATACCAAATTTTACATACACACACACATTCATAAGTTTCGCTTTCATAGTTTTAGTAGGATCGCTTCATCAGCTTAGATGGAAAGGACAAAACCACTACTAAAATGAAAAAAAAAGAAAGAAGCAGAGTTTTTTTCTAAATAAATAAATAAATACATAAACGGTGAAGAATGAGACAGGACGAAGGATTTGATGTTATACCAGCAAAACAGGTCGTTTTTAAAATGGCCGTGAAAAGGTAAGTATGGCAGGCTTGGCTGCGCACGTCATATTTCAAACGTCCGCCAGCTATGTTAATTACTCTCTTATTTTCTACTAGTGTTATAAAAAAATCCGGCCAAGCGCGAGTCGGGTCATGCTCAGTGCGGCGTTCCGTAGCCGACACTATTTTAATGTATTTAAAGTGCCTACACACAAAAATCAATTTCGATGTGAAGTATCTTTTTGTATTTTTATTATTCAACTTAATTTTTTTATTTTTTTTTGTTTGTGTCTAAACTCCTGACCAGTGGTGGTGTAGGGGAATAGCACGCGGCATTGAATGCTGAGGACCTTGGGTTCGATTCCCAGCGCTGGTCTTTTTTCTGGGGTTTTTTTCTGTGCATCCATGTTTCAGTTTGTATTTAGTATGAAATATTGCCTGGAAAAGATCGCTTTTGAACGTTAAGATCGCCTGTTGTCTGCTTGAATTTTTATTTTTTATTAATTTTTCTGTACTGTTTTGGTACTGAACGTAAAGAATATTTGTATTGTATAAGTTAATTTTTAAGTGCGTTAAAACACAATCAAAACACTTACTATTAGTTTCGAAATGTAAAAACACCGTGTGAAAAAGAGCACACTATTCACTTAGGTACATACGTTCTTTTGTCAAGAAGTGCAGGTTTTCTTAAATATGACATAAACGGTATATCCGATTATTTTTAGAACATAAGGTTTCAAAGATAAAAGGGGGATACAGTTTATGCTACTTTCGAAGCAATTTTTTCGGAAAATATTCGCTGAATCAAAAACTGTTGAAACGTGCCCTCTGTCCCACATAAAAATAACGTTTTTTGTTAATTAACTACTAAGCTAAGTAGCGGCGTGTACAAGACAATTAAACCTACGAGTACCTACTTCAAATTTCAACAATACACATTTTGTAGTTTTTGAAAAAAATCTCTGTGATATTATCAGACGGACATGACGTAACTATAAGGATTGCATTTTTGCCATTTCGTCGGCGGAACCCTAAAACAGAGACCAACCATTACTAGCCTTGAAGTCGTATATCCTGCAATTATTTTTAAAAAGAGCCAATTTGAGTAGTCAATCATTAACCCATCTCTGAGCATGAGCATTTAATCGTCTTTTTTCACGTCAACAAGTCGATATCAATTACTGGAAAGAAATGCGCAGTAAAAAGGTAGTGCAGGCTCCAATTTTTTGCCTGCTATCCGTAAAAATGCCGCGCGACGATGGTAGAAGCATTTATTGCGACGTCCGATTGTTTTATAAATAAAACACTCGCAAAAAATACTATCGATCAATCGTGCGAAAGTCAACCGATCGATCCCGATAACAAACCGAAACAAACCAAACAGAACCTTATACGTCGAACTTAGAACTTAAATTTGTTATAGCCTGGAAAAAATACAAGAGCAAACGCTAAGCCAATCATACGACTGAGGAATCTCGACTGTTTTGTACAGAAATAACGCAGCTTTTTAATTGGAAGGAAGAAAATAGTAACGCGTCATAATCGTGCGTCGCGAACGTGAAAGATTCCATACGAGAGCTGTCCAAACGCTTTATACTTTCAAATCTGTGTTATCTGTGGTGATCTGAGTCTTATCTGTGGGATCTGCTTGCGGGTAGGTCCCTAAGGGTTGCCAGGCTCTAAAATTTCGTATCAGCCCTCGAAAATTATCATAAAATTAAAAAATCGAAACGCTGTAAGACATCATGATGCCGGCGCTATCTAGTTTAAATGTTTCATAAATCTGCGAATTCATATTATCCAGGTTTTGTTTACGTCCCAATAATAAAAAATATAATAGTAAGAAGTAATAGCTATAAAAATGATCAACAAACAACGAAAAGGGTTTATACTTCATTTAAAGGCCGGCAACAGATTGGTGACTCTCTTTGAGTTGTTGTTACTTGCTCGTTTGCCTTGGAAGAAATCGCTCTAAAGCGCTTTGCTTCTTTTGGCTGAAATGACTTCTATATGTTGTATATAGGTATGTATATGATATAATATAAGTAGCCAAAGTTACCTTCCCCTTAGTCAAAGTACCCAGTACTTATGGTATTCTTTACTGCTTCGTATTTCAAATACAGCTCAAAAATTCACCATTTCGAACAAAATTTTCAATCGATCGCCAGTACGGGCATTTCCTGGCGGCGCTATCCGACAGATGGGATTCGTCTTTGCTCCAGCGATGGACGAAGCTACACGCACCCAGTTAATGTATAAATGTTTTAGTAGGTGTAAGCACTAACACTAGGTATTAAGTTCTTTCCTTTGTATGTACACTAACCCCTATGGACACCGTCCGAAATAAAATGCTTATTATTATTATTATTATTATTATTATTTATTCGAGCGTTTCAACCGCCTTATTTATCTGGCCACATTTTTTAAGAAGTGGCTGCAAATTCTAATGGGGCTTTCAGTTTATATATTAGAGGTCCTGTACGCCTTCCATATATTTAACTAGAAACTGTGTCAGAATCTCGTGCCATTTCTTAAAAACGTGACCAGATAAATTAGGCGGTCGAATCGCACTACTGGACTTCTTATATCGGCAACCCTGCCCCTTAGATCTTTATTATATGCGCCAGAGTTATTCCCGCAATATTTTGATGAGACGTCAAATTATGCTATTGTCTTCGAAAGTCCAGATGGGCTGACATATTTATTGGCGAGATCAGATATAGATATGATTATATTCGTGGCGTTGAGGTGATAGGAGACGTTATCGATCGTATATCAACTGATTAAGATCGCGAAGCTCAATCAGGGGCTGGGAAGAGGCAGGGAAACATAAAAGTACGTATAGTGATCCCATGCTCAAGTATTATAAAGGCTACTTTCAACAGTATGATGATGGTGACTACGATGATGATGATGATTGATGTTTTTTCAATGCAACGCTATATTTGTCATTTCCAACATCAACTTAATTAAATAAAAGAATATGAAATACAATGAATTTTATTCATTCTAGATATCGTGTAGCTTGTCTAGTTTAAAATCACGCGCCCCACCACTGCACTCACGCACAGGATTCGAAACTCAATTCAAGCTACAATAGACTCTATTGTAGCTCAAATTGAGCTCCAAATCCCGTGCGCAAACGCGGTGGTGGGGCGCGTCATTTCAAACTAGACAAGCTCTACTATAGGTAACATTTACTGCTTATGAACTAAACAATTCATATTCAATTCTTATAAATTAAAATGTTTTAAAACCCTCAACGCAATTATGTCATACGTATAGTAGTGTTAGCACTTAACTGTGTGCTAAAGGTTTATTGGCCTGGGTGAGTCGGAATTTGAACCCACGACCCTTTGCTTGAGAGGCCATATATAGGTCGAACCGCTAGGCCAGCACGGCTTTTGACGTGACAACGTCTATTAAATCGATGAACGCCGGCTGCACGCACGAAAAAGGATGACGCAATGTAGCGTACATGTAGCGTACATAGCAGTGAAGGCCAGGATGTACAAGAGAGCAGCGCGCGCCAGGATGTACAATCTTAGTACTAGCGCTCGGGTAATTTTTAATGGGGGGCGGGGTGCGGGGGCATTAAAGGGGGGATGAAAATTTCATTGATTTTGCCGTAGGATGCACCGTTTTCAAGATATTTGACAAAACACCGGTTCTCGTCCGGTTAAGCAAAGTCGGGCGCGGTCAGTACTTGGATGGGTGACCGCCTGGTTTCATTTTTGTTTTTTGAATGTTTTGTAATGACGTTGTCACGTTAAACTATCGTCCGTAAACCGACTTTACAGACAACCGGTTTTTTTGACACACTTCCTCATATTTATAACATTTGACCGCGTGAATCATATGTAATGCAACCAGTCGACGCCGGTTAGGTTCGGCGCCGGCGCCCACAGGGAGGCCGCAACAAATGACCAAGGTGAAAGATGACTACAACCATCAAACATTAAACAGAACAAATTGAAACAGGGGCCAAATTGTGATCATATGACCACACACGTTGCCAAATTTTAAAAAGTTTCACAACACTACAAAAATTTATGTATTAAGTATAAAACTAGCCTATAGCCTATAGCTCTGATAGCGTATACCATTGATTCCCAAAGTGGTCCAGGTGGACCCCCAGGGGTCCACGGGAGACTCAACGGGATTTAGATTTAGATCCAATCTTCACATTTTTGTCTAGTTTTGGGAATATGGTACAAATGTAGCTGCAAGGGGTCCACCAGAACCAGCTAAATTTTGAAAGTGGTCTATGAGAAAAAAAAGTTCGGGAACTAATGGCGTATACCATTAAGGCTGGTAATGAAATTGGTATTCTGGAATTTCACCATTTACATATAACAATTCCAAATACTTTGTCGTGATCTTAATTTGCATTGTATGAAGGAAACCCGCGCAATTTCATGGCATTAGATCATTTTTAATGTTTTTTCTTATCTATTTTCTCCATTAATCATTTCAAGCTTTATGTTTTGACGAGTTGTTTTTAAAACAACGACCGCTTTAGCCTAGTTGGTAGTGACCCTGCCAACGAAGCAAGAGGTCCTGGGTTCAAATCCCGGTAAGGGCATTTATTTGTGTGATGAGCACGAATATTTGTTCCTGAGTTATGGATGTTTTCTATGTATTTAAGTATTTATTTATCTATATAAGTATGTTTATCGTCGTCTAGTACCCATAGTACAAGCTTTGCTTAGTTTGGGACTAGGTCGATTTGTGTAAGATTGTCCCCTAATATTTATTTATTTATTTATTTATTTTATTTAAAACTAGTAGACGTTACCAAAAACTGGTCTAACACTCGTAAATCTATCAATTAAAGCAAATCACCTACACATCTACATTATCAGGTTACGTATCAGACGTGCGCCTACGCACACCAAAGGTCAGTGTTATGATTAAGACACTATGACACTCAGGCAGCAGTTGTGCGGTTGACGTACTCATGTCAAGGTTTGTGTTTGTTTCAAACTAAGTGTGAATTAAACACAAATTACCAGATAATAAACAACACTTACCTTCAACAATTTTATGTTTAAAAGTTTTTATTGTTAAAATAGGTACTCTATACGTAGAGGTAACGCCACCAGAGTTGAGGCCACGCACACAACCACATCTCATGTAATGACAGCGGGATTTTGACGTTGTGTTGACGTTTAACGACAACACAACGTCAAAATCCCGCTGTCATTACATGAGATGTGGTTGTGTGCATGGCCTCAACTCTGGTGGCGTTACCTATACATAGGGTACTGGCTATGTTATATGTTTTTGTAATCAAATTTGTATTCTCTTATATTTAAAACTGACACAACTGTTTATACTTACTTCAATACATAAACTTACAATGTAAACATCTTTTCCTTTCATTTTCTCCAACATTTACGACAAAAACGTTATCAGCACGAAGCTTTGTTGAAGAAAAACTATTAGAATAATGGAATGAAAGTTAGATTGTGATGTTTTGAAGTGTTTTTATCGAAAAAGTGAAAAAATATCAGTTCCCACGCGGGCCTGGTGCGGACTAGGAACTTCACACACGCCATTTAATTTCTTCGCAGAAGTGCAGGTTTCCTCACAATGTTTTCCTTCACCGTAGAGCTCATGGTAAATTTCAAATGCCGAAGTTTTCGATTTTTGTGCTTACATTTCGGCGATTCTTCACTGAACTGTTTTTAAAACATTGCGGGTAAGGAGGTACGGAACCCTTCATGCACGAGTCCTACTCGCACTTGACCGATTTTTTCTCGAATATGAAGACATCATGTAACATTTGTCGACTTGTGTGGTACAATAATCGCAAGTTAGCCTCTGGGAAGCGATTAAAATCTAATTAATCTCGTGATTCTTTAACGAGCGGTACACTCCATTTAATTTAGAATTATAAACCACAACAACATTATATTGCGGCTCGTGAACTGTAATCTCATTACAATTTGTACTCGAGTAACAATTGACGACACGCAAATAAAGTGACATTAAAACAATTTTATTTTGCGGCTGTTCCAGACTATTGTACTGTACTATTTGCTAGGTAAGAAATAGTTGACGAGCCGCAATATAATGATGTTGTGGTTTTCAATTCTAAACTAAATGAAGCTATGTAAACTCGACCAAGTAAATGATTTACCATTTTTAGGGTAAAACGGGACCCTATTACTAAGACTCATACTGTTGGGTTTTTCGGAACTCATGTGCGAAATTTAATTTCAAATTTACCATTAGGGCAGCAATTCGCATTAGAAATGATGAAATCCGCGCAAGAACTAAAGTCACCGACATAGCTCGAAGAATCGCCAGAATCAAGTGGCAGTGGGCAGGCACATCGCTCGTAGAACTGATGGCCGATGGGGCAAAAAGGTTCTCGAGTGGCGTCCAAGGACTGCAAGACGCAGTGTAGGTAGGCCTCCAACAAGGAGCGACGACCTGGTTAAGGTTGCGGGATGGCACGAGGCCGATCTGTTTGGCGAGCCTTGGGGGAGGACTATGTTCTGCAGTGGACGTCTTTCGGCTGAAATGATGATGATGATGATGAGACATACATACATACTGTTCCTCCCACGTTTGTTGTGAGACGTCACCCCGGGATCAGCGCTTGACCCGCCATTTTAATCATCCCTGGCTAGACCATATTACGTTTATCGTATCGTTATTACTTATTACCCGGGACTCCGTCTGCGAAGAATAGGGGTATAATAGTATATTGTGCATCTAGGGCCGTAAGTAGGGGATTACTAATGAGAGTCTATTAGAAGCCCGACGCCGAAGGCGGAGGGCTTTTAATAACTCGAGTTTGTAATCCCCTTACTGCCCGTGATACACACAATGATTTTCATCACATTGCGAGAAAAAAAAATCCAAAAATAAAATTAATTTGTCTCTAAACAATGAACTAAAACAATTACTTTGCTCACCGGCGACCTTACAATAGTTACGTTTATGCAAGAAATGTGTGTTCATGCAGTTCCTCCACCTCCACACTGTACGAACACACACAAATCACATAAACACAACTATCACCACCACCAAGCTACACTGACGCGTTTCGAACTCAACCAGAGCTCATCCTCGGAGCTCATACTCCGAGTTGAGTTCGAAACGCGTCAGTGTAGCTTGGTGGTGGTGATAGTTGTGTTTATGTGATTTGTGTGTGTTCGTACAGTGTGGAGGTGGAGGAACTGCATGATTACACATTTCTTGCATAAACGTAACTATTGTAAGGTCGCGGGTGAGCAAAGTAATTTAGTTCATTAATATGGACCTCCGCAAAGTAACGCCTGATTCAATAATTTGTCTCTAAACACTTAAATTGAATAAAATAATGGCTACCCGCCAATACAGATTGTCACTTTTTTCGAGTCACCTACCATAGATAATGTAAACTGTGTTTAGTTTAGAATACGAAAGGTCATACGGCCAGATTCTGCCAAAATGTTTAAAAAAATATTTTTACTAAAATTATTGCAAAACAATTTGATATAAATTTAAAATATAAAAATAACGAATTTTCATGAAGCGTAGATAAGTTTTGTGTTGTAAAATTTGGGTTATATCTAAGTTTTAAAGATAATAAATAAAACGTTGGCTGACTTGAAACTCCCTTAGTCTGAAATTACTTGTTTGCAAATTTTAAAACTAAAGTTAGAACTCCCTTGGGTAGAAAAACTGTACGTAAATCCATAACTCCCTTAAAAACAATTTAGGCCATTGTCATTTAGTAGACAAGCATGGAATAACACCATTGACGAGCAAGTGTGATGAAAAAGAATTTTGATAATCGGTCCACGTTTGGCGGAAAAATCGATGAACTTAAACAGAAAAAAAAAAAATACATAGTCGAACATATAACCTCCTCCTTTTTTGAAGTCTGTTAAAAATAGACTACGACCAATTCTCAGACCTACCAAATAAAGACGAATAAATACAAAAAAAAATGAAAATCGGTCAAGGCGTTTCGGAGGAGTGCGCTAACAAACAACGTGACACGAGATTTTTATATTATACTGGCTGTTGCCCGCGACTCCGTCTGTGAAGAATAGGGGTATAAAAAATAGCCTACGCCCTATTCTCGGACCTACCAAATGTGAAGGTAATTAAGTATTTAAGTTATTCGTTAGTTAATTTAATAAATGCTGAGTTCTTATAAAATCTCTAAATAAAATTATTCTAATCTTAATAGATATCATCATCGTCATCATTCCAGCCTATATACGTCACACTACAGGACACAGGCTTCCTCTCGGAATAAGAGGGCTTGGGCCGTAGTTCCCACGCGGGCCCATTGCGAATTGGGAACTTCACACACACCATTGAATTTCTTCGCAGGTGTGTGCAGGTTTCCTCACGACGTTTTCCTTCACCGTAAAGCTCATGGTAAATTACAAATGTAACGTGGTGGCCTAGTGGTTTGACTTATGGCCTCTCAAGCAAAGGGTCGTGGGTCCAAATCCCGGCTAGCACCTCGAGTTTTTCGGAATTTATGTGCGAAATCACATTTGAAATTTAATAGGTATCAATAAAAATCATTAAGTTTAATCTACGCCCTTGACTGACCTTGCAATACTATAGTACAAAAGACATCAACGCACTCCAAAATTTGCATTTAATTTTAAACGAAAACTTGAAAGAACTTTTCAAAGTAATAGCGATAGTAATGTCAAATTCATATCAAAAGCAATACAATTTACTAAATTAAACCCCTTATTGCTTTATTACGTGTAGAACTTAGAGTGACGGCGCATTGTTTCAGATTTATTGTTTAATAATTTGAAAGGTAAATTGTAGCGATAACTTAGAAAGCTCTCGTAAGCTCTTGCTAAGTTTGAGCTGTATTTATCTAACGTAACTTGAGTGTGTTGAGACGTTTTGGGGTCGTAAGTTTGAACTTAACCTGCGGTTGAGGCGACTTATAAATCTATTAATGTGTCTTGTGAACGATTTAAATGAAACCTTTACAATGTAACTGTTTCTTTTTGATTGCAGAGCATGAAGTTTACGCGCTTTAATTTTGTAAAATATTTTTGAACACTACATTAGCCTGTAAAATAAAAAAACTATAAATAAAGTAACTAGCTGTTGCCCGCGACTCCGTTTGCGAAGAATAGGGGTATAAAAAATAGCTTACGATCTATTCTCAGACCTACCGAATACAGAAAAAAAGTTTCATAAAAATCGGTCAAGCCGTCTCGGAGGAGTTCGATAACAAACACCGTGACACGAGATTTTTATATATTAGACTAGCTGTTGTCCGCGACTCCGTCCGCAAATAATAAGGATATATAAATAGCCTACGACCTATTCTCAGACCTACCAAATATATAGAAAAAATTTGATAAAAATCGGCCAAGCCGTTTCGCAAGAGTTCGATAACAAACACCGTGACACGAGATTTTTATATATTAGAAGATATAATTAAGTATCCGAAAGTGTGACAAATAAAATGTACAGTTTTTATCTATACTAATATTATAAAGAGGAAAGATTTGTACCTATTTTTGTATGTTTGTATGTTTGTAATGAATAGGCTCAAAAAGTACTGGGCCGATTTAAAAAATTCTTTCACCAATAGAATGCTACATTCTTCCAATTTGACATAGGCTACATTTCATTTTGAAAAAAATTAGGGATCCTTGGTAAAATTTGAACAATGTAACCGAAGGTGTAGAAAAATGAGTCTTAAAATGTCTTTCGTCGAATGCGCTGCCGAAACTATTAGCGATAGAACAAAATAATGTATAACAATATTGAAGAACATCATAGTGTCTACAAAAAACTCCGCGGTAGCATATGTCCAACTATTGTAGTTATGTCACTACAACAACTTTTTTCATTTTAAACATTAATGAAAATGCTAACCAAATTCAAACCATGCTATTTATGCGTTTATATTAATCCTTATCCAAATAAATTATTTTATGGTCAAGACCATTTAACTACCTATAAAATAGTTTTTAAATTATTTAAATTGGACTTTCCATTCAAAAGATATTACGAATTAAAAAATTCATAATTAATAAATAAATAATAAATAATAATTTTTTAATAAATAAAAATATTTGTGAAAAAAAGTGTTTTATATCCAAATTTCCAAAAATAAATAATTGTCTACCCCGTGCGAAGCCGGGACTTGCTGCTAGTGTTAAATATACATGTATATCGCGTGCTAAAGCGGTATTTACCTGTATTTTGGTAACAGTTTCAAAGTTTTAGTTCTAAAAGTCACATACTATGCTATTCATAAGTCCAACAAAAGACATCAACGCGCACCTGGGCAGTTTCACATGAACTTACGATTGTGTGTTTTTTTTTTACCAAAACCAGAATATTAGCTGGGACTCGAACTCCAATCCACGTGATTTTATAACCTAAACCTACACTGGCCCGAGCAGTTACATTCATTCTATGTTTTCGGGAGGTATCTATTTATACTTCGTTTTTTTTTAGCATTAGAAAGAAGGTATGTAAGCGATCTTGACGCCTTTCCAAAAAAACGTTTTAGAAAAATAAGCCACAGCTAATTATTTAACTGTAGGAAATATGGTCAAACTAGCTTTTTCCCGCGACTCCGTCCGCGTGGAATTAGTAATATGGTTTTTTTTTATCCAATTTGCTTTTTCATCAATTATGACTCTCGAATTCCTCGATATAAAAAAAATTACCCCCCCCCCCCCCCCCGAACCCCCACGCATAAAAGTTTTACTTCAAAAACCCCCGATTTTGAAACATTCTTCCGCTCCGCTCCGCTCCTATTTGTGTTAGCGTGATGATATATAGTCTATAGCCTTCCTCGATAAATGGGCTATCTAACACTGAAAGAATTTTTCAAATCGGAGCAGTAGTTCCTGAGATTAGCGCGTTCAACCAAATAAACAAACAAACTCTTCAGCTTTATAATTTAGTATAGATTTACACTCTTTTGATTTCATAAGTAATAGTTACTATTTTTTTAAAAGCTTATTTCAATAAAAAAAAAAACAAAAAGTATAAAAATACAAAAGCTACTTCATACCAAACTTGTTAAAGTAATGGCCTAGTAGCGACATCTCTTAGTCCGGGTGAGCGGTTAGTTCCGAAGGAGTGTAGCACGTGGCACGGAATGCCGAGGACCTGGGTTCGATTCCCAGCGCTGGTCTTTTTTCTGGGGTTTTTTCTGTGCATCTATGTTTAAGTTTGTATTTAGTATGAAATTATTTTTCAATAATAAGTCTCGTCAGGATAGTTTACCTTATTTCTAATGCTAAAAATAACTAAGTATAGATGATGATGATGATACCTTGTTGACGTTCTTGTCAGATTCTTTTCAACAGCGTTTTTCCGAACCAGCGGTAGATTCTTCGACATTCATAAGAGCTTGTTTTAGCCTAAATCGACTAAAAATATTTTGACTTTTAACTTCGACTTTGACTCCAAAATTGAGTTCAACGACCTTCCTTCTAAAAGATCAATACAGCTGTTAACGCCGTTCAAAAGGCCAGAAAAATCGGCCGCGTCTCCCGAAATTAATGGCCGCCGCAAACATACTAAATGCGACATAATTTGTTCATTTCGCCACTCTGTGCCGTCGCTTCGATCTGATAAAGGTTATAAAAACCCTGGAGACGGACGGAATTCTAAAACTATATTTTAAACTTACATTCATTTTAGCTTATTACATCCCGCCCACTGCAGAACACAGTTCTCCTCTCAGAATGAGGGAATGGGAATAAGGAATGATACCTGTACCTCTACCATGAGTTACACTAGTTCACAGTGACCGTACTCGCTAGCGACGGCGTAAATGATTTGTATGGAGAATTGTGCTTCCGTAAGAGACCGCTAGAGGCGCTGTACACAATTCTCCATACAAATCATTTACGCCGTCGCTAGCGAGTACGGTCACTGTAAACTAGTGTAACTCATGGTAGAGGTACTGATTTACACTCTCGCCTCGTCACCTCGCCTCGCGCCTCGCCTCGTCGTCTCGCTCCGGACGCGAGCGTCAAAGTCAAGGCAAATCACGAGATGAGGCGCGAGGCGCGCCTGTTCACACTCTCGTCTCGTAGCTCGTCCCGCAGTTCGTCTCGCCACTCGTACGCGAGTGTAAACCAGGTATAAGAGTTGGACCGTAGTTCCCACGCGAGCCCAGTGCGGATCTGCTACCTCATTTACACTCTCGCCTCGTACCTCGCCTCGTGCTTCGTCTCGTGTCTCGGCTCGGCGTCTCGCTCCGGACGCGAGCGTTGCGAATCACGAGACTAGGCGTGAGGTGAGCCGCGAGCGTCTATTCACACTCCCGTCTCGTTGCTCGGCTCGCAGTTCGTCTCGCCTCTCGTACGCGAGTGTAAATGAGCTATGATAATTCGCGTTATTTACTTTTCTTGCGTATCTTAATCAATGCTGTTATTTTTATATTGTATAATTTATTATATTTTTATTTGTAGTGCTGTACTCGTACATCAGGCGTTACTTTGCTTTGGTTGAGTTCGAAACGCGTTCGAAATTTTTACACTCTTTGTATTTATGCAGCCGAGTTGAGAAACTTCGATAGCGTGATGTAGTATTGTAGTAGTTAGTTCCTTATGTGATGACTAGATGACGCTAGTAGTCGCTACACCTCTATCAGGGGTTCCCAAACTTTTTCAGTTTGCGGCACAATTTAAAGTTTCGTATTTTGTCTCGGCGCCCCAAATAATTGAAAGAAACAAAAAATGAATTAATTGCCTACATGGCGAGGAATGTCGTCGGTGTCGCAACGTAAGTATCAATCAGCAAGTAAGCGTTACATACTGTGACTGTAACTAGGTCAATTGGTGTGAATTGTCCCGTGATATTTATTTATTTATTTCAATACCCAGAGTAAGCTTAACAACCAAAGCGCCAAGAGGAACCATCCAAAAACAAACCAGCTTGGTATCTCCGGCATTATCAACGTTAGTCGATTTTGCATTTAAACGTCGCGGAGGGGGGGTCGTGTAAACGTCGCAGGGACGTGTAATTACAGCAATAAATCTTGGACACACTCCCGTTGACGGGCGCGGCTAAACGCGATTTTACATTGGTGTAAAAATGTGTGAAGATGCAATGCAGCATAGAGCATAAAACTTAACAGCTTGACCAATTTTTATATGTTTTTGTATGTTTGATAGGTACGAGAATGGGTCGTATTTTGCACCCTCTTACCCCTCCCCCACTTTTTATCGCAATTTTTATATGCCAGCTATGTTTTTATACGCATGGTCATAAATAAATATAAATATCACGGGCAAATGACATCAATTGGCCTAATCTCAAAGTGAGCAAAGCTTGTACTATGGGTTTAAGTACTTAAATTATATCATAAATAATTACTTGACGACCGGATAACCTAGTGGTTAGTGAACCTGACTACGAAGCTTGAGGTCCCGGGTTCGATTCCCAGTCGGGGCAGATATTTGTGTGAAAATTACGAATGTTTGTGCTCGAGTCTTGGATGTTTAATATGTACCTATCTAAGTTATTTATCTATATAAGTATTTTTATTCGTTGTCTAGCACCCATATTACAAGCTTTGCTTAGTTTGGGACTTGGTCAATTGGTGTCCATTGTCCCACGATTTATTATTATTATTTTAGACGACCAGATGGCCTATTGGTTAGAGAACCTGACTACGAAGCTTGAGGTCCCGGGTTCGATTCCCGTGTCGAGGCAGATATTTGTATCAAAAATACGAATGTTTGTTCTCGGGTCTTGGGTGTTTAATATATGTATTTAAGTATGTATCTATCTATATAAGTATGTTTATCCGTTGCCTAGTACCCATAACACAAGGTTTGCTTAGCTTACTTTGGGGCTA
The DNA here is from genome assembly GCA_947563465.1 of Archips xylosteana. Classification (NCBI taxonomy): domain Eukaryota; kingdom Metazoa; phylum Arthropoda; class Insecta; order Lepidoptera; family Tortricidae; genus Archips; species Archips xylosteana. Next base: position 3,646,807 of record OX387356.1, read on the forward strand.
GGTCAATTGGTGTGAATTGTCCCGTGATATTTATTATGTATAATAAACGTTAGATATAACAACATATTCATGATCTTTTGGTAATGGTCAATTGACATAATGTTCATAAGACAATGGTTTTACTCGTATATAATGCCAGGAAAATAGGTAAACCTAGACTAGGTTAGAACTAGTAGTTTGGGACTAGGTCAATTATTGGTGTCAATCGTCCCATAATTTATTTATTTAAATAGATACCGTAAAGTCAGTTCACAATCTTTCTCATTTACTGGTAAGAATAAGAAAGGATAGGAGAATTACAATATTTAACAAAAATATTTTTTTTTACTGCAGTATCGGTGTAAGTACATTGCCAGTGTGTGCGTTGCCAATGATGACATAGAGGTATGGCACTGAGACGTGGCCGCTAACGATGGGCCTCATAAGAAAGCTCAAAGTCACTCAGAGGGCGATGGAGAGGGCTATGCTTGGAGTTTCTCCGCTGGATCGCTTTAGAAATTATAAAATCCGCGCAAGAACTAAAGTCACGGACATAGCTGGAAGAATCGCCAGACACAATTGGCAGTGGGCAGGGCACATCGCTCCGTCGCTCGTAGAAGTAATGGCCGATGGGGCAAAAAGGTTTTCGAGTGGCGTCCACGGACCGCAAGACGCAGTCCAGGCCTCCAAAAAGATGGAGCGACGATCTGGTTAAGTTTGCGGGAACGCGGTGGATGCGGATGGCACGGGACCGAATTGTTTAGTGAGCTTTGGGGGAGGCCTATGTTCAGCAGTGGACGCCTTTCGGCTGAAATGATGATGATGAATGACGGTGTACTCGTACATTAGTCATTAACCCATGGGACAGTAGCTTTAGCATATATATATGAAAATCACAGACCGAATTCGTAACGAATTGATCCGACAGAGAACCAATGTTATCGACATAGCCGACCGTATTAGCACGCTGAAGTGGCAATGGGCAGGCCATATAACCTGAAGAACCGATAACCGTTGGGGTAGACGAGTTCTTGAGTGGAGACCACGGATCGGCAAACGCAGCGTGGGAGGTCCTCAGACTCGGTGGAGTGATGATCTTCGCAAGGCGGCTGGCAAGAGCTGGATGAGAGTGGCCGAGGATCGTGCTCAGTGGCGTGCCATGGGAGAGGCCTATGTCCAGCAGTGGACGAACATAGGCTGATGATTTTATTTTATTTTATTTTATTTTTATTTATTGGAGAAAAAAACAGATACATACACAATATGAAACAAAGCATATAAAAAAGAATGTACCTATAGTATGCACCCTAAATTAATTCTCACTTAGAATTATTGAAGGATGCGGCAATTTAATAACAATGGGTTCATTAAAAAAAAAACACATTAAGAGCAACCGCACATCGAGCCATTACTGTCTCAATGTGCGCCAGCACAAGAACCACCACCACTTACAAAAAAAAAAACCAGCAAAAAACAAAAAAAAACATGCAAAAATAATAATATTAAATTAGAAACAAAAAAAAAATGCGGATTTTTGATTTTTTGCGGATGATGATGATGATGATGAAAATCACATATAGAAGGATTTTACAAAAAACAAAACCGTTTATTTATTTATTTTAAAAACGTAGGCAATTATCGAAAGCACCGAAACCAATAATGCTCCGAGGCGCTTATTTAATCAATTATGGCGCAGCAAATGAGTGGTTGCAGCGTTTTATTTACACAGTGAGGCCATGAGTGCGGGTTCGAGTCCCGTTGTATGTTCTGGCGCAAAATCACACACATTACGCGATTCAGATACTTAAGTACCAGTATTTTTTTAACCCTTTCAACGCCACGCCTCGACAAAACGTAAACCTGTTTTGAATCTTATATCATTGTATCTAGATCACTTTGACACTGTACTTTGTGACACCTATATGTGTCGTTGGCGTTGAAAGAGTTAAATAGTCATTATGTTGAGATTTCTGCATTATTCTTCAGTAAAAACTAAGAGATATTTAAAATTATGAAACTGGTCCGAAACAGTCGGGCAAAATTAAAAATGAACGATTTATTTAGCTTGCGTAAACTCGGACAAATAATTGAGCTTTGACAATTCTCGTTTTACCTGTAATAAGTCATAGGAAAGTTTGATTCGATATGTAATAAGTGTAATCGAATCGAAGAGAATCGTAAAAGAATCGAAGCGAAGACATCGATGGACATTCATAGAGAAAATATGCATTCAAAATGAGAACGAACTTTTTTGAAATTGGTTAAAATGGGTTCACCTAATCATAGCGTATTTATTTCTAATAGTGAACGCACTTTATCACGGCGCTAAATGTCTCAAAAAAAACCTTTTCACTTCTCATGCTCTTAAAATGTTACTTTAGTCTCTGCATATCGGGACTAAAGCTCTTTTTTGATCTCTAGGGATTAAAGTAAAATTTTTTTAATTGACTATGTAAACCCCTAAACAGCCAATCACGGTGTTTGTGAATGGAGGATTATCGCCATTTTCAGTAACTGGGTATAGACAATTTTAAAGCTTTCCACAGACCGAAGCGCGCTGCGGACGCACTGTAGCGCCCTGCGCTTCGGTCTGTGGAAGCCTTTAGGGCGTGGAAATAACCTCAAAATGACAACTGTATAAAAAATATTTAAAAAATAATAATTTCGTGAAACACATTGAATAATTACGAATATTAATTTATTTAATTATAAAATGAATGAAATGAATTCATTTTATTTTGCACGTAAAGAAAGATTTCCTTTAGCTTAGGTGTTTTAATTTGTTTTTTTTTTTAAAACGCTGTCGGCAAAGCAGTTCCCTGCTCTGTCGATAAAATAGCAATCCGCACTGTCGGCAAAGCAGTGCTGGAGTGTACGGTAGATAGAGCAGTACGTTTGAAAGTTAATATGGCGTGACTTCAAAATAATGCGATGTCAGTTGCATTTAATAGTAAATAGAAAGTATAATTAGACATAATTTAACAAAGAATTGGCATATAGAAAATAAACTTAAAAAGTCGTTTCTTTATTCACGGGTAAGTGTTTCAGTTAACAATATATTTTGTATGTATGTACATGCATAGTCCAATTAGTTTTAACATAGTCTTTAAGTTAGAATCTGTTGGCTAATTATGCAAGCATTTAAAGCGTCACTTTACAAAAAAATATAAAAGAAAAGAAAAGACAGCGGTATTTTTTTGCTATTTGAATTTTGAACAGATGTCCATTGCTCGTATTGAGCATACGTTGTAAAAAAGTAATTTTGTACGTCGTTTTTTTCCTCGCATTCAAAGTGAAAAGTAGAGTGTTTAACGCGGGACTAAACTACCATAATGACAACTCGAATTATAGCCTCCCTCGCTATCGCTCGGGTGGCTAAATATCTCGTGTCATTATGGCTTGTTTTAGTCCCTTGTTGAACAATCTACTATTAGAGGAGTGATCATGCAAGCAACCATCAGATCTAATCACGCTTTTTGTCACTTTAGGTAAATATTGTTGTTAAATTAGTTTCATTTTTTATTTCTTTTGTTTAATCCATACTGTACTATAATATTATAAATGCGAATATGTGTCTGTACGTCTGTCTTTTACCTCTTAACGCTTAAACCGCTGAACCGATTTAGATGAAATTTGGTACAGAGATTTAAAAAGTAGTTTAAAATTTGATTTTTTTCCGGTGCTTACAAAACAGCTGATAACTAGATGCTTGTAGTGGTAGAGCCTTGTTGTAGCTAGCCGCTGCATCACGAATGGGCCGGCTCGTCCGGGGCAGTGCCACCCTCTCACAGAACACCGGCGTGAAGCAGCAGTACTCAGTCCTGCTGCGTTCCGTACGGTCAGCGAGAGCGCCGGGGGCCCAATACCACTCCCCATCCTCTATTCCCTTTCCTTTTCCTCTCCCTTTTAGGGCCGACAACGCACTGGCATCGCGTAAAGCGCTGCGGGTGTCTATGGACAGTGGTGATCACTTAACATCAGGTGACCCACTAGTTCGTTTGTCTGGCCTCTCTAACATAAAAAAAAAAAACTTTGAAACGGCTGGACCTATTTAGATGAAACACGTTTCAGAACCTGTATACGCCTGCGAAGAAATTCAATGGTGTGTGTGAAGTTCCCAATCCACACTGGGCCCGCGAGGGAACTACGCCCTCTCATTCTGAGAGGAGGCATGTGCCCTGCAGTGAGACGTATTACAAGTGCCAAGTTTATTTTCTTCATTTCCTTTTGCTCTATTGAAATCATTCATCATCATTTCAGCCGAAAGACGTCCACTGCTGAACATAGGCCTCCCCCAAGGCTCGCCAAACAGATCGGCCCTGTGCCATCAGCATCCAATGCGTTCCCGCTACCTTCACCAGGTCGTCGCTCCATCTTGTTGGGCCTACCTACACTGCGTCTTCCGGTCCGCGGACGCCACTCGAGAACCTTTCGGCCCCATCGGCCGTCAGTTCTACGGGCGATGTGCCCTGCCCACTGCCACTTAAGTCTAGCGATTCTTCGAGCTATGTCCGTGACTTTAGTTCTCGCGCGGATTTCATCATTTCTAATGCGATCCCGCAGAGAAACTCCAAGCATAGCCCTCTCCGAAAATACTCCGGATTAATTCAAAAACAACTTTTTATGTGGAACGGTGGGCTTTACGAGGTTAAAGATGAACTCGCTGACCTAGAGCGCTTGCGCAAAGGTTTATTTTGCCACCCACCGCTAGCCCACTACTTCCGTCCGTGGATCAATTTACTGCCTTTACTACTATCAACAAGAAACGGTTTAAAAACAAAACTTTTTCACAATCCCAGATCTTTAACTGTTAATCTCAAATTTAGGGTTTTCATACTTATTTAACTAGCCATGGTGGCCTAGTGGTTTGACCTATGGCGTCTCAAGCAGAGGGTCGTGGGTTCAAATCCCGGCTCGCACCTCTAAGTTTTTCGGAATTTGTGTGCGAAATTATATTTGAAATTTACCATGAGCTTTACGGTGAAGGAAAAAATCGTGAGGAAACCTGCGTACACCTGCGAATAAATTCAATGGTGTGTGTGAAGTTCCCAATCCGCACTGGGCCCGGGTGGGAACTACGGCAAAAGCCCTCTCATTCTGAGAGGAGGCCTGTACCTTTCAGTGGGACGTATATAGGCTGGGAAGAGGATGCATTGTTAAAATTACTCTAATAAAATTTAGGATGTTCATATAATACAGGGTTATTTGTAATTCACTGACATCCTCTTAACCCTGAATTCCTATCACACTCAAACAAATGTTTTTTGTTTCACGACTTTTTAAAATGAAGTACTTTTTTTCCCATACAAATACACAGAGTATCGTAAAAATAAGAGGAAATCTCAAATTTTCAAAACGTTATTACACAAAAAATATTAAGTTATGATAAAAGCCGTAAAACAAAAAACGTTTGTTTATTTGTTTAAGTGGTTGGAGTTCAGGGTTAAAAGGATGCTAGTGAATTACAAATAACCCTTTGGATGTTCATACTTAATTGAAATTAAATCACGTAATGTATGGACACCCCAAATTGAAGCAAAAGAGTTAGTGCATTATATTTTATATTGCTAGACGACCAGATGGCCTAGTGGTTAGAGACCCTGACTATGAAGCTTGAGGTCCCGGGTTCGATTCCCGTGTCGGGGCAGATATTTGTATGAAAAATACGAATGTTTGTTCTCGGGTCTTGGGTGTTTAATATGTATTTAAGTATGTATCTATCTATATAAGTATGTCTATCCGTTGCCTAGTACCCATAACACAAGCTTTGCTTAGCTTACTTTGGGACTAGGTCAATTGGTGTGAATTGTCCCGTGATATTTATTTATTTATTTATTATTATTATTGCTCAGCATTAACCGAGTTAGAAACTTTAATTCTGTATCACCATTTAGATTTCAACCTGTATAATTTGACATTGCGTTAGAATGAACTTTAACAATTACTTTGCTCACCCGCGACCTATAATAGTTACGTTTATGCAAGAAATGCGTGTTCATGCAGTTCCTCCACGTCCATGCTGTACGAACACACACAAATCACAAAAACTATCACCACCACCAAACGACATCTGACATCTATGATGATCTAACATATGGTAGCATAATGTAGAGAAGCCGGCAACGCATCTGTAATCTTCTGTTGTTGCGTGTATCTATGGCGCAAGAAACACAGAAGAGACGTGGGACGGAGTTGCGTCGCAATCGCGGCGCCCCTCATACTAATGTACAGAAGCGTCGCGATCCAAAGCAGACAGAAGAGACGGGGCGGAGACGCGGCCTGCGGACAAGCGACGCGTACTGCGACGCGCCCCCCACGTCTTTTCTGTGTGGCTTGAACCTATGGATGATGCCTATGATGATTACTACTTGGGGACTACTTAACAAAAAAAAGTTAAGCCTACCTTTTTTTAATGATTCCCTCATCCGATATACCGCAGTGTCTTAACCCTTTTCCAGGCATAGCGCATTATAGCGACCACATAACTCTACACAAAGATTCGACCTTGCTCCCTTTACAATATGGTGGAAAATCAAATGAATTTCTTTAAAATATGCTTTGCTTTTAAATTAATCCTGCATAGGTAAACAATATAACACAATGATTAGTTTTGTAGTAACACATCTAAATAGACGGGGCCTGGAGAAAGGTTAAGTCAAGTCTTTGACCAGTGTGTGTTGCCAGTGTTGAGTTATGGCACTAAGACGTGGCCGCTAACGATTGGCTTTATAAGAAAGCTCAAAGTCACTCAGCGGGCGATGGAGAGGGCTATGCTCGGAGTTTCTCTGCGGGATCGCATTAGAAATGAAATCCGCGCGAGAACTAAAGTCACCGACATAGCTCGAAGCACATCTCCAGTGGAAAGTCACCCTTATCCTATAAGGATTCCGTTTACCTTTTTACGGAAACCCAAATAGTAGTACAACAAAAGCATAACCCGAGACACTCGAACAGCCACCCGAGCCGGTACGGCGAGGGTGGATAGACACGTCGAGGGGAAAATGGGTTTAAAGCTCGAGTTTCGTACTCTGCTTTTCGCTTTGATTGCAAGGAAATTAAGCAGCAACATTCGAAATTAAATTTACAAGCTCTTATTTTTCATGCGTAAAAACACCAATTTTATTAAAAATAAACAATAAAGACATAAATTTCATTTAATTTCTACTGTTTGCAGCTGATTGCCTTGATCTTAGACGAAAATTTTACTTTATGCATATGAACATAAAAAGCTATTTTATGCAGCATTCTCTCGACATAAAGTACAACTTTACGAGCATAAGAAGTGAAAAATACATTGTTTTCTTTGATTACTTACCACATGGCGGCTCTATTGCTTATTTCACTCTCGCTTTCATTAAAAAAATACAGCTGCAATATCATTACGTGCCAATACTGAGATACCATGGAAAGTTTATACCAAATTTAATTCAAGTTTTAAATTTAAAACCTATCTCCAACTGAGACATTACATTATTGTTGCACCGAAATGAGATTATCTCGAAAACTCATTTATATTATTTGTAATCGAAGAGAGTGCAAAAGAGAAAGGGCTGCTATTTATCATACGAATAAAATATATTTGTACACCGAATTCTTACAGGTAGTTGAGCCCGGACAGTATTGTATGTTTGTTGAGTTGTTGTCAACCTGATTATACCCCTAGCACGGAATCATCTCAAGCAGACTCAAGTGGCAGTGGGCAGGGCACATCGCTCGTAGAACTAATGGCCGATGGGGCAAAAAGGTTCTCGAGTGGCGTCCACGGACCGGAAGACGCAGTGTAGGCAGGCCTCCAACAAGATGGAGCGACGACCTGGTTAAGGTTGCGGGATTGCGTTGGATGCGGATGGCACGGGACCGAGCTGTTTGGCGAGCCTTAGGAGAGGCCTATGTTCAGCAGTGGACGTCTTTCGGCTGAAATCATGATGATGATGATGACGATGACAGAATTTATATGAATGAATAACTCATCATCATCCCAGGTGTACCAAAAGTCAAGGATAACCTGCCAGCTTATTTGTCTAACGTTTCTAACGCTTGCCTTCGCATCACTATTTCTTTCTGTCAAACGGTATACAAGGATGACAGAAAGAGACGGTGAAAGCGGAGGCAAGCGACAGAAGCGTTAGACAATAATGACCTCTGGTACCGGGTCCGAGCCCAAGTTATAATCTTCTAATATACAGGGTGTAATCAAAATGGTGATCCAAAAGTAGTGTTTCTTACTCGGTTAAGAAGATACGATGGCTGAGAGACTTTTGAGACTTTTTAATGAAATGTCGCTGTCTCACCCGAACCCCTCCGTGTCAGTACAGCGAGAGCGGGACAGCTGCAGCTCAGACCGTTTATAGGCGCGTAAAATTGATCAAAACAGCATTTCGTAGTCCCCTGTTTTCTTCTCGAAAACTGGACCAATAAACTTATTTTTTTCAAAAATAATTTGAGGACTGATTTAGCTATGCCCCTATGTTTTCCTTTTTTTTGTTTATATGAGGGATTCTTTTCTGATGAGTGTCTGAAAATGACGTTGAAGTTGGGCAATTTTTTCAGTTTTTGATAGCTCATATTTCTTATGTTAATTGAAATATGAAAAAAAAACGAAACATAGGGGCATAGCTGTGGCAGATACAGATTACAGAGTAAAAAAAATTGGCTCTAAAGCCAATATCCAGGGAGGAAACAGGGGACTACGTTTGTATGGAGAAATGGTGCGCATCGTATTCTTAACGCTGAGCAACATAATGCACTAACTCATTTGTTTTAATTAGTCTTATATTTGAGGACATAATAGAATACAATGGCTTTGTTCGAAATGTGGGCTGCTAACGAGAACGGGACACCTCAAAAAAAATCTTACTATAACTACTGTAACGATTACGTTACATAATGGGTCAGGTACCGGCCGAAAATGAGATATTTATAATAACGAGTGATGGACAACAGTAAATGAAAACCGGCCAAGTGCGAGTCGGACTCGCGCACGAAGGGTTCCGTACAATTATCTATAAAAATCACGTTTGTTGTATGGGAGCCCCATTAAATATTTTTTTATTTAAAATAAAACAAACAAACAAATAAATATTAGGGGACAATCTTACACAAATCGACCTAGTCCCAAACTAAGCAAAGCTTGTACTATGGGTACTAGACGACGATAAACATACTTATATAAATAAATAAATACTTAAATACATAGAAAACATCCATAACTCAGGAACAAATATTCGTGCTCATCACACAAATAAATGCCCTTACCGGGTTTTGAACCCAGGACCTCTTGCTTCGTAGGCAGGGTCACTACCAACTAGGCTAAAGCGGTCGTTTTAATTTAATGATTTATTTTTAAAGTCAATACATAATTAAATCTTCTGTGAATATTTCAAGCTTCTACCTGTTGCCGTTATCATTATCGAGCAAAAACGAGCAAAAAAATCACGTTTGTTGTATGGGAGCCCCATTAAATAATTATTTTATTCTATTTTTTAAGTATTTGTTGTTATAGCGGCAACCTAAATGCATCATCTGTGAAAATTTCAACTCTCTAGCTATCACGGTTCCCGAGATACAGCCTGGTGACAGACGGACGGACGGACGGACAGCGGAGCCTTAGTAATAGGGTCCCGTTTTTACCCTTTGGGTACGGAACCCTAAAAAAACGATTAAGAGTCGCTTCTATCATGTGTATTCCTTTTTCAAGTATTCAAATTCAAGCGTCTTCACACGTCCGCGAGTGACCGCCGTTTCGCATGCTTCCCCATAATGGCCCGATATTTCGTGTGCGATAATATAATAATATAAAAATGGGCGATAACGCGTCCGCGGGCAATTTGCATTAATGTGACGCGACGTGAGTTGTGTGGACGGGGCTTAAGTGCGGCTTTACTGCTTCGCGGTATTCGGAGATTTGTGGGAGATGTGCAGAGAGTATGGAGAAGAACAGAGTGGTAATAGCAGCAACAGAGTAATATCTAATTTATTAAACCGTCGCGAAACAAATGACTAAATCAAAACAAATAAATAATATGTATAAATGCCTATTTAAAACATGAAACTACCGTGAGACTCACTTATAGTGAAAATAAACGGATCACTCACGTCTTAAAACGAGTTTAACTCGACATGTTTCGGGCTAATCCATAGCCCTTCTTCTTGGAGTCACCCGTCACGGCGGCTGCCAAACGCGCACTGCGTGCTACCTCCCTGGTCGCGCGGCTACTCGACGCAACTGACAGCGACACACAACTACCCTCGTTTTAAGACGTGAGTAATCCGTTTATTTTCACTATAAATGCCTATCTTTAAATCTATGCTTAAGCAACACTATAAATCGATACCTTAGCGCACAGTCGTACTAATTACAATGTACTGCACATATAAATTAGCACTGTATGTCCTAGTGTACAAACTACTACTTTATTGTGCACTGAATTGTAATTAATATGATTGTGCGCTAAGGTATCGATATTATCTTGTGCTTGAGAATCATATTATCATCATGTATGTATGTATGTAAACTCTTTATTGTACAAAAAAATAAAAAAAAATAAAAAAACACTTATCCCTTTAAGGGATCTCTACCAGTCAACCTTGGAGTGAATGAAAGGATCATTTAGCAAGGGATCGACAATAAATAAATAAGTTAAAAGCCAGAAATACTTAGTGAATGATACAATACAATTTTTAAAACAAATATAATACATAAACCCCGTAGAATGTCAAACGTTAGTACGACAAGTAAAATTATGGCTATCATTACAAATTAAATTATGGGAAACGAAGTGATTCCAATGAAAACAGTTCGGATACAACTCTTTGACGACGCATTTTCACTGCGCTGTCTATAGACAACTTTGCCCAAATTTTAACCCTACAGCAATAATAAACGGCAATCTCGATAGCATAAAGCTGTAATTAAAGCGCTGTAACTCTGCGCGCGCGTCGCCGATAACGCGCCTCGTAAACGCCTTTAAGTGCGATGATTCATTTGATTTAATTATGATTAAGTTTTGGGCTGATTTCGTGGCCAATATGGAACACAGAGCCATCTAACGGAAAGTATAAGCATAGGTTAGAGTTTGTCTAATTTAAAATGACGGGCCCCACCACCGCATTTACGCACAGGATTTTTCATGCGATTTGTCGATCGTGATGTTGCACACTAATCATATAGTTAACGGAATGGTTGAAGCTCCATAGATGAAGAGTTGTAATTAATATTTGAACGCACTCATCCAAATCAACTGATTCAATAGAGGAGCGTGCGTCATTTTAGCTTAGACAAGCTCTAGAGGTACTAGTGTTTGACATGCTAATGCCATTGCCATATTGCTAATTCATAATCATCATCCCAGCCGTCCCACCGCAGGGCACAAGCTTCCTCACAGAATGAGAGGATTTGCGCCGTAGTTCCCACGCGGGCCCTGTGTAGATTGCGAACGCGGGGCCTCCACCATCTTGATTCCTGTAAGCCCCATTTTCAATCATTACGCATACTGACTCTACCCTGCTTATACATATACGAAGTAGTAATTTTTGTGAGACATAACTGGCACTTAATTCAAACTTTTAAAAGCACACGCCTTGGAAATAAGTTAAGAGCAATGCCTGGCAGCACAGCTTTATTTCGGAAAAGTTTATTAGGAATGGCGCCAAGTATTTATAATAAGGTGCCTGAAGAAATAACAAATATAGATAGTATCTCTAAATTAAAAAAAACTTTATTTAACTTCTTAGTTGAAAAGGCTTATTATTCAATAAATGAATTTCTAAATGATTGTTATTAAGTATGTACCTGTAAATTATTATGTGTGTGCATGTACATATTATGTGTGCATACGTCACGAATATTTGTATGCCTAACGGCGCAACATAGCGATACTTATAAATAGCTTTAAGATCTTTTGTGCCCACCTATGTTGAACTAATAAATGAATTGAATTGAACTTCGCACACACCATTGAATTTCTTCTCAGGTGTGTCCATATTTCTTGAAAATGTTTTCCTTTACCGTTCATCATCATCATTCCAGCTTATTTACGTCCCACTGCAGGGCACAGGCCTCCTCTCAGAATGAGAGGGCTTGGGCCGTAGTTCCCACGCGGTTTCCTTTACCGTTAAGCTCATGGTAAATTTCAAATGTAAACTCAGAGGTGCGTGCCCGGGCTCAAACACACGACCCACTGCCTGAGAAGCCTTATGTCATAACAAGACCACCACGGGTACTTTTCTAATTAAATAAAACTAAAGTTGGCCACTACTGCGACAGTGATTAACCTCTTCACCGCCCCCGTCATCTAGTCGTGACAGTCAATGAAATTTCATCTATACATGACCAACATTGAACTCGAAATTAATCCTACTGCAATGGAGTTACAAATCAAGTTGATTTGTCACTGGTTTTTCTGTGGCGTACAGAGCACGTCACTTTGTTTGTTTTGTGGCGGTGAAGAGGTTACGGAGCCCAAAACAAAACCTGCAAAACCTTCCGACAGTCAAAAAGTCTTTTAACATTTAATAAACTCTAATAAAAAAATAATTGGATCCCAATTCACAGTAAAAATTTACAAACTCATAAAAGCGACAAAGAACCGATTAGTTTACGCCTCTCGAAACCGGTAGTTTCAACTGTTTCAACCAAATCGTGAAATTTTGCCACAATCAAATAAAGTGATTTCGATTTAATGATAACCCGATAAGATAGGGTATTGACCCGACGGCTAACTTCTGTGCCGCGGTGTAAGTGCAGATTTTATTATATTTTATTATTTTATAAATTATTATTTTCCGGAGTGCCGGTAGCAAGAGCCGTTAAGTGACACTTGGCTACCGAAAGAAACCTGACACTGTTACCGAATTAAATGCGAAAAAAATATTTTTAAATGTCATCGATATTATTGGGCAAAGATGTTAACGGAGTGAACAGCTTGTGTGTAACGATAAACAGTTAAATAATAAAGATGGAGAATAACAAATACCGACGAAAAATTCATTATTCTATCCACACTAATACAATAAATGCAAAAGTATCTGTCTGTTAACTCTTCATGCTTAAACCGATTTAAATGAAATTTGAATTTTTTTTTAAGTCCCAGGAAAGAACCCAGGATTGTTTTTATCCCCAAAAATTTTCTTTTCCCGCAGGATAGGGAGAAATGAATACTTCGCAGACAGTGTCCCAAGCAGCAGCTAGTTATATTATATAATTGATTAACCCCATAGAACTTAGAAAATGTTATACCAAAATAAATAATTATTTTTTTTTCATAAAAAGAAAACAAAATTAAATAGTTATTTGTTATACAAGGGGGGAAAGTTGTATTTTACCAGCGAGTGTTCATTTGAAACAAGAGCTATCAAAAGGATTCTATGATTGACCACGAGCGAAGCGAGTGGTTCAAAAATAGAATCCTTTCGATAGTGAGTGTTTCACCACACGAGACGTAAATTAACTTTTCACCCGTGTATAACACAAAACTTTTCACCTCACTACAGCGAGGAAAGTAATTAGAAAAACATGCGAATATTTAATTGTAAAGTTTTGACTTAAGTTTTTTTTTATTATTTCGGATGCGTTTTGTTCGCACATCGACTTACTTGGACTGTCATAACATTTTATCCGTTTTTACAACAAGAATGAAGGTTAATGTTGAATGCTGATATTTATGATTTAAAATAAAGTTGTAAGACTGTAGGTATTTAGTGTTTTTTACTCGATGCAATTCATTAATTGTGATTTTTAAAATTCAGCATTTTTAACGTTTTACGTTTTGTTAGCTGTCAAATATCACTTAAGGCCTCAAATGTCAAAACTCTTTCTTCACATGTGGATAAAAAACGATTTTCTCAATAGATGTCAAACAAACAAAAAGGGCTTTCCGAGCTAGTGAGGTGAAAAATAAATTTAATTTTCATGCACAGTTGAGTTGACGTAATTACTTGCATAATTTTAATGACAAAAGGTAAAACATATCGTAAATTTTACTATGAAGAAGGTAACGCGTTCATCACGGCATATCAAATTATCATAATACGATAGTATACATTCAATTCTGTTCAACATAGCGAGACAAATTTATCGGCCATTACAATAAGAAAAGTCTTTTTTGCAATACTAAGATACGCATATCATTTATTAAGCTACTAGTTTTTGTCCACGACTTCGTCCACGCAAAGATTAAATTTATGGACAACGTCCGTTTACTATCCCGCGGGAAATTCCAAAAAAAAAAACCTTCTGACTGCACCTCTATGCCGCTAGAAAATTATATCTGCCAAGTATCATGATTTTAAAATAATAGCTACAGTAACAGAAATAAGGTTGTTTGAATCGAATATACACTCCCAGTACAACAGTGCATCATCTCGAAATAATACACCATTTTAATTTAAACTTTACTTAATTTCCGGAAAGTCTCAAAGTCAAATTCTTTATTCAATTTAGGCATCAAATTGATGCTCCTATGAACGTCGAAAAATCTACCACCGGTTCGGAAAAAACCCTGTTGAGAAGAAACCGGCAAGAAACTCAACAAGGTATATTTTTTTCAATCAGATCTACATTGTTATTAAATGACATACATCTAAAGTATTTAATACAATTAAATAGTCTAAATTAAAATGGTGTATTATTTCGAGACGATGCACTGTTGTACTGGGAGTGCGATATGCCGCATTTATTCCTTATCCCGCGGGATTTTTTCCCGTAAGAATCTTCTACATACATAGTATTAAAAATCTTTAAAAAAAGACAAAGAAATCGGTAAAGTCGTTCTTGAGTTATGGCGTGACCAATGGAAATAAGGATTCATTTTTGTACCTATCTATATAAATGAAAATTAATCACTGAAATGTATGTACGCGCATGACTTCCGATCGACTGCACCAAATTGGATAATTCTATTTTTGTTGCATTTGTTATTATCAGGAGAAGGTTCCTATAAAATATTTTTTGAAAAAATACAACGGGGGTTAAGCCGCGGGCATCAGCTAGTATTATACCAAGGATGATATAGACTGGATTAGCAATCGCCATAGTACAGATCGGCCGCGGAAAAATAGTTCGATTATTAAATCTAGATGGCGCTGAAATATAGCCCAAGGCTTTGAAAGCAAAACAATAAGACTACAGATATTTCATATTACTACAAATGTATTATTATGCAATATTTTTGAAAAATAATACATATGAAACATCTGTAGTCTTATTGTTTTGCTTTCAAACCCTCGGGCTATATGTCAGCGCCATCTAGATTTAATAATCGAACTATTTTTCCGCGGACGATCTGTACTATGGCGATTGCTAATCCAGTCTATATCATCCTTGTATATTAGATGTAGTCACATCTTACCCACGATTATATTATGATAATATCCAGGGAAAGAAGTCGTGGTAGCCTAGTGGTTTGATCTACGGCCTCTAAGTGGAAGGTCGTGGGTTCAGGACCGGCCTCGCACCTCCGAGTTTTTCGAAATTCATGTGCGAAATTACATTTGAAATTGACTACTAACTACCTTAAATCCTTTAGTTAGCTTATTTTACTCAAAATAATTCTTTTATTTTTAAAAAGAAACAAAACTGCATTCATAGATTTTCTAAAATTCCCTTGTCTCGCCCGGGAATATAGATTATTCCATCCTGTATATATATATTTAGCTCCTGGCCGATTTCAACTACTGCTACTGCTAAACTATTGGACGAAGGCTACAGTTGTTCGCCCTTTCATGCAGCCGTGAAAGAAAAACATTTATTTATAACAACAATAACACGCACACAATGGCTACAATAATCAATTTTGTTCGAAAACATGCGCGAACAGTGGCAGCACGTGAGGACACCACCAGCGAAGCATTACAATTGCACGAAAGACACAATAATAAGCATTAACCTTAGAAAATTCTACCACGTCTACTTTGCCTGTCACAACAACTTTACCTGCCACTGCTTTGCGTGCCACTCTTACTCAGTCAAATAGCCGACGGTTATTCATTAAAGGTAACCTCACCAGGAACCAGCGAATTCAATCAGGCATTGTGGGCTGAAGCCTGAATCTACATAATACAAGCGCGACTGCCTGACGGATACGAGGGGCTAGGCCATAAATCTATACCATTGATACGACTATCATTGGGAGAAATTGCTGACCTTCCGGGAGGTTGACGGGGTGAAGTGTTAATAATATGTACCGTAAGTATGGGAATAGTAGAGTTGATACGCCGATTGAGATTTTTTTTGTTATTAAGATTCCGTAGGTACGAGTAGGTTACTTCAAAAAGAAAAAATGGAAAACTTAGAGCATCACTCATGTGTCTGTCTGATTTGCTCCGAAACGACTGGACCGATTGAGTTGAAATTTGGTACGTACACATAAATGTCAGTCGGTATCTTTAGATATTATTAAATTTTAAGAGGCCACTTTTGAGGGGTAAAGTATAAATAAAAAAATGCAAGATATGAGAACCTCAAGTAACTTTTTCATTTTAAGTTTTTTAAGTCAATAGGACAAAGTTGATTTCTCCTCGCTATCCTGGAAACTACAACTGCAAAGAAATTCAAAGGTGAGTGTGAAGTTCTCAATACCCACTGGGCTTGCGTGGGAACTGCGGAACAAGCCCTCATTCTGAGAGAAAGCATGTGTCCTCCAGTGGGACGTATATATAAACCGAAATAAAGTCTAAAGACGTACTTTTACACGGATGCTCCTCCATCGTGAATGAAGACCACGATGCTATTTTTTTTAATTTCCCGGAATTCCTATTCAACTGCCCGATCCAATGGTCACATGAACGAAGCCGCGGGTAAATAAAAGAGTATTTATGCACGTGTAGTAAATACGAAAGAAAGTCTATAATTACTGTACGCACAGAAGATTATTCAGGAGACGTCACAATATTTTAAAGGAATGCATTAACCTGTTCTGGTGTAACGAACGATACCACGACTCCGCAAAATATGGCCGTGCTCTTAACGCAACAAAAGGTGTTAATTTATTGTTTTAAGTGTGAGAAAGTATGTGGAAGAAATATTTTTACTAAATAAGTTGTCTCTTGAAACATATTTTGATAAAAAAAATTATGGGAGGTACCCTTTGAATCAAAAAAAAAAAAACCACAATTGCCATCTGTTATTTTGTGTTTATGTGTTAAGGTACGTTTCCACCAGAGCCGTGAGAGTTAGCGGAGCGCTTTGCGAGGAAGAATTATCAATTAGAACACGTAGTTTATTATAAGGTATTCCTATTGGTTGACTCTTTCCTCGCACACCGCTTAGCTACCTCGTAGAGCTCAGGTGGAAGCACACCATTATAGTTATATGTAGTTATTTTATTTATACGTGTATCATAGAAAACTCAGCCAGCCTTATGGGCACCAAGTCTAATAGCATAGATCTGGGTCTGGGTGATATTTAGTTTTTCGTTTTTGCAAACCTCTTTGTTTATTTTTGTATATTTTATTTGTAAATCAATATTTTGAATGCTATAAAATTAAAAAATAATACAAACAAATGTAGGCAAGTTATGCAGTCTGTAAAAAACGAACGAATAAGTTAACAGATGAAAACAGGACCTTACATTTTTTTGAAGACGCTGAAAATTGCAGACGGTTATTATTCTTTCCACAATTCACGACCGCTACATTTTTCACTCCGCAATAATGTTTCAAATTTTTGCGATTCTCACTCATAATCAATATCACCAGGAACTTAACCGGCTTTTCACTCCGCTCTAATTTGCCTAAAATTCACTTTTTATATTTTTTGACGTAGCTACTGACTGTCCATTTGGACAACATTGCCAGCATCAATTTTTAAACAAAAATATAACCTGAGGGCGTATTGTCTATCACACGGGTGCTCGTGATCGCATTCACCGTCTCTTTCTAACGTCATCTTACACCATGTAACAGAGAGAAGCAGTGTACAACGATTGTGATTCCGAGTACGTTAGGCAAATAAGGCCTCAGTCAGCCTCTGACCTGACTACTACACGTATTACCGAAGAAGTAAATCAATTTAAAAACCTGACACGCTGTGTATTGATACCTGTAATCCTGTAAAAGCACATCGAAAACAAAATGCAATCACACATGTTAAAAATCAATCAGTTAGTAAGAAAAACCGTTAGAACCGTAACCGAAAATAAACTGCACATACCTTGAAACGTCTTCTCTTCTGTTCTCTTCGTTTGTTCACTTCGATTGGCCAATCTTACACTAGTTAAAACCATGCAAACGTACGACTGTCCCTTACGTTTCTCTAAATACAAATAAGGACAGCGATACGAGTGCTTACGCGAGTTAGCTCGGAGCCAAAAGAAAGCAGTCGTATCGATGCTATCGATTCAAGGGAGGATCATGCAGCGATTATTGCATGTTTATGATTGTAATAAACGCATCCGAACAGTGAAAGTAATTACGGGGACAGCGCAACTTTTGGCTCCGGCGCGCCTTAAAAATTACAACCCGGCCGAATCGTAACACTTCGGGAAACACCTGACTCGAATGCTGCCACCGAGCGTTCCGATTCGGCCGGATTCGATTATCGATAAAGGCCAAGCACTATCGGGCACACCCTTTAAAGCATCGGTATTGATACCACGATGTAATTAAAAGCGTATTTCAAGGAGTGGGGTACGCAGGGTCCGGTCGGCGGCGACCGAGTGTCAAAATGCACCAAGATTCCAACGGATGCTCGCACGACGCCTTAGGCCTTTAGGCGCCGAGTGGTATGCGGAGGAATAGTGATGCACCTTAACTGGGGCCCCTTCGGCCGCCGCCCCTGTCTACATTGTGCGCACGATGCCTTAATTCCAGCTCCTGACATTTGAAAATCGATAGAACACCTTCTGTTTTAAAATTTTGAATCCAAGACGCGTGCGCTTGCGATTGTCATTTGTCTTTGAGCGTGATCAAAACAAATGAACGATTAGTTGACTCAGGCGTTACTCTACTTCTTATCTTGCTCCTAAACTACCACACGTACAAAACAGCTACGTCTATACGACACTCATCTACATATCTGTTTGAATAGTTGTCTTGCAAAAGTCATAGCGAAAGAGCAAGGTAACAGTTGTAGTTCAAATCAAATAAGGGTAGGCAAGTAATGCATGCATCTTAGCGGACTTGAGGTATGTTTTTTCTTTGAAATGTATGAATGGAACTGGAATTTTGGGCATAGGACTGCATACGTGTCGCACTCCCGGGCAATGCCCGACACTGCGTGATACTGAGGGTAACTTAACTAACACAATAAATATCTTCCCAAAAAAAGTTTTTTAACATTTTATTTTTTAATATTTTTTTAATGTCTCATCCGATTTCATCGACATTGTACAACCACATATATAAATTATTCGAAACGATAAAAATAAGTCATCATTAAAAATAGAGTAGATTAAATCTTTTAAAAAATATTTAAATAGATAAAAACTTGTATAACATTGCATCTAGTACTAAAATTAGTCTTGCTTACGTTTTTTAAGTATATTGTACATATTTACACAAACCGTATTTAACAGTACGAGTAACAATGATTTGTCGTTTTCAGGCATTTCTATCACAATGTCTAACACTTTGACCGTTGTAGAATAGACCTAAAAACGTATAACTTCATATTCGGCCAAAGCAAGTTTGCCCACTGGTCCCAACTGAGCGACTTACAGTTAAACTTAATTATATTCAACTAGTAATTGACGCTAAAGTTAACAATATTGCAATTTGAACACGGTCGTTTCACAACCTCATAAATATTGCCACAGACATTTTATTTTAGTAATTGCGAACCGTCAGAAATGTACATAAGTACAGTCGCCAACAGTCCTCACTTGACAATCACCAACCTTATTACAAAGTGACAAGGTTTACGAATGGTCAGTTCAGGGTTTTGTTGACTACAATTCACACTATAATACTTAAATAGAATCTTCATCTAGGGTATCATTTCTAAATTTACAACGGAGTCAGTTGTCTAAATAACGTAAAGTCGGGTTACTTTGGCCCAAAAGGGTAACTTTGCCCATTGGGATTAGCTCGGTCCAGATTTTATTATTACATTTAAATTATGGTCGGTTTCAGGGACGGGCAGTATACGAATAATTATTCGAATAAACAATAATTCACGATTTTTTATTCGCAAATAACTTATCCGCGAATAAAATTCGACCGCTTTATAAATGAAGAATGATTTATTCGTTATTTTATTCGGATGCGAGAAAAGTTAATGTGATATCCCAAAAATCCCAATAAATAATTATTCGTGGCAATTCATTCTAAGAATAAATAAATAGGGAATAAATTATTCCACGAATAAGAATAATCATGCGCGAATAATTTGGTTATTCTTATTCGTTATTCATCATTCGAATAAATGTTGCCCATCTCTGCTCTTTTTAAGCTGACTGACCACGTTAATATATTTTTGTTAGACCCTATATGGTTTTCATATGGGCCAAAGTTACCCTTCATTGGGGCAAAGTACCCCAACTTTACGGTACTGGCCGTATACTACGAAATTCGATTTTCAAATTTCATACCGTTTCTTTCACGCTAATAATATTATACAAAGGAGTGAAAAGGATGGCACTATATAATATGAACTCCGAATTTCGCAGTAAACCATGGCCAACGTCAAGACACTTCACTCCGTAGAATGCCTATGAGTGAATGGGTCAAGTTATGGTTGTCAGCCGAGTGCAGCGATCACTCCAAGGACGAGGTTCGTTTAGAGGATCACACCCCAGATATCAAAGTGCTGTAGACAACAAGCCTTGTAATGGCCGTTCGAACTTGTCATGTGCTGGGCCCGACAAAATGTTGTGTTAGTCTAAAGTATTCTAAACTCTTTATACGACTTCACACTTGCGAGCATTTAAAGAATGTATGGAGAAGCGAGAACATTTTTTTCCTCATCAGAATCAAAAATACCGACGACGAAACGCTCAGAAAAAAAAAGTTAACTTTTAATAACAATGTACGAAAAAACTTTTACAAAGTAAATCCAATGACACGATCTTAAAACAGTATCGAGATATATCATCGCGTGGAGCGTGAAGAATCGTACAAACGCGCGCCAAAAAACTTAATTTCACATTTTAAATATATGTTTTCGACTTTTCATACCTTTAGTAACCCTGTCGGTTCCAGACATATTGCACATATTAACTGCAACATTGCATGGCTAATTTTGACAGCTGTGACAACTCAATTTAAAGAAAGAAAATCACAAATGATGATTTGCGTGTGTACTACACGCTCGTTTAAAGATTCAATTTAAACAGTTCTAAATCTTAGGCATGTAATGCTCGACAATAAATACGTAGATACCACTGTTACAAGTTTGTCAAGCAATTGTCTAGCTCTCTAATAATTTGTACAAATATATTTTACAATAACAAAACCTCTGTAAACCCAAGCAGAGTCTTGCTTTCTGGTTAACTAAGTACTCGAGTTAAGCCTCCTTTACAACCTCTTTTTTAGAGAATAACGGGGACACTGGCCGGCTGCAAAAATTTAAAAACACAAATTCTTTTTAAAAAAATGGATGCGTTTTTAATTTAAAAACGCGCCAGTTTTTCGTCCGGCCAGTGTTTTAGTGAAAGCATGGAGTTTCTTATAAGACATCGGACGTACCAACTCCAGCGTTCATCGGAAGTACAACAATCTGTCATTTATTAAAATATCAGTTGCAACAGGGAAATATACTTTTATTCTTACGATGAACGCTTAGTGTAGGCACCTGAGGTCAGTCCCCATGAACATAAAACTTAAAAGGATAAACATTTCACTTCGTGACAGCCAAACAAACGATCCGTAATAATACTGAATTCAACAGTCGTTTTTGAATTTTAAGTACAATCTTCATCTTGTTAAGGCACTACTCGCATCATTAGGAGAGATGCTTTGTTACTAACACTTATATTAATTGTTATGAAGTCCAATTTCATATTGTAAATAGGACAAACGGCTTGACAGCTTCCTTTTGCTTGTCAATGTTGGCAGCAATGCACGCGGAAGCGATTTAATCAAGTCGTTATATTAGCAACTACTAACGTAGCAATTCAGTAAACACACAACATGCCTTCATATTATTGGATGGATCACAACAATGTAAAACGAACACAGGCGCACACTGGATAAGTACAGGTATCAATATTGCCTACCTCGCATGAAGTACTGCACATTTGTAATCATATAAAAACACAATGACGATCGGAATACAAGTAATGTATAATTTTATAATAAAAATACTTTGTCCGTTTTAAAATACAATTAAAAATGCACATTGGCTTCATACGTGGTAGGTTAGTCCCTAACAAATTCATCAGATCTCGACTAAGCTAACTACAGTATCAAAAATATATATTAAAATTTATGATTAAAAATATTTTATTACTTTAGAATTACTTTGAGTAAACAGAGATCACCCACGCAAGCGGAGAATGTCCGATGTCACTGCAGCACCACACTAGCACCAATAGGAGAAAGCTAAATCTTGGCGCCACCACTCAACAACGCTTGTAATTGGTTAAACGGATCTTCAAATATTTTTCAATCATCTCTAATTGGTCGACTTCAGTGGTGGCGCCAAAACTTAAACAGCACGCTTCCTTCAAACGTAGTTTTTTTAAAACAAAATACTGGGAAAAGGAATGGTTCGTAAATGGAATTCGTTGCGTTCGGAAATCATCCTCGTTGTACTTACAAACTATACAGACGATGGCACTTTTATTAATGGCCTGCGACTTAATTGAGTAAAATGCATTAGAACAAAAAAAAAACTTACAGTAACAACGCGATTTTATAAACAAAATGTACATCGTTTCGTACTTAATAGGTATTATGCTAAGCCTCGCGTATCGTTGATTTGGTAAACGAGTCACGTTCTCCACAATATTTGTATATGCGTCCGCGCATAGCTAGTTGCATCTGTATCCCATCAACTATTTATGATAATGACTTCCAGCGTCCTTTGATTTAAGGGATTTGAGCCGGGGTTTGAGGAAATAAAGTTGCGAAATAATTTACGACAAATCGTGGCCCTTAAACAAAAGGTTCGTGTTTCAGCTTTTATGAATGCGCCTGATTGCGACAGCGACGTCGTTTAGATCAAGTAATTGATTCATTACAACATTTTCATAAGATTTATTAACGTCGCGTGTTGCGTGTCCTGAGATATCATTAATATATTTATTTTATTAAACGCTGTTACTTTCTGTCACGAGCAATATCTATTTTAAGAGAAGAGTGTTGAATATTTAATATTGTTTTTCAAACCATTAACATTTCTGCACATTTAGCTCTGCGCATGCAAGTTCTTTGAAGAGACAATCTTGAAAGTAAAACTCAAAAACAAGGGTAAAGAAAACAAGTAGACTTAACACTGTACCTTGAGGTACCCTTTGTCATTCACTGAAAATAATAGATATTTAGATGAACCGAGTTCTAAGATTTAGCTCAATCTTTGATATCCGATACAGTATCGCTATAACTTTACTGGGACATTAAAATAAAGGACAATCGTGACTTTTACGAACGGTGTGCCGTTACAATACACTAAACGCATGGAGCAAAACGCGTGCGGAATTAAGTCATAATTTAGGGACCAGCGCTGCGCAAGCGCTTTATCGCGCAGCCTCCTACGGCTTGATGTCATACTTGCGACACAAAACAAGTTAAAAGTCCGAAAAATAACGGCGATATTATTTCTCAATTCGTAAGGATTTAAAGGCGTATAAGAAAGAAACAATTGTCGCGGCGCGGACCACACGATCGTGGTTTTTTAGGGTTCCGAACGCAAATAAACGACCCTATCACCAAGCCTCAGCTTTCCGTCGGCACTTCCTTTAACCGAGTCTATCTTTTCAACCGTAGGAACGCCAGCAAATAAATAACTCTAAATGTATTTATAGATTTCACTGTAATTTGAAATGTGTATTATGAGTATTGTTATGATTCGGAAGGTATGTAGCGCGTCCGACTCGAACTTGCCCAGTTTTTTTGAGGTTTAAGTTGCCGCGTAGGCGACGCCTGCGCCGCCGTGGGCGGGCGGAAGTGAGAGCCCGATCACCGACTTTGCGTCTTTGTCTAACCAGAGGAATAGTAACTTAGAGTAAATGAGACGGGGGATAGAGCAATTCCGCAATGTCAGAGATTGGAACAAGGCTCTTCAGTTTATGACCACTTTCGGTTCTGTGACGTAACCCAAATACTTTGCAAGTGCGTCTTCATTGATACGAGCGCCATCGATTCGTATATTTATTGGCGAATTAAAATAAATAAGTGTGCGACCGTGCATTGAAATTCCATAAACATCAGTTGTAATTGCTTCGATGAGCCCGATATTCATTATGATGCAATTAAATGAATGTATTTATGAGTTATATCAATCAGATAAAGGGAATCGTTGCCGATTGAATCGATCGAATTGCAATTTCCTTTTTACCAGCGCTAATAACAACCCATCAATTCAGTTGTGATTTAATAAATATTCAATAATAAATATAGGTATATTAGGAAACTTCGGTTATATCCTGACATGTAATGAAATCGACCTTGCTTTGGAAGCTAGTATCAAATTGATTTGATTTTCACTTTAGTCTTCTACAGGCACTTCTTTACAGTTACCCTTAGCTTTTCTCTGTCATAGGTAATTCTATAAATTCTAGTCTCAAGTCTAAACCCGTCGATAAACCGAATGGAAGCAAACATGGAAAGCTTCCGGCTATCGGCACCCATAAGCGTCTAAGAGCTAGAATTCCTTTTAAGTCTATTTTTATCCGGAGTTCTGGCAAATCTAGTGAAATACTGGACGATGATTGGTCGAAACGGTTTAGCGCTGCGGTCGGGCAATAAAACCAGCCTAAAGCTGTCGCTTTTGTACTAAATATCAAGCCGGCGTGGCTAACAAGATTTCATCGGAGATCGTCGCGTGATAAGAAGCCATAACCATAAGCAACCGCGAATCAGGGAAACATACATCGATGATTCTTCCTGATCACATCAGTTGCGAATGACTGAACCGGACGTTTTTTTAAAGAATCAATTCATGGATTCTTTTTGCTAACGAAAGTACCAAGTTTTCCAACTGTAACTGATTCAACTAAAGGACTAACTCCATCAGCTTTCATATTTTGAAGTAGGTACGATAATTGATGCAGTTTTCTTAGCTCTGGGTGCTTGCATTACAGTCATGAGAAGCTGTTAAATTTCGCTTGACCATATCAACACAGTTATGTATTCAAAAATCCAGCTCCATTTTAAAAATATGCCGTCCAACAATGTTATTAGCCAAGTAAATAAAATCTTTACGCCGTCTCTCGCTTTCAGTCGCGTATCGCATAACGGATTTACGACCATCGATCCAGACAATCTAGTGTCATTCGAGTAATTTCGTTACATTCACCCTTAGCACGTTATAACACTGCGTTCACGCATTTGGAAAATCAATACTTTAGTCACATATTTTTTTCTTAGTAATCAGAGCTCAGGGAAGATCGCGGTCAATTAAGATCGTAAAAATCCATCTTCAAAATTCTTAATAAGTAAACAAGATTCACACAGAAAATATATATGAAAATAGCTTGAATGGCTTCGAGAAAAGGATGGTACGGCCGTGCCTTTGTTTTGCTCGACTTGGTGAGGGCACTGCCGTGCCCCAGATAGTTTTTCGACACTATCTACTGTCATGTTGATTCCTTAAGTAAAACAAAAAGCAGTTGTAAATGACACGAGATTAATAATATGTTACACCTCAACCTCTAGTTTGACGTCATGTACACTTTTCATCATAATTTCATGTACATTCTGTACTTCAGTACTCGGACAAGATTCTTGGGATGCGGTACATTTTTCTTAGCTATAATAGTCTTTGCAAGTGTTAGTAGACTCAATTAGTTAGACACAAGTCGCCCTATGAAAAGCTTTTTGTGACCTGTTTACAAAACATTTAATTTTGGTAATAAAAAGTGAATTTTTAGGTGTGAATCTTTACTTTTTAAGACTAAGTTTTAAAAAGAACCAGTGACGTCCTTCCACCCTGAGCTCCGACAGTGTATTGCGCAGCGCATCGACGGGACCCACTCCCGCGCATGATTTATGCATGACCGGCGCGAGCGGCTCATTTAACTAGATGTATTCCGGAATTGCGTTGTACGCGGCTCGCGTACCGCGCAGGCGTGGCGAGAATCCAGAGCAGATATAGTGTGTTTTCTAATCTGTGCACTATGAGATGAGATGGAGTCACCAATGAAATTAACGGTTGAGAAATGATACAGATGCTATTAAAATACGACCTCGTATTTGTCACGACCTGGTAATTCAACTGAAAATAAAATTTTTGGAAATTACATGAGGGTTCGGGCGGTTCTCCCGCCGCGGGAAACCGCTTCTGAACCGCCACTAGACACAATTTTATATGGAAGTTGTATGGTGCAAACTACACTGCGCAGCTCCGTCGAGCGGGAAACCGCCCGTGTAGTATGGGCCTAAGCAAAATTATCTTAAAACAGATTTTTAAAATTCCACCCTGGTGATTCACGTAGACTGTAGCACATCAGATGTACAAAATAAAGTCGTAGTAGCCTAATAGTTTGACCTATGGACTCTCAAGCAGAGGGTAGTGGGTTCGAGCCCGGTCTCGCAAATCTGAGTTTTTTAGAATTTATGTGCGAAATTACATTTTAAATTTACCATTAACTTTAGTGTGAAGGTGTGGGCAACACCGGCTAAGAATTTCAATGGTGTGTGTGAAGAATCCAATCCGCACTTGGCCCGCGCTTGAACTACGACCCAAGCACTCTTATTCTGAACGGAGGCCAGTGCCATGCAGTGAGACGTATATAAGAACACGAATCCAAATTTCTAAGGAGACCAGTTGTAATTTTGTACTACGCAAAAATCAGTTAAGCGTCGCCTTTTACGCAAAAATCAGTTTGTCGTCCTTATACCCCATAATGATACGTCGCGCAGAGCCTGGCGCGTAATCGAAGCCTCGTTATCTGCTCCAGTTAACGAAATTACTGTCATTAACTAGCCAGTTAAAAAACTGTATCACCGGACCTGTTCTAGAGTGCAGAAAGTTATTCGGATCCCAGGAAACGCGTTAATTTTCTGCATTGTCCGACCTCGTTTAAATGAATTATCACCCGCTGATCGGTACTTTACTTTCTAATTTAGGATTTATTAACATTACAAAGAATGCCGTTCATAATGAATGCATTGCGAAGAATTTGTTTTTATTTTCTTATTGTATAATTGTTTTATTTCACGGGCGGGGTTTTCCTACGATCGTGTGCGTCGATGAACCCGCGACCCTCTGCTGAGAGATCATAGGTCAAACCATTGGGCTACCATGATTTGATGAAAAATATATATACGCTAACAAGGTGTCAAAAATATTTATAGAACTCTATGTCATTAACCATATGATTGATGCTTTGAATCACCAGGGTAGAATTTGTCACCGTCATATTTGACACTAACTTTTTGTAACTCTAAATGACCTTTTACAGTAAAGTTAACGGATAATAAAGGAGATATGGTGTATATGACTAAATTAACTTGCATTTTTCGGCTACATTGTAGCGACCGTCGCCACGAGTAAACCGCAGTAATAAAATAATTCTATGCAAAAATCGCAAAAAGTCAAGTTCCACAAAGAAGCCTGCCCACACCAGATCAATTGTGTTCCGTCTCGCCAACTTCCACGAGCCAGACAAAGACGCCCGACTACAAATTAACCGCATAGGTACCTACGTTTAGCATAAGCGGGCCTTAGACACAACCTTAGAAGGCTTGATTGTTGACTGTAACTATGTCGTCGACGCGTCAAAAGTTCCCACGTCAAGATTCAAGTGTGCCCGGAACTAATCCGCAGCACGTACTACAGATTAGCATTTGAAAACTTTTTGTTTGTGCAAGCTCGTCAATAGAAAAAGCTTTGATGGATAGGCACGGCACAAAAGCTAAGGATTTGTTTTCGGAGCTGAATGGACGGCGGGTTGAAGCGGCACGCGCTCGGAATACATTAGGAGCGTTTATTTACATCTGTTTTTTGACTTGAAACTTAACGTAATGGTGGGAAAATCATATTCTGTAAAAGAGCCGATGGTAATAAGGAGTCTTGCGTGGTTATGAATACGGGACCAATAAATGCCAGTTATTTTAAAAAGTTTTATAAAAAAACTAGTTGCTGCTCGGGAAACGTCTGCGAAGATGTCGTTCATCACTATACCGCGGGAACTATGTAATTATCGGGGATAAAAACTGTCCTATATCCTTCGGAGAGTCTAACATTATCTCCTTACCAATTTTCATCTAAATCGATGCAGCCGTTTAAGCGCGAAAAGGTAAGAAACAAACAGATATACAGAGTTACTTTCACATTTACAATATTAGTAATGAAGTAAAATTTTTACTAGCTTTTTTGCAGACTACTAATTGTTGACTGACGTTGCATTTTCATCCAAATTACAGATCTGCACCAGAAGTCAATCCCCAGGAATGAGTGAAAATCGATTTACAAGATTTGACATTTGATCGCAAGTTAAATAAAAACTTGTAACAACCTAGCCCTGTACCTATAGTTCTTACGATGTTACGATAATGCTCCAATGACATCTGTAAATTGTGAAGGAATTTTGTGGACCTTTGACCTTTGAGTCCTAAATTAGCGTCTTCATGCTCACTAATAAAAGTCATAGTCAAAACACGCGTCTTCCCAAAGACTAAGTTAGATCGATTGTTCGCCGCCGAACACTCCCACATTACAAATTACATCGAAATCATTAGAACCGTTTCAGAAAACCCCGAAATAAATAAATACAATTGAACAAGAATTGCTCATTTTCCGAGCCTTGCTTATGAATTTTGAATATCAAATGTTTCGTGATATTTTAACAAAATAAGCTACGTTAGTTTGTTTTAGCTAAAATGTCGATGAAGGTCTATTTAGTGGGGTATGTATTACAATACCGAAGTACGAAAGACCGAATGTATTAAAACATCGAATGGGTCAAAAGACCGACACGATTTTTTTCTGAAACCGTTAACTTTTTAAGATTGTTATAAAACAAACCTAACCTAACCTAATGGGTTCTGTATGATGCCGTTTTAATAAATTCTAAGAAGTTTACGGTTTCAGAAAAAAATCGTGTCGGTCTTTTGATCCATTCGATGTTTTAATACATTCGATCTTTCGTACTTCGGTATTGTAATACATACCCATTTAGTGAGCATCTTTTAAAATACTCTCATAGTAAAAACGAACAAAAACCTGATTACCAAGAAGACGGACAAAATAAACGACTAAACGACACAGAATTGCGAGTTCCTTTGATCAATTATAACTGTAGATCCACAGTCGCGCGCCCGAAAATGTCCGAGCCAAATGAGCGCCACTTTGATAAAAGTGGCCTTCTTTTTCTCAGTACGTTGCGTGAAATGGTCAAGTTTAGCTGTCAAGTGTCAACCGAAATTCGACTGTAATGAAGTAAAGGCTAGGTTCAAATTTCTGTGTAGGTGATGTTTTTAATTATTATGCAAACAAATAAAAAAAGTTCGGACATTCTTTGAAGGGGATTTTGTTCGGCAATGTGTATCTTCAGTTATAATTGATCAAAGGCGAGTTCCTTCTTTTCCGCGGCCTTTAAAATGGACAATCTTTTTTCTACCGGAATACAACTAATTACGTTTTCTCCTTTCATGCTAATTAAATTCTACAGGCGAGCCTTTGATGTTTCGGTCGGATAACGTCGGCTAGAATAATCGAGTCCAGGAAACGCCACGAATAGAACCCGTGGCCTTTTTCAGAAGCTGTCCCAGTATCTTCAATATGAAACGATGTTTTATGTCCATCTTCACGAATTAACGTTTCATTTCTTACGACTAAGTTTTAATCCGTGTCTGCAATATTTGAATTAAAACTACCGAAAGACGCTGATATTATTACTAAATTAAGAACACGGACCAATCACGTATTAGTCTTAGTGACCTCTTTTGGAAACACCTTTGTTCACAGCATTTGCAACTACGACTTTTACCCGGTCAATTCTCTCTTTCAATTTTCTGCATATTTAGAGGGGCGTCAAATTTATGTGCCTATTTGTAAACGTACTTACGCATATAAAGATTCAAATCTAAAGAGTGTCGTACACTTGCCGAGCCGCGTTCATCCGCTAGCTATTGTAGCAAACAAACGGCACCGAAAACAGCGAGCCCTGCGTTCCCACGTAGCTGTCACCGCGAGCTATCGCCGCATCTACTCCAGTGGACAATCGGCCTAACAAAGCCTCGGACCCAATCATTTCCCACGCGCTAACGGTAGAGCCTCAACGCTAGTTTGAATTTATAGACTCGAGACTATCGCCGAACGTCGCGTCCAATGTTCTTTTCATACCCGCAACGAATACCAGTCCCTTTAATAAAAGTCAATGGACAATAAAGCGTTGATATTATAGCAATGTTTCCGCTGAAGCGCATCGCGATGTTGATACAAAAGGATGACCGATAAGTTTGGTTTATTTCTTTCGCTGTTTGAGTTGGAACAATGTTGGTTTTCATGTCTTATGAGGACCGGTGAACTGTGACCCCGGGATGATTCATAATTGTTAGGGCTGGGTTTTATCTTTTGATGAGGATTGTTTTTGTAAGCTTTGAAATTTCACATAATCGTCACGAGTCATCGGCTATTTCTGGCTACCAAGATTCTTATAAACACTTTCAGTGGGATTTGTCAGTGCTAAATATGGATCCACAATAGCTTTAAATGTATAGGTAATAGTAAAATTGATATTAAAGCAAACCAAGATTACATGTGTGAGCTTTGGGAACAAGCCGTAGTCTAAATCTTCCATTAGCGTTGCAGTGTTGCAACATTTGGTCATATGTGTAACACAATATCCGAAGTCGGTCGGTGTGACGCGGCGCGCGGTTTTACTCTATTCTCGGCGCGCGCGCACCTAATTTTAACCATCTGCGTTCTGCGTCTCCCAGTCTAGTTTTAGGAAGTGGGCCGCCTTTCGGCGAATCAATCCGGCAGCTTCAATATACGCTATATTAAGAATTGCGCTTTCGGAAAAAATGAATTAAATCTATGTTTAATTAAATTCAAATGTAAAGCGTAATTGGACCGAGATTCAAGAGCATGACGCAATCGTCAGCTGCCAATCAAGGGATCTATCGCAGATGTTTGCAAAGTGCGCAACTGGATATATAATCGAGGCCAATTATCGAAATGACATAGACGTCTGCCATATCCAGCGGACGGCACACTCCCGGCTAAATCTATAATGGATGAGCGCGTCCCGCGCGGTCCGGTAAACGAGATCGCATAAGCGCGGGTGCATACATAACTAAACAACCTGGACAATCCGACCGTTTATTCATTAATCTAATGGGATTAGATGGCATTGGGCAACCGGACTGCGTCCGGGGCCACGAATAAATTTCAATTAGAGCAATCGCCTCTCGTCGCGGAAGGGAGATGGCGGGATAGTCACTCGCCGTTGTCTGCATACAAAGGAGCGGCCGCACCGCAAATCATTAGAATTGCGGTAAGTGAGATGTGAGGGGAATCCTGCGCGATGATGCGCCGCCGAGATAATGATGTCGGCTCCTAGGTCCGCCGGCGCTCGCCCAATGCCGCGATGCCCGCGCGCATACGAATGCGGGGATGTGTCAAATTGTCTCCAGAGCACAATGTAGCATAATTCGAGAAGATTTGCGACGCCCGCCGATGCATCTCTGGACGCCAATTTGTAAGCTCGGACATAAACCGCGGGTGTAACGAAGCCCCTAAACAACGCAATAAGCGGCCATCAGCCCGCGAAATATCTCAGCGCTGACATGCGCGCGGACTTTACATTCGCCGACGTAACGAGGGAAGCCGCCGGTGCGCCCATTGTATTTATGCCTTAAACACAATTTATTTATTCGCCAAACATTACGGAGACACAAAATCTTGTCCATAAATACATGTGAAAGCACATATCAAGTATCGGAATGCAAACGGCAAGGCTCGTGTCTGAATTATGCAACAGCGCGGCGGCCGCTGTAATAGTGCACTGCGCCTAAAATATACGCCAGGACGCACGCACCGGGATCACGCCGATCAAACAATTTTACGATTCATGTAACATAAAAACATCAGGTTTTGCGACACATTTTTCTCGTCTGTATTGCATCCATTGTTGCCTATGCGGTGGCCAGTCTTCTTAACTTTTAACGTGGATTTTAAATATGTTAATACGAACAGATAATTGTTGGGCGAGAGGTTGAGATAGTGGTGACTACGAGCCGGAAGACGCTTCGTTAGCAGGCCTCGCTTTAGGTAGACACCGCGAGAGTTGCATACAACCAGTACCAATTTGTCGTTTATATGTGGCGTTCTAAAGGGTGCTAAACCTTTGTCCAAAATTTTGTCTTCCGGCTGATGATGATGATGGTTTAAAACACGGAACAAAAGAATTTTGGAATTGATCACGTTTGCAATATTGTTCGACAAACCATAAAGTAAGCATGACTCGTCCAGCGCATCTCGGCGACAGCGCCGTATCATCGCGCTGCGCCGCGCATTCTCGTTTAATGCCCAGATCCATTACCTAAATGACGGCGCGAATCGAATTTATAACGGCCATTGCTCTCGCGGAAATTTCACCAGGACGCCTGCTGGAGGAATCTCTTCATTTGTCGACCGGCGACACGGTGAAGCGAATGTTGCCATCCCGGCAGGATTAACATTAACGGTGGTCCATCGATCTCGCGCGGGTGGTCGGCGGCGGTGTTAATTACAGAGGACCGATCATTTAATGCGAATTTTGCAAACATTAAATAATTACGAAAAAATCGATGCAACGGTGCGTTCACGCGCGGAATAATAAATTAATGATCGCACCAGACGCGACGGGATGCGCCGCGCTGACCGAACCAAAATACCATTTACAAGATATATGTATTTCAGAAAAGAAGTCTTTACCGTCACGACAACAAAAAACTTGAGCGAGGATTAGAAAACGATAAAAGAAACTGAAGTAGAACAATAGCTTTAGAACAACGTTCATTAAGAGATTTGAGGAGCGGCGAAGAAAGTCGGCTGAATAATCGCCTAATCCTTAAACCACACGCGGTGACGATTACAACGCACCTATTAGTCAAATTAGCTTTATTGTTAGTTGCACGGCCGATCGGCTTACAGACGGACAATTATGTAGGAACATTAGCCGGCACAATACGATGAGTCAGCGCATCCCTGGCGTTTATCAAAACAATGGTATTGATAAGTTAATAAAGCGCGAGGCGCGAGAAGACTAACGAGCGATTACCGCAGCGAGAATAGACACGCGTCTCGAGCGGAATACGTTATAGGCGACGTGAGTCACCGCGCAGGCGCAGGGTCCTCTAAAAAACGGCAGGAATTTACGACTCGTGTCGGGACCAGTGCAGTGGCGACAGTCGTTTTTTTTTGATCCCGGGACGTGCCCTGAAATAGAACTAAAGAATTCAGCTCGGAATCTGCACCAGACTCCGCCGAAAGCGAAATCTCGAGTGGCCCGCGGCGCGTTACGAAACAGCGCTCGATTAGGGATACGCGGGGCACTGACCGACTTCTGCGCACCGCTAATTCATGCAAGAGAGCATCTTGCATCCTACGAGGCCGTAATATCGCGGGCGTTCCACATGCACGAAACACGCGCCCCGAGCGCCGCATGCTGAGCATACGCAAAGAATCATATTTATGAGCGCGTTCACCGATGACAGGTGAAACTGTACCTAGAGGTACAACTAGACGCGGCCTTTGAATTTAAAGAATATATCTAACAAGAGCACGGGACGAGTGCGCATTCACCGGAGTCACGAATTAAGATGTACAAGGAATAGAACACAAAAACAGAGCGGATAAAGATCTAAAGAGCGGCCATCTCGCGCGGTTATCGCTTGGAATCGTAATTACCGCGTGAATATTTCAATCGGATCTGCTTATCGACGCCGCATGAACAATAATGATCGATATCGTCGCGGACGCAATGTTTCCTTGCGCAGACGGGCCAGGACGAGGGACCCACCAGAAGATGAGAGATTTTTATCGACGCGAACGCGAAACGAGAGAATCGACGTAATCGATTTCAACATATCAAAGCTGACAAGCGATATTCGAGGTCGGGGTGAAGGCGCAGTGGGCGCCGGATGGGTTCGAAATTAAAACGGTATGCAAATGGGGAGCGGGAATTAATCGTCCGCTGCAATCGATGCGACGGCAGCGAGAGCGGCTACTGAGTACAAATCGATGAATAAATAGTGTCCGATTAGCAACACAAGGTGTGTTCGGCGTTAATGGGTGAAGCGAGCGCTGAATGGATCGGCGCTGCGCCGTATTTGGCGGGTGTTTGATCAGTTGCGCGCTCCATTGATTAACTGTTCGCGCGAGCATATAATGAAAACGGTTAAATTAGTGACGATGATTACACCCATATCGAGCGGGAGCGATTCGGATGAAGCGCGAAGCGTAAAGGTTTGCTCGCGGTCGAATGTGAAAGCTACCGGGTTACACGGATCGCTTGTCCTAGCAACGCGCTTGGAGTTTGACAGGGGATTTTATAAGAATCACTCGGTGTCCGAAAGTAATTTTCAATTAAGTTTCTTGATAATCCGGATCACCGAGAGACCGGCGGCGACAGCGCGCTCCCTTCATAATTGGAAACTGTCTCTAGCAGACGCTCGGTGAACGCAGTTGAGAATTTGTCCTCAGCCGACGTAAACATTGAGATAGATCCGAAGCATACGTTTATCGTCTAAGTGGCGACGTAAAAAACGGTTTATTTTTAGAACACCACTTCCTACAATTTCGAGGATAATCGCGATGATTAAAGCTCTTCTCGACTGTGTTTTTTACACTGAGCATAATGAAAGGCCGATTCATCGATCATAATGAATCGGTAGCGGCGCACCACCGCTCCCATTTCCGATCCGAGGCGTCACACAAACCGTGAAACCGGTCCGTTGCGTTAATTATAATCGGATTTTGAATCTGATTATTTTACTACTGAATATTGCTCTATCAGTTTCGACACCGTTCATCAATTTCGTTGATAGGATTTTTGGGATGATTAATTCAATGAGCGCTGCTCGATCCATTATAGCCTCTAATCGGCTCGCTGGGGCTCGAATGAGCGCTCCACTCGACATATTACCGTTCTCTTCATTGAAATTACTGTTGAATGTGTTTTGTTTGACTTTTATCAGAAATTGAAATCAATCATTCGCTCGTAACGTAAGGTTCCGCGGAGTGCCGGCGCGTCACGACGGTCCCTTGTCGTAAAACATTTTTCAACAGAAGCGAGAAAGTGTGGCAGCTCATAACTCATTTTACACGTCCGCGGCGCACTTATCTCGCGATCTGCTGCGACCTGTCAATTACGATCCGCAATCGGTTACAGCCGCCATTCCCCTGTCCCGAACACCGAATTCCTCGAATACCTTGCATCAGTACACAAATCGCAACCGCAGCTCAAATCCTCACAAACCAAACGCAATAACTATTTACAAATAGACTATCAAACTTTATCCCTAATCATAATTTACAAACTTAGTCTAGAACGTGACTATTGACGATGATGCGGTATCATCCGGTGAATTCGCTAAATCGGGCTTAACAAGAGTGCCATCTGAACTACCGTTGGGGATGATGGGACATGTGGGGATGTGAGAGATGGGCATGGGAGTATGGTTGTCCGAGGGACCCTATTGGGAGGGGTGAGGGACAAGGGGGGTGCTGGTGGTATTGCTGCAGCGGCGACGGCGCTAAACCCGGGTGGTGTTCTATGGGGTACTGGACGGAGGACGCGTATGCCAATTGCCTCACCTTCATATCCTCGTTATCTACGTTATAGGTGAGCTCGGTCTCCTCGAAGCCGGTGGCGGCCATGCGTTGCTCGCTGGTGGTCGGCGGGTCAGGAGAGTTAAGGCACGTCTGGATGAGCCGTTTGCCGGCGTCTGAAGTGATCATGGGCTGCAGTTTCCGCGTCGCGAAAGTGTACACATGCCCGGTCTCCGACGCCACTAGCAGCATCACTTGTGTACCCGTCAGTGTTGACAGCTCGTAGGCCTGCGCAAACAAAAAAGAAACGTTTTTAAGTTTCAAAGCTACCTGGACATTATAAAACATCCGTAATCGATTTCGTTTTTCATTTGTCGCTTTAAATTTAGCTTTGTCCGTTTGTACTTTGTTCGTGGAAGAATGGAAAATTGACTAGCTCGCTATCCCGCGTGAATTTCGAAAGAACTCTTAGTGCATCTCTATGATCCTCAGGGAATATGTCAGCCAAGTGAAGTCTCTAGCTCCAGTGGTTTAGGATGTGCATCGTCTGTCAGTTATGATATGAACGTCTGTTATATTATATAGTTAAGTAGGGTGAGGTTAAAATATGTGACTGTCGCCCTGGAATTTATGACAATAATGTACGAGCTGATAGTTCAAATCCTTCAGAGTCGATAAATATTAAATACAGGATCGTACATTAACAGCACGCGGTAGGTACATTCTCACAAATTTGAGATACCTTATACGTATAGGTGTTTAGACGGCGTTACGTTGGCCAAATCCAATTTATCATCCCGCGCAGCGGATTTGCATGAATGCGTCGTAAAACAAAACTTTCTTCCCGCCCACATGCGCGTGCGATTACACGTCGGACGCGATCCGGTGAACCGAGGCGTCGCCCGCAAACACAAAACACTAGAATCCTTATCTGTCAGCATCAAAAGTAGCTGGTCAATTTGCACCTTGTCGCTCGAAATTATTGACGTGACAACGTCTAATAAATCGATGAACGCCGGCTGCATACACGAAAAAACATGACTCATTGTAACGTACATGTAACGTTACATTCTACAGAGCAGCGAAGCAGGCCAGTTGCAAGAGAGCGGCGAGGGCCAGTTGCAAGAGAGCGGCGAGGCCCAGTTGCAAGAGAGCTGCGAACGCCAGGACGTACAATGCGGGGTGCGGGGCGGGGGGGGGGGGATTGAATGATTCGTTATGACGTTTTCACGTTAAACTATCGTCCGTAAACCGACTTTACAGACAACCGGTTTTTTTTTATTATGAAAGGGGGGCAAACTAGCAAGCAGGTCATCTGATGGAAAATGATGACTGATCTGTTGCCGGCCTTTAAAAAGGAGAGGGAATAGAGGAGAGTGACAGTTAGATGCAAAACGTCATATGATTGACAATCAAGAGTGACCAGCTACTTTTGATGCTGACCGTACGTACGTAAACATATGAAATTAATAGATAGGTAACTAGAGAAACAAATGGACAAAGGTGAGCTTCCCTCAAAGTCGTTTCATGTAGTAACCTTTGAGCCATTGATAGGACATCAGAAATAGGACACATGCAATTAAAAGTAAAGAGAAACGAAATCAGATTGCATCGAGATTTATACAGGGTGTCCCAAAACTCAATGATAACCTGGTACCAGGCGAGTGGCCAAATTACACTAGTTTTGGAAAAATAAAAAAAAACCATATCACTCAAATACTTACATTTAATATACATTTTTTTAAAAGCCGTGGTGGCCTAGCGGTTAGACCTATGCTGCCTTCTCAAGCAGAGGGTCGTGGTTTCTAATCCCGGCTCGCACCTGAGTTTTTCGGAATTGATGTGCGACATTACATTTGAAATTTACCATGAGCTTTACGGTGAAGGAAAACATCGCGAGGAAACCTTCATACACCTGCGAAGAAATTCAATGATGTGTGTGAAGTTCCCAATTCGCACTGGGCCCGCGTCCTACGCGACCCAAGCCCTCTCCTTCTGCAGTATATAGGCTGGTATTATGATGAAACATTTATTTGAAAATGTCTAATACTAAAAGTGATAGATATGTTATGTGACTAAAATATTATCGCTTAACTAAGTGGTGTAACTTGACCTCTTGCCCGGTACCAGTGGAGCAACAGCGAAATTCAAAATTTGAAGATCTTATCGTGTCGTCCCTTTCAGTCTTCTGTCTAATACTATTAGCGTGAACGGCACGATACGAAGTTCGAAAATCGAATTTCGTAGTATAAGACATGGTTATCGTTGACGTTTGGGACCATTTCGCCCTTAAATTTTCTTTGACCTATCACCTCTCCCACGCGACTAATTCGTAAGCAAACCTCAACGTTTCGGGAGCACATCACTATCTCACGGCACTCTTTGTGTGTGCCCGAGGAATTATCACACCCACTGGCGCCGAAACGCCTACACCGTACACTAAAACAAACAACACTACCATCCGCACAAGCAACTAGAAACCTTAACTTTAAGCACTAAGAGCTCCGAAACAGCAGACATATAAAGAGCAATTTGACACGGACAATTGACAAAACTACGGTAGCTCGACCTTTGATGTTCAAATTGATGTAAACCAGAATGCAAACCTTAGTGCGTGGGTAATAAAGGCCTAGGCGACTATGTTTGTTCTTTTTCGAATGCAAAGTTATGTTGGTACGAATTTGCTTTTTCGATTATGTAACGAGTGTGCGGGCATTCGCCCACTTGCGGCGATAGCGATCTTGTGCTAACCAGTCAGCTCGGATCCTCGGTAGCACCTGGCTTGTAAGGGCCTCTAGGTTTAAGTAAGCTGGTAATTCTTGCGTATTTTAATATACTTTAAATATGTGTCAATGGACAGTCTGGGTTTAGCTTTGGTAAAACATGGCGCATTGTTGTGAACATGAGGAAAAAAAATCAATGCATGTACAGCGCTGTGAAATCAAAACTGGGCAAGTAATTGTCATGTGGGTTCCGTGCTAGACAAAGTTTCCCCCAAAGAGTTCCCCAACGAACGATCCTGCGCTGCCCGCATCCAAGCAGTTGGATTGTCGGTCCATCTTGTTGAGAGTATTCCCACGTCACGATCGGTTCGCGATCGCCACTCTAGAAACGTCTGTCCCATTTACTGTAGGTTTTACGAGCAATGTGCAATGTCCACTGCCACTAAAGTTTGGCAACTCTCCGATCTGTCAGTAACTTTAGTTCTCCTGCAGATCTCCTCATTTGTGATACGAACACAGAGGGAAACTCCGAGCATAGCTCGCTTCATCGTTCTTGTGACTTTGAGCTTTCTTACGAGGCCCTTTGTAAGCGAGCACGTATCAGTTCCGCGCTAATATACAACAAATATTCAATATTCATTTGATCGAATATTACTAATATTACTAATAGGGATGTTGACGTCATTAAATTCGGAGACACGACTCCAGTAATAAAACGCTTCATTTTAGTCCTGAAAACTAGATTAATTTTCGATTCACTGCAAAATTTGGTTTTTTGTTGTTTAAAAACAAATAAATAGTTGATCGAGTTAGCGAACAAGTAACGCTGCCATTCAGCCCAAAAAAGTACGTCAGTTGATTGGTGATGTCAACATCCCTATTTTTTTTTCTCGTACCTACCAAGAGTCCATAAATAAGTTAAGCCGCGAACAGATGAACATTCACAAACTACGGTTCCTATCCTAAAAAGTTGAAGAAGATGAAGTGAAAATAGTAAGTGAGTGTTTTGACATATAAATGGGCAGAAGGTGGTAGATCACAGGTCAACCAAATGTCAAATTCGATATAAAATAAAGAAAGCAACGCACTTATCACGTTTCAGATCTTTGTGTCAGTCAAATATTTGCTGTGATACAGATATACAAGTCATGAGAACCACAATCGCAACACATTCAAAATATTCTAGTAACTCACCAAAATAATTGAAACAACTACTAATACACTAACCAGCAATCGAACGTCTACTTTATTACTTCATAGTGTCATTTTATTAACCCCCGCCCGACACAAAAAGAGGGGTGTTGTAAGTTTGACTGCTTGTATGTGTTTGTGGCATCATAGCTTTTAAACGGGTGAACCGATTCGGATGCGGTTTTTTATTTGAAAGCAGGTTTCTTGACGATGGTTCTTAGACATGTTTTATCAAAATTGGTTCAGCCGTTTCAAAGTTATCAGCTCTTTTGTTAGCTGCGGAAGGGATCTTAGACGCAGAATGGGCATTTACTTTATTTTCAAAGTATGTGTGACCATTTTGCGCCGGGGGGTTTTAAAATTTTGAATTTATAGTAATAACTCAGTTTTTCCCAAATTATTATAAAGTTTTTATTAAAGCTTTTTGCACCAACAAGGTGGTAACGCGTTTCGTTCAACTCTCAATTTCCCTCTACCAATCCCAACATTGATTAATGTATATATCCATGTAATTACCAATTCTACTCCCAAAATTCATAAAACAACTTTGACAAAAACTTGTGCTGAGCGGAAATGTGGTATAATACTGACGCATAAGGGCCAAGTAATGTCAGCCTCAATTTTCAGACTGAACAAATTGACAATTACAAATGCATTTTTAATGAGTTCAGTTGCATATGATTAACGAGATGGCAACAATTGGCAGATGCAGAGTGTGACATGACCATGGGGGCTACTACGAAATTGGAAATTCGAAGTTTATACCGCCATCCCTTTCACACTTCTGTTTAATCTGAAGTTAGAAAATCGAATTTCGTAATATAAGGGGTGAGGGTTCGGAGTTTTTGTAGCACGATAAGAAGAAAGCGTTGAAGTCCGTGCAAAATACAGCTTTCTAGCACTAATAGTCTCTGAGCTAAGCCGCGGACGGACGGACAGACATGGCAAAACTATACGGGTTCTGTTTTTGCCATTTTGGCTCCGGAACCCTAAAAACTATTTTAGAGTACAAAAGTGGTTTTTTATTACGAGTAAATTTATAATACGATACATACCAATATAAATCCAAAAAAAAAAAGAAAACTGTAAATATTTTGTAAACAAAAACCACCGACAGCTACGTTACTAGAGCTTACACATATTGAATTCATTCAGAAGAATTAGACTAATTTGATTATTAAAATTTTATTTCAATAACGATTTATATATATTTTAGGATAGGGGTATAAAAAATAGCTTACGACCTACCGAATACAGAATAAAAAGATTCATAAAAATCGGTCAAGCCGTCTCGGAGGAGTTCGATAACATAACAAACACCGTGACACGAGATTTTTATATATTATAAGATAATGCTTTTAAGTACTTAAATGGATTAAATTATACAATTCATTCGTAGGGCAAAGCAGGAAATGTATATCTTATCCATAGTGCTATTATAAATTAAACCATGACACATAGATGTACGCACGTCATGAATTTGAAGAATCACTAATTAATTTACTAATGCATAGTTCTACATACCTAATTATCACACAGACTGTAATAACCTTTCGCCTTAAATTTCCTTATACATATTATTATGCAAACAATTGCAGAAATTATAACATTTCTGAACTATATGAGCATCCCATGTAAAGATATTACATTGCAGTTTTTTTGTGCTTATTATTTAAGTGATATTATTACCGTCAATCTATAAAAGAATTATGACACAATTACTTAATCCAAAACTTTTACAATAATATGCTCAAAATACGTATTAAACCTCCAAAGACGCGAAAAAAACGTTCGTATTTTTCATACACAGTATCTGCACCAACCTGGGATCGAACCTCTGACCTTAAGCTTCGCAGTCAGGTCTCTAACCCCTATACTACCTGGTTGTCCATCGTCATTTATATATGTACATTATTCCAACTTGGTCAAATTGCACTTTTTATCAATGGCAAGTTTCACACGCAATTTTTAACTCCTCCAGTAACATTGAAAGCGCTTTCATATTTCGGAGAATCGTTTCGAGTTCATCTAGGGCCATCGTCGATATTACAGTTAAAAATTTATCGAAGTCTAAACCAATAACAGGATTCAGATGATTAGCTCACGCTTAACCTTCGTTTGACTTAACTATTGACCTGAGTAGGGTTACCGCGGGCTGGAAAAGAGAAATATTAAAAATACTTAAGAAAGGAGAGTATTTCTGAGAATTGGTGGCAGGAGGTGCGATAAATTAGAACAATGCAATGAAAGAATGATATGGGATGCTTGATTAACACTTATTCCTGAACATACCATAGAAGATACATTAAAGGATGAAAAGATAGAGAAAGACACAATAAATTTATGCTAAAAAGATAAACAACTCACTCAAGAAATGATGAGGTATGGGCTTTGGTAAAAAATTACTGTCACCAGTAAGTAATACCAGCAAAAAGATCTTTTAGTTAGAAGTGAAGAATTGAATTGACTACTTTATAAGATCAATTTCTAGACGTGAGAACGATAACAAGACGCATACGTTCAAAGCCACATGTAACTATAATTAAGTAACTTTCTATAATCTCATTACTGTGACTTATATCGAGTAATACTCTAGTGATGCAATAATCCGGTAAAAATAATCCTATAAGAGATAAAAAAACCATTTGCACCTAGCAAAGCTTAACGGTTCGGCGGTTTAAAAAGCGCTATTGCAATCCGGACAAATGTTCCAATTGCCGAAACCCGTTCTACACCGAAACCGCACGAGTTTACCCGAACGCCAATTTCAAAAATACGAACGTCAATCTGTAGCTGTCAAAATTAAGCACCATTACGCGCATGCGTGATTACTTTTACAAATTTAATTATAAACTTGTGATTCGAGCAGCGCCGTAAGAACTGTCATAATCAATACGTGCTCGTGAACAAAAGCGAGTAAAACGTAACAGAGACTTTAATCAGGAAACTGCACCTAGCTTTTGCAAGTGATTGAGATGTAGTATTAACAAATCGATCGGATTAAGCCGGGGCCCAGTATATTGATGATGTCATTAAGGAAACTGGAAACTAACAATAATTAATGGACATTTAATAAGGCAGATGTGTATGAACTATCAATATGTAAATGGGGAACACTACGCTCATTGAAATACGCATTCAAGTTAAGTATAGTACTTATTAGTTTTTTCTTTGCCTTTTAATGGTTAAGAATGAAACGTCCTGAAAAACATCATAATGGTAATTACAACCGCAACCAAAAAAACTCTATTAGTAAGTTTTGGTGAAAACAAAATATATGTATTGTAATAAAAAATGATAAATAAATAGATATGAAGGAAATCTTGACACTAATTGACCTAGTCCTAAAGTAAGCAAGGCTTGTGTTGTGGCTACTAGGCAATGGATAAACATACTTAAACATATAGATACATACTTCATCATCATCATTTCAGCCGAAAGACGTCCACTGCTGAACATAGGCCTCCCCCAAGGCTCGCCAAACAGATCGGCCCTGCGCCATCCGCATCCAATGCGTTCCCGCTACCTTCACCAGGTCGTCGCTCCATCTTGTTGGAGGCCTACCTACACTGCGTCTTCCGGTCCGCGGACGCCACTCGAGAACCTTTCGGCCCCATCGGCCGTCAGTTCTTTCAGTTCGGCGATGTGCCCTGCCCACTGCCACTTAAGTCTAGCGATTCTTCGAGCTATGTCTGTGACTTTAGTTCTCGCGCGGATTTCATCATTTCTAATGCGATCCCGTAGAGAAACTCCAAGCATAGCCCTCTCCATCGCCCTCTGAGTGACCTTGAGCTTCCTTATAAGACCCATCGTTAGCGGCCACGTCTCAGTGCCATAAGTCATCACTGGCAACACACACTGGTCAAAGACTTTTGACTTGAGACACTGCGGTATATCGGATGACAAGATATTGCGGAGCTTCCCGAACGCTGCCCAGCCGAGTCTAATTCGTCGATTGACCTCTTTCTCGAAGTTGCACCTACCCAATTGGATTGTATGTCCCAGATAGATATAGTCGTCAACAACTTCGAGCAAAGTATCTCCGATTACGACGGGAGTTGGTACAACATGGGCGTTCGACATGACCTTCGTCTTGTCCATGTTCAATTTAAGACCAACTCTCTCGGAGACTCTTCCGAGGTCAGCGAGCATCGCACTGAGGTCCTCCAAGGTCTCAGCCATAAGCACCACGTCGTCGGCAAATCGAAGGTGAGTGAAGTATTCGCCATTTACATTGATGCCACGCCCTTCCCAGTCCAGAGTCTTGAACGCATCCTCTAGTGCAGCGGTGAACAGTTTCGGAGAGATAACATCTCCTTGTCTGACTCCCCGCTGCAATAGAATGGGCTTCGACATCTGATCCTGAAGTTGGACGGACATTGTGGCGTTATTATACAGACACTTCAGCACTTCGATGTACCGGTAG
Organism: Archips xylosteana; assembly: GCA_947563465.1. Taxonomy (NCBI): domain Eukaryota; kingdom Metazoa; phylum Arthropoda; class Insecta; order Lepidoptera; family Tortricidae; genus Archips; species Archips xylosteana. The sequence continues at coordinate 3,690,926 of OX387356.1, forward strand.
TCTACTTGGCACCGTTGGAGAGACTGCAGTACAGCCCAAGTCTCGATCGAATCGAAGGCCTTCTCGTAGTCCACAAATGCCAGGCAAAGGGGGCGGTTATACTCCTCGGTTTTCTGTATAACCTGCCGCAACGCATGTATGTGGTCCACGGTGCTAAAGCCTTTTCGAAACCCGGCTTGTTCGGGAGGCTGGAAGTCGTCTAACCTGCGCGCGAGACGATTCGTGATGACTCTCGAAAACAGCTTGTAAACATGGCTCAGAAGTGAAATGGGTCTATAATTCTTCAATAAGGTATTATCGCCTTTTTTGAAGAACAGCACCACTACACTTCTGTTCCATGCTTTTGGTGTTTTCCCTTCACGGATGGCGGTATCGAATAGTTTCTGAAGGGCTTTGAGGATCGGTTTTCCACCCGCCTTCAGAAGCTCGGCTGTTATTCCGTCATCACCAGGGGCCTTGCCATTCTTTAGTTGTTTGAGAGCCGTACTAATCTCGTACAGGCTGACGTCCGGGATGTCTTCGGTATAGTGCCGGGTTAATCTAGCTCTCGGGTCTTCAGCTAGATCCATGACGGGTTTCTTCGTTGATGTGTACAACTGTCCATAGAACTTCTCAACTTCTAACAATAGCTCCGGTTTAGAGGTCACGATCCTACCTTCATCGGTCTTTAACTTTGCCAATTGGCTTTGCCCAACAGACAGATTCTTGGCAAAAACTTTAGAGCCTCTGTTGCGCTCTATCGCCACTTCAATACTATTAGTATTAAACTGGCGTATATCGCGCCTCAGAGACTTTGAGATCTGTCTGTTAAGCCGCCGGTATTGGCAAGCGTCACCAGATGTCTGTAGGATCATTTTACGTCGATCTTCCATGAGCTTTAGAGTAGAAGGTGTGATTTTTTTGGTTCTATTTGTACGGTGAGTCTTAAAGAACTTTGACCCAACCGTATGGACAGCTTCCACAAACCCGTCATTGTAGTCATCCATGTCGCTTCCTAGGCATTCGAAACGGTTTTGAAGTTCGAGCTGGAACGTTTCGAGGTTTTGTAGCTGGGCTGGTGCCGGGCGGAGCGTAGACTTTATCAGTCGCGATCTTTCAAGCTTGAACCGAATATTCAATGTGCCTCGTACCATACGGTGATCACTCCCGGTTTTAACCGCACTGATCACGGAGACATCATTGAATATTTGCTTCCTCGTCGACATAATAAAGTCTATCTCATTCCTCGTTACACCGTCAGGGCTCATCCAAGTCCATTTCCTGTGCTCTCGCTTCTTGAAGAAGGAGTTCATCATATAGAGTCCCTCCTTCTCCATAAAGCCGGCCAGTAGGTGGCCCCGGTGATTCCTACGCCCTACTCCAAATTGCCCCATACATACTTAAATACATAATAAACACCCAAGACCCCAGAACCAAGCTTCGTTTTTTTTATATATAATATCTACCGCGATCGGTATCGATCCCGGGCCCTCACGCTTCGCAGTCAGGTTCGCTAACTACTGGGCCATGGGGTACATCTAAATCCTATTGTTAACTACAAATATGAAGGCGAAATGCATTGTTGACGGTCAATCAAAAATAAAGAAAAATTTGCTGGATTGTTTTGTTAATAGTTATTACCGTATGTCTTACATTTTCATTTATAAGTTTGTTGTGAACTTTTTGGATTTTTGAGAAATGCACTATTGCTACCGCGGCTTCATCACCAATTGCTTTATATTAAACAGATTCGCATATTCAGCCAGCATTTACCTGCTCCCAATCCGATTTCTTGCCAAGAACAGATTTTATAAAATATTTTCTTAATTTTTATATGATCGTTTGTATTTCATGCGCTACCATACAATTCATTCAATTGCTACGAAACTTTGATGGATTGTGCTGTATACATGCGTGTTACAGCAGCTATACGTTATTAATAAAATTTCCTGTATTATCTAGCAGGTACTCGGCCAGGTAATGAGTATTCGCTAGTAACCTTTTGGAACTTTGCAACTTTTGCAAATACCTAAATTACAGAAGCCTGTACTAGTGTTGCTTGTTTGCATTACGCTATTGGCATCTCTATCAATCACATTAGAAACGACACAGTGCATCTTTTTCGCTCATGCAAATATTGCTACAAATACGCCAAGTAAATTCCTAAATAAAATATTATCAAGCCCAGTAATTAGCTATCAAGATCCAACGTCCAAATCGATAGGCAGTTGCTAATAATGAATTAAATAGCTTTAGAGATGATATTATATCCATAGATAAAGAAATTCGGAAACACATTAGCACCAGCCCTGTAGTAGTTGCAGCGGCCGGCGCCTCGTTTCGAGCGGCGGGCGATGAAAACGGCACTTTTTGCCGTCCACGAGATCAGATACAGAAACCGATGGCACGATAACTAATAGCTCTATAAACAAGATGATCGCCTAGTTAGCGCTGGGAACGATGCAACGGATGCATGAAATAGCTGACGTGCGATGGATGAGCTTTGCACCACCAATTAAATGATAGCGGACATTTTTGAAGCGACTAAGATGTAAGCTGTCGTCAGTGTAAAAAAGTTGATGCGTGCAACAATTCGATTAAAAATGTTGTAAACAAATTACGTTATCTTCTTCAATTGTAATAAGAAAAACTGCTTAGATAAAATCTTTAATAAGAATGACAAATAGGAGATCTGTGATCGTAATATTGTATGGAAATGACAGCATCCCATCATAAATAAGAACTAAGTTATTGCAAACTCAAAAATACAATTTTGAATTGCCAGATCGATAGTCTCATATAAAATAGATAAGCAAGTTTCAGGTAACGGTAAATATGAGACCAATATCGCTGAAGCTAAAGAAAATTAACTCTATAATGTAATCCCGATGCGCCACGACAATAGATGCTACGATAAGGTTGCATCGTGAGAAACATCGAAAGAAACAAAATTGCGCGTCGTTAAAAAATATTGTATTAAAGTTGCGAGAGAAATTTTAAACGGTCGACTGACAATGAAAAACGTTCGTCAGATCCTTCACACGTGAATAAGCACTTACGAATTGCAAAAAAATACAATTTAACCATCGCGAAGGTGGAAGGGTACTTGCGTTGTTGTTTGTTCTTAAGCAGTTAATTTAGTTACAAGGAAGAATAACACAGGTTGATTATAGATTTTTGTTATTGCATAACATTAATACAGAAAGGCTCAAAAGGTTCATGACTGTCCTTGACCTACGGATTAAAATGAATACTTTCATTGGATTTTCTTGCCAATGCATTTTCATTTTTGCAGCGACAAATAAAGAAGGGTCGATCAATTGCACAAGACAAAAATTCAGTTTATTTGAGAAAACATTCTGGGATCTGCTTTCGATTCCGGGTTCGGTGAAATCGTGGCCCAAACCCGTATACATTTCGATGCGAACGGTACCCAAAAAATCAACGTAACGAGCGCTGACGGCGCCGGTGATGTACGCAACTCACAAATTAATGGAAAACATTCGGGACAAGGCATTACGCGACGCGACATTTCAGCAGCAAGTGCGTCAAAAAACTGCTAATTGCGACTACAATGGGGCACAAAGCGACCGCTTTTCCCACGGCGCATCGCGAATGCGTACCGATCATTTCAGGCACGCTCGTCTTTTATTGCCAAAAATTAATGCCCGGTAAGCAGGCCCTAATTGCAGGCCTGGCTTGTTAAACTCCGCCCGTCACACTAACAGTCACAGTTCCGAGAACGCCAAACCAGAAAGCGCATAAGCTCGTAATAACAGACTAATAATAATTTAATATTGAGTATACTCGGCGATTCCCTGGCTGCGCGCAGCATCAACGTTTAACGGCCTTTTAATGTTATTGGTTAATACTGCGCCTTCATCGCCTCCGATGCTTTTAACAACTTCATAGTAACCATCACAGCAAGTATTTTTATTCGGCAACCTTCTGCAAATAGCCGTTAATTTAACCATATCAATGTTATCTTTCATAACATTAACGGGCAGATGTCAGCGGTTAATGCAATGCAAATGATGTTTAAACTGTGGACGCTCCAGTTGACGTGGGTAATGTTGTTCTGGCTACATACTTAGGGAAACTTACGTGGCTCCTGGAACTGTTATGAGCATTATCGGCCACACATTTGTATCAAGAAGTTGTTAACATTAATTATAAGCGCGCACCGACAAGAATATTAAAGTCGTTATTAAAGGATTCACCGAGCTACGAGTAGACGTTTAATGCGCGCTACGTACGCGGGAGCAGATGATAAATCATTTATGAGGCGACTTTCAAATTACAAATCGCTAATTGAAGTGGCACAGTAGACTTGTACGTCTGTAGCACATGATTTGGAAAATAGATGATTGAATACAACATTGTGTGTCGAATGTTTGACATATTAAAGTTGGTGGCGTTTATACAATCCATGAACCATTTAGCGATCCACTTTCACTGTAGCCCGAGGTGTTAGTGGTGTTACCCTATTATCAGTGGACGGCGAGACAGCGCAATTCCTATGGTAATGAGCTATGTGGACTCAGCTGGCTTATGGGACAGGTTGCTGGTGACGGTACAAGGCTAAATGCCCACCATTAACGTTTATTAGTTTTCAAGATACACCGGTTGCAAGGGTATGTGTGGCGAATTTAATATGATTCAATTGAGATTTAATTTGAGATAAACTGTCGCGTTCATTATAGATCATAATATCTTCATTAAATATGACATCTGGCAATTAGCAAGTTAATGCTCAGTCTGTTAAAGAAAGAGCTCAGTATTATTTATTAATAATCCTGTATTTATGTCCCACTGCATGGTAAAGGCCTCTAGATCGAGCCTCTTGTCTTTCATATCTCCTTTTCCAAAACTGTATACGACCACTCGTCTGTTCCGTTCGTACGTGGCTATAAACGCCCGTCTTTGTCAAATCGTAAATCGTTTTTTATTCAACAATATAAATGATTATCGGCGTCTAAATCTGAAGCGCGTTGAACTTTAAAAAACACGTGGCGTAACCCATAAGGGTCTGAGGAAACCCCAAAAACAGGTTATGAAAGGCCAGGTTGCCATATTAGTGAGCCGGCTGGATTAGTCGTAAAAGGTTTAAACGGGCCGAGATCTTGCCTACCCGCGCCTGCCACGTGCCCGCTGCTTGCCGACGCCGCGTCACCGCCCTCGCCTTACAGAGGATCCTTTTAAGTTTCTGACGTTAAGGCCGTCAGGTTTGCAAGTTCGCACTCAGATTTACCGTAAACGAATGAAAATCAAGGCCGCAGAGAGCTTTGTTACTTGCTTTTTTCTTAGCGTACCAGCGCCAGAAAAACTGTCGTTGCTAAGAATGCGCGCAACGAACTTCGCAGAAAGTCGTTTTTTCTACAAACAAATTAAGATTTTTATGATGCTATTAAACCACAATTGAACATAACATATTCATTAAATAAATGTAAAAAAATTGATCGGCACAATATTGCTACAAGCAAAAGTGTACAAAATACACAAAGAAAAACAGCAAGACCAGAACAGACTGAACTAGTACCTACTATAGAGTTGACCAAAAGATGTTCAGGGTCTCTAGGACAAATGCAAAGTGATGTATAAAGTACCTAAATTATTAATACTTGAGGCATATTTCTTGAGGTTTATTTTTTTGTGACAGATATATCTGCTGCCTTCACCGTTATTTTGTCCGTATTAAATAGACACAGCATCACAAAAAATACATCACAACACAGCACAGGTTGATTAATCTAAATAGCTAATCAAGATTCTTTCAACCTGATTCAAACATTGATTTCACGTGTGCAAATTTAATTAACATTGCCGTAAATCAAGAATGCGAACGTAAATAACCATAGGGGGTTGACGGTTGCGATCCCTCATTCCCATTAAAACGATTGCGATGCGAGTAATGATCGAAAAGTGAAAGTAGCAGACGGACAAGCTTCGTTATCGTACTACAGCCTGTTGCAGCTACTACTTTAATTACGATTTTAACTGGCTACTTTAAAAAGAAAACTGTGGGTACCACTTAAACCTTCCGCCTTTTGTTTCTTTAACTCGCCAGCTTAAGGTGCAGAATTCTGCGAAGTACACTTTGACGGCGTACGTGTAAGCTCGGCGTGTTTGTTTTGAGCGGTCGTCAGACGCGGGCGAAAACTTGATTACAGAAAAAAGGCAATGTATCAGTGTGAACCAGTCGCTTCCTCGGATAGCGGGACCGCATGTAAATGGCTTCGGACGATAAGGTGCTCGAGCTGCATAAGAAAAGGGCTGAAGACAGCGAACCTGTCGGGTGGAAGATAAAAGATTAAGGACGGAACGAGTGTTCATTATTATTAAATCAGAGTATTAGAACGAGAGAAAGAGATAGAGAGAATTATACAAATAAAAAAACATTGAATAGCATAAATTGGGTCCCATTGAGCATAATATTGTGACAAGCTGCAACGCTGTTTTTCAGTGGGACCCACAATAAAGATGATAGTCTAAGACAAGACAATTTTAATAATTAGCGATAAATATTGACCCGAATTCGTGAATTTGAATATAACTGTTTTGAGAAAAAATTTAGAAATTTCGTCTAATATGAAAACTTTTCGGGTTGGTGTATACGATGAAGCACTCCTGAATTCAATCAGATTCAGATTTCAATTTTAAATAATACAGTAACACACAACACATTAATAAATCTGAAAAGTAAATGCTGGAGCCGGGAATCAAACCCGGGTCTTGGTCAATTTTACAGCAAAGCAAAATATCTGAAGTTAGATAGTTTTTCTAATTTCTCAATGTATTCTAACTTCGCTATAATTAAAAAAAAATTGGGCGAGTCAATAGATAAAGGAAAATCAAACGTTTTAGACGTAGCGCCGGTAGTTATCTTAAAAGGCGATTTATCGACTGAGAATTTGTTAATTATTGATCGCTGTATCAAAGTGAATGTTGTTTTCGATACGCTGAAATTGTCACGCGTCGGTAATCGGCGGCTGGCGTCGCAGCGGCGCGCGCGCATTAGTTTAAACGCCGCTTAAACAATAATTACCGACCGCGCAACCGCTTCACGTAACCCCAGTAGTCCTCGAGCAGCGCCAATACACATTTTTAATGATACTTATCGCTATATTAAAAGTTTATCGAGATAATTGAAACATATCAGTTTTAAATTTAATTGTAATTGGATATTGGCATTATTCACTTTTGTTGAGAACTGACTGTTGCCCGCGACTCTGTCTGCGAAGAATTCGTTCAAAGTCAAAGTCAAAATTCTTTATTCAATTTAGGCATCAATTGATGCTCCTATGAACGTCGAAAAATCTACCACCGGTTCGGAAAAAACCCTGTTGAGAAGAAACCGGCAAGAAACTCAACAAGGTATATTTTTTTCAATCAGATCTACATTGTTATTAAATGACATACATCTAAAGTATTTAATACAATTAAATTTTTTAACACAGTAGATACGCTATTTGAGACTAGGGATCGCCAATGCGGATCGGAATTATTTCCAAACATCCCTGTCCATGATATAGTCATTAATTTTATAGTACGCCTTAGATATTAATGTCCTCTTCACAATGGATTTGAATTTTGTATCAGTTTGTTCGGTTATTGTTTTCGGAATTTTATTATAAAAACGTATGCATCTTCCCAGAAACGACTTTTTAGTTTTAGCCAGTCTGTAAGATGGAACTTTAAGCTTCCCTGTGTTTCTAGTAACCTTTGGCTTATCGACGTTAGTGGGAAAATCACATATGTTTTTTCTTACTCATACCTCATACATATCTCATATCTAAGTCCAACTTAAACGTGTCCGTCACGTGTACCGTAGATAAATGAATTTTAAACATGGGCCCATTTTTGTGGGTAAACGAGAAAATATTTTACGCAGTCGTGATTTTTTTTCAATACAAATTTGCAATGTTATTATAGCTATGTAAAGTGTAGTAGCTGACGTGATCGCGAACATAAGTTGCATTAAGCGAAGTGGTTATAAAACATGTTTGTGCGGCATAAGGACAATGCAGCCCACAAGCCAGAGGCCCCGCATGCAAATACGCTATCAATAGCTACGCGTCAATAATTACACGCTCTAGCCGTTGCCTGTTTCATTCATAAACAAGCGAGATTGCTTTATGAATGACCGTCGGCTGTGCTCTTAATTTATTGTGTCGCCCGACTTCCATAAGTTTCCTGTTAACCTATTACCATTTATCGAATGTTGTCCACGCAGGCTATCATCTTGTAAGCGCGACCTTCATTTATGAATTTCATTGAGACTGTTTATACTATGTAGTGGTCTACTATTCTGAATGTCGAATGTTAATATGTACATCGAATTTTATTAAAAAACGGATAACTCACGTCTTAAGTCGAGTTTGTCTCGAGATGTTTCAGACTAATTCGTAGCCGTTCCTCCGTTTTTTCATTCTCCTCTCGGGACTCTTCATTGGTGGCGAGTGCTCCGAGAGGAATAACTACGAATTAATCCGAATCAGAGCTCAACTCGATCTAAGACGTGAGTTATCCGTTTTTTCACTATAAATGCAGGTTTAGACAGGGTCAGTAACTGACTTCGAATTCAAGACAAGTCAGCGCTGACCCGAGAAATACCCAATGTAAACTGATTTGAAGTCAGTAGGTACAGCGGTGGGAGGTCAGCGCTGACTTTCAATTTACATTGGGTATTTCTCGGGTCAGCGCTGACTTGTCTCGAATTCGAAGTCAATTACTGACCCTGTCTAAAACTACCTTAACTGAGTCGTACGGTAATTTCATGTTCAAAATTTCAATCTACTAATTATGTATAAACAACTATTCCGAACTAAAAATAATAACATTGAGACAGAAAAAAAACTAAAACACATTACGAAAAGGTGTCCCCTTAGGCAAGGTTCCGAAGATACTTGCAGCGTTCCCCCTTTGAATAGCTAAGCTAATTCTTTGTCCGAGGTAGCTGCCAGCTTTTCGGTCTCCCGTGACGTCGACTAACCTCTTTGCTATTTCCTTATGTAGTCGCATAGCATAGCGCTAGGACCCCACAGGCCAAGGGTCTTAACACCGAATGTGACAAAGTCGTATTCGGTGCCAAGACTCCTGTATTTGCGCTCTACTTAGGTATATCTCGCTCATAAATTGCATTCTTTCAAGCGCACTACATGAATTTAATAAATATATTAAACGTTCAATTCATTAATGGTACAAGAAAAAACGAAAACTCAACACGCTATTACCAGAGCTTATGAACATAAACCTGTCCGGTTGTTAATAATTCTTTCCTTAATGGTCTCTCATTGCTGAATAAATTTTAGCGCTAAATAAACAAGCTCTATCTGTGATCTCCACAATGCAAGTCGGAGTAGCGTCAGAAGCGCCGCTCACGATAGCATCACGCCGATACGCATCAAGGAAGACCAGTTGTCAATACATTTCACCTGCGACTGGTCCCGCTGATGCCTGTCGCCGCTGCCGAACGAGTTCCCATGAATTGTGTTGCGTGCGAGACATTTTTATACCTCTGTCCGACAAGACTTACTCCGCTACCTCACATGTTAATGCTCCGCCCTGGCCGTAACTCGGGAGTGCTCGTTCCCGCTCGTCGATCGAAAATCTAATGCAATTTGACGTCGCGGCAATACAATCGAAGTCGGACGGCGGCGGCTCGCGTTAAATGCTAATTCCCTTCCCTATCCTATGCAAATTAACAACATAGCCACTAAATAGCATTAAGACCGAACAGGCAAATATTCCGCTAACCTTATTTACGGGACAATTCAGACGTCCGAGCGACAAACACAGGTGGTCCCAATAAAAGGTTCTGGAGAAGCCAAGCGCCTCTGAGAGACGCCGCCCTCCCTAAAAGGACAATAATACGTCGTTCCCGAGCCCCGAGCCACGAGGATCCCAGGCCTCCGGGAGAAATGTAAATTGTAGTGCCACCGACAAATAGCTTTATTAACGACTAACACGCGACACGGGAGTTATTGCGATTATTCGAATGGTTCATTAATCCGGCGGCCCGCTCGAGCATTTGTGGATAACTAGCCTTTGCTTTAAACCATTACATAGATCTGAATAGGAATTCCCAAATATTACATCGCCTTCATTTACATTGTATGACGAACACCGGTGACAAAACTTTATGTCACTAAGCTAAAGCCGACTTGCAAGGACCATAGTTAACTACATAACTGAGTGCTAACCTCGGGTTAAGTATTGTCAAAATGTTTGAAACTGTCATCCATAACCCTAGCAATTTATTTTTTTAACCCTACACCATGCAAGATGGCCCTTAAATATTTTGGAATTTTACATGACATTCGTGGGAAATAAATCCGTCCAGCTGTTTTAGAATGAAGGAGAAACTAAACATCAAACAATCGCATTTATATTAGTTTGATTACGCTCTGCTTTATAGTCTTACTCATAAGTACTTATGTGCTAAATTCGGTAGTCTTTGTCTATCACCTTGACATTTGCCCTTGCTAGACGCAGACAAAATATCCCGGCTTTAATTGTCTTTCAAGTGGAAGAACCAGAGGCTCGTATCGGTATCACCTCCGACTGATTTAATTTAAGAGAACGGCTGAGCAAAAAGCTTTATTCCTCCGAATACAATGAACAAAAGATACTGGAGGAAACTTATGATACGGCCTAAGTAGCCCACATGCGGTAATTTAACGAAGGCATTAAATCTCAAGGTTAACATGGGAGTTACGTTGAGTTTTTTTCGCAATGTTATGAGTTGGTAGGTGGAGAGTGGGCGAAACACGTGACGAGGCTGTGGCGCGGCCGCTGGCGTGGGAGGCCGAGGCTCTACTGACGGCACGGATGGGTGCTCCGCATAGCCCATCCAACATGTAAAGAGGCTCCGAGATGGTCAAATTGCTCAAGCGGCTGAACACGTAGATACGCTTGAATTAAATTGGACATTCTTTTCTAAGGAGTTATGAGCTCCCGATATTTAGACATGTCTACCAGCGTCGTGATCACGGTAGGATTGAAGAAATTACAGAATGTATGAAAATGGAAAATGATACTGCAAATGCATAGATTTAGGCGTTACTTTGAAGGGAGGCAAAACACGTGTCCGGATTTCTATTTATATTGGTGGGTTTAGTTGCGTTTGCGTTGGTTGGTTGAGGGAGATTGCATGAAAAAGTATATTATCAATGGAAACAGTTTTTTTTTGCATGCCTTAACCTTAATGTAATATTTCTTTTCCAATAAGGCCCTAAATTCCTGGGCACCAGTATATACATAACTAGCCTTCCGTCCGCAGCTTCGCCCGCGATCAATTAATTTTCCCGCGGTAAAAAGTAGCCTATGTCACTCAGTGATAATGTAGCTTTCTAACGGCATAAGAATTTTTGAAATCGGTCCAGTAGTTTCGGAGCCTATTCAATGCAAACAAACAAACATACAAACAAACAAACAAACAATCAAATCTTTCCTCTTTATAATTAGTATAGATGAATACGGTTCTCTATTTGCATGCGCTCATTGTTACGGTGCGCGTGTCACGCCTACAATGCCTTTCCAACTTGTTTCTTCCAATCCGTGGCCATACCAACCATGAAAATGTTCACCAAAACATCCGAAAAACGAAACTTTCCAACACAAGCCTTACCAAAATCCCACCGGAACGTGGCGAATCCCACTAAAACCAACAACACCCACAAAAACTTGGTATTGTTCAATGCATGGTAACGACGTCAAAACCCGCACTTTCCCACCGAAATCGTGGATCGTTTGCTTTTTTCCGAATGATTAAAAAATGTCCGTTGTGCTTACGAATGGCAATCAAATAAAAACTACGCGATGTTTTATGTATGAAATTCCCGCTGCCGATACATAATGTATGGGGAGCCCGAGGCGCTCGGAAATTTGACAACACGACGGACTCTATGGCAGTTAGGTGCTTTCGGAGCGATGGACTTGAGATAAGGTAATATAATTACACTGGCTTGACCTCAGGAAACATTATCATACACATTTAAGGTTAACAGCTTAATAAAGCGAAAGTGTTTGATTTCTTTCCAAGATTCTAAGATTCAAGTTTAAGGCTAAGGCCCCTTCCTCGCTTGGCGGTGCGGTATCAATGAAGTAAAGTACGCTCGGTAATTTTGTTACCGAGCGCATATATTTAAGGTTCCTGATTGGCAAGGGCTGCGCGGGATCTGTCGGAATAAAGCGTGAGCAGAAATTTAAAATAAAATAAGTATTAATTAATTAATAATACCGACAGTATACCGCCTAGAGTGGAGATCTGGCCGACATTAATAGGCAAGATCTATTCTTCGTAGACGGAGTCGCAGGCAACAGCTAGTTTTGAATAAAAAACCGACGAAAGACTTTAGAAGACTTCAATTAAATGAACTCAACCAACTGTTGAATTTTATCAGATTAATTTAAAAACAACTTGTATTTTTAATTTGGGATACGACCGTCATTACCATCGACGGCTTTCTTGGGAATTCGAAATACGTATCGTTCCATCCCTTTCACTCTTCTGTTTAATACTTTTAGTGTGAACGGGGCGGCATGATACGCAGTTCGAAAATCGAATTTCATAGCATAATACCTGTTCGCGTGCGTACTGATGACACAAGCAATTCTGATGAGAAGGCATTACAATTAATATCATGGGATTATGGGGCTCATACAGCTTTTAATATAATTTTCGCTAACAAGCCATCATTAAGGGCGATTACTCAAAAAGGACACCGGCGTGAAGTTGCCACGGTAGTCGTTTTCTTTCCAAAAGTTTGCTACTAAAACCTACCAGAGTATTTACGCGTAAACGAAACGAAAATGACAAGTTTAGAATTCAAAAAACCGGTCAAGAGCATGTCGGGCCAAGCTCAGTGTAGGGTTCCGTAGTACCCGACCGTCACAATAGGCGGACTTAAAATAAGTTTTACAAAAACTTAAAAACTGCTCAAATGATTAAGTTGAAAATACCGCGTATCTAACAAATGTCGCCAAATTAAGATTTCCCGCCAACGATATTCTATTTAAAAGCGAAAAAATACCCAGGAGACGTGGGTTTGAATCCCACCGGCGCACCCGAAAAACTATTTCGCTTTTAAATAATCTTAGATTCGGTGAGCAGCCGTACTGCTAATAAAATAAATAATATTTGAACGATATTCTAATCAGGATTTTACGTTCGTTGGCGGGAAATCTTAATTTGGCTACAAATGTTATATACGCGGTATTAACCCTTTCAACGCCAACGACACATATAGGTGTCACAAAGTACAGTGTCAAAGTGATCTTGACACAATGACATAAGATTCAAAGCAGGTTTACGTTTTGACGAGGCGTGGCGTTGAAAGGGTTAACCAATGCCAGTTACGCGGATTTTCCCTATAGGTGTTGTGCAGATACGCAGTATTTACCAGTGCTAGTTACGCGGTATTGCACTATCCCCGACGAAATTGTAGTTCATTGATAAGGACCTCACATAGAGTTCATCCATAAATCAAATCACATCAATTTCGAACATTTATTTTATTCCTGTGTCACAAATCGCGAGCCTCTCTCACCCCTAAATGCGTGGATGGCCCCAAAGTAACGCCAGCATCAATTAATTAATTATCTTTTACTAATAAACTCAATGGAAACCTTAGATTTTTCTATTAATTCTCTATCTCCACCACAATCATAGGACTTTTCTACTGATTTTGGTACTGGCCGGCAAGCCTGTCCAGTAGGGACACCTGGAACTATTTCGGTCTAACAGGTTGTCGTTCGTTACGCGTCGCATGCGCAGGTGTCTTGCGATGGGCGCTTCAGGGTGCTGCCATTTTATTTATTGCCGTTGTAAGGCTTACTGCTAGACAATTACAGTAAACGTCAAAATTTGTAGTTAATTTTTAAATTTCGAATAAATCGTTGTTTGTAGCTGGTAGGTTTTCTGTGCCGTTATTATGAGAAGTTTTTATTTAAATTTCAGTGCATGTGTCAGTGTGTTTAGTGTTTGTTAAGGTCAAATTTTGTGAGTAAAATTCCACTCACTTCCAGTGATCGGTTGATCTGGAATTTGGTACGGATTATGTAGTTTGAATTCGAAGGCATGAACAGTCAACAGAAAGCACAGTCACCATGATGATGATGCCTGGATGTTTGGTTGGCGGACTGATGAAACTTAGCGTATAGGATAGACAAAGATCTGAATTGAGACAGGATACTTATTATTCCGGTAATGGGTTCCCGTGTCATAATATTTTAACTTTAAACAAGAATAGAAATTATTGAAGTACCTCGTCATTCAACATAAAGTGCTAACTTCGTCTACAATTAATAGATGGCGTTGGCCGAACGAACCGTTAACTTTGTAATGAAAAATATTTTTTAAACAAAAATAAAAATGAAAAATATTTTCAGTCGATGAGCCACAAAAAACAGGTGACGTTTTAAGTTATCAAAAGGCAAGACTAATTTGAATCAAAATACAGTTTTAAAGACGTCAAATACCTTTCGACGATGGTGAAAAAATTTAAAAACTTAGCAATTTGAAATTAAAATTGCGTTGCACTATTAACACGTCCGCCGTGAAATTTGAAATTTAAATTTCGCGTACGTCTCGTAACTTTCTGTCGTACGAATTTATCACTGGTCCAATTAAGTGAGATGCTTCTGGGTGCTTTTTGCGCCTAACTCATCAAGAGTTAACGACAAAGGTGTTAACATCAGGTGCTGGAAGAGCGAGCTTTTCAATTAACTCGCTGCAGTATAAGTGCACTATTCATTTTCTCGCCGCGCAAAGTAAATTCCCTGACGGCATAATATACAGTTTAATGGTTGTCTGAATTTGCTTGCGATACTTTTGAGAATTAAAGTTTGTGGGGAATTAGTATGTAGTCGCGGAACGAAAAGGTTCGTCAGTTTACAAATGCTTTAAATAAACTGTAATTCGGGCTTTACTTTGCGGAGTTTCGTGTTAAAATAAATGGAATAATTTTGATCGTCCGCAATGTATTGAGACCAAGACGTGGACAATAGCTACGTTTGCGTTGATACTATGCTTTTCAATACACTTTTATTCTTTAATTTAACACTTTGTAAAGCAAACAACGGAACAACCAAACAAAGGAAGGTGGCTTATTGGGTATACTCTGGGAAACGATCAGTGCCGTCTCTTCGAAACAATAATGATGGGTAAAATATCTGGAAAGCGCATGTTTTTTTTTATACATTATAGGCTTGCGTTTGACCACAATCACGCCTGATGGAAAGCGCAGATGATGTCTACGATGGAGACGCTTGCCTAGTTAAATGCTCATTCGCCCTAGACTTGATAACGGCCAGATTGTAGCGTTCAGGGAACACAATCGCAGGCAGGGAATTCCATTCCTTAGCTGTACGGTTGATGGAGGAAGAGCGAAAATGCTTTGTGCGGATTTCGGGACTGGTATAGGCGTAAGATGTCGTGGCTTCGACACATGGAAGAATGGACCAGACTAAAATCAGTGGAACAGCTGCTCAGGTTTGCTTTGGACAAAGAAAAGTTAAAAGAGCTGACTTTAGTAATTAGAGAAACTTAAAGAAGAACACATTGTAAGCACATGTTAAATTTGGTATGTGATAGCTGCAATAAGACATAGGTTATATTATATTTATCCCGATATTAATATGAGATCCATATAAAATCCCAAAGTCTTAGCCCCAAAGTCTTAGCCCCAAAGTCAAGGATGTTTAAATTTTGCACGGGTGCTCGACATACAATGTAAATGAAGAGCACGATGTAATTTTTGGGAATTTTGCAAAAACCCGGAGTTTCATTTAAACTTTAGCTAGTAAAACAATATGTATAACCAAAATCTCTATTCAATTCCTGCAAAGACTATGGTAATGCGTAAAAGTTATTTGGTTAGTAACTGTGTTTCTAAGTTCGTTAAAGGTCCTGGAATCTATCACCGGTTCAGGAAAACCCTGAAGAGAAGAATCCGCACAAGAAACTCAACATGTACATACTTTATGTTTTTCAAAAAGATCTGCAATGTTATTACTTATTAATCTACAGTATAGGGGTTCATTCTATAGCTATTCGAAACTATAATATACATAATTATATTTTATAGTACTCCTTAGATATTAATGTATTCTTGACGATGGATCTGAATTTTGCAT
This sequence comes from Archips xylosteana, assembly GCA_947563465.1. NCBI lineage: Eukaryota > Metazoa > Arthropoda > Insecta > Lepidoptera > Tortricidae > Archips > Archips xylosteana. The sequence goes on from OX387356.1 coordinate 3,707,042, forward strand.
CTGTTATGAGAACTTATCATAATCTCAATTCAAACTATTCTGTCCAACATACAATGATCCAGAACAACACAATCGTGCACATACTTGTGTTTTATGTAGGGTTTTCTCGAAAAACCGTGCCTCAAACATTCTGGTCGTGAGACTCGAAAACTCTTTGATAATACCGACGACTAACGAACCGCTTGCCCGATAAATCCACCGATTAGTCCGCCTTACGTACGGCACCCGGACAGACTGTCGATCTTCTGGACTAATCAGTTTAACTATTGACAATGACAACTTGTCTACATCTACAGCGCGCAAGGTACGATTCGCTGGTGAATTAGATTGATAGCCAAGATGTTAAATTAACATAAGTTCAACCGTTTCTGTAACTTATTAGCTGATTAAAAAGCAAAACAAATAAATATGGCAACCAGCGCTTGTAAATAAATCTGGCTACACTGCAGAGTGACAGCGCAAAGTACTAGGCAATCATAGCATCGAGGCGTTCGAACAAGGTGTCGGGAGGCGGGCCGACGCGCCAGACATTCCCTTTCCACCGTCCAATTAAACGGGACCTCCCCTATGCTCGGTAATGCCATGCGCACGGTAGTCAAATTGCAGACCAGTCTACTTTGGACAGTCGGCTCAACCTACTGCATTGTCATGAACCCCTGGTAACTTGATCGGAAAAACGGCCTCGTTTGGTGCATTCGGACTTTGAATGGATTGAATTTGCCACATTTATTCTTCACTTTTATCGTTTACTATCTGTGGTGTGTGTTTATTATGAAAAATTGCATAATTTAGGTGATCAGTGATTATTTTTTTACGCGTATTACTATTTTCAAAGAAATTTATATAAAAATTGTAAAAACATTATCAGAAAATCCTTTATAGTATATACCTTGAATTGAATCAATTTCACTTCGCTTCTCTGTGGCACGGAGCATACTACTCTTTTCTGGGCAGAGTTCAATTAGTTCCGACAATAGCCGCGAGATGGCCTAAAACGCAACACACAAAGGAGACAGATAACCCTCTGTTGCCTCTGCTCTCCTAATATTCTGGAGTCCGTATTTGGCGCTTTCGGTTCCATTCTATAGCCAAAAAAAAAACATCACACTTGTCGCGCGTCTATACGCACTAGTGATGTCATTCAATGGATATTTAGTCGATCGATTTAATTTTTACACATTATTTGACAATCGAAACTTTATATGGCGAATCATAAGTAAAAGATTTATTTTTTTCAATTGGCCTGTTAATTGTATTGATTTTAATCAAAATTAAATCAATCGAACTCGATATAAATGTTTTAAGGACTCAGACTATAATGAATTGAAATGGCAAGACAACATATAGAAATGGTGGAGCTTTTAAATAATTAGGAGGACTTTTTAAAATAACTAAATCACCTTACACAATCAAGCAGAAGCAACCAAAATACAAAGCAGCGCCACACAGGTCGCACCCGCCGCATTAGCATTACAAAACTGCGGGCCGTGAGATATGGGTCGCAGATGCGCGCCCGCGCCGCAATTAGTGTAGGCGCAACATATAATTGTCTCATTTCGGAACAGCCCTGTATTCGCGCTCCTGTCCGCGCGTTATCTCCTGAATTACTCATCCGAAAAATTATAATCTTGACGGCTTACGACGGTTGGTGGCATTACAAAAACGGATTTAAGCTTTCAGTTGTAATGTTACAGCTACCTTATTATGTATGTAAATTTATATAAGTAACTATCTAGTGTAGTAAACAATAGTTGCAAAACGTTAAGATCTAAACGTCGGGTCGTGTGGGAAAATAATCTCAAGCGCAATCTACATCCGAGCTAGGTCCTAATTAATTTAGTAATCGCTCGTGACGACTTATTCCGGCCGTAGACCGAACCACGAACCTAACGAAATCACGACTCCGCCAGACAACGATAATCGTTATTTTAAATTTATTAAAATGTCCTCTTAAAGGACTATCGGGGCGCCTGTATCGGACTGTATAATTCACGCTTCGAGAAAAGGAGTAGACAATGAGGGTCATTATATTTTATAAAGCTGTTTTATCTTGCGGCTTAAAATGACTCTGCATCCGGGTGAAATATATCACCGTAGTCCGAATTTCATATTAAAAAGCGTGTAAACTTACAGCGAAATGCTTTTACTCTAAGATAAACGGCGGAGAGAAATGCCGAGCGCGCGCGATAAAGGGCCATAGACAACCTTTACGTCCGGAGCAGACTACATCAAAGGCCCAGAGGTACACTGTCGGCAATTACATAACAAAGTGGGTACAATACCGGCATGCACAACAAATGCCGTGTCGCCGCTGAGACCCCTGCGGCGTCGTAATTAAACTCCCGCTCACGGGGTGATCAGTCTCTAACCTATGTTATAAGGCTATTCTATTAATTGAAAGGTCACGTCATTTGAGGGCTAAATTAACTAAAGATGTTAGTTAGAAACAATGTTTAGATAGTCAATGAGTCCGCTGATAAAGAACAAAGGGTTCGTTAGATAGGATTGGATTTAATTTATCTACAGTCTGATACTATAGCATACATAATATCAATGTGACGATGGAACTAAACGCAAAATTAACCTTCAATGTTCAACCTAAGCAATGAATTAGCATATCTCATGTCATAAAACAAAAAGGGCTCATTAATTAACCACGTATGAGTAAAAGGCCGTAGCGGTGCGGTAACGAGGCCGGATGGACGCGCGCAAACAGCTAACAAGTAACAACAGAGCGCGCCGCCGACTTTGATACCCGCTGCGCGACAGCTTGCGTGCGCGACCTGGGACTTGTGCCACAAGTTACAGGAAATGCATAGATCTTGCAAACAATTTAGTTAGATCATAGGTTAAGAAAAATCTCAAGTCTCACTTTATCAAGTGAAGAATTCTACGAAGGCCCAGTTTAAACAACAGATTTTTTGAATTAAGCTTTGAACGAAGAAATACACTAATTCGTAGCAGCTTTTGTCAAAACATAATTTTCAAACTTAAAAGTAGAAAAGGATACAATATTTCAAAGAAACCTCATCGCCGGATTGTTGCATTTTACATGAGAGAAATGACAAATAAATAACATAACATATCAAACCCCTTAAACATGCTGAATTAATACGGTTAACAAGTTCTTTTTCTTTGCTAATCTTTAAAAGGTTTTTGTGAGCTTTCTCAGGACCTTCGCGTACGGAAGACATTATATAACCACGTATTTAGTCGTACTATCGGACGTTTAAATGCACGTATTCATTTTAAGAACACTTTTTGAACTTGCGTGTAAAAGCTATGCTAAGAGAGTTTATCAAATAAGCAATGAAAAATATCTATATACCTAATTAAATAAGACTAATTTAAATAATATCATAAAAACCTACAAGGCAAATATAGGTAACGCCACCAGAGTTGAGGCCACGCACACAACCACATCTCATGTAATGACAGCGGGATTTTGACGTTGTGTTGACGTTTAACGACGCTGTCATTACATGAGATGTGGTTGTGTGCGTGGCCTCAACTCTGGTGGCGTTACCTATACGTCGTCGAACGACGACGTATGCATCGACCCTAGGACGCTGGCCGCATTACCTCTTTGTACCGCTATCCCTAGCCTGAGCGAGATAAGCGCAAGCTTTAGGGTCCCCAGAGGCCAGAACTAACCTCCTGGACAAGTCCTTCCGTTGACCACGGCCTCATCGCTTTAAAAGCAAGCGCCGCAAAGTAAAAAAGCTATGCTTTAATTATAAATTTAAATGAAATCACAGTACCAGTCTATTTCTTGATTCTACATAAGAGAACAACACTTTGAAGAGAAGCAACAAATATAACTTGTTTTAGCAAGCCTGCAATAGTTTTTCATGAGCAAAAACCTTTGTTCGAGCTATCCATTCCGCGTCTATCAGTTGCAAATACTACAAGCTCTCACCACGAAAGACTATAAAGCTTTAAAAATCACCTTAACGTTTCAGTCATATTTCAACTCAAATTAAGAATAATGTGAATGCTTTTCATTTATTCGCAGCTCATCTCTTACGCCGGAGTCGAGTGAATTTTGATGGACATCCCTACACGGCCCGCGAAGACGTATACGCGCAGATTGACAATGTCTACGGTAATGAAGCGGGTAGGGAAATCTTAGGCTATAAGTCTTTTTATCAAAGGATTTTATATCCGCGGCTAGTCATTTTATAGCCAATGATTGAACAATCGAACACAGGATTTACGATCCCGAGTGATTGTTAATGTGATCTTTAAAAAGTAACGATTAACTGTATCAATTACACATCCTTAACACTTTCACAGTCCAGTGGCCCATATTAGGGTCACAGCGACTTAGCTCCACAGGCCTGTGCCCACATAGGGGGTACTAAGATACAACCAGACTTGCATCCAGATTAGTACAATAACTTGTTTACACACTGACGAGTACGGTACAATGATTAAACTAATTTGCTGGACTTACCAGGAATTTTAAATTTGTATGGGACTGTGAACGTGTCAATATAAAATAAAATTTTTAGCTGAGAATCATTAAGTGTTACTGATAATAATACCAAAATAAGAAGCTCATTTAAGTGTGAAATTATAACCAAAACTTTTATATCTTGCTCCTATTTTCAAGCAATAACACCAAATTAATTAAAAGCTCAACGCGTCGCAGTCTGGCGTAATTCTAACTAACTATTTTGATAACTTAAGTTAAGCAAAGCTACTACAACAGTCATTTAATAAAATTTGGTCCTCCTCTGATATAATTTAGTCTTTCAGTACTAAAACAGCTGGTAATTTAATAAAATTTTAGACATTATTTTTTGTGGTCACTGTGTTCATAATTAAAACCACACCACCATCATTGTTAATTTTGTTTTTGGAACAAGAGTTAGGTCCTCGAAAATATATTTTAGTGATGGGTTTTAGTGATCCTTCTTTCTTCTTTATCAGATCATAAAACATCATCTTCGTCTCCTTCATAATGTGTATATTACTAGCTTTTGCTTGCGACTTGGTCCGCGCAGAATCCAAATGTGTGGTAAAGCTTCTTCATCTATCTCATTGAATTAGGCAAAAATCCTGAATCCATCGTCATATCATCGATATCAGTTAGTTAATATAGAAATGCCGTTTTATCTATATCCTGTGGGATTTTCTGGAAATCCTAAATAATTTTTTTACTGTTTTATAATGACCTGCTTGCATGCTAAATTTGAAGTCTAATAATTATAGGTACGAGATAGTTTCGCTTTTAAGCAAAAATATAAATACTATTTACATATAGTGACATCTGACCTTAAGGACGATACAGACATAGAACGTGAACGCAGAGCATTGTCTGTACGAGTTAACATGATCGCCCGCAGGTTTATGCATTGCTCCGCTGAAGTCAAGGTCACTCTTTTCAGAGCTTACTGTACGTCCTTTTATACAAGCAGCCTGTGGGTTGACTTCACACAGAAACAGTACAATGCTCTGAGAGTGCAATTTAATAACGCATTTAGGGTGCTGCTGGGGCTGCCTCGGTTTTGCAGCGCTTCGGGGATGTTCGCGGACGCGCGTGTAGATTGCTTCTACGCCACCATGCGCAAGCGGTGCGCTTCCCTGGTGCGCAGGCTACGGGCCAGCCCCAACGGCATCCTTAAGATGATAGCGGGCAGGTTTGACTGCACTTATGTGAACCACTGCTGCATGATTCACCTTAATGAACATGCAAAATATGAAATTTATTAACATTTTAGATTTGAATTATTAATTATAAATTGCATTTAATTGATTAAATTATTATCATTATTTAAATTCATTACTAACATAGTTTATAGAATGTAAATGTATACTAACAAAATTATGGATTCGTTGTGATCTGAAATAAATGATTATTATTATTATTATTATTATTATTTATTTATTCCCTATCGCGTGAGAATTTAAAAAAATCCCTTCTTAGCGGATGCCTACGTCATATAATAACTATCCGTGTGCCAACAGATGATGATGATGATGTACAGATTTCAAAATAGGCATGTATTATAATCTGATTAACATTTGCGATGCTCAAAACGACAGCAAATATGACAAAGTGACAGGGAAATCCTTATAACGCAGACGCAACTCGACGCCCATCGGAAGGCCAAATAATAAGTGAGTGTAAAATTTTGACCTTTATAATCAACCACAAATATGAAATACATTATTATAAAATTATTAAACTTGCTCGTGCAAATCGGTCAAAACTGTAACAAATTTCACGCAACCAAACCCGTTTTACCAATGAACAAAAGTTGTTGACAAGCAGAGTTTTTGAGAGCAATTTTAAGCGAATTTCCAAACGTCATAGAGTAAAAGTTGTTCTACATGCTTACTGCTTAAGTATGGTAATTACCATTTCGATATTTCACGTAATAATGAACGGATTTCATTACTTTTTTGCGCACGCGCGCTGCCATTCTGTGTCAGGCTTTTCATTACTTAAAAACTCGAGTGAATTCGAATCTCTCGGATTAAAATGCAACTTCATCGATTTATTGCAAGGAGACACGAGAAAACAACATTTTTTTTTTGTATAAAACTATGTAACGTATGAAACTAAAGAATACGCAAACCAGGTTTCACAATCAGGAAAAAATATATATTAGAAATACTTTTATTTTATTGATATCAAACGATATCTAATCTTCTCTCTAATAATCTCGTGTCACGGTGTTTGTTATCGAACTCCTCCAAATCGGCTTGACCGATTTTTATGAAACTTTTTTCTCTATATTCGGTAGGTCTGAGAATAGGTCGTAGGCTATTTTTTGTATACCAACCCCTATTCTTCGCAGACGGAGTCGCGGGCAACAGCTAATAATAATATAAGTATCCAATTGGTCGTTTAAAAAAAATACATGATTACAGGAGTTAATGAAAACAAAATCACGATCGCATCCTTTGTATAACAAAAATTGGTCATACATACTATATGGGTAACTTTCTTTACACAAAAGAATCAATTAAATTTTGTTTTCACTAAGCTCTTAATTATGTACATTTTTTTAAACAACTCAAATATTAATATCGACACCAACTTTATGAGGTCTGCACGCATCACTTCAAGTCCGTTGGTATATTATTTTAAATTACAAACGCAGGTTATTATTACCCATAGATACAACATTTATGAGATATTCTTACTGTTACTTTAGAACGAAATTAACTAGGTAATCGTAATCACCAGTTTTCTCTCATCCCTCAGCAGAAACAAAGTTAGATTCTTAGATTAAAGAAGGACATTCAAGTCCAGGCAACGAATATCTAATAATTACTGCATTTGCAATATTTTTAAATATTTACCCAACCACAAAAATATACGATAGCTCATCAATCAAAAATAAGATTTCGGTGACAAAATTTCTAATTACCTAAATCGAAACAAAGCACCTCACTAGTTTTCTTTAAACGTGACTGCTAGCGCCATCTAGTGATTACTTATGACAAATGCAGCTGTCACAGCTGATTGTCATTCATTATATTATTTACCTGTAATTTCTACGTATCTTCATGAATTGTCCTTCAAATAAGTCTATAATAATGTACTAACTATGTTTAGACATCGTTTTATAATTTTATAGCGGAAATACCAATAATATTACTCACGAAATAGCATCGTCTCGGCTGTCAGCTGTCAAAACTTTCGTCACAAATGTGCACTAAAACACGATTAATAAATGGAAAACGCACTTTTTGGACATCGGCCAAGTCTAAATTATACATAAGCGGTGTAAAATAAACATTAGGACACATTTTCGGCAATATTCCATTCGTTTTGTGCACTCTCTAACAACATAACCTCCAAGTTTGTCAACAAAATGAAGATCTTTTAATCTGGCCACATAAGATAGAATTACATACCTTTATTAATGATTTTAAACGTTATACCTTTAATTAAAGTATTTTAGATTGCTCTTATTGCACTTAACACTTATTTTGTAATTAATCTTTACCATTTGATAAGCTCAAACATAAACACTGGATTGTGATTTTACATTGAACTATTTTAAGCATAGTATTTTTTTAGAATTTATATTTAGTTCAATTAATTATTTAAAGCATTTGCTCGATTCATATCAAAGAAGACTTGAAATATTTTAATTTTTATGATACAGACTCACACGGCCAAACTTTTAGAAATTAAAATTGTATTTTATATTGATGGAAAACCGTTTTGATAATTTGTTAAGGGTTCCTTTCACTAACATTCAACAAAATCTTTAGATAAACTTTAATAGAAATGAAGCTGAAGTTGATTTTAAAATTATTTTTTTAAAGCAAACTCAGTTGAACTTTTCATAATAAAGGATTTTTTGTTTTTTCGTTTAGTTAACTGAGGTCATATGATATTTATAATAATGCCCATGGAGCTACCACATCAGCCACAGCCAGTTGTTGGATTTTGTTGCACTTTCACATGGGCGGTTTCCTTATGGAATATTGCCAAAAGTGGTCTTGGCGACCCACCTTCTTCATTATTCCAGTCTTCCGCTTGGAGAACGTCGTGTACCGCCGCAGTTTGTTGTCTATGTACTCCATTTTGATCTTAACCCGGCCTTTGGTCTTCTTGCCATTGGACGGGGGTGACTTTTTTGGTTGGAGCGAAGCATAGCCATCGTCCGCTATATCAGGCATGGGGCAGTGGTCGAGGCTGAGGCTCTGGGAAGGGCGGTCGTCGTAGCACTGGTCGGAGGGTCGTTTGACGCCGCGCGGGCCGGGGCAGGGCTGCAGCCCCGGCCGCAGCGCGCCCAGGGACCCCGGAGCACGCCCGGCCCCGTACATGTCTCCCACGTCCCCCAGGAGACCCATCCCGTATGGCGACCCGAAGCGGGGTTCCCGCGCTCCGCCGGGCGCGTCCATTATAACCTCACAGTACGCCACAGTAGCCGGTGCGCACACGCGCTAGCACACCTCACCGTTCGAACGTCGAACGGAGACTAACCGAAAACGCGAACGAGCCGAGGGCGGGACTGACGGGTCGGCCGCTCGGACCGCGACTGACTTCGTGCGGTTCGCGTCCCGCGCGCCACCACTACTAACCATCTCCCTCGCGCCCGCTGCCGCAATCTGCGCGCGAGCGAGACCGCGCATTACAGCCGTAATCTGACACATGCGAAGGAAAAGCGTGGTCCGGGATGCGGCGAACGTTTCAGTGCCCGAAATCCGTATTAAAATAGAGCTTTTATTTTGAGTTTATTTCGTAAATAGAAATAATAGAATCGGAAGTGGAGCGCGCGAGCGCAGCGGGGCGGTGGGCAGAACCAGCCATATTTAGACGCGAGCCGTGCCAAATATGGCAATCGGCAGTCATATGGGGGCCACTGAAATCCCTCCTACTCGTACCTGACGATTTTCACGTCTAATAATCAATTGGAAACTTTGTCACGTCAGTTTAATGCGCGACGTATGACGGTAACTAAATAAACCTTTGTCTGTTGCCGGCCAGTACGCGACACTTTTGGCCGCAACTTCCCAAAGTTTTGAACCGTTGCGGACGACCCAAGTTTTCCTCCGTACGAAACCTTTCGTGATTTTTTTCTTTTCGAATTCGAACTTTTCGTTTTCGAATGAGAATTTCAGACAAATGACAGATGTCTTATTAAAAAAAAGGCGGCGCTAGGGGTAGCGAAGGCCTCGCGGTCTGAGGGGCTTCACGCCTCCAAAGTTTCTCGTTTTTTTCCTCATTTAAACATCCGTAATGTAATGTGTAGTGCGGGTGCGCCATCATAGGGCCTCCCAAAACCGCAAAATATATCTAAGTACACTAACTTTACATCCTGCGCCGTTGTTAAAAAACAAAATACTGGGTAACCTAACCTAACTATTGTCGTCATATCAAGTAAATTATGTCTCAGTTTTCATATTTACTTTCATTTTCAACGTCTTAAGTAGTGTGTATTTAAACAGCAAAACGATTTGTTAATAAGCCACATTTTCACTAAAATAAAAGAACAAGTAGTACCTACTTTGTCCAATTGTTGGTTAAGTATTTCCATCCCGGTAAAGCTCAATGCATTAAATTTAGAATAAGTATTACGTACCCTATATTTGACTATGCTGACATTTGTTATCCCGATCTCCTAGAAGAGCAGCTTAATAAACTTGAGCGAATTCAAAATCTTTGCATTCGGTTTATTTTTGGTCTGCGTAAGTTCGATCATGTCTCTATTTTTCGATCACAGCTCAAGTGGCTCCCAATCCGCCTTCGCCGTAACTCTCACATTCTCCACCTTCTTTACGGCATTCTCTTTAACCCTGCAACTCCTCGCTACCTCAAAAAGCGGTTTAGCTACGTAACTTCTATTCGATGCTCTCAGAACTTTCTCCTTACCGTGCCTCTCTCTAACTCCAAATTTTATGTCTATTCTTATACTGTCCAGGCTATTCGGTTGTGGAATGCCTTACCGATTGACTTACGACGGGCAAAATCTCTGTCAATCTTTAAATCTATGCTTAAGGAGTACTATCTGTCATCTTGTAATAATTAGCTTTGTTATAGTTTGTTTATTTATTTATATGTGTCTGTTTATCCCACTGCTTATATTTGTTTTAGACGTGTACCTATTATAATGTAAGTACTATATATGCATGAGTAGATGTACTATTTTTGTTGCGTTTTAATTTTCTGATCCACTGTTGATGCACCACCTGCTGTAAACTAGTCTTTCCTTCTTTCTGGTAAAGGGTTGCCTGGAAGAGATCGCTCTTAAGCGATAAGGCCGCCTATTGCTTACCTTGTATCTTTCTCTCTGTGTACCTGTTTTCTGTATTGCTTAACTATTCCTGGTGTACAATAAAGAGTCATTGTATTGTATTGTATTGTACGTATATTTGCAATGTGAACGGTTCTTAAAAAAAAGTTGACGTGCCTCTTATTAGGCTATATTAGAAATGGTACAGTCCAGGTCAAAGATGTCTTTAATTAAGTACAGTCGGCCAAAAAAGTGGTCTGGTCTACCAGTTTTGACAAGTTTCTGTGAGATCTAAATATCGCTAAAGTTGACTGTTCTGAGTGGAGTCATTAGTCACTGTCATCATATTATATTATTGCAAGGGACAATCGACCTCGTTGTATCATGACGTGCCTTAAATTATCTAAGTGTCGTGCAAATGAACATCATCCGTTGAGTGGTACACCATATTTTTGGCCGACTATACCTTGTCACTGCGTGCTTCAGAAAAATTTATACTAAATTTCAAACTAGATCAACATTGCCCTCGACCTAGTACAGGTACAGTCACGAGCTTTAATTTGGGACCCACTTAAGGTTGACAGTCCTCTCACATTGTATAGGAATTCAAAGAATATTTTTTAGAAATGGGTCCCAAATTAAAGCACGCGACGGTTCCTATTCCTTCCCATCCCACGAATTTTATAAACGTGAAAGTGTGGATGGATGGATGTGTGGATGTTTGTTACTCTTTCACGCTAAAACGGTTTGACGGATCCTGATGAAATTTGGCACACAGATAGTTTATAACCTGGATTAACAATAGGATACTTTTTTCCCGCTCAAATTGCATAGTTCCCGTAGATTCTTCGCAGTAGTCACGGGCAACAGCTAGTAGAAAATATACCAACAAGTGCAGGATAAATCACAATTGAAAACATAGGTACTCATAAATACTTAAATCATTCCTGCTAATAACTTTCATACATTGCAATTGCATGATTCGCTTTTAATATTTTAACAGGAAACTAAGTAAAATAGATTGAAATGATGTCGAAGAGTTAGGCGAGTTTGCGCACCAAAATAACTTTTAACTCCGAGATACTTAGTGTCAAAACATTATGGAAGTGTAAACCGTAACTCAGGTTTATTTTTTTTTTATCAAAACCGGTCCGCGCAAGTTGCTCTTAAAGATACACAGGGTGTCCCTAAGCTCAACGATAACCTGGTACCAGGCAAGAGGCCAAGTTATAACACTTCTAGAAAAAAAAGAAAAAATCAATGTCACCTAGTTAGAAAGAAAGAAAAAAAGAAAGAAAACATTTATTCGTGGTATAAAAATGAAATAAGACTTCAATAGAACAAAAAGATAGCAAAACTTATAAATGGTCCCAAATCAGTTAAGGGGTTCGCCACCAGAGTTGAGGCCACGCACACAACCACATCTCAAACGTCAACACAACGTCAAAATCCCGCTGTCATTACATGAGATGTGGTTGTGTGCGTGGCCTCAACTCTGGTTGCGTTACCTATAATAGAGATTTTTTTATGCAATATAGGCTTGTGTTTGACCACAATCACGCCTGGTGGTAAGCAAAGATGAAGCCTACGAATGGAGCAGGCGGCCCCTAAACGGTCAATTATATTGCGCAATATTGCGAATTGTGCAATATTATTGACCGCTTAGGGTTAATATTGAAGATTGCGCAATGATTGACCGAAAGTTTGAGCGAGTTTAATTTTTATTGCGCAATATTTTTCCATTGCACCGTGTAGGGTCAGTATTGTGCAATATTTTAGTATCCGACTGAACACGAAAACATTGTGCAGTTCGTATTATTGTGCAATATAATTGCTCGTTTGGATTCAGAGCGCCTTTCAATCTTATTGTACAATAAAAAGTATTGTACAATGTCATTGTAGGTTTAGGGGCCGCCTAATGCCTAGTAAATGCTCATTCACCCTAGACTTTAATTTAGGGGAACAAGCAGAAAGGAGGCAGGAAGATATTTTCTCTAATACTAAAAGTGATAGATATTGACGGGTTTACAGAGCCCCATCCTGATATGTTTGTGACTCTATTATCGCTCAACCAAACGACATTGATTACTTCTTCATATTTTTTCCAATACTGATATAACTTGGCCTCTCGCCTTGTACCTACCAGGTTAACGTTCAGCTGCGGGACACCCTGTATATCTAAGCCTTAAGGGCCACATGCACGGTCCGGGTTAGATAAAAAAAATCATTAAACCTGAGTTAGTTTTCCGGACAGGATAACAAACTAGCAACTCTGGCTTCTTACCGTCTTGGCCATAGGGGCACACGGGACATGCCCATGCCCAGGGCCCATGACCTCACGGGCGCCCCAAAACTCAGATATTATTAGGTTCGTTTAACGAAAATAATTAGTCCTTAGTGCTAATGACGTTCGTTATAATGTTCGATTCTTCCATTTAGTTACGGTGATATAAAGTCTATGAAAAATACTTAGTAACTCAACGGGAAAAAAAGTTGGGACACCTTTGTGCTCCTATACTTAATAGGATCAAAACAGCTAATCATCAGCTAATAACTTGAACACTTTCCGACTTGTGCACTATTATGTTTGCTTGTCTTGGTAGTTTTAGTAAGAAAGAACAAAAAAAAAATCAAAATGTTTATTCTGCAAGGAGGCTGCAAAGGGCTCTTTTACAGTAATCTTTTTGGGGTTTTTTAATTACAACGCTTTCCGAAAGACCGTCATTGCTAAAAAGAATGCGCCGCAAGAAACTTGGCAGAAAGGCTGGCAGAAAGTCATTTTTTCAAAGCCCGGATAAAGGCCAAGTCTTTAGTCAGTTAGGCATGAGCCAAGTCTTCAAGTTATGAACAACTTAATATTATTATTATTATTTCCCTTAGGGTTTGCGGTTGAATCTGCAGAACACTAACAGTTTGACAGCAGCAAGAAAATAATTTTGACAAAATAAAAAATTAAGACTTATTTCTCTTTATTTCCGGTCGAACGCTGTTGCGGGAGTCACGTAACACTACGACAAAGACAAAACATGTTATTATTAATTAGAACTATAGTCTTATATTGTTAGAGGCTTAGATTATTTATGCACTAGATGGAGCGTCAGTAGCAAACATTGCGATACAAAACGTCCACAAATCCATTTGACAGCTTCATATTACGATCGCGTTACGTCATTCCGGTTGACACTGTGTGCGTGCTTAATGATACCAGTTAATTTCACATTCCCCAAAATGTGGGGAAAGTGAAGCTGATTGGGGAATATGTGGGGAGAGCTTCAATTCGGGGAAAATGAGGGGATTTTAAGTATGAACACAAATACGCGACATTTGACATCAAATTTCTGCTAGTCTTGATTAATTTCCTACAATTTTATTATTCGCAACAGCTCTAAACTAAGTCACTCGGCCCACATAATTTTTCATTCCCCACACGTGGGGAATTTCGACAATGCGTTTGGGAATTTTAGCATATTACTATTGGCAACCCTGCAAATGACGCAAATGACATATAAGCCAATTGTTGGCTTATATTTTTACGGGACGTTTCCATGCCACCAAAGCTCTATCTAGTGCATAAATAATCTAAGGTTAGAGGATATAAAGTCACACAGAATGATAATAAAAGAGGAGTATTTAGGTATACATAGCGAAGGAAGGATTTAAATTTAACAGCGCGGGGAATGTAGAGAGGGAGAAGGTCATACAGGGAGGATGACAATAAACAACTTACTCTTACTCTTTAACTGCTACTTTGACATTTTCCATGACAGATCAACCCCTTGTTGTTTTTTTTTAATTCTTTCCGCTAGGGAAAAGCCATACAGCCAAGTCTCAATCACTTGTTTTTTATCCCCAAATATCGCCTACGTGCTAAACACAACTGTCTATCCTACTTATTGCCAAAATTTAATTTAAATAAGTTTTATAGTGTTATTAACAAAAATCCGTGAGTTTTCTTGGCGTAACAGCGGCCGCCCACTTGGTCCATTATACTGCTTGTTTTCCCTTTTAAAGTTTATTTTATTGGGCTTAGTCATGGTATATTCAACTCTAAAAAGCCTTTTAAAGGTTGACATTATTTTTAATTGCTATTTTAGTTGTGATGAAACGTGTTTTTCGGAAATTACTGTGTTTGGCAGCACGGTGATTTGGACGTCATTAATATTTGTAACTAGTTTAATTGAGTTAACTTCCTCCATATCAATATTTTTATTTATTACTCATCTACTATACAGGGTGTCCCAAAACGCAATGATAGCCTGGTACCGGGCGAGACGTCAAGTACCAGCTCTAGGATAAAAACCGGCCAAGTGCGACGAGTCGGACTCGCGCACGAAGTGCCATCCATCCGTGCCATTATCTATAAAAAAAAAACAGCAAAAAAAATCACGTTTGTTGTATGGGAACCCCCCTTAAAGATTTGTTTTATTTTAATTTAATAATTTATTTTTAAAGTTATAAGTGCATAAATTTTAATATGTGATACAGTGTCGTTAAAATAACAAATTTCAGTATTTTTCGTTATAATTTTTATCACTTATTTTTTATTTTTCATAGTAACTCGACCAATTTATTGGATGAATTCTTGATGCATTACTATGAACAACCTGTAGCGACTACTAGCGCCATCTAGTCATCACATAAGGAACTAACTACTACAATCCTACATCACGCTATCGAAGTTTCTCAACTCGGCTGCATAAATACAACTTCCAACATTCATCCATCGGACTTCGGTCCCCAGGCATAACATCTGCCTGGAGAGAGATCTCTCTATTGTAACTACCCCCAAATTGGTGACCCACGACATTGGACAAAATCGCAACCTTCAGACACACAGAAACGATGACGCAGTCTCACAGCAAGCCATACTCACCTTACTGTGCACCATTAGCATGTATCTATTATCTGCCTGGTGTCTACAGTTCGCAAATCCTCCTCCCACTACTTCCACTTGCCTATCAATCAACCAACGCTCGCCAACAAGGCTCCGAGCAATCACGCAACAGGCATGCATCACAAGTAGCAGAGGAACAACAATGCTCGCCGACGAGGCTCTGAGCGACTGGCCCTTGCAAGCGCCCACATGACGCACAGACTGCACTCCACTGCAATTCGTATCGACCTCCGGTCTAAAAGGGGGTTGATGTAGCGACTACTAGCGCCATCTAGTCATCACATAAGGAACTTAACTACTACAATCCTAAATCACGCTATCGAAGTTTCTCAACTCGGCTGCATAAATACAACTTCCAACATTCATCCATCGGACTTCGGTCCCCAGGCATAACATCTGCCTGGAGAGAGACCTCTCTATTGTAACTACCCCCAAAAACCCAAATTTCAAAATGTAAAAAAAAAATCTTGAATCGTGATCTATTAACGATACTGAATCACGTATCAAAATTTGTGCACTGATTAAAAAAATTATCCTGTATAACTAAATATTCTGTGAATAAGTATTTCAAGCGTCTACCTGTGCAGTTGTCAATATCGAGCAGAAACGAGCAAAAAAATCACGTTTTTTGCTATAGCGGCAACCGAAATACCTACATCATCTGTGAAAATTTTAACTGTCTAGCTATCCAGTCCAAATCCAGTTTGAATCCAGTGTATCTCCAGTGTATGAGATATAATATAGCCTGGTGACAGACGAACGGACAGACAGACGGACAGCGGACAGCGGAGCCTCAGTAATAGAGCCCGTTTTTACCCTTTGGGTACGGAACCCTATAAGAAAAAAATCTCTCACTTGTTTGGGCGATAATAGAGACACACTGAGCACTAGATATTTTTGGAAAAATGTCTATTATTGCTTAACAAATGACATTGTAATGGGAAGGTGGGATAAACGGGATTTTTTTCCTTAAAATAACCAGAGGAATCTAGTCCCTTCACACCTTCAGGGTACAACAAAAAAAGCTGGCAGACTACAGAACAGACTTGACCGATTTTTGCATATGGCAACCCAAGCCGTGCTGTAGTCAAATTGAGGTGGTGAGGTGGTTTGACTCCACCACATGACAGTCCCCATCAAATAATATAGTTCGAAAAGTAACAGTAGCTTTCTAAGCCAATGAAATGGGGCCCTGTCGATGGCCGCGCATTCCTCGCCAAACACGGCGCACCAGGGATGGTGCGCTTACGCAAGCAGCGCTGTGACCACCTTCGAGGAAAACGTAGGACACAGTGGGACATTTCCAATCAAAACTCTTTATGAAAGGGGTCACAATACAGCCAATTCCTGTGTCACTTTTTAGGGTTCTTACTACTGCTGAGGCTTCGCTGTCTGTCCGTCCCTACGTCCGTCCTTCCGTCCGTCCGTTCAGGGCTCAATCTTTTGAACCATAATCCATAATAGGCTATAGGCTCTTGAAATTTTCGCCGATTATGTATTACTTACTGTGGCTCCTATACAACAAATACTAAAAATCATAGGTACAAGAAACATATTTTTTAAGCGTGTTTTTACTCGATCTTTATAATAGCATTAACTTGATCTTGTCTATCTTGGTTTTTGCTGAATTATTTTTATAACATTGTACGGAGGTACGGAATCTTTCATTTACGAGTTCAACTCTCATTTGACCGGTTTTTTATATGAAAGCCGACAAACGGGCATACAGAGGTTATATATATTGTTTAACGCACGCCCGCTCGTAATCGGATTCATCTCTTTCTATCACCATCTTACAACGCTTGTCTGAAAGAAATAGTGAACGCGGTAGCAAGCACCGGCGTTTTAGACAATAAGGATACAGAGGCTATATTTTCTGACGCGTGGGCGCTTGCTATCGCATTTTAAGGCCGCACCGAGCTTCTTGCGCTAATCGATTTTAGGTAGTATTCTGTGCACTTGTGTATGTTTGCGTGAGAGCGGCTAGCATCAAAGCCGTGCGTAAGCGCGAGCGACACAGGTTCCCCTTCCGATGGCCGAAGGAAAACTAACGCAACTAACTATACGGACAAGGGGGAAGCACGACGGCTCAAGATGGGTTGGTCAGATCGCGCGTGTATTTAGGTATTTTCATCGTATCACTAAAACAAATACATATTTTAAAAATGTAGCATCACCAGGCCCTAGAAAATATCTTGTTTTATTAACATTCAAAAAGTCATGACCTACTGCAGTATTTAGGTACACCGTACTAAGGATTATTTTATTTTTTGGAGATGACTTTAGATTTTTTTGCATCGAGCCAACTACAAGTAATCGTGTTTCGAAAAACACTGGTCACTAGAGTGAATCCTCAAATATCTTGCACATGAATTTCAGAACTAAAGCTTTGCTAGTAATGATGCGCCAAAAACTCAGTAGGGCCACTTTCTGCCACTTTGTAACAGATAAAAATCAGCTGTTACTCACCGGCTCCACACAACGGTGGCAAAAGACTATTTTCAAACCTCAGGGCGCCTGTTGCTGATTAGGTATAGTAAATAAAAAAATCGTTAGATGGCAAACTCTTTATTAAAATTATTAAGTCTTTCTGGGTTAACACTAGAATAAAGTTCGGGATTGACTTTTTTCACTGTTAAATCACACTTTTACACTGAATATGTAGCAGCAATCCGCGAGACTGTTGAGGAGGCAGCTTACTTCAGGTGCCTTGTCCTGGAGTCACTTTCCACTCGAGTTACCCTCTGCAGTTCAGATTAATGAAGCCAAAGAGAAAGCCAGCACCGAGCTTGAGGACCCGCCTTTCTAATGCGATACGATACGATATGATGCGATGCGATGTGATACGATGCGATGCGACCCATTTGCTGGGTTTGAGGAGTATCACTAAATATTTGTCATCCGGTTATTTTTTAATATAATTATTTAACTCATATGGTATAAAAAAGTGACAAAGAAATTAATGCGATTACGAGAGACCATGCGTTAAACACAATATGGCCTCAGATTTGTATACGATGTTTTTTTTAAAAGCTATATCCCATTTATGACCCATATGTGGCCACACTAGCACTAGTAGGCCTAATAGGGTGTGGGTCATACACCTTCGGACTTTGATTCTGTCATAACCACCTACAAAATAAGCTTGATGAGTTTGACAATACGACGTAGTGTTTTGTTTCAATCCATATAATTTAAGCTATGCATTGAAGGCATGCCTTCTTGGAAGTTTTCTGATGCTCGATCTTGATACTATGCAGAATTGCATTTTTGTTACGCTGGATAAGATTAATGAAGATTCCTGTGACAGGATAGCTAGTGCTAGTTTTTTTTAATATGATATGACACCGGTGGGGGGACGACCTGGGCCCAATTGGGGATGTCTATTTTTTTGCAATGTATAGTAAATCGAAAACCATTTCGAGATAAATGCTTTTTAACTCGTTTTCTGTAGTTATTTAATTTTAATATTATGTAATGAATTTATTATATAACAAATAAGCAATGACCTTCATTTGACATTGGTGTAAATTGCGTGACCGGTTCAAGTCGTACTTTATTCTATGTGGTTAGAATTCTTCACAATTTACGCGTGGATTATACTACGGAGTTTGATTTGGACCCGCTGTCTGACATCTAGCACTTTGACAGCGACAGTAAAGTGACAGAAGTGAAAGTGTACCACTACGCAAAAAATAATTAAAGGGGTTGCCTTATCGTACGCATTTAGATACATTTAGAAATTTGGCAGTGTGGGAGCTCTCAATTACAATCTGACGTCATCAACCAAAATAGTTTCAGTAATTAATTTTGAAAAAAGTAGTGAACTAAATGACAAAATATTGAAATTAGTTTCTTATAATTGACTTTTCTATACAAAAAAAATATAAAAACCAGTGGTACTTTTTTTTAGACATTGCCAATTGGGCCCTGGACATATTTCTCGACGACTGGCCTCAGGCTGCTTTGGATCGGGAGAAATGGAGGACATGGGGGGAGGCCTTTGCCCAGCAGTGGGACATCAATCCAGGCTAGATAATAATAATAATATGATATGGCTCTCTCGTCTTCATCATCATTTCAGCCAAAAGACGCCCACTGCTGAACATAGGCCTCCCCCAAGGCTCGCCAAACAGGTGGGCCCTGCGCCAGGTCGTCGCTCCGTCTTGTTGGAGTTTTATGTTAAAAGGAGAAGACCCGGTTCAAGTAATCTGTTAACAAACAAAAAAGGGCGTTACCACGTTTCGGCTCCGACTACGAAAAGTCGGAAATACACCTCCAATTCCGACTTCGGTTGTGACACTTTTATATTGAAAGTTCAAAAAAATTCTTCGAATACTTACTTATGAAGTTATGAATCTGGATAGGTATTTTTATTTTACTCAATCTACCCTTAACCATCTCTCTTTTGCTTCCGCCTCTGCGATTCCAATTCTGATTCCGGTTGCGAAGTTACAAATTCTAATTGTACTACCTAACCTATAGCCTATGTATATTCTACATATATCCTAAAATATAGGAATAATTATCTTGCTCGCATTAGAAATGATGAAATCCGCGCAAGTACTAAAAAGAAAGAACAGAAGAAAAGAACTAAAGTCACCGACATAGCTCGAAGAATCGCCAGACTCAAGTAGCAGTGGGCAGGCACATCGCTCGTAGAACTGATAGCCGATGGGGACAAAAGGTTCTCGAGTGGCGTCCACGGACCGGAAGACGCAGTGTTGGTAAGCCTCCAACAAGGAGTTGCGGGAACGCGTTGGATGCGCCTGGCACAGAACCGTTCTGTTCGAACCTTGGGAAAGACCTATGTTCAGCACTGGATGTCTTTCGGCTGAAATGATGATGATGATGATCGAAATTCAAGATCTTGCTGTTTGAAATAGTTTTTGCATGGGCGTTAAATAGGGGAAAATTTTAACGGACAAGTAGGAATATAATATTTACTAGATTGAATAATTCCAGCTTATTTCGTCGGATCCGGTAATAATGGTATAGGTAAAATACAAATTGACTCAATTGACAACACAATAAAACGTAACTTTTATCAACAATTTAACAATTTTTAATTGAATTTAAGCTCCATTAGGTAAATTGCTATACCATACATTGAATACTTTCTGAACAGCGCATTGAGATTTCTGAAACGCAAACACAGAATCCAACACAACTCCAACATTCTTGTTATAGATATAACTTGATAGGCCCTTTATTTCGCAGCTGAATACCCAGCCATCCGAACAAGCGAATACTCGGGATTGCCAGAATATTGTCATCTAGTAGCCAATTATTGAGGAACGCGCCAATGCCCGGTCGAAACCTCAGGAATCTGGCAACACAGTTTATGTCTCTATTCATTAAAAGGAACCATTCTAATTAAAATTGTTTGCGTTCGGTTACGCGTAAATAAATCGAGCGAGGCATGTTCGAGTTTTGCTTTTGTTTTGTCGCGTACATATTTGTGGGGCCTGACATTAACACCTCCGTGTGTTGGGGTACAATGCCGATGTCGGTGGCACAAAGGCCGAGCTGCGATTTGCGGGCAACAAGCTTTAAATATATCGTGTCGCGGACAATGCGATATAGTAGCAGGATAGTAGAGTCGTAAGTAAACCGGCCGATATATGGACGCTCGGAGCTTTGTTCGGGAGTAGATTACATCTTTCGCTGCTAATAGAATAGGTTTGGTGATTGTTTGTATTTATTGTTTGTTGTGTTTGGCCGAAATTGATGGTGTTTCGTGGTCTTGAATAGGTACATTCGAGCTCAAAAGTAGCTTAACCCTAGTCGGGATGGTGCCGACTAGATTAACTACATAAATCCGAGTTAACGTGGGGTTTGATGGTCTTGAACACGGTCAAGCTCAAAAGTAGGTACCTAGCTTAAGTCCAAGTGAACTTGCGCGGACAAGGGTTAACTGTGTTACTCCGAGTTAGCATGGGGTTTGATAGTCTTGAATAGGTACAGTCAAGCTCAAAAGCTTAGTAGCTTAACCCCAGGCGGGCTGGTACTAGCCAAGGTTAACTGCCTAACTTCGAGTTAACATGGGGTTTGGTGGTCTTGAAAACAGTCAAGCTCAAAGTAGGTTAACCTCAGGCGGGCTGGCGTGGACCACGGTTGACTACGGTCTGGTCTCAAATAACACAATATTACAGATTAAGATAAAAATACAAAATTATGCCTTAAATCTAGCGCAGGTCTGCGTTACGGCGTCCGAGAAGTTAACGTACCTAATCATAATGTAATTTAGGTGTATTGTTTTGACTCCTAGCTTAAGCGCCATCTGTTTTGTAGATGGGACATCACTAAAATACTGCAGCGCTAGTTTTGACAGCCCGCCAGAATCGTCGGTATTGCGGTTTCTAGCTTTGTGTAACGCGTTGAGTATGAGTCGGTATGTGTATTTACTGGGCAAGCGTGCTCCATCGTAGACCTCATCTTCGCTTTCCATCAGGCGTGACTGTGGTCAAACGCATGCCTATATTGTATAAAAAAGTAGTCCATGTTTTATTCCTTAGATCTATATAAGTACCATATTGTATCCAAACTTGTCAAGTCATTTTGCGGAAAAGCAACAAGCACATTTTCGAAATATTTTGTGTTATTAACTAAATTAGAATTCACTGTAATTTTTTACAACCATAGCTTGCTTAATCCGTCTTCGGCGAAGCATTCCGCGCAAGCGCATACCGCGGCGCTAACATGGCCGCTGCCGCGTGCGACAAAGAAACTACACGCATACTACTTAAAGCGAACTTGAAAATATTTGGTTTGCCCTTTTTTCGGTGAATTCGGAAAATGTTTGTTTTTGGTAATGTTAATTACAATTAATACATACTTAATTATTATATTTTATAGGTACGTAAAATTTGAAGGCTTGTCCACGAAAAAAAGTAGCCATCGAAAACTAAGTCTCCACTGTCTCCCAGTAGGTCTAGGTAGTTCAAACCGCAATTCGATTGCCAACTGGGTATTCTTTTTTATGTGTAACAATCTAAATTCCATACATTTTTTCTAAAAATTTGTAATCCTACATAATGCCAGTTAAGGCTTAGAGCTAAAATGATTGCATACAAATGTGTGTAAGTACTTCTGGCATAATTTAAAACAATTTTTGACCTGCATACGGTAATTACGAGCCTGGAAAGATATTCGCGGAACATTATAGCGTCGATAATGTATCTGAGTAAAGAAAAAAAAGAACCTCTGTGACCCAAACGTGAAAAATACAAAATCTAAGTCTAAAATCCAGTGATTTCGAAAGTAAGCCCTAAAATGGATAGCATCTGATATATATAAATATCCATAATAGCACTCAAAACGGAAGGTAAAGAGTCCTTCTTTCTAATTAAATTCTTTAAAAAAGGTCATTTCATATTGAATACCTGAATTATACAACAGTGGCTATTTTTTTTCGTGAACAAGCCTTAGAACCGTATACCGGGGTACTTTGAACTGCAGGGAGACTTAAAAAAGTAGTTTGCTGGCCAACTCACGCATTTTTGTTAGCATGTGCTATTTCTTGTCGATGTCTTCATCGATTTTCTTTTTGTCTGCATGCCAACCATTTACCTCATGTGGACAATATCAACTTTATAGCGATTTTAAAACTATCAAAGTTGCCCCAATCAAAGTTTTGATCAAAGGCACCCCAGTTTGGGGTAGTTCACCTGTCATTAAATAAATATATTTCATACTAAATACAAACTGAAACATGGATGTGCACAGAAAAAACCCCAGAAAAAAGACCAGCGCTGGGAATCGAACCCAGGTCCTCAGCATTCCGTGCCGCGTGCCATTCCCCTACACCACCACTGGTCAGAAGTTTAGACACGAATTTTTCCCATACATCCATATCTCAATCTGTTAGATAATCTAATCACTTTAATTATATAGCAGTGATACAGCGCCATCTATGTTTACAACTTTACACCCTCATAGAGATTAAATAAATACTTAATTTTGTGAGTAGGTAATTTAACTATGCCATAGTATATACCTATATATGCCAAACATACTATTAAACTAGTATTAAAGATATGACTTTAAATTGGGATACCTGAATGTTTGACGAGATTTATTTATCTGTAATTTTAATTTAAGTATTTCAAAGAAAATGTACGACGAGTGCTTTGTCGAATAATAGAAGAAAAAGGGAAAAATACTAAGGAGAAAGAAAAACAACCAAGTATACAAATTGATATGTCTTCTTTTATTTACAATATATAATATTTACATGTTGTACATAAAAACAAATTAAATACCTATTTTAAGTACTTAAACCTAACATTTCCACTTAAAAAATTACAACAGATTACATTTTTTTAAGTGAAACGATAAGCCGTTGCAAAATACACTGTCAAGCAAAATCATCGGGTCACTTTTTGTACGACCTTGTATGAAATGTGACTCGATAATTTTGCTCGTCAGTGTAGCACATAATGCTTTGATTATATGCCTTACAATGAGTAACAACGAACAATCAAGAAGTACAGTCAAGTTTTTATACTTATTTACGTAAAATGTTTTTTTTTTCAAGGATTCCAAACCCAAAGCATTAGGTAGGAAAGCTTTTCTTTCTCCCGGTTTTAAAAATATTACTTCAGGGTAAAAGATCCTCCTAATACACTAATCCAAAGTCTTGTCGTTGTTATTTTATTTAGAGTATCGGCCAGGGTTGAATATTACAGCGTAGAAATTAAATGAGGGCAACACTTTCTACATATCTGTCGGAACTTTCATTTTCGACTCAAAAATATGGCAACAATTATCTACGAAAATTTGTAGTTTGACAACCGTTCTTCTTGCCCATCTTTATTGTCCTATTCTAACAAAAACACTATTAATAATTAATAATTAGCTAGTAATGATGGATAAAGCTTTTTGACTCTCAAGTCGCTCCGATATTTTGCGATTTGACTCAAAAAAAGACAGTGGAAAAGAGACAATAAAAATCTTGACTGTATTTCTTGTAGAAAAAAACTAGTTCACATTGAAAAAGTACAAAAAGAATATATTTAGACAACTTACACTAGCAGTTAAACTAAAGCTTTTATTTTATTCCATTTAGCTGCACTATGACACAGACTATTTATCAATACATCAAAATAAAATCAATAAAAAGAGATGTGAAAAACTATAAAATAATAACGCTGGGTAAATTATGACGTTTCGAAAACACGATTCCATTTAAAAAAATCTCCCGTTTATCATTATTCGTCTACTGTACTTCGATCTTTTTATTTCTTAGTACTATAATGTACTATTAAAAGCAACGTGTGATATTTACGATAGCAATAACAACTTCATAAACGTATCACAATATTTATTACACCATACATACATTCTATCTATTTTAAGTCCGAATAAATTAGGGGGGGGACAGACAGTCATATTTTTGTTTGTCAAATTATACTGCCAAGGAATTTTAGTTTCTCTTAACTTCATCTTAACACTACTTCGTTCTGTACGCACTTCATAGTTCATTGTGCCATTAAATTCAATAATAAGGTATATTATTTGGAATAATATATATAAATTAAGAACCTCCTTTTTTGAAGTCGGTTAAAAAATCTACTGACAGCTCTAAAATTCACAAATCAACCGTATTCAGAAAATCAACCGTAATCATTCAAACACAAATAGTAACCATTTATTAGCAATGAAGCTAGTAGAATGTGTGACGAAGAGATGAAACTTTAGAACACATTTTGAACGTGATGCCTTCGATATAGCAACGAATACCCTGAATCAGACCTCAAGGCATCCAATTTATGAAGGAAGCGGTCAAAGCGATGGTATAAATGCGAACGAGGTGTAAATGCGGCAAAAGTTACCATTGGACCGAAGAAGATAATAAATAAGTCAGATATGAAGTATCTTTTTTTTTTTTTATTTATTTTTTCAACTTCATTTTTTTTTTTTTTTTTTTTATTACTTTTACGGTCATCCCATGAAACCATATATTTCAAACTAAATACAAACTGAAATATAGATGCACAGAAAAAACCCCAGAAAAAAGACCAATGCTGGGAATCGAACCCAGGTCCTCAGCGTTCCGTGCTGTGTGCTTTACCCCTACACCACCACTGGTCTAGAGGTTAGCGACGAATCTTTCCCATACATCGTACATTTCAGTCTGTTATAATCACGTTATGCAGTGATAAAGCACTCATCTATGTTTATGCCCTCTACCGAGAGACTTTAACACTCCTTCGGAGCTACCCGCTCACCAGGACCAAGAGATGGCGCTACTGTGCAACTTTAAACAAGTCAGATATGAAGTATCTTTTTTTTTTTATTTATTTTTTCAACATCATTTTTTTTTTTTTTTTTTTTATTACTTTTACGGTCATCCCATGAAACCATATATTTCAAACTAAATACAAACTGAAATATAGATGCACAGAAAAAACCCCAGAAAAAAGACCAATGCTGGGAATCGAACCCAGGTCCTCAGCGTTCCGTGCTGTGTGCTTTAGTTTGAAATATATGGTTTCATGGGATGACCGTAAAAGTAATAAAAAAAAAAAATGAAGTTGAAAAAATAAATAAAAAAAAAAAGATACTTCATATCTGACTTGTTTAAAGTTGCACAGTAGCGCCATCTCTTGGTCCTGGTGAGCGGGTAGCTCCGAAGGAGTGTTAAAGTCTCTCGGTAGAGGGCATAAACATAGATGAGTGCTTTATCACTGCATAACGTGATTATAACAGACTGAAATGTACGATGTATGGGAAAGATTCGTCGCTAACCTCTAGACCAGTGGTGGTGTAGGGGTAAAGCACACAGCACGGAACGCTGACGACCTGGGTTCGATTCCCAGCATTGGTCTTTTTTCTGGGGTTTTTTCTGTGCATCTATATTTCAGTTTGTATTTAGTTTGAAAGATAATAAATACATCATAAAATATGCTCATAAAACGACATGCACGTTTTATATAATCTTTGCTCTTATGGAAGGCATATATTATAAAAGGTTCTTCGACATCACATCAGCATGTAAGAGACTACAATTGTCGCCTTTTATAGGCGTAATTTTCGACGTGGTAATAATATATCTACCTCTTAAAATACATACATACGTATATGATATCACTGGTTATAAATGTTTTATGGACTTAAAACAGATAGAATTACACCCCGGACGAAGATCGTAAGTACATTACTACGCCAACTACAGTTTGTACCTATCTAACACCTATTATTATCCTAACTGCAACGAAACGCCTCAGTCTGTCGTTTGATATAACTGGTAACTCCATTGCTCCGACAATCCTACCACGAAAGGCCATCGGCAAACTAAACTGCGACGGCAGTCCTTGACAAATCACAGTCCTGTATTATTTGCTGTCCGCCAATCGTCGTCGCGGAAACCCATAACAAGCCAATCAGCAATCTAGTTTGCCGATTCCCGTATTACGAATACAAAGTAAATGCGAAAAAATGACGAGACTAGTGTACAAGGTCTTTGGCAACGATTAAAAAAAAAACTACCAAATCACGACATCCAAATGTCTAAAAATGCATCAAAAATAATTTAATAAAAAAATTATAAATAGTAATGGCGAATAAATTATAAAGAAATGTACTAACACGATTGGTTCGAATTATAAAATCATTAAAATCGATTAAAAATCAACAAGTAAACAATAGAAATGTCAAAAGTAAACTGGAGTTACTTCACAGGGAAGCGACTGAAAATCCATTTGCCTAAAACATAGTTCAGTCGTCGTATAGTAATAAAATACAAAAGATATACATTTAAAACTATCCCTTCGGAGCACAATGTACAATACGCAAAAAGTACACTACAAGCAAAACGTAATGCACACAACGCGTATTGCGACAAAGGCAAAATGTACAAAAACAAATAGTACATTCGCAAGATGTACAAATTGGACTATTAATAAATAAATAGACAAATTCTCCGATTTGTACCTTTCGCGAATGTACTTTTTGCTTCTTGTACGTTCCGCGTGTTTCACAATATGCGTTGTATGCATTTTGCGTATTGTAGATTTTGCCATTGGTTACATTTTGCGTTTCTTGCATTTTGCTCCGAAGCGAAAATTATGCCCACAGTATTCTCATAATCATAACATCTAACATTCGTGCGTCCATTACAAATATTACATATATATCTACAAATAGGAATATTCCACGACGTAAGCACCGATATGTCAAAATGGACTAAAGTTTCGATCTAACACTATAATTTCTTTTAACATTTTAGAATATCAACTTTACATTATCTAAGGACAGACGGCATTTTATTATTACTATATCTCAAGGCTTTACTTCTAATCAATGTCGAAACAGCACTTTTTTAAGAAGTAAAATTAACCAGCACATTGTCATTTATTTCAGTAATACTTTAACTTCGCAAAACTGTTTGTAGGTCATTATTTAGAGCGTTTCGGAACCACATTCGTGGATACAATTTTATGTTTTTTTTTTTTGTTATTATTATTTATTCATAATCAAGACAGCAAAAGGTCCAAAGGAAATGGCAGAAGATTCTTATATAGTTTGGTCTGGTTTCTATGAGATAACTGAAGGTTAATTAACTTTTTTGTGTTGTTTACTCTGTCCCCGGTTTTTCAAGTGACAAAAATTTGTGTAAAAAGTTGATTCACCCAATAAAAAACCGAAAAAGGCCATCAAAATAATATTCTACGGGTTGTATAGCTTGTCTAATTTAAAATGAGCCTACTAACGCATTTACGCCCGGATTTTTCAAGCGATTTGTCGATCGTGATGTTGCACACTGATCACGATCTCACTCTGTCACTCACTCACACTCATTGATCTGTTTACGGAATAGTCGAAGCTCCCAAACAGATGAAGACTCATAATTAATATTTGCACGCACACATCCAAATCAACTAATTTAGTAGAGAGGCGCGCGTCGTTTTAGCTTAGACAAGCTCTAGTCCGCGGTAAACTTTAATGTACTTCCGAAGGATGCAGTAAATAACCCTCCTTCAGCAGTCGGTTGAAAATAAGACCCCGTATTTCTCGCCAATAACTCACGACTTGACTATGGCAATTTAACGAGAGTTTGAGTTAGAGACGGGGTTGTGTTTCAATCGTACCTCTCCAAATATTGCGACTCGTCTACTGAAACCCGTAGAAAATATACTCACCGGCAAAAAATTTGGCCCACAGTCCACCTTTCATACAAACGAGGCTACTTTGATGCCTTATTTCTACACCAAGGTAGTTCCCCGGTTGAGATCTGATGATGGATATCCAGAGCACCGACAATGGAGGTCCGGTGTTCCCAACATACCCAACTGATTCAACAAGAAGTTCACACCACAGAGAGAGAATTTGTACAGCAGCACTGAGATTTTCATTCATTTTATTGCCATTTTAGCTATTTTTCTAAATTTGTATAATTTCCGTGTTAAACGGAGATTCAATTAGGTGGGTATCTTAGGAACTCTGAAAGTCCTTCATCAATGCTCGGAGTAGCCATCATCAGATCACAGCCAAAACACCGTCTAGTAGAGAACCAAGACATCAAAGTGACCTAGTTTGTATGAAAGGTGGACTGTGGGCCAAATTTTTTGCCGGTGAGTGTGTCTCACGAAATTAATTACAAAAAGTGGTGACGTGGAAATACCATATTGATAATCTGTGTAAAAAGCTGAATCAATTTTCTTATGCGCTATACAACTTAAGAAAGGTAGTAAATCAATCCGCAGTGCTCACAGCCTACCATGCATATGTTACCTCAGCTTTAAGATATGGTATCATATTTTGGGGGAATTCCACAGATCGAGAAATGGCATTTAGGTGTCAAAAGAAATGCTTGAGATCGGTGTGTGGAATTCAACAAACAGTGTCATGCAAACCTTACTTTATTAGACTAAAAATACTAACCATGCCATGTCTATATATATATGAGGTTGCGTGCTATGTGAAAAGCAATATGGAACAGTTTCCAAAGTTTAATAGTTTGCGACAGCAAGGTAAAATTAACACCAAACCTTCTAACACCGCTTTGATGGCAAAGAGTTTCTTTGGGATGGCACCAAGAATTTTTAACAGATTACCAGCAGAAATTTTGAAAATAGAAAATTTAAAACATTTTAAAAAAACATTATTTTCTTTTTTGGTTGCAAAGGCTTATTATAATGTCAATGAGTATATTAGGGATAGTAGTCTAGTTTCTTAGTTTTGGTTTATGACATAATTTCAATTATATAATACAATTATAGAAAATTATTGAATTTTAGTTCGTAAGAAGCATGCTGCATGTCAAGCTGTGGCTATTTGTATGCCTTATGGCGCAACATAGTGATACTTATGACCTGTTTTATATATACCTTTTTTTTTACCTATGTTTGACAAATAAATATTTTTGAATTTGAATTTGAAATTTGAATTTGGTTTGTTTCGACATTGACCTGTAACGCCGTTTTAGGAGAGAATTGACTTGAAAGCAATAGCAGGGATCATGGTTAGTTTTCTCAACTTATTGTCGTAAATTATTCTACGGGGCCAGAAATTAGACCGTCAATTTCTAGGGATTAGACAGTTTGAGTTTATTATAAAACAGTAAAAAAACAGATAGAGCATGATAATAATTGAAAAAAAAAAGTTTTTTTTTTTTTCAATAACTGTTGGCTCGCGAATAGTTAAGTTATTTTGGGGCAGGTTTTTATTGCTAATTTGAAAAAAATACATAGAAAAGTTTAAAACTTGGCTAACGCTCAATCAAATCAATATACGGGGGAGGGTCTACTGTAACTTTGGGGCAATTCCAACTATACTTAAAAAACACCGAAGTTAGCGTACCTACTTTGAATTGCCCCATAGTTGTAATTTCCCCTCCACACATTGCAGCAACTTTGTTGTTTTTTGATTGTATTTTACGAGAGCACAATAACACAATTTTCCAAAATCATACGCCAAAAAGCATAAGAGTGGGGTTAATATCAATTTCAATTACACTTTGGTGAAACTCCCACTCGTAATTAACACTAAACATAGAAGCTCATTAATATTAAACAAATAAATACTACCATTAAGCCTACGTCTAAAATTGACTCGATAAAAGACAAAACAACGGCTATACACTCACAACACAAAGGTTTGATCTAAAAATATATATTAATTAATAATTATTAAAATTACGTGTTGATATTTCATTTGCAACTAATGTCAATTTTTATTTTCCGCAATAATTTCTCTACTTGGCAATGCGCAGTGACAGCAAAATAAACATTCCAACCAAAAAAAGAAAAAGATATTTTTATTTGACAGTGTCAACCAAATAAAATAAATTAAACCGCTGAACCAATTTATATGAAATTGTGTATAGAGATTGATTTCAGACCCGCGGGACAGCGATAAACGAATTCTTGACAGACAAAATCGCGCGCTAATCAATTAATAAAAATGGATTTTTTGCTTAAATATACGGACTGATAAATACAAAATGGCACTGAAAAGGAGTATAACTTTAAAAAAACTGTTTGTTCGATTTTTGCCATCACTGTACATATTAAGTCGAGACTGTTTTTGCTGCTACTAGATGTCGTTACTGCGCAATGACTTGCTACGATTGGTTTAAACTGATGCGCGCTTTCTATTGGTGGACCATCCGGCGCGCGCATAATGTACAATACCCAAAATGATACAACTGGCAAAATGTAAACAACGCGTATTGTAAAACAAGCGGAAAGTAGGTACAAACGTAAAAAGTAAATTTGCAAAATGTACAAATTTTGCGTATCGTACGATGTGTGAGTAGTGTAAGTTTTCCTATTTGTACTATTTGCGTTTGTAGTTTCCGCTTGCTTTACAATATGCGTTGTGCACATTTTGCGTACTGTACATCTTGCCAGTTGTTACATTTTGCGTGTACATTATGCGCCGAAGGGTTGGTGCGAGAACCATTTACACTCAACCTGTTTTAGTACGGCACACTGCCGACATCTAACGACAAAAACATTACAGAATTCCAGTAAATCAACAAATCGCATTTAATTCTACATACCCTGGGTATAAGGGACGTATTCCCATTTCTCTTATCGCATATAACCTTCTTGCTTATTGTCCGTCCAGTAGCTAAACCTAGATGCCAGTCAAATCCTTTATACTTACTACCTGATTTGTCAAACTTGGCGTAATACTACAGTATCCTGAAAAAAAAAAACAATTTATGTTATTTTTATATCTCACTAGCTGTTGCCCGGAGCTCCCGTTTGCGAAGAATAGGGGTATAAAAAATAGCCTACGACCTATTCTCAGACCTACCAAATATAGAAAAAAATCATAAAAATCGGTCAAACCGTTTCGGAGGAGTTCGATAACAAACACTGTGTCACGAGATTTTTACGTATTAGAAGAAAGATAACGCTTGCATACAAAACAAGCCATAGTATAAAAAGCTATGGATTGACTAAGCCAGCAGTGTCAAACTGCGGCTCTCCAGTATCATAGACAAAAAATAAGAACTAAATTATTTTACTATCAAAATTCTCAAAAACCTTGCAATCGATTCATAAGCGAGAACCTTGTCTATCTTTCAGCCGTTAATTTTCAGTGAAAAATCCAATTTATACAAGTGTCCCAAAACTCGAAGATAACCTGGAACCGATATCAATTCTGGAAAAAACCCTGTCTCTTAGTTAAGCGATAAATAATAGATATTTTTTCGAAAATATCTTAATACTAAAAGTGATGTCCCATGTGACTCTATGATCATGTTTTTTTCCAGAACTGGTTTAACTTTTACGTCTCGACCGGTACCAAATGGGCTAATTTCTATTTTGTTGTCTGTTTTGACTTTTTATTTTTAATTTGGAAAATTTTATGTGATTCCTGCTCAGAATCACGACCATTTTCGATCCTACTAGGAGAACAAAAGTGTCCCAAGTTTTTTGTCCGTCGAGTTACCATTTTTCATAGACTTTATATGACCGTAACTAAATGGAAGAATTTAAACTTACTTATACGAAAGTTTTGGAATACTTTTTTTCTCCTAGTAGCATCTAAAAAGCTCGTGAATCTGAGCAGAAATCAAACACAATTTTTGCAAATTGGAAAAAAAGTCGCAAAATAAAAATTGGCCCAGACTATCGTTGAGTTTTGGGACACTCCGTATTTTCAAGCGTCTGTAACATCTCTATCACCTTACAACACCCCAATGTCTGGATACATATGCGGCACCCCCGACGTCTCTTTGTACTGCAGTGGATCCGCTCGGAACTCGACGGACTTCAGAGCCATGTGCCCGTATATCTCGGTGAAGCGATGTATGCAGGCTGAGCGCTGGGACATATGTCGCGCATCAGCTGACAGCATCTCTGTGTTCGTGCATTCTGGGCACTTGAATTTTTTACGGGGCGTCACCTGAAAAATGTCAAGTAGAAAGTTAAGGCTGCCATCCAGCAAGCTATGTACTTATACTAGTGGCAATAATCCGTGAACAACAACAACTTTGACAATTCATTTTGCTCAAGTATTGCCACAGCACATTTCACACATTTCAGGCATGCTGCTTCATAGGGTTACCTATCAAAATTTAGAAATATTTTTTTCCGAATATTTAAAATCCCGAATGCTTCATTTATCCGAATGCATTTTTTTCTGAAACTGTAAATATTTCAGGATTTTTATAAAACAACAACCCTAACCTAACCTAAAGGGTTCTACACGATGGTCCTGAAATAAATCCTGAAATATTTAGTTTCAGCAAAAAATGCTTTCGGACAAATGAAGTTTTCGGGATTCTAAACCTTCGGAAATATAATTTTCTAAACATCGATAGGTTCCCGCTTCATAGGCATTTCTCATTTAAGGCAAACAGCTTTTTAGGCAAATCCCATGTTTAGGTATAACGCCTTCATTTGCATCTTGCGTTTAAGGTAACTCGATCAAAAGGGTTGTCAAGCTTGTCTCACGGATTATGGCCACTAGTTTATGCGCGTTATTTATCTACCGAGCGTCCGCTCAGACAGTCCTGTCAGCGTCAGACCTCCTGCGATCCAAATTCAGTGGGACTGTCGCAAGCGCGCGTCGACGCACGTTCGCTCACAGCGGCTCGGACTATGTACTTTGTTAGTTCGTATTCACCAGAAAAAATATGCCATCTGGTAATTTATGCCCAGTGGATGGATGTACAATTATATCTTCTTAGTCGGACACTCTTGTCAGAGTGGTCGTGGCTGCGCAGACGAGGTACACGGAGAGATGTTCGGTGGGTCGCAGACTTTTTCGAGGACAGCCCTCTTAGCAATTTGCTTCCATTTCTGCCGGTTAGAGGCGTTGCGAGTACACTGGACCATGGTGGACTCAGTAGCTTTTTTAATCAGGTCAGTCCAGCGAGTTGGTGAACGGCCGCGTGCCCTCATGCCTTCCACCTGACCCTGGACCACCAACCTCTCCATTGAATTCAAATTCCTGGAGAACTTCAGTATCCGTAAAATTGCACAGTCGACGAAAGCCGGTCTTTAATATGAAGCTCTTTGAGGATGGAAACATTGGTGAGAAATGCCGTCCACGGGATCTTTAGGAGACGTCTCCAGCACCACATCTCTAATGCGTCGATTTGCGATAATTATATGCTTGATATTTTGTGTGTCGCAGAGAAATGGCCAAAGCAGAGATTTGAACAAATCTCTAAGGGATTATGACTAAATCACACACTAATCAGTAATTTACTGATCACGATATCTACCTTTATAGGCGGCTTTCCAGTGACATTGGCGACGAGGAAGTTCATAGCGATGTCTTCGCAGTTAAAGTTGTCATCGACCCACTGCTTGACGGCCACGGGCATCTTGTGTGTGTAGTACCACGACCAGAGCTTGTGATGAAACGCAGCGCCTGTCAACACCTGTAAAAGTAAGAAAATAAACATAACTTACTAGGTGTCACTCGCAAATCCGCTTGCTCTTGGAGGAGAAAAGGAGAGCACTGTCACAGGGACGAGATGAAATAAACTGGGAACTCGCGCCATTACGACTTTGATATGTGAGAAGTCACATATGTAGTTGTTTTTTTCATTCCAACACTCGCAACCGACTCTCTTTCCACCCTCATCACCTCAATAGCTGGCAATCCACTACGGTCCGTTTTTCGCGAAACTTTTTGCCACGGACGGTGAAACTTTGGAATCGGCTTGCAGCGGCAGTATTTCCGGACCGGTACAACTAGGGGATCTTCCAAAACCGGCCAACAGCGAGTCAGACTCGCGCACGAAGGGTTCCGTACCATTAACTATAAAAACGGAAAAAAGTTACCATAGAGATCTGGTTGGTCCACTCGCTATGGTACTTCCAGGAGTGTGTCGCATTGTCCCACACGTGCAGCCGTGATGGGAAGCCCACGATACGGTCTGGGAACTCGCGCCACACATCGAACCTGGAAATAGACCACGCAGTATTTATACTCAGTGTTGTGGCAATGCCAGCAGCGTCTGCACATGGCATGGCAGACCTTGGAAAGTGGTGTAGAAAAGACCAGACCTAGGCAAAGAATGGGATTTCAAGGGAGCAGTCATAGGAGCGCTTACATGGCAAGTTCAGGTATTGCGACAATCCTACTATTATAAAATCCGCGCAAGAACTAGTCACCGACATAGCGCGAAGAATCGCCAGACTCAAGTGGCAGTGGGTCATCGCTCGTAGATATGCTGGCGGATGGAGCCAAAAGGTCCCGGAATGGCGTCCACGGACAGGAAGACGCTGTGTAAGCAGGCCTCTAACAATACCGACAGCGCCGGCATTAGGGGGGGGGGGGGGGGGGCGCGATGGGGCGACGGCGTAAGGCGTCAAATTACAGGGGATCGGTGGGGGTGGGAAGCTTCCCCCGCCAAACTGGCACTCGACTTTAATTCGAATGAATTTGATGAAGTGGGCGCCACAATGTTCTTGCCCGGGGTGCCAGTGGTCGTAACGCCGGCACTGAATACCGACTGACGACCTGACGAAGGTTGCACCTTATAATCTCGAGGTATGTCCCGTGAATCGTATCGGCAGCGCAAAACGAAGTGTGTAACTACACACTTATTGCCAGGCCACGAATACGCTGGACAGCAGGGGGTTATTGAACTTATTGATTACAATGCGGAGGTCTGTGTAAGTGTGTAGTGAATATCACGGGGCAATTGACACCAATTGACCCAGTCCCAAAGTACGCAAAGCTTGCGTTATGGCTACTTACTAGGCAACAGATAAACATATTTAAATACCTAGATAGAAAAGACAAGACGTAATGGGTATGTATTACAATACCGAAGTACGAAAGACCGAATGCATTAAAACATCGAATGGGTCAAAGACCGACACGATTTTTTTATGAAACCGTTAACTTTTTAAGATTGTTATAAAACAAACCTAACCTAACCTAATGGGTTCTGTATGATGCCGTTTTAATAAATTCTGAGAAGTGTACAGTTTCAGAAAAAAATCGTGTCGGTCTTTTGACCCATTCGATGTGTTAATACATTCGGTCTTTCGTACTTCGGTATTGTAATACATACCCGACGTAATAGAGCTACTAGAGCTAGAGTATGCTCGGATCGGAGTTACTCTCTGAGATCATATAGAAATGATGGATTCCGCGCAAGAACTAAAGTCACTGACATAGCTCGAAGAATCGCCAGTGCAGTGCTCAAGTGGCAGTTGGCAGGGTACAGCGCTCGTAGAACTGATGGCCGTTGAGCCAAAATTTTCCCAAACGGCGTCCAAGGACCGGAAGATGCAGTGTAGGTAGCCCTCCAACAAGATGGAGCAAATGGTTAAGGTTGCGGGAACGCGTTGGATGCGAATGGCGCAGGGTTAGTGTGTGTGTGTTGTTGGAGAACCTTGGGGAAGGCCCATGTTCAGCAGTAGACGTCTTTCGGCTGAAATTATGATAAGCTAGCCAATTTTTCATCCTTCCACGTGAGCGAATCAGCAGCCATGAGCTAAGCTTTGGTTGTTGGTGATGACTTACCCGAACTCCAGCTCGTCAGGGGTCAGCATGACGATATCGTCGTCGATGGTGAGCTGGCATTCGGTTTCGATCTCGTCGTAGGGGTAGAACCGATTCGATAGCTTGTTTTCCTTTGTTCGGATCACTTTCAGCGGTTTGTTTATTACTGGCCACTCGGACGCTGAAAAAAAATTGATAAAAATTAAAAAAGGTATTCAGCCTTGTTTTAGAAAATGCTTTTATCTGTGGTCTACGTAAGTGCCACAGCTGGGCAGATGCTTCCTCATACAAAGTGAGGATTTGGCATCATTGATTTTTTTTTGCAGGTATATTTTGTATACGAGTATTGTACTCAGGCCTTGACACCCCACACTTCAAAATCCATTGAGCCGTTTGGGCTGCAGGGCGTGCCACAGAATGATAAATACATACATACGCTTGAAAAACATTTATAACCCTCCTTCGACAGTCGGGTGAAAAGTTGATTCACTATATAGCGTTAAAGACAACACACAAACATCGAACGCAAATTCCGCACACTCACCAGGCGCGAACTGGGACGCCTGACAAGCTATATAATGATAATGAATGATCAATCAAAAAACTACCAAGGCATTAAATTACAGCAAAAAAAATTACGTGATCATGGTCAATAATCAGTAGAACACGCATTAACGACAGACTTTCCCACTATTATCTTCAGTTATTAAAACAGTTGAATACCAACTAAAATTTATTGTGGTTAATAATATTTAACCGCATTTTCATTTCGCATCCACTCTCAATCCAAACATGTGTCAAACAGATGACTCATAGCCAGGGATCGGTCTGATTAGCATCGATTCGCAATAGTATGGATATGACTCCAAAATAAAAAAGGCGTGGTGGTCTAGTGGGTTCAAAATGTTCAAATCGGGCGAGGGTCGGTCAAGGAAGAAACCAATGGGTAAAAACATAAAAGACCGACCTAAGCACCCCCCCAGTGCCCAGCGGGAAAATGCATGCTCCTCTCCCGGCCTTCCATCAAATGGCTGAGGCAGGACACTGTGGGTAGATTAAGTCCCCTCCCTACCCCTCCCCTCCTCAAAATTAAAAGCACATGTTTTTAGTATTGACAATCAATAGAGAAGGGGACTTGTTACCGGGTTTTTTAGTCCGTGCAAGTCGGACACTACTGTCTGGGCCCTCTATTCCCAGTTCGTCCGAAGGGATTTTTCCCGAACACAAGTCACCCTTCCTACTCTAAAGTAAAAAACTGCAAGGACTTCGCGTCTTTGGCCCCTCTGGCGACTCATTCAAAAAAAATCCCGGCTCGCACCTCTGAGTTTTTCGGAATTTATGTGCGAAATTATATTCAAAGAAATTCAATGGTGTGTGCAAGGTTCCCAATCCGCACTGGGCCCGCGTGGGAACTACGGCCCAAGCCCTCTCATTCTGAGAGGATGCCTGTGCCCTGCAGAGGGACGTATATAGGCTAGGATGACTATTTCTTTTACCTGAGATTTGACTTTGATTCATAGTAAATATACAACACAAAGATCC
The DNA here is from genome assembly GCA_947563465.1 of Archips xylosteana. NCBI lineage: Eukaryota > Metazoa > Arthropoda > Insecta > Lepidoptera > Tortricidae > Archips > Archips xylosteana. Next base: position 3,745,118 of record OX387356.1, read on the forward strand.
ATACTAATATTAAAAATGCGAAAGTGTGTCTGTCTGTTACCTCTTCACTCTTAAACCGTTAAACCGATTAAGATGAAATTTGGTATAGAGATAGTTTGAATTCTGCGAATGTGATGTTTTAGGATACCTAGTTTTTAACCCGGAAAATGGCATCTTAGTTCCCGCGGGATAGCGATAAACGGATTCTTCGCAGACGGATTCGCAGGCAACAGCTAGTTTATTATAATGTAGACTTCTTAAAGAAAATACGACAAAGACATAAACTGTTACTTTCATGAACATTTTACTAAGGTAATCATATTGAAAGCATGTGTAAATTGTCTGTCATCTCCAGACTCAAATGTAATTTAAAGAAATTACTATTAATTAAATGTTCGAGTCATGTCCACAATATTGCGAACAATGACGCTAATCAATCCGATACCGTTACTAATAGCTAATATACTAAGTTACTTGGAATTTAAACCTTCTGCTACATAGCAGTAGAACTGATTTCAAACATAAAGTGTTTGATACAATGTAGCATCTGTTTTGCACAGTAAACAACGCCGCGGTGTATCATGTACTAATTTAATCCATGCATGCTGAATTGTGTGAATCAAATTAATAAGATAGTGAAACCGTGATTTTTTTTATTGTGTTTGATAACCATAGCAACAGGTCATCGCAAAGCAATCAAAACATGGTAATAGGACAAGATTCATTATCATTATCCCAGCTTATAGGTATACGTCCCACTGCAGGGCACAGGCCTCCTCTCAGAATGAGAGGGGTTAGGCCGTAGTTCCCACGCAGGCCCAGTGCGGATTGGGAATTTCACACACACCATTGAATTTCTTTGCAGGTGACAACAAGACAAAGATTAATAAAGTACAGTACCATAAAGATTGCATATGGTTTTTCCTTAGATTATTTATGCACTAGATGGAGCGTCAGTAGCAAACATTGCGATACAAAACGTCCACAAATCCATTTGACAGCTTCATATTACGATCGCGTTACGTCAATCCGGTTGTCACTGTGTGCGTGCTAAATGATACCAGTTAATTTCACATTCCCCAAAATGTGGGGAAAGTATGTGTGGGGAGAGCTTCAATTCGGGGAAAATGAGGGGATTTTAAGTATGAACACAAATACGCGACATTTGACATCAAATTTCTGCTAGTCTCGATTAATTTCCTACAATTTTATTATCCGCAACAGCTCTAAACTAAGTCACTCGGCCCACATAATTTTTCATTCCCCACACGTGGGGAATTTCGACAATGCGTTTGGTGATTTTAGCATATTACTATTGGCAACCCTGCAAATGACGCAAATGACATATAAGCCAACAGTTGGCTTATATTTTTACGGGACGTTTCCATGCCACCAAAGCTCTATCTAGTGCATAAATCTAAGGGTTTTTCCAAAGCCCGATGTGTTATTGTGTGTGTAACACACAAATAAACACATCGGTCTTTGGAACAAGACTGCAAATGTCCGACATTTGCAGAGTGTTTTTTCAAAGACCGTGTGCAATCTTTATGGCCGGGTGGGTACTGTAGTATTATATACAGCATTATCTATATCCATAGTAATATTATAAATGCGAAAGTGTGTCTGTCTGCCTGTCTGTCTGTTACTTCTTCACGCTTAATCCGCTGAACCGATTCAGATGAAATTTGGTAGGTATAGAGATGAATGAGTCCCAGGAAAGAACATAATATGATAGTTTTATCTCGGACAATTTTCAAAAGCCGTGGTGGCCTATGGTCTCTCAAGCAGAGGGTCGTGGGTTCGAGTCCGGGCTCGCACCTCTGAGTTTTTCAAGCCCCAGGTTCACGGTGGATGCAAGCCGCTTCTAACCGTTATGGCCCGACCACGAATTCGCGCGTTTAGCGGCGCGGCGAGCGTTTTATCAGTTCTTTGCGTGTGCCGCCAGGTAACCACTGTGCGGCGAGCTTCTCGGCCGCGCAATGAACACAGAAAACGCTCGCCGCGCCGCTAAACGCGCGAAGTCGTGGCCAAGCCGTAATGGCCCGGCCACGAACTCGCGCGACGGGCGGTAGCGGTGAGCGTTTCCTGCGTCCATTGCGCGGCCGAGACGCTCGCCGCGCAATGATTATGTGGCGGCACACGCAATGAACGGAGAAAACGCTCGTCGCTGCCGCCGGTCGCGCGAAGTCCTGGCCGGGTCATAATGATTGGTCTATGTCTAACAGTGGACATACTATAGCTGGTAACAGGTAATTTTGGTGCAAATGTCTAAATATACAATGGTCAAAAATGTCTCATTATCAAAATGTACAACGGTCAAAAAGTATGTAATGTAAACATGTTATGTTGAACAAAAGACAAAATAATTAGATGCCACAAAAACCTAAGAGACTAATTTATATAATAGAGAAAAAAAAACAGAAGATAAATGGCCATGATCCGAAAATGCTCAATGGGTTCGAAAACCCCTTTGTCAAAATGTACAAAAGTCAAAAAGGTATGTTAATGTATTGACATTCCTCACTGGAGCCCATTCAGTCAACCGCATTTTGTACATTTTGACCCCAGAGTATTCTGTTGTAAAAACTTCCAGACACAAGGACATTAGACTACAATGAATGCTTGCCCTGGAAACATTCCGACTTAAAGAACATGTTGGCCAAAGCATGTTCTGCCCCTAAAATATTCAAACAAAATTACTTGGTGGCACCAAGGATGATATAGACTGGACTGGCAGTCGCCATAGTACGGATCGGCCACGGTTTTTGTAGTTTGATTATTAAATCTAGATGGTGCTGAAATATAGCCAGAGGCTTTGAAGGCAAAACAATAAGACTACAGATATTTCATATCACTGCAAATGTATTATTATGCAAATTTTTTGAAAAATAATACATTGTTGTAATATGAAACTTCGGTAGTCTTATTGTTTTGCCTTCAAAGCCTCTGGCTATATTTCAGCGCCATCTAGATTTAATAATCGAACTACAAAAACCGCGGCCGATCCGTACAATGGCGACTGCCAATCCAGTCTATATCATCCTTGGTGGCACAAACATTTTGTGCTTTTTGACAATGTTACATGTAAACATTTTATGCATTTTGGCATTTGTATCAAAATGACCTGTTTGTTACCCTATAGCTGAAATAATGATGATGTCAGTTGGCTTAAGGCAGATCTTCAGATTCTATTGAAATTAACTTTAGGGTACTGACTGTTTTTAGGGTGTACTCACAGGGCGGCGGCGGCTTGCGCTGGTTGTTCCACACCACGAGTATCTTGGCGAGGCTCGGTGTGCGCACGAGTTGCCGCACGAGCGCGAACAGGCTCTCGACGCGGTCGTACGTCAGTATGACCGCAGTGAAGCCCGGCCCTTTGGGCGCGGTGACCGGGAGAAAGAGCGGGTTCACGGGGCCGTACTGAAATAGAAACGCAGCTTTAGTTTCAAAATCTGCACAAAGCGCTCTTCCTTCATTAACCGTGCAGCTAAGGAGTAGAATTCCCTATCTGCGTTTGTGCTCCCTGAACACTACAATCTGAGCGTTTTCAACTACGGTGAATGAGCATTTACTAGGCAAGTGTGCTCCATCGTAGACCTCATCATCGCTTTTCCATCAGGCGTGATTGTGGCCTAACGCAAGCCTATATTGTATAAAAATAATAACAATAGTTTAAAAAAAAACTAAAAAACACGCATTGTCATCGGTCCTTGATAAATTTCGAGTTGACTGCGGTAATTCCCAAAGTGGTCCACGTGGACCCCCAGGGGTCCACGGGAGACTCGACGGGATTTAGATTTAGATCCAATCTTCACATTTTTGTCAGTTTTGGTTATATGGTACAAATGTGGCTGCACCGGAACCAGCTAAATTTTGAAAGTGGTCATCATCATCATCATCATCATCATTTCAGCCGTAGGACGTCCACTGCTGGACATAAGCCTCCCTCATTGATGCCCAATCATTACGATTGGAAGCGATTTGCATCCACCCTGAACCTGCGGCCTTCACCAAATCGTCCGTCCATCTCGTTGGTGATTGTTGGTGTTGGTTGGTTCTCGTCATTCTCGTTTTGAAAGTGGTCTATGAGAAAAAAAAGTTTGGGAAACTATAAGTTAAACTGACGTTTTCAAGGGTTTCGTTACATAATAACATACGTATTAACTTTGATCAATTATAACTGAAGATACACATTGCCGAACAAAATCCCCTTGAAAGAATGTCCGAACTATTTATTTGTTTGCGTAACAAATAAAATCATCACCTACACAAAGTAATTACTTTGTGTGAAAAGAATAAGTGACGAAATTTGCACCTAGTCTTTACTTAATTACAGTTGAATTTCGCAACTTCACAGTTAAAAATTTATTTACGTGTGCGTAGAGAAAACTGATCCCAAATACGTAAATACGTGACGAAATTTGAACCTAGTCTTTACTTCATTACAGTCGAATTTCGGTAGCGGCAAAACTCCACAACGCTAGACACTTGACAGCTAAACTCCACAATTTCCACACGTTTGGTCGGATATGAATGTAAGCCTTATCAGAAACGGCATAGTGATTAATTTCACTTGCTACATTGAAGGCGACGTTGTAAGATTGCTTTGACGAGTTTGACGTTGCTTTGGCGGACGAAATGATGTTGTAGAACAAAGAATGCATTCCGACTTTAGGAGAGGACTTTCTTTACAAAAAGTTTTTGTCAATTAATGCAATAAAAAACGGTGAAATTAAGGTTAACGCCAACACTTTACAGAATGAATGGGGACGTCATTTAGATAATTTTAAACCTAATTTTCTTTACTCCAAATGTTTACCGTTTTCGAGATATAAGTATAAAATGATAAACTGACTAACTGACTGTTGTATATAAACGCACAGCCCAAAACGCTGCACCTAGAGACTTGAAATTTTGCAAATGTGTACAATGTTTACAATGTGTGTATACAATGTAGGCATCCAACAAGGAAGGATTTTTGGAAATTCCCACGGGATAAGGAAAATACGGGATTTAATAATATATAATATTAATATAATATTAGGGGACAATCTCACACAAATCGACCTAGTCCCAAACTAAGCAAAGCTTGTACTATGGGTACTAGACGACGATAGACTTACTTATATAGATAAATAAGTACTTAAATACATAGAAAACATCCATAACTCAGGAACAAATATTCGTGCTCATGACACAAATAAATGCCCTTACCGGGATTTGAACCCAGGACCTCTTGCTTCCTAGGCAGGGTCACTACCAACTAGGCTAAAGCGGTCGTTAAACTTTATGTCTATGTTATTTATATATTCAGTTCAACGGGATTCCTATGTATCTCCGTAATTATGTATATTATAATTACTACTCTTCAAATTGGGCATAAAAGTAGGTAATTATAATAGTGAAAAATATTTTTAGGATTTTTCGAAATTCCCACGGGTTATGGAAAAACGGGATTTATATTATTCAGTTCAACAGGATCGATTATTTGTTTTACTGGTCGTAGAAAGCTGAAATTTGCCATTTAGGTTCCTTGGAGAGTGTAGGGGAGTACTTAAAGTTGTTCGTAATCATGAGAAAATCCAGAAAGTATAATTTTCATGAGTTAAAATCGGGTTTTGTTCAGCGTACCTTGACACAGTGTCGTCTCGTGATCATGGCGCATGCAACTGTGCCGAAATATCGGGCTTCTTCAAAATCAAGGTACCATCGCCCCAGACGTCAGATACCCATTTTCATAACAAATTTGCTTGCAGCCGTTGATGTTTATTGCTATGGATTGTTATGGACAGATGTCTAGCCACTGCACGCAAACTGGGCCTTTAAGTTGGTTATCTGGCGCTTGGGGCGATAGTACGCGGAACAAAACCCGATTTTAAATCATGAAATTAGTAAAGACCGCTTCACCCGGCTGTGATTATTACATTATACAAGAAAAACTCTTAATGACATTAAAAACTGCATAATATTTTATTACCGACACATTTTGCCTGACACGTTTCAGAGTCAACGCCATACTATAGTTAGAGTCGACGCGTGCCGTCGTTCTTATTACAATGTCATTAATGTCTAATTTTGACAAAACCTCGCGTCTTCGTGGGTGGCACTAGGTATTATAACTAATAAATAACTATATATATTATAGTTATAGCTTACCTCAGGAGTATTCTCTTTGAAATAAAAAAATAATTATGAAAATCGGCCCACAATTGACCGAGAAATCGGTGAACATACATAAAAAATACATACTGTGGAATGCATAACCTCCTCCTTTTTGAAATCGGTTAAAAATAGGTAGGTAGGTAGGTACTTTATAGTAATTTTTAGAGAGCAGAACTGCTGCTTATACTCATACCTCAATGTGCGGAATTGCAGATTTTTTTATTCGCCGCAAACCTTTCATTGTGATATACTTGTCAGACTCCACAAAATGATCTGAGCAAACAACATTTGCATCATTCGCCTTCAAAAATTCCTCGCCTCTCTCTTGTGCTACAATTTTCCTCCACCTTTCTCTATGCACTTCATTTTGAGGAAAACTAAAATATAAGTAGAAAATGATTATACTTCATTATAATTTAGGGTTTGAATTAACAGTCAAACTATCGCACACGTTTCCTAGTAACACATACACACATACATGACATACGCATACACATCCAGGAAATCAAAACTTCACACAAAAACACATAAAATTCTAGAAATAAAAAAATAGGGTGATGGCAACTCCACTACACTTTTGTTCTATGTTCTGTTGTTTATCTGTTTCGTTTTACTGATAAGCTTTCCTGTGCGTGTGACAAAGACAAGGCATATGTCAATGTTGTGGAATTCTGACAACGTTAATCTTTTAATTAGCAATTTAGAAATGGCTTTAAAATTAATTTAAATCAATATTTCTCTCTGATTCTTAGAATTTAATAGAAAAAACAACAGATACTCACCGAAAGTATGATATTTCATTAGATTTGTTCCGTTTTTTCGAGTGATTTTTGCACTTTTTAAAGACGCACGTGGGCATCGTTACGCTTGCATTGACAACAACGTACTGAGAAAAAAGTCGACCACTTTTATCAAAGTGGAGCTCATTTGGCTCGGACATATTCGGGCGCGCGACTGTGCATCTACAGTTATAATTGATCAAAGCGTATTAAGCTAATAAAAGCGTGTTAAAAAATACGACGAAAGATGCGAAGGACATAGGTAAGGGGGGGGCTTAAATTACGAGAGGCGTTTAGGAGACCACGTGTCAAAGTAAAATTCAAGATATATTTAGGTATTCAATTTAGGCTAGAAGAAGCACTTATGAATGTCGAAAAATCTACCACCGGTTCGGAAAAACCTTGTTGAGAAGAATCCGACAAGAAACTCAACAAGGTAAGATGATGATGATGATGATATTATAGGACAAGAGATATACAATTATCGGTATGTGTAGGTAGAAGTATAATCACAAAAACCTTTTGAAATCCTTTTGCCGAAGCTAATATTAACAAGTTATGATCTGAGATCTTGAACTTTAGGTGTGGGAGCCGCAACTTTTTCGGTGGATGTCGAATATCTGCTAGGGATGTCGGAAGTGAAAAAAAATATCAATATATCGATATTTATTAAAATATCAATATCGACGTCGATATCTCGAGGAAAAAATATCGATATATCATATCGGTCAAATTTTCAAGAGATTTTGCGTTTTTAAAATAATAGTGTAAGTATTTAGCACCATAATTTTTTTTATACAAAACGTACATTATTTTAATGTTGGTACAAAATATCAATTATTTATTTGTTCAGCTATCCTTTACGACTTTAGATTCTAGTGACTTTAGTTACCATTGCGGTTGCAAATCGGACACCCAAGCGCTGATTTTCATCCAGCACCGTCCGTGGTACATAAATAAAAACAGTATATCATGTTAGTTTGATACAATCTTCGATTGGATATTTCGTATCGGTATATCGGAAAAAAATATATCGACTAAAAACATCGATGTGTTGAAATGAAAATATCGATACATCGATACCTTTTCATTTCAACAAGCCTAATATCTTCGACAGGTGGAAAGTTCTTGGCATAAATTATATCTTGTTGGTACAAAGTTTCTGATACAGAGTTGAGTTTGCTTTGGATCCGAATGTTGCGAATATGGAGAGGAGTATTAAGTAAATACGAGGAAATTGTTATTAACTTTACTGGCTGAGCGAGCATGACATCGAATATCAAACATAATGCTATGTGCATTATAGATTTAATGCCCGGCAAAATATCATTAGTAGCAGTAGTAGACACTAACATGGAGAACGTATGACGGAAAATTCAATTTATGGCAAACTTGTTACACGCGACTCCGTCTGAGAAGAATTCGTTTGTTGCTATCCCGCGGGAACTATGTATGTATTTTTCCGGGATAAGAACTATCCCATGTCCTTCCCAGGGTCTCAAACTATATCCATACCTTTCGCCTTTAAAATCGGTTCTGCGGTTTAAGCGTGACGCGATAACAGACAGACACACTTTCGCATTTCTAATATTACTATGTATATGGATAAATGTTTATTCATCATCATCATTTCAGCCAAAAGACGTCCACTGCTGAATATAGCAAGATTCCACCCGAACAAACATACATTGCAAGTTAAATAAAAGCTTGTAATATTAAAATTTAATTTGAATACATTAAACCATTCTCCGAAAGCAAAGCAATGGGACCGTTTTAAAATAGCTAGAAAGCAGCTAACAAAAATTACCAGTGTGATTTCAAACTTCTAAATATTATAATTCCGTCTAACATCCAGAATATTCCACGCAAATTATGTTGAAAGTAAGATAAACTGATCAATATGCAAAAACCTAGTCTGGGCATCGACGAACGATCCGATATTTGACTCCCTGTTTAATAAGCAGTCCGATAATGAGGGCGGATTTTTAGGTACTGAATATTTAAACATCTTTTGGTTGGAGTATCCAAGGACTCGGACAAATCAATGTTGCGTAAGAATCGTAACGTCGTTTAGTAAGAAAGCGTTTTTATAGTAACTTGTAGAAGTTCTGTTATCGTTAGTACCGAAAAATATAGAGGGTGTTTAAATATTAATCCGTAACGTTTCAGCAGGTGGTTCGGTTAGCTGAACGAAACACCGCTGTTTCCTAAGATTTATTAATAGTTGCATAGAAAACTATGCTTAACTACGTTACGACAGGGTTCAAATTTAGTCTAGCCAATGTTCCTGGACAATGAACAGTTGTTGAGCTTAAACCTTTTTATTACTTTGACCTGCCATCAATTGTACTCTGATAAACGAAGTCATAAAACCTATTCGCTTACGATGATTAAAACTAAACTCGAATAGATTCTGTCAATACCATTGCAATGTAGTAATTCCTTGTACGTCTATACAGGGTTATTTGTAATTCACTAGCATCCTTTTAACCCTAAACTCCTACCACTTAAACAAATGTTTTTTGTTTTACGACTTTTGTCATAACTTAATATTTTTGGTGTAATAACGTTTTGAAAATTTGAGATTTCCTCTTATTTTTACGATACTCTGTGTATTTGTATGGGAAAAAAAGTGCTTCATTTTAAAAAGTCGTAAAACAAAAAACATTTGTTTGAGTGATAGGAATTCAGGGTTAAGAGGATGTCAGTGAATTAAAAATAACCCTGTATTAGTCTACAAGCAAAAGTAGACTTTATGATGACGAACCTTTTGATTCTGCGTCTGTACAGTAACAGTACTTACTGTGTAATGTAATAAAATAAATAAGAACGTTTATAATTGGGCGTAGTACAGGTGAAATCAATACGGTAGACGTTAGTAAAGATTTAAAATGTACAGTCAAGTGTAAAAATATGGGAGCACACAACTTGCTCATAAATATGTCCCAGAGCTCTTATGTCATCGAATTAAGGTATCGCTTTATAATTATGAGAGGATTAAATCGATACATATTTTTGCACTCGACCGTACACAAACAGCGGTAGAACACAGCGGTAATAAGTCGATTTAACCTTTTTCCCTTTATCTGTAAGTGCGTATGCTTAAATATAAAAAACCCGGCCAAGAGCGTGTCGGACACGCCCAAGATAGGGTTCCGTAGCCATTACGAAAAAATCTATATATATAAAAGAAGAAACTGACTGACTGACTGACTGACTGACTGACTGACATATCAACGCACAGCCCAAACCACTGGGCCAAGAGATTCCAAATTTGGCATGTAGGTTCCTTATAAGGTCTAGGGGTGCACTAAGAAAGGATTTTTCAAAATTCACTCCCTAAGGGGGTGAAAAGGGGGTCCAAAGTTTGTATGGGGAAACAAGATTAGTTCGACTATTTTATTCGAAACTTCACAGAAGTACTCCTAATGGTAAATGAGTAAACACGTGTTTCAGGTTTTTTGAGAATTCAACCCCTAAAAGGGGGGAAAGGGGTAACAAAGTCTGAAAATCAACTTGGGTGTTGTTTCTATGGTTTATCGGGTCGCTGGTTATGAAAACAACAACGGTTTTAAAATCCGATGTGGCGGACGTAAAATACCATCTCCCTGGATGGGGTTGAAATGTCTAATTAAACTAAATGACTGTTGATATATCAACGCACAGCCCAAACCACTAGACCTAGAGACTTGAAATTTTGCACATAGATACCTTATACAATTTAGGCATCCAGGATTTTTGGGAATTCCCACGGGGACGGGAAAAAACGGGATTTATATATTCGATTCCGAGTGACCCTATCTCATTAACTATAATAACTAGACACTTGAAACTTGATACACAAGTAGGTATTACATTAGTAAAAACATTGATTTCAGGATTTTTCAAAATTCCCACGGGATAAGGAAAAAACGGGATTTATATATTCAGTTCAACGGGATCCTATGAACTATAATTACTAGACTCTTGAAATTTGGCATAGAAGTAGGTAATTATAATAGTAAAAAACACTTTGAAGGATTTTCGGAAATTCCCACGGGATAAGGAAAAAACGGGATTTTTCGCTTTACTGGTCGTAGAAAGCTGAAATTCGGCATCTAGGTTGCTTGGAGAGTGGTGTAGAGGAGGATTAATAGAGGACTTTCCAAAATTCCCACGGGAACGGGAAAAAACGGGATTTTTCGTTTTACTGGTCGTAGAAAGCTGAAATTCGGCATCTAGGTTGCTTGGAGAGTGTAGAGGAGAATTAAGAGAGGACTTTCCAAAACTCCCACGGGAACGGGAAAAAACGGGATTTTTCGTTTTACTGGTCGTAGAAAGCTTAAATTTGGCATGAAGGTTGCTTGGGAAGTGTAGAAGAGCATTAAGGGAGGACTATACAAAATTCCCACGGGAACGAGAAAAACGGGATTTTTCATTTTACTGGTCGTAGAAAGCTGAAATTCGGCATGAGGTTGCTTGGGGAGTGTAGAGGAGCATTGAGAAAGGACTTTCCAAAATTCCTACGGGAACGGGAAAAAACGGGATTTTTCGTTTTACTGGCCGTAGAAAGCTGAAATTTGGCAAGTGGGTTTCTTGGGGAGTGTAGGGGAGTATTAAGAAAGAATTTCCCGAAATTCTTACGGGAACGGGAAAATACGGGATTCTGCGTTTTACTGATTGTAAGCTAAAATTTCAAAATTCATAAGTTTATACTGTTAGTAGGCCGCAAAGAGCTCTTTAACCGACTTCAAAAAAAGGAGGAGGTTATGCGAATGCATAAAAAAATACATAAAGTGGAATCACTTTATGTATTTTTTTATGTAAGTATGTTCACCGATTTCTCGGTCAATTGTGGACCGATTTTAAAAATTATTTTTTTATTCGAAAGAATATAATATACTACTGAGATGGTCCCATTGTCACGCAAGCAAGCAAGCGTGCATGCATGCTTGCATCTTGCTTGCATGCTTGCTTGCTTGCCTGTATGCTTGCTTGCTTGATATCTTGGTGCTTTGGAATTCTCATGATACACGCGAGCGAAGCCGCGGGCAAAAGCTAGTCAAGTAATATTTTTCTAAGGATTTCGTATGTGTACGGAATCTTCCAAGTTTAGGTATGTTTTATACCTTAGGCTACTATTTACTCTTAAACTACAAATAATTCCCAAGCAATCTTAGCCGCTATAATTTTCCTTGTAAATTTAATATATTTACTACTATTCTGAATTTTTTCAAATTTTTCCACCCAACAGTTTAGATTTTAGAGGGGGGGACAATGAAAATTTTCACTTTAAAGTTGAATATTTCGCAAACAGATCACTGAATAGAAAAATCATGTTGGCAACCCCGTAATAGTTTTAAAAGACCTATCCAACGATACCCCGCACTATAGGGTTAGTCGAGAAAAAAAAAATCACCCCCACTTTACGTCTATGGGAGGTACCCTAAAAAAAAATATTTTTTATTTTTTTATTTTACCACTTTGTTTGCGTATCTGATATGTATATTCATGCCAAATTATAGCTTTTTAGTACTAACAGTCTCTGAGCTTAGCCGCGGACAGACAGACAGACGGACAGACGGACAGACATGGCGAAACTATAAGGGATCCTAGTTGACTACGGAACCCTAAAAAGAAAAGTTTTTAGTTTTACGGACAGACTGACTAACTTATTAACGCCGAACTTATATACTTGATCAACATGGACGACCGGATAGCCGAGTGGTTACTGACCCTGAATTAACGGACAGGTCCTGGTTTCGATTCCCGGTAGAAGCAGCCGCTTATATCATCTACCAAGTAAGTGCTTTACTATTTTTAATGACAGTTCCTATCTACATCAGAATAAAAATAAAACTAAAAATAATAAAAAAACAATAAGGCTGAGTATCACATTGACTTGTGACTGAAATAGCCTTTGATGTGAATATGCCGTACAACTGACATTTAATTAAACTTTAGTTTCTCGGTCGACTTTTCGATAAATACGAAGATACAAACGTCCCTAAGTCACTGACGTTCTGTGTTTAATTATGTATTTATCTTTAAATATTATTAACCGCAGCTTATTTTCCTATATGATGTAATTCATCTTTTTCTAGAAATGGGTGTTGTTTTTACGAGTATCTTTCCTCGCAAATTAATCATAATACATTACGATATATCCGAAATAAGCGGAATAATAAAAAACCTTGGCGTACTTTTTCCGCGTCCGTGAGTTCTTTTTATTTGTTTTAGGACTTTCCCTTTGTCTTAGTGTGTTTTACACGAATCCAAAATAGAAGAAACTTCTACCGTTGAATAAGGCATTATAAAATAACAGCTTTTGCCAGGCTTTGGTGTGGAAATAGGAATCGATTTCCTCTTTCCATCAGGTGAGCTGCGAACTCATAAAAACAATAACCGACAAAACAGATACAAAATTCAAATCCACTGTCAAGAAAACATTAATATCTAAGGCGGATATAAAATTTAAGATTATATCATGGATCTTTAGTTTAGCGTAACTACTATGTCAAAAAATTTAGTTGTTTTAAATACTTTAGGTGTATGTTATTGAATAAAGTTGAAGTAGATATGTTTGAAAAAAAAATGTATACCTTGTTGAGTTTACATACCTCTATAAAAAGAAAAATTCTGACTGATTGACTAATTCACACACAACTTATTGAAATTCTTACAAAATTGGAAATAAACGGTGCCTACTTATTATATTCAATTCAGAGTAGTAACACTATCTCCGTAAAGAACTACGATAATTAGGCTGTCGCGCTCGCGGGTGAGCAAAGTAATTGTTTCTGTTCACGACGAAACGAATGTTGTGCAGAACGCCGCGAAATAAGTTTTTATAATATGTCTGTTATAAGTTAAGTCCGTTTTAGATATAAGTATTTGCAATAAAAAATGCCCACCGCCTTGTTTTCATTCCAAAAGTAGGATAATAAGCTCGCTACCACCTGCGCTGTGTCCGCACGCCGACTGAGCGGCGCCGGACCCGGCGCAGTGGTTATATTTATAACCTCGCCTGTGAAACAGGGACGGAGGTAGGATCTAACCCCGAGAGCGAGCGAGACAGTAGCGCGGACCGAAGCGGCCGCGCTACAGGAAATGTCTCAGAGATTATTTTTGTTAATTAATCGATAACTAGGTTTAAGTATTACGTAAATAAGCAATATGTATATAGTTTTAAGGTTTATGTAAAGAAATAAAAGTTTAACGCCCACGCGAGAGTCGGGAAAGGAGCGCGGGGGTGGGGGACGCTTAGAGCCGCGCGGTTCAGCCGGCGGGTATAAAAGAAGCGCCGCCCCCACCGCCCAGTCAGTCTCGAGGCGACATGCGAACTGGAAACAACTCTTCTCCAAGCTCCCGACCCCACTCTCGAACAAGCGCCAGTACCCAGTATCCAGAGCCACCATTTTTATTATTCACCTATAACATACAGTCCACACCCCAAAATTCGGTACGAGATCCGTATTGAACAGTTTCAGTTCATTGTTATGGACCTCTGCAAAGTAACGCCTGATTCAATAAATTATTTATAATCAGACTATTCAAATTTGTCCTGAAAGTTGGATTTAATAACAGTAAAAACAAATTTCAGGATTTTTGGAAATTAATAATAAAAAATAAAATTATTAATAATTTCATGGGATTTATATATTCACTACCGATGATGGATTTTTGTATTTTGCATTGCCGGATTTTTGCTGAATTGAAAGAAAGAGACAAAGAAGCTTTACCACAAATTCTGATTCTTGGGGGCACGCACAGTTCCAAATATCGAATCTATTAAAATATCGAAAAGTTTTTTCCGAAAACGTAAGCTTCTTAGGATTTAAAAACGGCATCGTATAGCATCCGTTAAGTTAGATTAAGGCCGTTTTTTCAATGCCCAGTTAAAAGTATCTAAATGTAAGCTCTGTCGTTTTTTCTCTAAGACTTGAGAAAAGGAAAGCGATAGTTTTAACTGACAGACTTTTTTTGTCTGAGGATTGAAAAATCGGCCCTTAGTTTTACAACAATCCGAAAAAGTGTACGGTTTTAAAAAATATATATATTTTCGGTATTAACCATTCATTAATTTTAATACATTCGATGTATTAACCTTTGATCAATTATAACTGAAGATACACATTGCCGAACAAAATCCCCTTCAAAGAATGTCCGAACTATTTATTTGTTTGCGTAACAAATAAAATCATCATTACTAGTAGTAATTAAAGGAATAAGTGACGAAATTTGAACCTAGTCTTCACTTTATTACAGTTGAATTTCGGTAGCCGCAAAACTCCACAATATATTTACGTGTGCGTAGAGAAAACTGATCCCACCACACAAATGAAAATTGACAGAATACGTGACGAAATTTGAACCTAGTCTTTACTTCATTACAGTCGAATTTCGGTAGCGGCAAAACTCCACAACGCTTGACACTTGACAGCTAAACTTGACAATTTCAATGTCAATGTTGTGGAATTCTGGCATCGTTAATCTTTTAATTAGTAATTTAGAAATGGCTTTACTGCGAAATTCGAAGTTCGAGGTTCGGATCGTGCGGTCCCTCTCACTCTCGTAATAAATACCATGAGCGTGAGCGGAACGGCATGAAACGGGGTTTCGGGTTTCGCGCTTCGTAGTATAGGACCTGTACGCTTAGTATAAGTTTTCCTTCACTTCAATACTTCTCGATCGCGTTTACGTAAAAAATTCAATTACTAGGGAAACATGGACAGCGCCTCCGCGGCCGCGCATCCATGTTTCCATAGAATTGAAATTTTTACGCAAACGCGATCGAGAAGTATTTGGTGAAGTAAAAACTTATACTAAGCATACAGTACGCTTAGTATACGTTTTACCTCACCAAAATACTTCTCGATCGCGTTTACGTAAAAAATTCAATTACTAGGGAAACATGGACAGCGTCTCCGCGCGCGCGCTTCCATGTTTCCATAGAATTGAAATTTTTACGTAAACGCGATCGAGAAGTATTGAAGTGAAGGAAAACTTATACTAAGCATACTGGATGTCACACTGACTTGTGTGTGAGTGAAATAGCTTTTGATGTTTTGAGCCATGCAACTGTCATTGAACCTTGGATGGTGAAGGGATTTCTTGGTTGACTATACCGCTGTACGTTTTTTTTTTTTTATAGTCCTACCCGCCTGTTATTTTTGTAATGTCAGCACGCTATAAGGGCGCAGGCTGAAAACCAGCGCGGTGATGAGTAATCCTCACCGCACATGCTGAGCCTGAGCCTTTTGCCACAATTTTGTGTATTTTTTCTTATTCTTCTTTTTTTGTGGGCAATAAATGGTTTTTTATTTTAAAAAAAAAAAAAAAAAAAAAAAAAAAAATTAATTTAAATCAATATTTCTCCCTGATTCTTAGAATTTAATAGAAAAAACAACAGAAACTCACTGAAAGTATGATAGATAATCCATCAGATTTGTTCCGTTTTTGCGAATGATTTTTGCATTTTTTAAAGATACACGTGGGCACCGTTACGCTTGCATTGACAACAACGTGCTGAGAAAAAAGAAGGCCACTTTTTTCAAAGTGGCGCTCATTTGGCTCGGACATATTCGGGCGCGCGACTGTGGATCTACAGTTATAATTGATCAAAGGTATTAACAATCGATATTCCAATAGCGCCCGTTTCTTAGTCCACTGTACTGTACTGTACACGAATATCTTCTACCATGACAATTAAACATGTAGTACCTGGGCGACCGAGCTCTGCTCGGGCAGAAACTCGGTACCAAGCGTTTTCCCAGAGATAAGACCAAGCTAGATCCATTTTTCATCCCCGAAAACCCCCAAATACCAAATTTCATCGAAATCGTTGGAGCCGTTTCCGAGATCAAAACACCGGAGGGGTGGGGGAGGTGAGAGGGGGGGAGGGGTTGCGGGGGAGGGAGCGCGGGGGTATTAAAGGGGGATGAAAATTTCATTGATTTTGCCGTAGGATGCACCGTTTTCAAGATATTTGACAAAAACACCGGAGGGGGTGGGGGGGGGGGGGGTGAGTCACGTTAAACTATCGTCCGTAAACCGACTTTACAGACAACCGGCTTTACCTGTTCTGTGCTCCCAATAGGGAACGTGCACATAGACGGTGCTGCCAACTGGTGCCATAAGGGTGCCATCAATTTGAATGTTTTACCTTGATAAGTTTTTTTTACTATCCGCATAGTGTCTCTTCTGTCGCATTAGTGCTGCCGCCTATAGTTACTGCACGTTCCCTATAATACTTTTTCTAACAAAAAAGTAACTTTTTCTCACAAAAAAGTAACTTTTTCTCACAAAAGAAGAAACTTGACGTTTTCTCATGAAAAATAAACTTTAAAAAAAAACTAAAAATCTTGAAAAAAAACGTGGAATCGAACCGAGGTCGGCTGGATCCGCGACCACCCGATTTCTAATGTGCCATTATGATCTGCTCGAAGTCGGCGAAATTTAGCTTCATATTCTAATGCAAACAAAAATAGCCGGAAAACACGAGTAAAAGCGATTTTCTCAAAATGAAACATAGCTAGATCAGTTTTTCATCCCCGAAAACCCCCACATACCAAATTTCATCGAAATCGTTGGAGCCGTTTCCGAGATCCTGATTATATATATATACAGTGGTGGTCATACAATTAAGAACGATTTGAAGTTTCCGATTTTTTTTTATCTAAATCATGTCATATGTCTAGTTGTGTTCCTTCTTAGAAGTAACAAGTTATGTTATAAAATAGCCACATGGATAGAGCAAACAGGATTAATAATAATAGTGTATAATTGCTAACATTTTTTTTTACAAATTTTATTTGTTCTCTATACTAATAAATTCAAATAGTAATGAAGCTGGACAAATAATTAAGAACGATTTATTAAACTGCTCGAGAGTTGTTTTATATGAAACTTAGATTAAATAAATCATATTAATGTGAAGTTGGTATAGAAAAAAAAGCAATTTAATACATTTGAACTAAAATTAATAGTTAGTAGCATGTCCACGGCTTTTAATTATGGCTTTACACCGGCGAGGCATTGAATCTATCAATTTTTGACATTTCGCAAGAGAAATAGAGTTCCATTCTTCTAAGAAAACGTCGTACAGCTCTCTCAAATTGCCACACTGTCGATTTGAAACCTTTTTCTTGACTTCGCACCAAAGATGATCTATTGGGTTAAGATCTGGGCTGTTGGCTGGCCAATCTAAGACTGAAACTGATTGTGATGTGAGGAATTCCTTAACGGTGCGTGCAGTATGCTTTGGATCATTGTCGTGCTGGAATGTCCAAATAACCGGAAGCACGTCTTCGGCATATGGTAACATTGTTTCTTGCAGTATATTTTTGTATTGGAATTGATCCATGTTTCCTTCTATCAGCCTAACAGGTCCAACGCCATGTCCAGAAAAGCACCCCCAAATTTTCACATTTCCCCCGCCATGCTTTAATGTCACTTTTGTGTACTTTGGGTCGAATGCTTTATTCGGAGGGCGTCGTACATATCGTTTTCCATCAGAACATACCCTATTTATTTTTGTCTCGTCAGAAAAAAGAACGTTTTTCCACTGTCTGACTGTCCAGTTTTCATACCTTCTTGCAAATGCAAGTCGGGCTTGCCTATGACATCGTTTCAACATAGGCACCTTCCTTGCTATCCTTCCGTTCAACTTATTTTCTACCAAACGCCTTCGAATAGTGCGTGCAGAGATTGCAGAAGGGTTGTTTTCGCCAAAATATTCTTTTCTCAACTCATTAGACCCTTTAAAAGGATTTTGTTTTGCCAAACGAACGATATTTCGATCATCTCGACGAGATGACTTTCTCTGTCTAGGTCCACGCAGAACGTTTGAAGTAGTTTGATACGTGGAAAAATGCTTTACGGCATGGAAAACCATTGTTTTTGAACATTGCAGATGGTCGGCTATCTTTTTATACGACCAATTCTTCTCGCGAAGTTTTATTATTACTTCTCTTGTAGATTTATCACAACTATTATTTTTCCCCATTGTTTTTATACGAAGTAATCACTTTTAAGACTTTAACATCACGAAATGGCGCCAAAATTATACGAATAATAATCTACAACCACAGAGCCACACAGTATTCTCTATTTAAATTTGAAAAAATAATAAACTATTCAGCGTTCTTAATTACGTGACCAGCCAGTAAGTACTAATACTAGGTTCAGATCGAATGTATAAAGTTTCTCTATTAATTTTTTAGCCAACAATGTTGCATAAATGAATGTACCGGTAGTACGGAAAAGTTTTGCAATACCGAGAGAAATAAAAAAAATACGGGCAATTAGTTATACTTGTTACTTTGAAAAAATCATCTCAATAAATAATCGTTCTTAATTATATGGCCACAACTGTATATATATATATAGTACCTGGGCGACCGAGCTCTGCTCGGGCAGAAACTCGGTACTAAGCGTTTTCCCAGAGATAAGACCAAGCTAGATCAATTTTTCATCCCCGAAAACCCCCAAATACCAAATTTCATCGAAATCGTTGGAGCCGTTTCCGAGATCCTGATTATATATGTGCGGGGGAGGGGGGGCGGTGGAGGGGGTTCGGGGGATTTCAAAGGGGGGATGAATATTTCATTGATTTTGCTGTAGGATGCACCGTTTTCAAGATATTTGACAAAAACACCGGAGGGGTGGGGGGGGGGTGAGGGTGGGGGAGGGGTTGCGGGGGAGGGAGCGCGGGGGGCATTAAAGGGGGATGAAAATTTCATTGATTTTGCCGTAGGATGCACCGTTTTCAAGATATTTGACAAAAACACCGGAGGGGGTGGGGGGGGGGGGGTGAGTCACGTTAAACTATCGTCCGTAAACCGACTACAGACAACCGGCTTTTCCTGTTCTGTGCTCCCAATAGGGAACGTGCACATAGACGGTGCTGCCAACTGGTGCCATAAGGGTGCCATCAATTTGAATGTTTTACCTTGATAAGTTTGTTTTACTGTCTTCTGTCGCATTAGTGCTGCCGCCTATAGTTACTGCACGTTCCCTATAATACTTTTTCTCACAAAAAAGTAACTTTTTCTCACAAAAGAAGAAACTTGACGTTTTCTCATGAAAAATAAACTTAAAAAAAAAAAAAAAACTTGAAAAAAACGTGGAATCGAACCGAGGTCGGCTGGATCCGCGACCACCCGATTTCTAATGTGCCATTATGATCTGCTCGAAGTCGGCGAAATTTAGCTTTATATTCTAATGCAAACAAAAATAGCCGGAAAACACGAGTAAAAGCGATTTTCTGAAAATGAAACATAGCTAGATCAGTTTTTCATCCCCGAAAACCCCCACATACCAAATTTCATGGAAATCGTTGGAGCCGTTTCCGAGATCCTGATTATATATATATATATATATATATATATATATATATATATATATATATATATATATATACATATATACAAGAATTGCTCGTTTAAAGGTATTAGATAAGGGAGAGCAATAAACCCCTAGGCTAGGACACGCGTCATTTACCGCTTTGTTTTTCGACCCCTACGTAGGTTGAATTATAAAATCAATTGCTACTTGTTAGTCATAGTCTTGCATTATGTCGGAGCTTAGGTACTAAGTCAGGCTATAAACGACTATAGGTACTGTAATAAACCGAGAATATTGCAATACGTTGCGTTCAAAGAGGTGCGGGTTCGTACCTGGCGCAACTATAGGTGTCCATCGCCATTCAACGTGGTAACGCGGCCAGTGTGATGGGTACATTGGGTACCTTTGCGCCGGGGACAACTCTTGGGGGACTTTTCGACTACACGTAAGCTAATCTTAAGTTATAAACTATTGTTATTTTTTTGTTATTTCTTTATTACAATAAATGATCGAAAAAATACATAGGTATATTAAAAAATTATAGACTGGCTGAAACCAAAGTCGTTGCTGGGAAATAGTAAACGTGTTTCTAACAAAAAATATCACCGATCAAACAGGTACAAAATTGAAATCCATTGTCATGAAAACAATTTTAATTAGGTCAATCAACTTTTTTTTGTAAATTTGTATTTACTCCTTTACAAGGAACTCTGTAATCTCTGGTTAGTGAAACCATGATTTTGTAGTAATTAGATAAACTGTTTATCATAGTGTGTATGTGAAAACCAAAAAAATAAGTATTTCTATGAAAAAATCCGGTCACCCAGAGGACCATACCACTATTTTCATACAAATTTCAGGGACATCATTGTCCCCTGGGTCACCCACGAAATAGAAGCTAAACAAAATAAAATAATTATGGCAATTATACCATTATTGACTACAAAAATCTAGGGTTTTGAAAAGTATACTTTAAGTAAGGAAAAATAATCAGTTTTTTAATTATTTCGGTTTTCATAGAAAGTAGCAGAAAATCGTTGACAAAAAAAAGTTGATTGACACAATTATCTAAGGCGTAAGTATAACATAACTATAAATTAATAAAATTTAAAAAACCCCAACGCAATTAGGTCACACGTATGTTTGAAAATAAAGTAAATGCCCATTATGCGTCTAAGATCCCTTCCGCAGCTAACAAAAGAGCTGATAATTTTGAAACGGCTACCAATTTTGATGAAACATATCTAAAATAACCATCGCCAACAAATAAAAAAACCGCATCCAAATCGGTTCACCCGTTTAAGAGGTATGATGTCACAGACAGACACACACATAGCGGTCAAACTTATAACACCCCTCTTTTTGTGTCGGGGGTTAAAAAATAACGATTATCTATCATGGACAGGAATGTTTGGAAATAATCCGATCCGCACTGGAGATCCCTAATTTCAAATAGCGAGCGTATCTATTGTGATAAATAGATACTTTAGATGTAAGTAGTAAAATAGCATAGTAGATATGGTGGTAAAAAAATACCTTGTCTAAGTTCTTGCCGTACTCTTTTCAAGGTTTTCCCGAACCGGGGTGGTACCTACATTCTTCGATATTCAAGGATGCTTATTAAAGCCTAAATTAAATAGAAATTTTGACTTTGATGTTGATGTAAAAGCAAATAATACATAAATAAGTTAAGAACCATGCCGCCAAATTGGCAAACTCGTCAACATATTCCGGTTTCCTATTCATACAGTCAAAGTAATCACACCTTCATTAGGATAGATTCCTTAACCTCGTAAAGCCCACGGCAAATTTTCAATACTATAATTTGGTACTTTTGTCGATCAAGAAGGTTAAAAAATTATAATTAGTCCGTCAGTTAGATAATTAAAAAATATTGGACATGTATTATTTTGTATGACGTATGACGCGCTTTATCTTTGTAATTTTTTGTTTGATTAACAAAAGTAAAAATACATGTCCAATATTTTTTGATAATCTAACTGATGGACTATTTTTTTACCCAGAACACTACCTACGTCACAGATGCATAAATAGGGGTCCGATTTTTGAAACCACATCACTCGACAATATCATTCGAAAGCAATGATAAATTGTGCTGAATTAAAAATACGAGGAGAGTAGTAAAAGCTTAAATCTCTTATTGATCTAGTCAAGTAAATTCTCGAAAACTACATTTGAAATGTTAATTTGTAGCCTAGTGGGTTAACATAATAACTTCTCACAAAGATCATGTGTTCAAACCCGGGCTCACACCTCCAGTTTGTCGCAATTCATGTGCGAAATTACACTAAATTTACGATTTACCACAAGTTTTACAACGAAGAAAAGCATCGTGAGGAAACTTGCAAAACCGCATAGGGTCCGCGTCGGTACTTATAGCCCAAGCCCTTTCGTACGAGGAAGCCTGCGCCCAAAAGTGGCTACTACCCTATACTAGGTGCCAGATAACGCTACCTAAAAGTTCATTACTCCTCAAGTATTATGTTATCTCAAGTATAAAAACGACTGAAGCTAAATGTATGAACATTATCGCTAAATCAACTTTACGCGGTTTTCGTGGTACAGGGTTGAGTTCACTTGCGGTCATTGCAGAAATTGTCAACATTTTCTCACTATTAGATTACACATAAGTAAAACTTCTATAGCTCCATCTATATGATGCAAATCCCACTATGTGCGAGCAGGGCACGGGTGCGAGGGGCGGCCGTATTACATCAGAATTACGAATTAACAAAATGTTAAATTAAAAATTAAGTTAAGTAAAGCCTGACCAGAAATATATGACTATTGTCAAGAGGGCGCTATTGTTCTTATTTATATGGCAACAATGACATCTTGACTTGTCTACAACGTTTAAACTGTCAGTCGAATTGAAATTTCAAACAATGTAAACAAACATTGTATTTAAAATGTCTTTAATTTCCATTTTCCCTCATCAAATACTGCTAAATCCGTGTGTTATTTAATCAATACTTACCACAACACTATCCTAAAACATTAAAACAATAAACAAGTGCTA
The DNA here is from genome assembly GCA_947563465.1 of Archips xylosteana. NCBI lineage: Eukaryota > Metazoa > Arthropoda > Insecta > Lepidoptera > Tortricidae > Archips > Archips xylosteana. Next base: position 3,768,404 of record OX387356.1, read on the forward strand.
GAATATGGATATTATTTCATTAAATAGTTTATTTACATTGTTCGCAATTTCAATAAAATTGACATTGATTTTACCTGTTAGCTCTGATGTTTATTTGGAAAGATTTTGTTGCGAAATAGTTTCATTCCGCAAGCGTTTTTTTCTTCAGTAGTTTATTATAAACATTATTACAATGATCCGTTGTTGAATACCAATCGTTTTGGGCATTTTTTGTTATTGTTTAAAGAAACCGCCACAGTGACACTGACAATCATTAAAATTATTGCCAGTGTAAGAAATTAGTTCCAATGAAATTCCGCAACATGGCGAACAGTCATATATTTCTGGTCAGGCTTTAGGTACGAAAATGGTTGCCAAAGGCACAGAATATATAATAGTACTAACGTACAGAATGGACACGCTCCATCCCGCACCGATTCGAGTTACCCCACCCCTCAAGGCGCAGATTGCCGGACCCCGCCGGAATCCAGAAGAGTGCGCGCGCGATGTATGTAGGCGTACGCGTGTACAGACGTCGTCGTGCTTATGTAGATACAAGAACGCGTATTTGTACGTCGTGTCCGCCGCGTGCCAAAGGTTCTTTACCTTTTCGTAACAATGAACTTTTAGGCAGCGTTATCTGGCACCTAGTATAGTACTTAAAAAGTCAGAGATGACGGTGTAATTTTGTAGCAATACACAGATATTTAATTCATTAATTTCGAAAGGTATTTTCGAGTAGTGTGGTTTCAAAAATCGGTCCCCTGCTCTAGCGCAGGCCAATTTGAGGCACGGAGCGGCCATTAAACATTACCTAGTTGGAAATGACGTGATACGTGAGTCAATGGAGAATTACAGGAAGCAATTACGTTTTGAGTGAAATATAAATACGGTGAATAAGTGCAATTTTATTTCCATCGTTGCTGGTTTGCTGGTTGGTTTAGAAATATTCGGACGATACTAAATAATGATTTAGAAGGGTTCTAAATTCAGCTAAAGGCGATGCTAGTCAGATATTTTCATCGTCATCATATCGGCCAAAAGAAGTCCACTGCGGAATTAAGCCCCCCCCCCCCCCCCCCCCCCCAGATCCAAGTGGTTCCTGTCTTCAAAACGATGTTAGGTATCAATTCTATTCTCACTAAGTTTCGTTAATGTTACGTGCCGTCTGGGACGTTAAGGTTTCCTTCGTCCATATCCCCATTTGTCAACCTCCTAGTTCGTCAACAATCCCATTTCATCCACAGTCAGTTCCCAAATCGTCCACTTCCTATCTCGTCTACATTCCCAACTCGCCCACTGTCCCAACTCGTCAATTAATCTATTTTCTTGTAACTAAACAATATCTGAAATTGTGATAAAAATTTGTACATTCCTACAGGGAACGAGTACGGATGTGGACGAGATGGGAATAAGGACAGTACGGGAATGTGGACAAAATAGGAATATGGACAAATTGAACCTAAACGAATGATGATAACATGGCAAAGCTTCGGTAAACTGCGAAATATTGCATTTGAAGACGCCAAACTCACGGTTCTCTCACTCACCGGTTTGCCAAACGAAAATGTTTACTCCACACCACTAGCAGATAAGTCCTTCAAGATGCAGGTAATGCAGGGCACTACAAAAGCGAACAGAAACAAGCTGACACTCATAACTCTCCTCTTTCGGTTACGAGATCTTTATCGAGCCGAACTGAAGATAAGTCGCTTCACCCCACTTCGGCAAGTACTTGAGCCGGGCCAGAGCATTTGCGAAGTCGCGAATCGATGAATTCAGTTGGCGAGGCGTTAACATATAATTTTAGCGTTTAGAATAGGGACCCGAATACGGATTACAATTCGTGCTAAGGTGGCTTTTATCGAATTTATCGTAACGTATTTTTTCCGGGTAAAATGTGGATCTATTCAAGGAATCTTGCGGATAGTGAATTATTGTTAGGGCCCGCGTTAGTTCGTCCGACTTTCTAAAAGTAATTTAGAATATGGGTCCTATAATTCAGTCCTGCGACCTAGAAAGCCGTGGGTAATTTAATTCCGCTTAAAAGCCAGTGGTAATTTACAGTTTGTGCTTCGACGAGGTACTTTATTAGGGTATGTATTACAATACCGAAGTACGAAAGACCGAATGTATTAAAACATCGAATGGATCAAAAGACCGACACGATTTTTTTCTGAAACCGTTAACTTCTTAAGATTGTTATAAAACAAACCTAACCTAAAGGGTTCTGTATAATGACGTTTTAATAAATTCTGAAAAGTTTACGGTTTCAGAAAAAAACCGTGTCGGTCTTTTGACCCATTCGATGTTTTAATACATTCAGTCTTTCGTAAGTACATCGGTATTGTAATACACACCCCTTTATTATGACTAGAATCCGTATACAATGTGAAGGAACATTCTTCAGGTTAAATCAAGTTAATTTCTGTTCTCTTTAGGAATAAGTTCGCCATTTTAATGTCTGTTTCATGTGTTTTACTACGTGAATGCGGGTGTAACGTGTATGCTTTTTTTAGACAAAAATTAAGTGAATTTAAGTGTATATTCTCAGTTAAATAATTTATGACTCAGTGACTTATGGTTATGGCACTGAGACGTGGCCGCTAACGATGGGCCTCATAAGAAAGCTCAAAGTCACCCAGACAGAGAGCGATGGAGAGGGCTATGCTTGGAGTTTCTCTGCGGGATCGCATTAGAAATGATGAAATCCGCGCAAGAACTAAAGTCACGGATATAGCTCGAAGAATCGCTAGACTTAAGTGGCAGTGGGCAGGGCACATCGCCCGTAGAACTGACGGCCGATGGGGCCGAAAGGTTCTCGAGTGGCGTCCGCGGACCGGAAGACGCAGTGTAGGTAGGCCTCCAACAAGATGGAGCGACAACCTGGTGAAGGTAGCGGGAACGCATTGGATGCGGATGACGCAGGGCCGATCTGTTTGGCGAGCCTTGGGGGAGGCCCATTTCGGCTGAAATGATGATGATGACGATGAAATAATTTTACCTTCAAAAATTGAATTTAATTGTATTTCATAACGAAAAATAATAAGTTTACATTGTTTTATATTGATTAGTGATTACAAATTTTAATTTGATGTTTTTTGAAGAATTTATGATAGGTAGTAAAACTAAAAATGTTTTCGGTCTTAAAATTTTTACAGTAGTGTACTGTGAACCTTACGCACGCTTTTACCCCGAGCAATATATTTTGTCGTTATATCGATTGATTAAATACCTGAGGTTGTGCATACTCCCAACTGAATAAGATAAGCTATGTAAAACCGTTCGATGTGCTAAATCGCGAGGCGAGGTAAGCGGACTCTTATCGTACGCAACTTTCCCTCCGGCGGCAGATAACGACGTTCTAGTGTCCCAGTTCCTTATTCCGTGCGCCTTAAAAATAATATCATCATCATCATCATTTCAGCCGCAAGGCGTCCACTCATTGATACCCAATCATTACGGTTGGTAGCGACTAGCATTGCATCCAACTTGAACCCTTGGATTCACCAAATCGTCCTTCCATCTTGTTTGTGGACGTCTCAGGCTGCGCTTGCCAGTCCGTGGTCTCCATTCGAGAACTTTTGTGCCCCGATCGTATCGGCCTGATATAAAAATCATCATCATCATTTCAGCCAAATCCCGTGCCATCCACATCCAACGCGATCCCGCAAACTTAACCAGGTCGACGCTCCATCTTGTTGGAGGCCTACCTACACTGCGTCTTCCAGTCGCATTAAGCATGATGAAATCCGCGCAAGAACTAAAGTCACCGACATTGCTCGAAGAATCGCCAGACTCAAGTCAAGTGGCAGTGGGCAGGGCACATCGCTCGTAGAACTGATGGTTATCAAGTGGCGTCCACGGACCGGGAGACGCAGTGTAGGTAGACCTCCAACAAGATGGAGCGACGACCTGGTTAAGGTTGCGGGATCGCGTCGGATGCGGATGGCACGGGACCGATCTATTTGGCGAGCATTGGAGGAGGCCTATGTTCAGCAGTGGACGTCTTTCGGCTGAAATGATGATGATTATGCAATAAATTATATTTGATTTGATTAACTGTCACGTTACTTAAATGGACGGCCGCTACGTACGCGCGTGAGTAATAAAGTTTCTAACATTCTTATACAACGCGTTTTCTTTGATAATTAATCTTGTAATATATAAAAATCTCGTGTCACGGTGTTTGTTACCGAACTCCTCCGAAACGGCTCGACCGATTTTTATGAAACTTTTTTCTCTGCATTCGGTAGGTCTGAGATTAGGTCGTAGGCTATTTTTTATACCCTATTCTTCGCGGACGGAGTCGCGGGCAACAGCTAGTAATAAATAAATATCATGAGACAATTCACACCAATTGAACTAGTCCCAAAGTAAGCCAAGCAAAGCTTGTGTTATGGGTACTAGACAACGGATAAACATACTTATAATAGATAGATACATACTTACATACATATTAAACACCCAAGACCCGAGAACAAACATTCGTATTTTTGATATCCAGAAATTTCTTAGTACAGTCGGCCAAAAATATGGTCTACCACCCTACGGTTGAAGTTCATTTGCACGACATGATCATGATACAAGGAGGTCAATTTTCCAATACAGTGACTATTGACTAAATGCGAAAGAGTATCCGTCTGTCTGTCTGTTACCTCTTCACGCTTAAACCGCTGAACCGATTTAGATGTACACAGATAGTTTGACTCCCAGGAATGGACATAGGATAGTTTTTATCTCGGAAATCACCCTTGATGGGGGTGAAAAGAGGGGAGAAAGGTTGTACGGGGAATCAATAAAATGGGGAAAAGAGGGCGGAAGTTTTTATAATATAATATAATAATAATATAATATTAGGGGACAATCTCACACAAATCGACCTAGTCCCAAACTAAGCAAAGCTTGTACTATGGGTACTAGACGACGATAGACATACTTATATAGATAAATAAATACTTAAATACATAGAAAACATCCATAACTCAGGAACAAATATTCGTGCTCATCACACAAATAAATGCCCTTACCGGGATTTGAACCCAGGACCTCTTGCTTCGTAGGCAGGGTCACTACCAACTAGGCTAAGGCGGTCGTTTTATAGGGAACCAATAACCGCTGAACCAATTTTGATGAAATATTTGGATGAATATTGGTATGGAGATAGTCTGAGATGTGCGGAAGGATATAAAATAGATTTTAATAGATAATAAGCAGATTGATAAAAAAGCAGATTGGTTAAAAAATAATCTACCCAAATTACTAATTCCACGACGACGAAGTCGCGGGCAAAAAAAGCTAGCACAAAATAAAAAAATAAATATAGAATCAAAAAATACGGTGTATATCACAAAATGGCGAAAATATCAAGTGAAAGTAATCTAAAAATCTAAAAATCACAACTATACCTTAACGCGCCATATTACATTCTCGTAACAGAAAAAAAACATACTAAACGTAATATGTAACCTTCCCGTAATAATAGATTAATCTCCATAAAATAATCACAAATAAAAATAACCCGCAGTTTCTCGGGAAAAAGAACGCGTACAAACATTTGAGGAAAGTCTAATATACAAAGGCGAGAGAAGGCTTATTATAACTCTTGACATCCCTAACATGACAATGTAACCTTTTACTCTGCCATCTCAATATTCTCAAATCTTCGGGGATTCCATCAATCTGGCAAAAAATGTACAGAATGGAATATTCCAATTCCAACTACGTCTCTGGAGAAATACGCATCAGTCGGCTGGTTGCAGTGTTACCATTCTAAAATTTTAAAATATTACTGGGAAATTATGGGCTGCCACGAAATTTGAAATTCGAATTCATTCATTATTCGAACGTTTGTGCCGAATCACTTGCGTGGACACATTTTTGTAGAGATGGCAAAAGATTCTAACAGTTTCCAGTTAGTTGGTAGAAGTACAGGACCTCTAATAACCCTCTGCAACGAATTCGTAAAATATGTGCCCACGAAAGAGAGGCAGTTAAAAACCCTGAATATATGAATGCCTGCAGCACTTATACTACGAAGTTCAACATACGAACTTCCCGCTCGCGCTAGTAAGTTGATACGAGAATGAGTGGGACGATACGATACGAACTTCGATTTTCAAATTTCAGAGTAGCCCCCAGACTCTATGACTTTTTAAAAATACCGGGGCAACGGCCAAAAATGCGTAAAAGTCCGAATAAATTTTAACGGGTGGCAACCCTAATACCATTTACTTCAATACTTATTGTAAAAGTATATAGCAAACGACTTCGGGTAATATCGGTTTCCTGTGCGGATCTGCCATCCATCATGATAATGCAGAGTTGACACTGCAGTGGAAATGATGGGAAATGGGACGCTTAGCCCTACCCATAAAAAGCATGATTCGTGATCTTGATACAAATGGCTTATGGCTTGAATGGTTTTGGTTGTTTTAACAAAACTATCGTTTATACAACACAATACAATGACCCTTTATTGTATGTACGTGTACCACAAAGAAAAACAATACAGAAAAACAAGTACATGGGAAAAATATACAAGGTAACAAGGACTTCACTGCTAAGTCATGTACATTTCAAAAATAAGTGTTATCATCTTCTTCTTCTAATATATAAAAATCTTGTGTCACGGTGTTTGATAACAAACACAAAGAAAGAAGAGTTCGATAACGAACTCCTTCGAAACGGCTTGACCCACGGTCCTTTCACTTCCAACAATGTCTATTTTTAGTTTCGTCAATTTGCACTAGATGGCGATATTATTTATAAAATCATGTAGAAAAAAAATAGATGAAAACAACTTCAAATTCTAGTTTCAAAAGGCTGTGGCAGTGGCCCATGGGCAGTGGCACAGCAGGGCTGGTATTGGTACGTGTGATTATTGGTCCTTGATATTATAGGTATGGTTCCTAATAGCAGTTACGGGAATTTGCGTTAGATGGCGTTGTGCCGTTGAATAGAGTGATATCTCTATCCTCCTATATATAATGTACTCTGTGGCTTGACCGGTTTTTAAGAAATTTTTTGTCTATGTTTGGTAGGTCTAAGAATAGGTCGTAGGCTATTTTTTATACCCCTAATCTTCACAGACGGAGTCGCGGGTAACACCATGTAGTTGCATAAATCAATCAATTCGCCCTGCAAGGGCACACAATGATACTTAGAAAATTTTAATTTAATGCTACATAGCACCATATTTATATTACCAGATATTTGATTGATTGTTTTGAATGAATTTGAATATAACAAAAATTACTAAAAATAAAATGAAGTTAACAATTAAAGTGGGTCGTAATACTAGAAACGTGTTTTTTACAGCGTTTTTAACTCGATCTTTTTAAATTTTAAACTGAACTATTTTTAAAACATTGTACGGAGATACGGAACCCTTCGTGTACGCGTCAGACTCGCACTTGACCGATTTTATTGACAATTGTTTTGGTACAATACGTTTACTTTTAGTATACCACTGACAGATGGCTTGCCTTCATTTCATATCCAACTTTAACACCATACAAATAAAATAGCTATTACAAAATCTGCAAACGTGGGTAACAGTATTCTAAAATTGGCTTTATTTGTAGGTCGTTAAAGTTGAATATGAAATGAAGGCAAACCATCTGTCAGTGGTAAACTTTATGTAATTTTACTATAACAGCAATTTATTTTTATATTGTCCTAGTCGTAGTTACCTATATTCTTTGTTTCGTGAGCATCGATCGAAGTGAAATCTCAAACCAAGTAAAAGTAAAGCTTCATTAAGTCGCTGAAGTATCATGCGAAATTCGTTACATTACTGGGCCATGCGATTATCCTCTCAATCCCACTAATAATATAGCAAATGTTAGTCGGTATGTGAAACTTCACACTAAAACGTCTGGATGGATTTGGATAAAATTTGTTTTGTAGATAGTTGGACGTCAAGAATAACACATAGGCCAGGGGTTCCCAAACTGTGCGTCGCGACGCACCGGGACGTCACGACACTGTCTTAGTGGCGTCGCGAAACGCTACACTTGGGTTGCGTGCATACCTAGGCGCTAGCCACACAGAAGAGACGTTGGACGGGGGTTGGTTGGGGGGGGAGGTTAGCTGTCGCGACGCCCATGGAATCAGATTTCATGCTAAATGTATAGAAGCGTGATCCCGCAACCTTAACCTTTTTGTTACACACTTACACATACACACACGTACACGCACACACACTCACGCACACATACACACACACGCATACACACGCACGCACACACATATGCACACACACAACTTACTAATTACTTATTTATAATTATTATAGTTTTTTGAAATTATATATTGTATCCACTAATTTTAATTTTAATTTAATGTAATAGTCTGGTTGGAAGGAGCGGTCCCTCCCAACTCAAGTATTGTTATACTTACCGGGAGGGGCTGGACGTAATTGTTGTATCAATTTGTGTGGAAATGAATAAATATTTTTGTTTTTTGTATTTTGTATTTTTTTTTTAACCTGGATCTAAATCTTGTTGGAGACCTACCGACACTGCGTCTTCCGGTCCGTGGACGCCACTCGAGAATCGCGCCCTCGCGTTGGATGCGGATGGCACGGGACGAACCTGTTTGGCGAGGTTTAGGGGAGGCCTATGTTCAGCAGTGGACGTCTTTCAGCTGAAATGATGTATAGAAGCGTCGCGATCGAACCCATACACGACCCTCTGTTTGAGAGGCCATAGGACAAACCACTAGGCTGCCGCGGATTTTTTTAGATTTTTTTTTATTTATTTAATAAAATCCCGGTGTTTCAAATCGATTGCCAGATCTAATGGTTTACGCGAGCAAAGTCACGGGTAAAGGCTAGTGAATTTATAAGTGATCAGATCAATCATCGACGTCAACGTACCGCGACTAGCACGATATTTCTTACATCATTTAAATCAGAGATCCCCTTGCTATTGGGTCTCGTAGATCCCTGGCCATATTTTTCAATTTTAGGTAAGCCCCCTGCTTACTTAATATTGATTTGTCGCAAAATGTATGCAGGGCACAGGCCTCCTCTCAGAATAAAAGGGCTTGGGCCGTAGTTAACACGCGGGCCCAGTGCGGATCGGGAACTTCACACACACCATTGAATCTCTTCTCAGGTGTGTGCAGGTTTCCTCACGTTTTCCTTCACCGTAAAGCTCAAAGTAAATTTCAAATATAATTTCGCACATAAATTCCGAAAAACTCGGAGGTTGTGAGCCCGGATTCGAAACTACGACGCTCTGCTTCAGAGGCAATAGGTCAAACCACTAGGCCACCATGTCTTCACGGCTTCAAAATAATCGACTTCAAATGTGGTTTTTCTTAACAAGTTTGGACATCTGATGAAGAAAATTGATTCACCAAATTGTGAACTATGTGGTTACAGTAGAAGATGTCCAACATATTTTGTTGGTGGAATGTGTTCGGAATCGCGATGCGAGGGAGGCGTTGGTTGCAGCAGCCAACCTGAGCAAATATGACACGGGAATATTTGTGGGGATTTTCGACTTGTACATATTTGTGGGGTAGATTCGACTCGTACGTACATATGCATACATACATTACATTGCAAGTTAATAAAAAGCTTGTAAAAAATGTCTGTAGTTTTGAGGCACCGTGTATAATCCGAAATAATGAGCGGAACTTTATCTTTAGAACAAAACATACATCCATCTATAATACACTGAACTAGTTCAAGTTTCGGTGATTATCTCGAACCTTTTCTGCTGAAACTTTCGCCTTTATTGGATTAGTATAGATACAGGCACGAAAAGATAAAGTTTACCACACATTGGGGGGGGTAAAACGTGACCTTACTAATAGTAGCGTTAGAAAAAACCGCCCCAGTAAAGTCGAGGGCATAGTACTATAGGTACAGACATTGCGTCAAATAGGCTTGCGTTTGACCACAATCACGCCTGATGGAAAGCGAAGATGAAGGCCTACGATGGAGCACGCTTATCTAGTAAATGCTCATTCAAGCCTAGACTTGAATTTAGGGGAATACGCAGAAAGAAGGCAGTTGAGCGCCCCCGAGCAGAGTAAACCGTACAACAAATACGGGGCACTGTAACCGGTACGCGCGCGGCACAACTGCTCAGACCCTTCCTCCAGAATGGCTTCTATAGGGACTATAGGCAACAGGCCGGAACACGACGAGAGTCGCTTGGTGACCTGGCTCAACCTATAGGGTGGTGAACAGCCACGTCCGAAGGCTACCACCGGAATTGTATCGCTCATTTAGCACCACCCAGGGGTCACGTGTAGAGACTCGAGGGTAAACCTACGACCTTATTATTTATGACCTTGACTATAGATCTTGGACTTACACCTTTATCTTGACGTTAGCTACCTCAACCTTATTTAAGTTATAAAAACATTAACCGGGATATTAAGACGCTGTCAACACCAACGTCGGCGCACACTGTCTATTTGTATCGGAGTAAACGAGATGCCGCTATTACTGGGCAGCCGGGTATATTGAAATTTATCGGGCAAATATTTAATTAAAAAAAAACTGTGGATTATTTGTGAAATATGACTCGTTAGCGGTTTAGGTATGAATATGTTGACTTCAAGTTTTTAATTGCAGACGCATACGCCAAAAAAATAAAGACATAGAACCGTTTAATGATGATTTTAAGACCTATCTTTGCAATTATTTTCTATCGAGCCGATTTCGTCCAATTATGTATCGAGTCCGTCCACGGTCTTTGAAATATGATGAATATTAACATATAATTTTTTTGATGTGCTAGAACAAGCAGTTTTTCTTAAAAAACTGTTTAAATGACATCAATTTCAACAAAATTAGGTGTTGTCAGCCTCTTAAGTATCTATATTTTTGTTCATGTGTATGCCAAATAGCATCCAAATCAGAACAGATTAGGATGCATGATTGACTAACAAACATTCAAACATCCAAACATCTTCACAAATTTGTAAATGTAAATACATATTAGTAAATAGGATAGGATTATTCAAGTTACTAAAAAACATATACTATATTCAGAATTTTTCAGTGGGATCTTCCCCTTCCGCGAGTGTCATACTCAAGTAGGTAGTCTTACAAAATGTATGTACCACCCCAACAAATATCAACAAATCTGCATGCAGCAGGCACACCGTGAGATTTTATTGCCCGAAGCTTGCCAGCCCTCGAGACCGAACTAAAACGGTTGTAATACTGACTTGAACATAAGTACTCGCAATTTCTCCGCACAATGTAACACGTCGTTTTATAAATAAAAATATGCTTTGGTTCAAAATGTCTGATTATCAAAATGTATGACGGTCAAAAATAATGTAAATGTAAACATGTCATAATTAACAAAAGACAAAAGAATTAGATACCAAAAAACCCTAAGACAAGTTTTTTATGACAGAAAAAACGAACAGAAGACAAATGGCCAAGATCCGAAAATGCTCAATGGGTTCGAAAATCCCTGCATGTCAAATTTTACAAAAGCACAGTCAGACAATCGCATTTTGTACATTTTTAACCCAGAGTATTCTGTCGCAAAAACTTCCAGACACAAGGACATTTAAACCACAGTGAATGCTGCCTTCTTTGATCAATTATAACTGAAGATACACATTGCCGAACAAAATCCCCTTCAAAAAATGTCCGAACTTTTTTATTTGTTTGCATAACAATTAAAATCATCACCTACACAGAAATTTTAACCTAGTCTTTACTTCATTACAGTCGAATTTCGGTTGACACTTGACAGCTAAACTTGACAATTTCACGCAACGTACTGAGAAAAAGAAGGCCACTTTTATCAAAGTGGCGCTCATTTGGCTCGGACATTTTCGGGCGCGCGACTGTGGATCTACAGTTATAATTGATCAAAGGCTGCCTTGGAAATATTCTGACTTATGGGACATGTTGGCCGAAGCATATTCTGCCACTAAAATATACAGACAAAATGACTTGGTGCCACAAACATTTTGTACGTTTTGACCAGTAGTAACATATAAGATCATTGGTTTTGACAATGTTACATCTAATACCAAAATGACCTGCTACCACGATTGACACCAATTGCTCAATTCGGCCCACGTAGCCGAGCCGATCAACGACTTTTTCGCTCTTATTGTGTTGACATTAAGGGTTTTCCGATCGGCAGAAGCAGACTCCGCGCCGATAACCCTTACTTTTTTATAGGTTATACATAGATTCTAAAAAAATACTGCTAAAGAAATAAATAATTTTATAAAAAAACTAGTGCTCAAAAATCGTTATAAAATTTGTAATATTTGTTATTACCGGTATAACGGCCCGACATTTGTAAGGTGTTCTTAAAAAAATTAGCATAAATTTAAAGGTAGATGGGAAGATACGTGTGACGTCACAGAGTTTTATTAAAACCAAAACACGAGCGGTGACGCAGTCAGTCAGCCATTACTATCGCGCGCGACACACGTACCTTCTCTCTCATATGTTTTGCTTATGTACCTATAGGTACGTATACGTTACAGTTTAAAAATAAACGGTTTTAAGTTAAAACTTTTAACGTATTTTTGTTTAAGAGTTTTTGCCTTTTTACCGTCGCACCAGTGCACCAGCTACAAACCCTGCAAACGTTGTTTTGCCTTATATCACACCTAGGGGTATAAAAAATAGCCTAGATACGACCTATTCTCAGACCTACCGAATACAGAGAAAAAAGTTTCATAAAGATCGGTCAAGCCATTTCGGAGGAGTTCGGTAACAAACGCCGTGACACGAGATTTTTATATATTAGAAAGAAGAAGATAAAATTATGGAAAACAATACATTAAGGCTATTGATATTCAAAAGGATTCACCCTTTTTAAAATCTCTGGCCTGTTTCTAGGCTCAAGCCTGGTTCTTTTAAGGCTAAAACTTAGTTTACCGACTTCGACCCAAAAAGTAATTTTAAATTCGAGCTAATCATGGCAAATTGCACGAATTCGAGAAGCAAGAATGATTAAAGCTTTGTCATAATCGCACTCTTATTTATTCTTACTAATGCACGCAGGATTACAAGGCCAAAGAGCGTAAAAGCTATTAGAGAGTCACAACATTTTTGAAAAAGAAATTTAGCCTTTCATAAAATAGGTAGCCTAATGAGTTTTAGAGTCCAGACTATTAAATGCCACTAGGCTTTGGGTCTAAAGAGCTTTTTAAGCTTGTAAGCGAAAAGAAACGAGGAGAGCCCTTAAAAAAGGGCTTAAAGACTCGAGCCAGTTGAAGTAGTAAATCGACCGCCGCAATTCAATTAATCTTCCGCTGTTTCTTGCAGGTTTAACCTCTTGACCGCTACGGTCATCCAGTCATGACAGCCAGTAAAAAGGCTCACACGCCAACGACATCACATCAATACATGACAACATTCAACTCAAAATAAATCCTTCTACAATCCTACTAATATTATAAACGCGAAAATTTCTAAGTGTGGATGGATGTTTGTTACTCTTTCACGCTAAAACAGGTTGACGGATTTTGATGAAATTTGGCAAACAGATAGATTATAACCTGGATTAACATATAGAATACTTTTTATCCCGGAAAATTGCATAGTTCCCGCGGGATAACGATAAAAGGATTCTTTGCAGACGGAGTCGCGGGCAGCAGCTAGTGAAATATAAATAAGCCGTGGTGGCCTAGTGGTTTGACCTATGGTCTCTCAAGCTGGCCGTGGGTTCGAGTCCGGGCTCGCACCTCTGAGTTTTTTGGAATTTATGTGCAAAATTACATTTGTAATTTACCATGAGCTTTACGGTGAAGGAAAACAACAAACAAATTCAATGGTGTATGTGAAGTTCCTAATACACACTGGGCCCGCGTGGGAACTACGGCCCAAGTCCTCTCATTCTGATAGAAGGCCTGTGCCCTGAAGTGGGACGTACATAGGCTGGGATAATGATGATGACAATGGAAATAAAGCCCTATTTATCGACGAGACAGTTTGTTTCGTGGCGTAAAGAGCACGTCACTTCGTTTGTTTAAATGTCGGTCATGAGGTTAAAATAGAGTAAGCACACCACGCCATCAGAATATAAAGAACAATGCAGCACGGCGTCAGATTGCTCTTAAGAAAACTTCCCACCGCACCCCGAAATATGACAAGATCACCGCGATATTCATGAATTCTTTAAAACTTCAGGCGTCACAAAGCAAATCCTTCAAACTTTGCGAACTCGAGACTTTGTCCTCTAAGTATAACTTTTATCGAACCGCGTTCCGCATAAAGATGTAGTATAGCCAACTTAAGTAGCTTGAGACGTTAAAATTTTGCGCGCATGGACGGCTTTTTCTCGGTGTGGACGCATCAATCTTTGAGAAAGTGGGAGAATTCCATCAGTTATAAAACAGTCTACCTATCAGTGTTTAATAACCTGTGACCAAGAAACAAACCGATAAAATGCGTGAGGCACGCGTGGCAAGGGTTCCGTAGGCGAAATTAAGTTAAAACGGGTCCCAAATGGATCGTTAGGTTGCTAACGAGGGAAAAAGAGCGTATTTTCACAGGCAACGTCCTTTTATGTAAGAGTAGTAGTTTTTTATATCTCAGAAATGAATGAAACCCGGTTTATTTTTTAATTCAAAATTAAGAGTGGTTGAAATAAGTACCTAGTCATAATATTTTTTGAAATTATTTGTTTACTGTCCGTAATTAATTATGCTCTTGCTTATCTTCTATCTATACTAATATTATAAAGAGGAAAGATTTGATTGTTTGTTTTTTTGTTTGTTTGCAATGAATAGGCTCCGAAACTACTGGACCGATTTCAAAAATTATTTTGCCGCTAGAAAGCTACATTATCACTGAGTGACATAGGCTACTTTTTACCGCGGGAAAGTACCTTTTCCTACGGGAAAATTAATTTATTGCGGGCGAAGCTGCGGACGGAAGGCTAGTCTAATATATAAAAATCTCGTGTCACGGTGTTCGTTATCCAACTCCTCCGAAACGGCTCGATCGATTTTGACGAATTTTTTTTTCTCTATATTCGGTAGGTCTGAGAATAGGTCGTAGGCTATTTTTTATACCTACCCCTATTCTCCGCGGACGGAGTCGCGGGCAACAGCTAGTAAGAACTATAAATTACGAAGCGTCTCCATTTCAGCATAGGCAAACTTCGGATGTTCTCCTCTAAAGGCCGGCGCAAACCAGATTCGTGTGCGTGGCACGCACCAGCTGTAATGAATGAAACTGTAAGAAAGATGGCACACCGTGTGCACGCATCTAACATAGCCATCTTACTCAGTTTAATTTATTACACCGCAAGATCGCATTTCTCAACCGTTTCTCGTGAAGATTTGTGAGCAGGTTCGCTAATTAGGTATATGGAATTATTTGTCGATATGGTTTTCGAAAAATTTCGCGAGGCATACAGCTCACAGAGCCACTATACTCCTTTCACTGTAGCATGGTGCGGGTGACACTTGACACACCGTTCCGTTACACTTAGACAAAATTGCTGCGGTGTATTTCATGGCGAATTATTTAAATTCCAGTCTGAATTTGTCTGGAGTTAAACATTTAAACTTTGAAAAAACTATCGTGCACAAAAGAAATTTAACCTAATTATTTTTTATTACGAATAAAAAATATAAAATACCATTAAGTTAAGAAACGTAATATGCGTGTAACTAAACATTTAATGATGAGACACAATCTACCACGAGTTTATCGATACTTATTAATTTGTAATGTTAATAACGATGCGCTTTAAAAAAAAATTATTCCATGCCGTGGTAACAGAACAGGTTGGTATGTCCGACAAATACGTAAGTTTATGAGTGACACTTACCTTACCTACGTGATATAATTGCTACAAAAATAATGACTTATTTTATTCAATAAGATACTGTTAAAATAAAAGATACTAGTAGGTCATCATCATCATCATTTCAGCCATAGGACGTCCACTGCTGGACATAGGCCTCCCTTATTGATACCCAAACATTACGGTTGGAAGCGGATAGCATCCACCTTGAACCTGTAGCTCTTACTAAATCATCCTTCCACCTCATTGGTGGACGGACATCCCACGCTGCGCTTGCCATTCCGTGGTCTCACTCGAGAACTTTTCAGCTCCAACGGCCACCTGTTCTGCGTGCTATATGTCCTGCTCGTAGCCATTTCAACCAGCTAGCAATGACATAAATGTAGACCTATCTTTTACGAACACTTTAAGGCATTTATTCCGCTCTATCGCATCTTTAATACAAGCAGTATTAAGTTATCCATGTGCCTCTGACTATAAAGTGATCACTGCCGGTTTCCATCTTATCTATCACAGAAACATCATTAACTACCACATTATGGTTACTGCTTTAGTTTTGTTTAATTATAGTTTTGCTTTATGTTACGGCCTATTTTTGATATACCTAAAAATATGTACGGAACCCTCGACTTTTCTTTTTTTTGCATAATAAAAAACTCCGGTACTTAGTTTACTTTACTTGATTTCATGAAATAATCGTAAATTTATATTATTAATTATTACACATACCTAATTAAAGTTATAAATTTATAGTTTTATCAAAGGTTTTATCGATTCGAATTTTAAAGCTTTCACTTCTCTAGTCTGTGGGTTTTGACACCTGCCACCCGCACCATGCTACAGTGAAAGGAGTATAGTTTAAGTAAGGTAAAGCAGGTACCTACTATAGTTTAATTTTCCATTTAGATAATAAATTGAAAAAAAAATTATATAGTTTTATTTCCCGCCAGATTACGTTCGTCCGGTCCTTTAAGTGTTGTGCCGTAGTCGAGAACAAAAAATGAAAAAAAAAAATGTGTCATTTGACATCTCGTTTCTTATGCTGTTTGTTACTCTCAAAGTCTCTTCCATCCAATCAAAGAACTAATATTAAGAGGAAGGAACACAGAAACAGAAATGTCTTGCGAGATAAAAGCGAGGCGAGGCGAGTATAATAATATAAGTATATGGGTAGAATATAGAATTAAATTATCAGTATAAAATAATTTATTAATACTGAAATGTTATTTATTACGAAATGAAATTTAATTTAGAAATAATTATGAAATGTTGATTTAATAATTAGTGTAATAATTAATTTAATTATATTGAGAATGTAATGCATGCACCAATGATTTACTATGATATTATGTTGAATGAATTCATAATGGAAATAAGAAGGCAATAATAATAATAATGGGTTGATCAACTTTTCTTTGTCACTCGTTGCTATAGTGACGGTCTCCTGAGTAACTCTTTACACCGTAAGTTTATCTGATTAAAATTTGCCAAACATGCATTTTTGTGGTAGTTTTAAACCCCTTCTACAATTGGTCATCTAAATAAGCATGTTAGTTAATGTGAAACAACGTTTCTTCTAATTAAACTGGACTACTTTTGTACCCTCGCTGACGGGACAGAATAACAACAAGAAATAGTTGATCCACCCATATAGCTAAAAAGCCATATATTTATTTTGTGACTCGATCTCTAACGAAGCGCCACTCGTAGTAAGTTGCGCAATAAATTAATTGCAGAGATTATACTTTAAAAAAGATAACATCATATCATCGGTAATTTATTAAATTCTAGGAAAAAAAACCTGTGCGCATTTTACGATAAATTACATTTCTATTTGTTTAAACATGAAAATACCGTGAGACTCACTCATAGTGAAAATAAACGGATCACTCATCTTAAAACGAGTTTAACTCGACATGTTTCGGCCTAATCCGTAGCCCTTCTTCTTGGAGTCACACGTCACGGCGGCGGCGGCGTGGCGGTGTGGTAGTGCGCATTTTTCAGCCGCCGTGACGTGTGACTCCAAGAATAAGGGCTACGTATTAGCCCGAAACATGTTAAGTTAAACTCGTTTTAAGACGTGAGTGATCCGTTTGCTTTCACTATTTCTAATTCTCTTATTACAAGTTCTGTGCCTCTAGTAGAGCGAAAAAGTAATTTTCTCAAAATAATCCCCCAACCAAATAAAGCGGTAATATGAAATGCCTTAGTTTACAAACTAAGCCATAAAGCGACCGGATAAAGCTTAGTTTACAAACTAAGGCATTTCATATTACCGCTTTATTCGGTTGGGGATGCGATATGTCCCATAAATTCTAAACTCACCAAATGTTCCGGCATATTCCAATCTTCGTAACTCCTGGCTGCTAACGGGAACACCTTCTCATTGATAATCTCCAACATGGTCATCGTAATCTTCTGTATACTCGCGAAATACTTCTCGTACACCCATCTCAGCTGCCAGTACAACTCTCCCCGTCTCTCTTTGCTAACAGAATGCACTATCTTAATAACATTCATTAAATTTTCTTCAGGTACAAACAGACCTATCTTATTCCAATCAACATGGGAATTGAACGGCATAACTACGGAGTCAGCTACTATTATCGGAACACATTGGGATGCTAAAATATCCATCAACACCGCTTGAGTTAATCTCGCACTACGAACCACTAAACAAAACATAGCATCTTTCAAAACGTCAGGATAATTAAATACCCTTCCCGTTTTATATTCACAGCGTTTACTGTGGTCTATGCTGCCAGATTCTGTCTTACATCTACCTAATAGTATGAGTTCGTTGGAGGATGAAGCTATGTTTTGTAAGGTCTGTAAGTAGTCTTTCTGGATATTCTGTTGCGTTGAAAGTATTAGATATTTTTTCTCTTCTGGCTGTGAGCTGTCAATTTGAGCCGCTACTGGACTGTAAACTGGTATTGATATGTCAAAGCCATATCGGAAAGACCAGGAGTCGAAGCCGCCTCCTGCTATAATGGCGTTTCCGGTGTTGAGATCAAGTACAGTCTCGTAATTTGGTGCTGAGCCCGGGAGCATGTTGAATATAAGGTGGTTTTCTCCATTGTCCCACCTGCAAGGAATATTGTGTTAATAGTGTTTGTTTTGATAACATGACTGCTTACTTAGTATGTATTAGATTGAATTGTTTTGTGTTGAACAAAGTTGTTTATCAAGTCTAACAGAGTTGAAATTTTTACTCTTTCGGACTCCAAATGCCTGCCAGGGACCAGCTAATGTTTGTGCACTCCAGTAACAAGTAGCAGCGTTTTTCTGCTTGTAGGGAAAACTACCAACAAACACAGAACACGCCTAGCGGGTTCTTGGCACTGAATGTGTTAATAAATATTAATGATTCAGATTAGATTTTTGAGATTTTCAAAAATATTAAGTGTTACTTTACATACAAAATAAGCCTCTTAGAGTGAATTACTGACATATTTCCGGCTCCCTGACTCTTCTTTGTACATGGTAGATTCAAAGAGTTGACATATCCATACATACAGATATAATTACTACAAACTATTACTACATACATAATAGTTATTACACTATAAACATATAAAAAACTAAATTAAAGGACAAGGTCTTATTTATAACTTAAAAATGTTTGTTACACAATCAAAATATCCAATTTTAATTGTTTTTGGATTGTGTTAAGTATTTAATTAAATCTAATTCTTAACACAATCAAAAACAATACAAATTGGATACAAACTGCTATAAAATGAACTTGTCCTGTTTTTCTTCTCATATGTTTTTAAGTCAATATTTACATACATTCTATCTACTTACAGTGGAAGTGCCTGTAGGGCCTGTGATACATGTTTGCTCACAAAACTACGCTGATTCAACGTGTCTATACTAGGTACTAGCAAACACGCATCCTGCGGGTTCGCTGTGTAATATTTACTATGTCTTATAGTGTCTAAAATTACGTAAAACTCTCTAGAAAACTTTGATATAGGACCCTCTGGCGTGTGATAGTCCGTTCTCGGGTAGATGTACACTGTTATCTTATTGTGGCCGCCTCGGCCGCATCGGTACACGTTAAAGCACTCCCAGTAAGTACAGTTCGCATTGCGGACTCCCGCGATCTCCGAATCCTTTAACACCACCACTGGACCACTCCGATCCAAATTCACAGGCTCGTGCACTTCTGTCCGCGGCGCACCGCCCGATAAACCATTAAACAACACAATAACCGCCAAAGTTAACACTATAAACAACAGCAACCCAACGAAAAACCTATGATACAAAATCTTTCTATACGATATATACTTCGAGTGTTTGCCCGTTTTTAATAGCGAATCCGCAGCCATTTGTGAACGCCGCGATCGAATTAATCTTCATAATTCACGTATGGCACCCATTATACAGGCAATATTAATGAATCTCATTCATAAAATTAAATTAGCGATTGTAAAATGCTATACTACACCACTTTTGATGATCAGAAATTCTGATCTGATTTGACAAGTGGGTTGCCAGTGATACAAGAACGTAACTGGGAGGGGTAAAAATGACGCCGGACTCACTAGCGCCACATTTAAGCTGCTAATACACTCCCCGACATAAACTTCCTTTTACTTCTGACAGAATATCAGCACTGCAGGTTACTGCAGTACATGCTGAGTCAGCGCCTATTCGTAACATCATCGCATGGCTCTTAATTTGGGGATTATGTAAGAAAATTTATTTCATTTGTCTAAATTTAATTTCGTTTTCTGTTTTTGTGAATTTTCTGTGTAAATTATCTATTTTTGAGCTTTGTACGTGTTTGTTGTGAATAAAGTTTGTATCTATCTATCTATCTATCTACTTTGCTACTCTGAAACCTCACGTTTAAGACGACTAAATCTGCGAAACATTTATATATTTCATCTTTACCCTTATTTTAACTACCTAATCCGTACAACAAACGGCTACGTGCAATTTACTACGTACTACTACTACTTCGTACATTATATTTTAAGATCTGACCAAATAATAAGACGCAGAACTGAAGACAAGTTCTTTCAGCTTTATCAGCATACTAGCTTTTACCCGCTACTTCGAACGCGAAAACAACAAAGTTAGTTGTTTGGATGAAATTTGGGACGTAGGTAGTTTATTACATGGATTAACACATAGGATTATATATCATGCATATGGTAGTGGCAGAGCCATGTTGTAGCTAGCCGCTGCATCATGAATGGGCCGGCTCGTCCGGGGCAGTACCACCGTCTCACAGAATACCGGCGTGAAGCAGCAGTACTCCTGCTGCGTTTCGTACGGTCAGTGAGAGCGCCTGGGGCCCAATACCTCTCCCTCTCCTCTATTTACTTTCCTTTTTCCTCTCCCTGTTAGAGCCGACAACGCAAAGCGCTGCGGGTGGCTATGGACAGTGATGATCATTTAACATCAGGTGACCCAAAGTTAGTTTGTCTGGCCTCTCTAACATAAAAAAAAAACAAAATAGGATAATGCCAGGAAAATGCAAGTTCCCGCGAAACAGGAAGAAGTGAATTCTATAGCCGTTAAGTCGTGGTGGCCTAATGGTTTGACCTATGTTCTTTTAAGAAGAGGGACCTGGGTTTGAGCCTGAGCTTGCACCTCTGAGTTTTTCCGAATTCATGTGCTAAATTACGTTTGAAGTTTACCATGAGCTTTACAGTGAAGGAAAACACCGCGAGGAAACACTACTGCTGGTTCACACCACTAGTTCTGCATACATCTGAAAAGAAGTTCAATGGTGTGTGTAAAGTTACCAAAACGCTCTGGATCCGCGTGGGATCCACGGCCCAAGTCCTCTCGTTCTGGGAGGAGACCTGTGCCTGATCGAAACAGGCTTATTTTATCGCCGGAAAGAGATAAAAAGTTCTCGCGGGATAGAAGTAACCGCTTTGACCTATTTTTAAAATCAGAGACAGTGTAGCTTTTTATTACTTAGTGAAATAATTTTCTATCCCGTTTTCTATCTTAAGTTTTCTATCCCGATAATGTAGTAAGTTTCAATTGGTAAAATATTTTTTAAATCAGCCCCAACGTTGAACTTACTTACTTCATTCTTCCCGCGGGAATTTTGTATTTTCCTGCAGAAAAGTAGCCTATGTCAATCAGGAAAACTGTAGCTTACTATTAGTGGTAGAATTTTTAAAATCAGCCCCGAAT
Organism: Archips xylosteana; assembly: GCA_947563465.1. NCBI lineage: Eukaryota > Metazoa > Arthropoda > Insecta > Lepidoptera > Tortricidae > Archips > Archips xylosteana. Next base: position 3,790,318 of record OX387356.1, read on the forward strand.
TTTGATTAACTTACTTCTATACCGCGGGAATTTGGCATATTCTCGAAGAAAAGTAGTCTATAACAATCAGGAATAGTGTAAGTAGCTTTCTATTAGTGAAAGAATTTTTAAAATCAGAGCCGAAGTTATATTCACTAATTTCTATCCCACGTGAATTTTGTATTTTCCCGAAGAAAAGTACTCTATACCAATCACGACTAGTGTATCGCACAATATGTAAAAAAAATTAAAATCAGCCCCGAAATAGAATTAATTTATTTCTATCCCGTGGGAATTTTGCGTTTTCCCGTATAAAAAAATAACCTATGTCAATCAAAAATAGTGTAGCTTTCTAACGATGACAGGATTTTTAAAATCAGCTTAATAGTTTCCGAAATTCCGCTACAAACAAAGAAACAAAGAAAGTTTTGATATTTCCCTATCCAGTGGGAATTTCAAAAAAACCTTCCTTATTACTCCTCTACAATACTCAAGGTACATACATGAGTTGTTCTCAAAAAACTTGTACACAATTAAGCTTTGAGAATTGAGCTAAAAGCCCGTAGGTTGCTACACAATTTTTCTGCCAAAACTCGCGGGGGGGGGGGGGGCAATGCACTCACACACAAGCAATTTAACTACAAATGAAAACACACAAACCTAATTCGTCAACACAACAATGATCGCCATGGACACAGTGGAAAACTTCTGGTCTATACATGTCACACGTACATCACACATAGACAACAATCTAGAAACAGCTAGAGTTAGGGCCATGTCGATAAGAATGTTAGCTGAATCCTCAAAGCAATTAAGCGATAAATTAAAAACTAAATTTAATTAACTAATTTTGTGTAACGGAGTTAGCCATATACTTTGGATGACTAACTTTCGTTACACAAAAAAATAGCGATCGTGGTTTTTGTTTTGATTTAGCCGTTAACTATGTACAAATTTTTTGAAATCGATCCACATGTGTGCCAAATTTCAACTCTCTATCACCATTAGTTTACCATTCAGTCAGTCAGTCACAGTACTGTCACTGTTTTATATGTATAGAGATAAGAATCAAAAATTTCGATAGTAAATTAAAAAAAAATTAGTTTAACTTTAAAATATAACTTTCCTATTTATCATACCGTCTGTCATCTCTGTATCATTGTCGGAACTTAATACTCAATATTTTTTAACCAACTTCATACTTTTATGATTCTATTTTTCACTATATATTTTTTTATGTATTTTCACCAATTCCTCAGCTAATATGTGGAGTGATATTCAAAATTCTTTTTTTTATATTTTTTGTTTACTTACTTTTTGATTCTTTCAAAGATTTATCTTCAATCCTAAGAATATACTTGTACTATCTGCGGGGCTACCCCGACATTCGAAAATCGAAGTTTGTATCGTAGCGTCTTGCTCACTCTCGTATTAAATGCTATTTGCGAGAGCGGGGAGGTACGATGCGAAGTGCGAATTATGATATTCGTAGTATAAGGCAAAGGCATGTATTCAACAAGTAATATTTTACTAAGGGCCCTCACCCACGGTGACTTTTTGTAGCGATGCAGTAGCGATGCTGTCGCGCGTTCGCATCGATACAGTCGCGATGCGGTCGCTAGCTGTGTACCCTCGCCCACATAACACGATTCAGTCACGATGCAAACGCGATACCGTCGCGCTTCTGACGCGATGCAAACGCGATACCGTCGTGCTTCTGTCGCGATGCAAACGCGCCACCCTCCCTCCGTTCCCTCCCCGATGTCGTCCGACACGGTCGCGCGTTTGCATCAATACAGTCGCGATGCTGTAGCGCGTTAGCATCGCTTCTATAGCGCGTCACAAATGCGACTAACGCGCGTTACTAGCGATGCTGTCGCGCGTTTCGTAAACGCGCGACAGCATCGCTACAAAAAGTCGCCGTGGGCGAGGGCCCTAAGGATATTGTATTTTGTACGGAACTTCCCAAGTATAGTAGGTATATTTTATAGGTCAGGCTATTTACTCTTAAATTATTATTGATTCTCAAGCCAACTTAGCCGTTATAGTTTTCTTTGCTAATTTGATACAAATGTCTACTCACATCACGATTTTTTTCAAAATTTTCATACCAACATTTTAGATTTAAGAGAGGGAGGGAGGGAAGCTCGATTTTAACAAAATTTTGCACTTTAAAGTTAAATATCTCGTAACTCATTCTGAGAGGAGGCCTGTGCCCTGCAGTGGGTCGTATATAGGCTGGGATGATGATCTCGTAAACAAATTGCTGCATTATAATTATTAAGCTAAACGGGACTTATCACGCAATAAATATTTATTTATTTACCTCGACGTTTCGGCCACATTGCAGCAACCGTAGTCACGAGTTAACTGAAGTGTAGGGTGTCAAGTTCGTTTAGCTGCACGAGCCGCACGAGTCTTTCAGGAGATTAGTATCAGCATCCGTATCTCGAACTACCCGCACTTGATCAAGATTTTTTAACGGCACCCCATCGTCCTAATCACACCGACACACAACACTCACAACATCCGACTATCTCTCCGAACACTCCTCTCGACGCCAACATTTGTTTATAACAGGATTCCACGAAGACGAAAGCTTATATCCATCCTCCCGGTTGAAATTTTTGTGTTTTTTGATTTCAACCGCTTCACGCACTGTACTGTGTTCTAGAGTAGAAATGACGTTCCGTTGAGAGAATTCTGGGATTGTGCAGTTCAATTCAGTGGTTTGGTCCTGACACCAATGAATGCTCGGCTATGGTTGACTTATTTAATTGGCGATTTTTAAGAGCCGCGATATGTTCCTTGACCCTCTCAGCTATTGTTCTTTTTGTTACCTACACGGGCGGCGGTGACGTCCGACATCAAAGGCGATTGTAAACTGTATGGATTGTATAACTGTGCTAGTAGTCTCTACGCTAAGCCGCGGACGGACCAACGGACATACGGACAGACATGATGAAACTATAAGGGTTCCGTTTTACCATTTTGGCTCCGGAACCCTAAAAAAGATGAAATCATAATTTTAAGTTTTACTAGAATTCTGCTCTTGTTTTTTTTTTATTTTTTATTTGTACATAGATCAATAAAATTTCAACATTGTTGGATATTTTTGTAAAACTCAATGACAATATAAATTTTACTAGTTGTTTACAACCTTAGTCTATGTTTACAACATTTTTATCAGACATAGTTGACAAATTCAGAACGTGCAAAACCCGCTTATCCTAATTCCTGCAGAAACCAAATGTCAGGTTAGTGACGTTTTGTTCATAACAAGTTCTACATTTGACCCAATCATTTCCTTGAATCGTAGTTTAGATATTAAACTATTATAAGTCTTCAGTATATTTGGCTACAAAACTTTTTTCAATTACATTTTGTATATGTATTGTCTTTTGCAATCAATTAATACTGAAAACAAGTCTTATTCATGTTATTATTTGAATGTCATGAGTTTTATATTCTGAACACATATAAACAGTGACGACGTCGAAACTTTTTTGTGTTTTTCTGTCAGTTTTGTGTTGTGCGTAGTTAAGGTTCAGTTACTGATGGCTTAATTAATTTGTTATTATTTTGTTTTTGTATTCCGACTAAATATTTCGGTTTGAGCTTGACCAGAAATGGCATTGTTACCTCCCGACCCAGTTTATATGATTCGTAACGTTGACAATGTGCCGGTTTATTCTCTGGCATTTAGTTTTCTGCCTGGCGGGTTGGAGAGGTTGTTAGCCGGTTCGAAAAACGGCTATGTTTATGCATACAACCTTCAGGTAAGATCTTGTTTACCAAAGATGGTGTTGTGTTATGTGTTAGTGTGGTCCATAGTGTTTTGTAACTACGTATATACCTCCACGTCCGTTGTCGCCATGACGCGTCTTTCCTTTGTTTACTACCCCCATTTAGTGACCTAGAAAAATTTAATAAATTTCTGTCGCCCAATTTTTTATAGCTCTGGTTTTAGATTTTATTTAAAATAGCGAAACGATTCGGGATAATTTATTACGAGTCTACAGCTATTAAGAATGAAATTTAAAGACCATATTTTTTACTATTATAATTTTTACTTTTTTAACTACCCACCACCACAATCAAAAGATAAACTTCCATCCTATTATTATTTTATTAATGCCATATTTTAGATTTTTATTACTTCAATTTGAATGAAATTTAGCATGCAATTTATAAACACATAGGGTTAGGTACTTTTCATCCCAGAAATTCTGTAATTCCCACGGGATAGCAATAAACAAATCCTTCATAAACAAAGTATTTTGATACCTCCTACGTATACTGGTATAACTGCATAATGGTGATTTTACAGTAAAGACCGTATCGTTAAACAATATGGTCTTTACTGTAAAAACACCATTATGCAGTTATACCAGTATACGTAGGAGGTATCGATTTAATACTTTGTTATTAATTAAAATAAAATTATTAAATTTTAATATGGTATTATCATGTCATGCCCAATGGCATATTTGCCTGTAACATTCTATTATACAAGTTCACATTTATTGTTTTCCTGTATACTACTCCTGTGTACTGTGTGTGTGTATTTAATTTATTTACTAACATGATTTTTTTTCTTCAGACAAACCGTGTGCAGCAGAAGATCCAAGTTGGTCAAGCTCCCATCCTCAATCTTCTTCACACCACCAATGAACTCATCACACAAGAAAAAGGTGGCAAGTACAAAATTTTTACTCTTACCAACTCTTATGAAGAAACCGCTGTCATCGAAACAGACTACCCTGGCTTTTGCCGCTTCGAAGCCAACACAAAACTCGAAACACTCTACGTACCTGATAGGGAATCTAAAATAAGCGCTTATAATTTCATGGGAGAGAAAATAGGCAGTCTGGAGCCAGATGATAACATTAAACTGGGAGATCCAATGTGTTTGAAGTACATTGAGTTATCAAATGACAAGCATTGCCTCCTGGCTGGCTACGAAGCAGGCTGGCTCCTCCTGTGGGATCTCAACACTAGTCAATGCATCAGCAAGTTGCAGACAAAAGAATGCCCCATGTCTGTGGACTTCCATTTGGGCCAACAGAGAGGCATGATCGGCAACGTCTCTGATGTGATAACAATATTTAGTATAGGGAAAAAAGACTTAAGCCTGGCGCACAAGCAGGATATTAATATAAAGAATCCAGGAATAAACAAGGTGCAGACTCGGATGGATGGCAAGGTTTTTGCGTCCGGAGGATGGGATGGTCATATCCGTATTTTCTCCTGGTTCTCGTTGAGGCCGTTGGTTGTCTTGACTGAGCACCGACAGGCTATTCAGGACGTTTGTTATTCCTCGCAGAAGGTTTCATTTTGGAATGCAAACATTATGGCCGCCGGAGGACTTGATGGCGCCATTACCCTCTGGGATTTATACAACAGCAAGTAACTTTTGTTTTGTTAAAATAGTAATAATAAAAATAGCCTTCCCCTGTTAAATATAAAAACATTTATGTACAACTTAACAGATTATCATAAACAATGTTCATAGGATACCTTGTCCAATCCACTGATTCGTGATTCAAAAGTATTGAAGTGAATCTACGAAAATTGTGTATGGATTTGTGCCACAAACGCCTTTTGAAATGTTTTAGAATGTAAAAATAATTTTGTTATTGCTTTAATGATTGAATTTGAATATTTTGAATGCAATGTTATATTGTAAATTGTAATTGGATCTCTTTTGTACAAATGTAGACTGGAAACTGTACCTAAGTTGTGATGCTGTTGGTAGATTAAGTTTAAATGTTTGAAAGATATTTCCCAGTGGTTTTAGTGGTTTTCTCTAAGAATAGAGACATTAAAACGTGATTTTTTGAGAAAAAAATATGTATTATTTTAGAATATTCCACATTTTCAGTTCTTAGTTTGGAATGTACGGTCGGTCAAGAAAGTGGTCTACCAGTTTTGACAAAAGTTTCTGTGACATCTAAATATCGTTAAGGTTGACTTTTCAAACTGACTGAAGTCTTTAGTCACTGTCACCCAATTATTTCAAGCGAAAATCGACCTCGTTGTATTATGACGTGCAAATGAACTTCAACCGTAGGGTGGTAGACCATATTTTTGGCTGATGGTACATCCACCATAGCTGTAGTGGTGGTAATCAAACCAATAGGAGAGCTGTGCCAAACGAGGCTGTGGAAAAGGAGTAATCCTATTGGCAAACTTCTTCTTCACACACCACACCGCATACCACCTGACATAATTCTGGGTACTTACCCAGCCCAGCATTTCCTTACAGTTCAACCGTTATGGTTTCGCCATGTCTGTCTGAATATCGAATATTAGCTGCATATTAATTATGGAGTGGCGACCGCGAACTGGAAGACGCAGTGTTGCGGGCAAGCAGTGGATGAAAGTGGCAAGATATCGTTCTAAGGCCCATACTACACGGGCGGTTCTCCCGCCGCGGGAAACCGCTTCTCAACCGCCACTAGACACAATTTTATATGGAAGTTGTATGGTGCAAACTACACTGCGCAGCTCCGTCGAGCGGGAAACCGCGGCGGGAAACCGCCCGTGTAGTATGGGCCTAAGGAGGAAGCTCTAGTTCAACATTGAATGGACGTCTTTTAGCTAATGGTCCAACCTGAACTTAGATGCAGGGCCGGATTAACCTTTTCGACGCCAACGACACATATCAGCACCGCAGGTTCTACGCCAACGACTTATACATATATCAGTCATGGTGTGCAGAGCGATATCTACCTACATGCATTTCTGTAGGGTTCAACTTCGCGTTTGACATTCCGATGTCATGGCGTATGAGTGAGAGCTGTTGTATTTGACAGAGCGTTGAAAAGGTTAATGTTGGAGCCCCCAGTCAATTTTTAAGGCCCCCTTTTAGCCAAACACCTACCCTACCAACCGCACTTTTCAAGAAGCCAAATCAAATCAACTGGCATCGAAAAATAGCAAGAATACGTATTGTATTCGAGGATACCAATTTTCTAATTCAATTTTGCTTGAAACCTTTTTAATTTCTTTGTTGCGCGCGCGGGGCCCCTAGGCAGTTACCTTACTCTGCCTAATGATTAAGAGGGTTTATACCTGACCTGCTGAGCTGGCAACGTTGCATTTTTGTTAGTTTTTCTCGATTATTCCATAAAAATTAAATGAAAATTAAAAATGTTTTGAATACAAATTGTTCTAATATATAAGTTGATGTGTCTACTGCAATAATAATTCGTGATAAGACTTTTATGTTCTTTAAAAACCGTTAGGTAATAATTTGTTCGTTTTGCAAAATGCATCGTTGCCAGCTCAGCAGGTATAAACCCTCTTAATCCGGCTCTGATAGTAGACGCATGTAAAAACTCATATTTTACAAAGACAATACGAGACGTAATAAACGTATGCCCAATGTTTGACTAACTTGTTTTGTTTAGGGAAACGATGGCGTACATATTACGCATTTACAAGATAGGTTTAGATAAGCATTTTGTTATTGTTTTGGTGCGAGAGGCCACTGACTGCCGGTAATCTAATCCTGTTTGATAAAAAAAAAACCGTTATAAATAAAACAGGATTAATGCAATTAAGTAATCGGTTAGAATATTTTGTGTAATTTTTACAAGTTGCTGTAAAGAATTTTTACTAGCCTTTAAGCCCATCACACACAGCGCAGATGCGGTAAGATATCTGTATCTGAACAGATATCTGTCAATATCGCTCCCTATACAATTCAATTCAATGGAGGACCACACACAGCGCAGATGCGGTAAGATTTTTATCTGCGTATCTGTGAGCACCGACATACATATATCGACAGAATCCGACAGATGTGAAGAATATATCTGCAGATAAATACAGGTGGATGCGCAGAAGCACACTTTCATCATCATCATCATCATCCCAGTCTATATTACGTCCCACTGCAGGGCACAGGCTTTCTCTCAGAATAAGAGGGTTTGGGTCGTAGTTCCCACGCGGGCCCAGTGCGGATTGGGAACTTCAGTGTATAATAAAATAAATATACAATTACGTACTACTTAAGCAAACAACAAGACATCCTTGCGTAGAAACGCATTTTCGCATTTTTTTTACATTTAGTCGTGAAGAGAAATAAAGAAAGTGTAACACGCTTTCATTGAAAATTCATTGTAGCCTATCTATCTCTTAAAGGGCCGGCAACGCACCTGTGACACCCTTAATGTTGCGGGTGTCCATGGGCGGCGGTGATTGCTCCCCATCAGGTGACCCGCATGCTCGTTTACCCCCTTATATATAAAAAAAAACACCCTGTATAAGCCATCCGCACCACAAAACACGTCTACTCAGCTCCGAAATTTTAGAGTGAATGTAAAACCTCGCATCTGCGCTGTGAGTGACACCTGCAGACGGATAAGTTTTTATACGCAGATAAAATCTTACCGCATCTGCGCTGTGTGTGACAGGCTTTACAGTGCCTACTGTCGGCCTCAGAAGTCGCTGAACATTTTAGTACTTTGTCAGATAACCAGTTATAAGTCACGTTATTGAAAATGACAAAGTATGAAGTGTTCAGCGACTTCTGAGGCCAACCGTACTTTTAAGTTTCCAGGGGAACTCCTATGAATTACATCGTGGTCTATATTTATAATGTTAATTTTAATGTTTTTATTGAGGCATCACACCGTTACAAAATTACATAGGTACAACATCAAAAAGGGCGGAATAACGAACAACGTGAAAGTCATCTGTCACATTAAAAAACAAATAATAAACCAAAGGAATAACTGCTATACTATTTCAACACCCCCCCTCGAATGACAATCTTAAAATTGGAATTCGTTTGCTTTTAACATTGGATATGAAGTTTACATTTAATAATATTTAGTTTTTCATTTGTTAAGGCTTTAGTACAAACATCCGCAATATTATGGTCCGTACTAACATATTCAATGTGACAACATTTATTCCTTACCAAATCTTTGAGAAAATGATATTTAATGTCTATGTGCTTAGCACGTTTGCTGTTTTCCAAAGATTTGGCCATCTGAATGGCTCCCTTATTGTCCATATATAGAATACTCAAGATTTCACTGTTATGGCCATTTAGATCAAAGTATAGTCCTTTTATATATATGAGATCACACGCACTAGTTGCACCAGCCACATACTCGGCTTCTACAGTTGACAGGGCTACACAGGCTTGCTTTCTTGAAAACCAGGCAACAGGACATCCATTGTACAGTGTCACCGACCCTGACACACTTTTCCGGTCTGTGTGGCATCCGGCCCAGTCTGCATCCGAGTAAGTTTCAATTGCTAGCACATCAGACTTCTTGTAGGTCAAACCATCTTCTTGTGTACCTTTTAGATACCGTAGTACTCTTTTCCCTTGGGTCCATAGGCTTTTGGTTGGTCTATCTAAGTATTGACTCAGGTAAGAAGTGGCAAACGATATGTCCGGGCGTGAAACCGTAGCAACATACATGAGGCTGCCGACGAGTTGACGATAAGGAACGTCATGACTACGCTCTTCAGTTTCTTCTGTTTGGTAGCCTTTTGATAAAGGTGAAGTTGATGGATTGCAATCTGTCATTTTGAACTTAACAAGCATGTTGTTGATTTGCCTTTTCTGTGTAATTTTTAGTCCATCCTTTTGTTTATGTATTTCCATGCCAAGAAATAATTTAGGAAATCCAAAGTCTTTAACTTGAAATTCAGTTTTTAGATTTTCAACAATTTTCTGTATATTTTCGTCTCGTCCGGTCAATATGATGTCATCAACATAGATAAGCATCCATACCTCTATCTTTTCTCCTGTATAAAGGCAAAAGTCATGCTTGGATCTGGTAAAGCCTTTCTTTTCAGCAAAGCTGTTGAATCTTTCATTCCAGACCTTTGGGCTTTCTCTTAGACCATATAAACCTCTGTTTAATTTAAGTACTTTACCATTCTCAATTTTGACACCATCGGGAGGTTTGATGTAAATATTAGACTCAAGTGTTCCATTTAGGAAGGCTGTTGGTACATCAAGCTGTCTGATATTCCAGGACTTTTGTACGGCATGTGCTAGAAGAGTGCGTACTGTAGATGTTCTAGCCACTGGTGCATAGTTTTTACCAAAGTCAAAGTCTTCTTTAAGTTGAAATCCTCTCACTACTAGTCGAGCCTTTTTCAAACCGTTTTCCTTTGTTTTAAATACCCATTTAGTGTCAATTATCTGAGCTTTTTCTGGATAATCTATTTCAGTCCATGTATTCATTTTCTTCAATGCATTTAGTTCTGTTTTTATTGCTTCTTCCCATCCATTCTTCATGGCTTCATTATACTCTGTAGGATCGTCTTCATTAGTAATAAGACAGTAAGTTTCATGTAATTCATATTCACTTAGATGTTTAGGTGTGGTAACTTGTCTTCCACTTCGAGTTATAGTCGTGGTAATACTATCTTGCTGCTGATTTATTTCATCTTCGGTTGGTAAGTTACTTTCTTCATTGTTCTTGATTTCTTGTTTCTGTTTATTTTCTAATTCTTGTTCTTTTTTATTTTCAGATTCTACTTCGTGTTCTTTTTTATCTTCTGTATTTTCATAATGATAGTGTTCTTCTTGGATATTGGTATCTTTTGGTAAGTATTTGTAGTCTCTCTCATCAAATCTAATATCTCTGGTAACAATAACCATTTCTGTTTCAGGATCCCATACCTTATATCCTGTCCTTGCATACCCAACCATTCTCACTTCTCTAGCTCTGGGGTCTAGTTTATCCTTCCTTGGTAGTATCAACATCCATCCCTTGCATCCAAATGGCTTCAGTTTATCAAGCATCATTTCTCTGTTGAATATTAAGGCAGGTATATCATAATCAATTGCTCTTGTGGGGGAACGATTGATTAAGAAAGTTGCTGTCAAAATAGCATGTCCCCATAGATATCTGGGAAGATTGGATTCATCTAGGATAGTTCTGGCTTTATCATAAATTGTGCGGTTAAGTCTTTCTGCCTTCCCGTTCATCTGAGAGCTATATGGTAAGGTATACTCAATTATAATTCCTTTTTCACTACAAAACTTTTTAAACATATTAGATGAATACTCACCGCCGTTGTCACAACGGATTCTCTTTATATTTACTCCTTTTTCAGTTTCAGTTTCTCTTATATACTTAATCAGATTGTCCGCTGCTTCAGATTTGTTTACAAGTAGGTATGTTTGGGTAAAGTGAGAATAGTCATCCAATATGGTTTGGTAGTACCTGTAACCCTCTTTTGTTGACACTTTCATAGGACCTGCAACATCTGAATGGATAAGTTCACCAACTTCATTTGATTGCGGCTTTGTAATGGACTTGAAAGGTAACCTGGTACTTTTATTTCTCATGCAGGTGTTACACATCTTGTCACTAGTAGGTAACTTCATAATACTCAAGCATTTTCTGTTCATATGTCCTAGTCTTATATGCCATAATTCTTTGTTTATATTCTTCTCCATATAATTACAGGCATAGTCTTCATTTTTCAAGTAAAACTTCATAGTATAGAGCTTTCCATGTTTTTCTCCATAGTATACCGCTTTCATAGATTTTATTATTAGCTCACCATCTTTAAATAATACCTGTTTTCCTTTATTCATGAGTTCATTCACTGATAGTAGATTGTGAGCAATCCCACCAACAATCAGCCCCTCAATAATTACTGGTTGGTCATTGTAGTACACTCGTAACTGTCCTTTCTTTGTGGCTGTCAAAACTTCTCCATTGGCTATTTTTATATTTATGTTTTGACCCAGTTTCACAACATCAGTCATATATTGTTCGAACTTGGCTTGTATAAAGTTGTGAGTGGCTCCTGAATCTACCACAAATATGACTTGTGAGGTTTGATCTTCAATTATTTGCTCTGTGCTTAAGGCAATAAACATTTCTGCACTTCCTTCCTTTTTTCCTTCCGCAGCATGCGACTGTCCTCGTCCTCGGAAGTAGCCTCGTCCTCTACTTCGGGTCCTGCCTCTAAGCCCCTGTTTTTTGTTGCACTTATAGGCCATGTGACCCTCTTTGCCACATTTGTAACAGGTGAGAAAACTGCTTTCTTCTGTGTTGCTGCAGTTTTGTTCTAATTTCAACTCGGCATCTAATAACCTTGACTTTACAAATGGTATGGTAAGCTCTTTTTCTGCGCTCATTGTTTCTAATGTTGTTATAACTGTACTGTATTTGTCAGGTAATGTGAGGAATAAGTGTGTGAGTTTATCACTGTCTTCCATAGGATTAGATCCTCCGGCTGCTTCAAGCTCTCCGATAACACTGTCAAATTTCAAAAAATGGTCCTGGTGTTTCTGATTACTTTCCAATTTCATTGATAACAGCTTCTTGCGTAAGTATAGTTTATTGAAGACGCTTTTCCTTTCAAATACAGCTTCCAGGGCTTGTATCATTTCCGACGCCGTCGTACACTTTTTGATTAGATCCAAGTATCTGTCACTTAGGCATTGTACAATTATAGATTTCGCCTTTGCATCCTTACACACATTTTCTTTGTCTTCGTTCTTGCTGTCTACGCTTTTATCCAGAACTTCTGCCAGTCCCTTCTCTTCGAGGAGCATTCGAACTCGAAACTTCCAGTTCGAGAATGCGACATTTTCGCATAATTTTGGTAGATTACACGTGCTAGACATGATCAATCACGCTCTGCTGTTAATTTTAATGTTTTTATTGAGGCATCACACCGTTACAAAATTACATAGGTACAACATCAAAAAGGGCGGAATAACGAACAACGTGAAAGTCATCTGTCACATTAAAAAACAAATAATAAACCAAAGGAATAACTGCTATACTATTTCAACATATAAAAGGCATTTACTGTGGTCCTTTGCTTCGCCGTCACGTGAGGCAAGAGACTGCAATTGTTGTTTTTTTACGCTTAAATTTCGCGCTAATAACATATCCAACTCTTTTAATATATCGAAGATTGATCAAATCGGGGATATCTTGAAGAAAGGTGGCCGGGCCCTAAAGCCCTCTCATGCTGAGAGGTAGCTTTATGCTCTGCAGTCTACCGTATATGAGACTACGGAACCTTAACCCCTCGTATGCTTAAGACACGGATCTGTGCCCCAATTAAGGCATTCTTTTTGTACTTATTTTTTTTAAATCTGTCATTGGATTTATATGAAACAGTTGAGACTAGAATGCACGATTTTTTTCACTTCCCGCATACAAGGGGTTAATATGGAGTGTAAGGAGTTATTTATTGATTTATTGAATCAGGCGTTACTTTGCGGAGGACCATATTAATGAACTAAAACAATTACTTTGCTCACCCGCGACCTTACAATAGTTACGTTTATGCAAGAAATGTGCGTTCATGCAGTTCCTCCACCTCCACACTGTACGAACACACACAAATCACATAAACACAACTATCACCACCACCAAGCTACACTGACGCGTTTCGAACTCAACCAGAGCTCATCTTCAGAGTTACCACAACCGTATGCTATGCTACCAAATGTTATGTTGTGGTATAGGTCACAATCAATAGTAATTTAGGGATGTTGGGTTGAGATGAATAAAACTCCCTAATAGATTTGTAGAAATGAAGAATAGGTGAAGAAGAATGTTTATTAAAAAATATTTACAAGTGTATATAAAATATGTACAGGGCGCAAATAGTGCTAGGTCCGCGGATCACGCAAGAGGGCGTGGATCGTTACGCTCTCGCTCTGAAGTGAGCGAGACGGTTGCGGACTACAGAACGCTCGGAACTCTCGCTCTCGCGTCTGTATAAAATAAGGCGCGGCAAAGCTTGCGATCTTTTCATCGCGCGGCCGTCGAGGAAGGAACATGTCGTCGTAGCTCCGTACTTCGCTCCGATGCAGCGTGTCTCCGCTGCACTCCGCGATCTGAAGCACGACGACGAAGATTGAAGATTCCTCGAGGCTTGAAGGACGGAAAATGCTGCGATCGACGAAGAAACAAAACTGTTCTTTTGAGAACATTCGACCTTATGGTCGCGTCTCTCTAGACAACGTCAACTTTTTCCTTGAACGACGTCAATCACCTACAGGGTTCCCCTTCAAGCGAAGCGTACCGGCAGGCGGATAGTGCGGCCTCGGCGAGAAGTTCTGCTTGTGGTTGTAGGTGTTGAGTCGTTTTGTCCTGTGTTTTGTTTCAGGTTCTTACCTTGATGTTTCAGGTCGTTTGTTGTTGGTTTTCTAGTTGGTTTGTCGATCGTCTTTGATGTAATTTGTTTATTGTTGCAGATAGTCGGCGTTGTAGCGGTAGGTATAGTTATATCTTGCTCGGCGATGGTGTAGGCAGGTTTGAGACGGTCTATAGAAATATTCGTTTGTCGGTTAGGTAGCTGTAGTGTAAATATCTTGCTATCTCTTTTCAGCACGCGATAGGGTCCGTCGTAAGGTGCTTGTAGCGGCTTCTTTACGGCGTCTATGCGTACGTATACATATTCGCATGTTTGCAGGTCGCGATGTACGAATATGGGTTTCGTGCTGCTGTGTGGATGGTTCGGCATCGGTCTCAGGTTGCGTATTGTGTCTCGCAGTTGATCGACGTAGGCGGAGTCTAGTGTGACGTCATCGCGGGTTAGTGATAAGAAATCACCGGGTAAGCGTACGTTGCATCCGTAGGTGAGTTGGGCTGCGCTTACGCCGGTGTCACTTCGCATCGCGGCGCGTACTCCGAGTAGTACTGTAGGTAGCTCGTCGATCCAGCTTCTTGCGGTTTGGAGTCTTGCTTTTAACGCGGCCTTTAAAAATCGGTGCCAGCGTTCAATAATCCCGTTACATTGCGCGTGGTATGGGGTTGTGCGCGTTTTTTCGATGCCGAGTAAGTGCGAGAGAGATGCAAATACTCGGCTTTCGAACTGACGTCCTTGATCGGTTGTTATGGTCGCTGGGCAGCCGAAGCGGGAAATCCAACCTTCGTAGACGGCTTTGGCGACGTCTTCAGCTGATATTTCGCATAAGGGGTATGCTTCGGGCCATCTCGTTGCACGATCAATCATTGTCACGAGGTAGCGATGACCGATGGCCGCGGTAGGTAGCGGGCCAACGATATCGACGTGGACGTGTTCGAATCGTTCGGTTGGCGGGAAAATTGACGGTTGACTCGATGTATGGCGCTGTACTTTGGCGCGTTGGCACTGTACGCATACTTTTGCCCACTTGCCGATGTCCGCGTTCATTGAGGGCCAAAAGTAGCGTTGCGCGATGAGTTTTCGTGTCGTTTTGATTCCGGGATGACTGATGTTATGTACTGTGTTGAATGCGATGCGACGGTGTTCTTCGGGTAAATATGGACGTAAATATGGAGTTGATGTTTCGCAATAGATTTTGATGTTTGATGAGGGCAGAGTGACTTGCTTGATGGATAAATTGCTCTGTAGAGTGAGTGCTTGTATAATGTTGCTGTCTCGCTCTTGAGCTTCTGCAAGCTGTTTGTAGTCGATTGGCGATGGACACGTAATAGCTTCGACACGTGACAAGGCGTCCGCTGCAGCGTTTTGCGACCCACTGACGTGACGAATGTCAGTGGTAAATTCGCTAATGAATAAAAGCTGGCGGGTGCGTCTTGGCGATTCGCTTCTTGCACTTGTCTTTGTATAGGCGAATGTTATCGGCTTGTGGTCGGTAAAAATTATTATTTCGCGTCCCTCGAACATCTTGCGAAAATGCTTGACGGCCATGTAGATAGCGAGTAGTTCTCGGTCGTAGGTACTGTAGCGAGTCTGAGCGTCGGTAAATTTCTTGGAAAAATATCCGAGCGGTTGCCACGAGTTGACGATGTACTGATTTAGTGCGGCACCGGCTGTTTTGTCGCTGGCGTCGCAAAATATGGCGAGTGTCGCATGATGAGACGGATGAGCGAGTAAAGCGGCGGTTTTTATGCTGTCTTTACACGCTTCATACGCTTGCGTTGCCTCAGCGGTCCATTCGATCGGAGTTTTGTCGCGCTTCTTGACATTGTGTAGGTACTTATTCAGCGGCGCTTGAATGGTGGCGGCGTCTTTGATGTTTTCCCGGTAAAAGTTGAGCATACCGAGAAAACGTCGTAGCTCTTCCACGGTTTGCGGTTTCGGAAAGTCGATGATCGCTTGTACCTTTTCTTGAGGTGGCTGTATTCCTTCCGCCGAGACTTGATGGCCGAGGAATTTGACGGTCGGCTGGCCGAAAACACACTTTGACGGGTTGATGGTAATACCGTATTCTTCGAGTCGCTGTAGTACGATGCGTAGGTGTTTTCGGTGCTCTTCCTCGTCGTTTGATGCCACAAGTAGGTCGTCGACGAAAGGGAATACGAAATCGAGTTCGCGTAGTACTTCGTGAATAAAGCGTTGGAACGTTTGACCGGCGTTCTTGAGACCTGGGCACATGCGCGGAAACTCGAAGAGACCAAATGGGGTGACGATAGCGGTTTTTTCCACATCTTCTTCGCTTACTGGCAGTTGTTGATATGCGCGATTGAGGTCGAGAGTGGAAAAAATTTGCTTCCCGGCGAGTTGGTAGGTGAAATCGCGTATGCGTGGTATGGGATACCGATCAGGCTTAGTAATAGCGTTGAGCCTTCGGTAATCGCCACACACGCGTAGGTCACCATTTTTCTTCGGCACGACATGAAGAGGTGATGCCCAAGGGCTCTTGCTTGGTCTGCATAGGCCTTGTTCCATCATGTTCTGAAATTCTTTTTTCACGATTTCGTAACGATGCGGTGCGATGGGGCGTGGCCTACAGTGAAGGGGCGGGCCAGTAGTTTCGATGAAGTGTTCGACTGGATGTTTCGGCGACAATTTCATCGATGTAAGTCTGGTGGCTCCTGGAAATTCGGCAAGGATGTTGTGGTACGCATCTTGCACATCTATGCTGCGAACGGTAGGTATTGGCGCAGAGCATATTTGTGCGTTTGTTGTGAGATGCGTCTTGCCGTCGATGAGTCTGCGGTGTTTTATGTCGACTATTAGATCGTGGAATTTCAGGAAATCTGCACCCAAAATCGGCTTTGACACGTCTGCGATGATAAACTTCCATCGGAAAGATCTTCGGAGGCAGAGGTCGAGATCGAGAGTCTTCTCACCGTATGTAGGTATGATCGTATTATTGGCGGCGTACAGTTGGAAAGGTAGAGGCGTTGCGGTGGAATTTTTCGTTCTTGGTATGACGGATATATTTGCTCCCGTGTCTACCAAGAACGATAATCTGGTTTTTCTGTCGGTTACGAAGAGGCGGTGTGATGAGTCGGGAAAGCCAGTTTCCGCCGCAGACAGCGTTGTATTTTCCGACGGCGTGTGGATGGGTTTGACGCTGCACGGTGGTTCGCATTTCTTGGCGTCCATACCGTAGCGATGATGGTAGTAGCAGTACGGCATGGGTGAGCTTGGATGGCTTCGGTTTTGCGACGTAGTGCGTGGGCGTGATTGGAAGTGACGGCGAGGGCGACTGCGCTGTTTCTTGTCTTGCGGTCGTGATCGCAGCTCGGCAACTTCTTGTGACAATCTTCGAATTACACTGACGAGCATCTGAGTATCGACGGCTGGAGAGTGCATTTTCTTGGATTGGATTCTTCACAGGTTGCTGTTGTTCACGGGGTCACCACTTTAGGGACCTATGCTTCAGAGGGTTGCTGTTGTTCACGGGGTCACCACTTTAGGAATGTGGGGTTGAGATGAATAAAACTCCCTAATAGATTTGTAGAAATGAAGAATAGGTGAAGAAGAATGTTTATTAAAAAATATTTACAAGTGTATATAAAATATGTACAGGGCGCAAATAGTGCTAGGTCCGCGGATCACGCAAGAGGGCGTGGATCGTTACGCTCTCGCTCTGAAGTGAGCGAGACGGTTGCGGACTACAGAACGCTCGGAACTCTCGCTCTCGCGTCTGTATAAAATAAGGCGCGGCAAAGCTTGCGATCTTTTCATCGCGCGGCCGTCGAGGAAGGAACATGTCGTCGTAGCTCCGTACTTCGCTCCGATGCAGCGTGTCTCCGCTGCACTCCGCGATCTGAAGCACGACGACGAAGATTGAAGATTCCTCGAGGCTTGAAGGACGGAAAATGCTGCGATCGACGAAGAAACAAAACTGTTCTTTTGAGAACATTCGACCTTATGGTCGCGTCTCTCTAGACAACGTCAACTTTTTCCTTGAACGACGTCAATCACCTACAGTAACTATTCAGACAGATGGTTTTTAACTCTGAAGATGAGCTCTGGTTGAGTTCGAAACTCTGGTTGAGTCAGTGTAGCTTGGTGGTGGTGATAGTTGTGTTTATGTGATTTGTGTGTTCGTACAGTGTGGAGGTGGAGGAACTGCATGTACGCACATTTCTTGCATAAACGTAACTATTGTAAGGTCGCGGGTGAGCAAAGTAATTGTTTTAGTTCATTTGTAAGGAGTTAAATAGTTGTAGTCTATTAATAAACTACAACTGTATGTAGCTATGCATGATGTATGTGTCATATTTTTGTATGTTACCTACTTCGGTCGGTATGCGAGCAAATATTGCAACAGCTGTATAACCGGGGCAAAACTCATTTTCGTTGTAATAAAATAACAACGCGAAGAAAATTGGGCTACTGAATAATGTTTGACTCACTCTACTGCAGGCAGTGATGGATATAAATTATTATAGGTATAGTTACTTGTAAGTTGGCAAGACGACCCACCCCGTTAATCTCTACCTGGGTACGATGAGGTCGCTGCGCTGTCTCTCCCCTGCCATTTTTTGTCGAAAAATTCAAGTGTTTAAATAAATTAGCGATTTAAAAACTCCACGATTCTATTGTGACACCTTACATTTATACATTTTAACATTTTATACATTTTAATTTCTTCAAGATATTTAAAAAAAAACATTTTCATTATTAAAAAGGTTGCCAGAGGAGGCAACTTTATTGTAAGGGACAAAATTTGTTTCAGTTTTTCAAATTTTGTTAATTTTTGGTCATTCGGTTACATTAGTCCCTTATCCAAATTTATAAAATAAATGATAAATGATACTAAACTACATACATATTTAAATGGATCAAAATGTTTTTAAGTGAACTGGTTTGCTGATAAAACGGGAAAGGGACATGCCTAATGTGACCATACGTCTCGTTTTGAACGGGACTGTCCCGCTCTCAGGTACTCTGTCCCAGTGTCCCGGAAAACAAGTTGGGGACACGAAAATGTCCCGTTTTCATAACATTTAAAATAACCACACGTAAGCGCTAGTCGAACACGTATTTTCTGCGATAAAGAAGTTGTGGACAGAAAAGAAAACTCAATTATGTAGATGTCTAATATGTATATTTGAAGTAGTATGTTAACAGTTATTGTTAAAGATAACATTTCAAAAATCTTGCCAAAAGTTAGCTAGTTAGTTAAGTTGGAAATGCGAGTGCATGTGTATGTGTTTGGCTTTTTTTTTTAATTTGTTATTTTCCATATATTTTTTTTTTGTTTTTTAAATAAAATACTAGCAGTTAGAAATTGTCACCCAATACTGAAGTACATACTTATATTTGTCCATCGGAAAAAAATACGAAATTGGGTGTGGTAAGACGTTTGTTATTGTAAAAAAGTTTAATTTTGCCCAAAATATTCTTATAAATTCGTTGTCCCGTTTTAAAGTGACAAAAAAATGGTCACGTTAGACATGCCAGGGGAGAGATATTTTTCGGTCTATTCCATCCAAGTGCTAAAGGAACCCGCCCGCATCCTCCCCCGCCGAGTCCATCCACAATTGTCTAATTTTAAATGGACCAATCGAAGGGAAGGTGCTAAAGTTAACAGGAAGTATGCCAACCCTTAGCACTCCACTCCGCCACCAACTCGATCCCAGCCCTGCCCCCGCTCAGTAACAGACTCAATAAAAAAAAAAAAATCGGAATAGGATAGGTCAAAGTTTTCTGACGGCGGCGATCGTGATCCGGTTCCGACTCCGACAAGTCAAACTGAAGGTATAAGTTGGCAGCCGACTCCACGCAACAGCAGCAGGCGACATGTCGCTAGCTACGCGAACTTATACCTTATTTCTATGAAATTCCCTCCGTAGCTAGCGTAGCTAGCGACACGTCGTCTGCTGCTGCCAACTTATACCTTTAATCTCTTGACCGTCACAGTCATCCACTCATGACAGAGCCTGCATTAACATCAATACCTACATGACCAACATTCAACTCGAAATAAATCCTTCTGCAATGGTAACAAAGCCCTATTTATCGAATAGACGGTTTGTTCTTTGGCGTACAGAGCAGTCACTTCGTTTGTTTTGTGGCGGTCAAGGGGTTAAAAACTTCCCCTATGATTCCGACTTCAGTTCTTATAGAATCACTTCCGCGACATCCCTAGTCGCACCCGCGGCACAATAATCGCGGACTACTGATGATGACGGATTTAAATACCGTAAAATACGTAAATACCGTCGAGATTTTCACTGTTCTAAATTATGAAAGTCTGCCACTTACTTTACTAAAGTCGTCAACCAAGGCGTTGGGAATGTACCAACATTCCGCCTTGAGGTGATTATCTCTCATTTGGCAGCCATATGGAGCTGTAGACACGCTTATTTTTGTAGTTAATTTATTTGTATCTATAGTCACCACATGGGATTGTTGACCCACTTGCCACTGTTCGTAATTTAGTCGTATAATGTTAATCTATACCTATTCAAGTTTGGTATGAAGTATCTTTTTGTATTTTTTTATTTTTAAACTCCATCTTTCATTATAATTGTGTACTTACTTAATCCTAATTGTTTTAAATAATTTATTAAATCAGGCGTTACTTTGCTTTAAGATCGCGGATGAGCAAAGTAATTGTAGAAAGGTCAGTCAAAAATTTCTTTAGGATCTATAGAACATAAACAACGTATCGTAATGAGATATTTATTCTTTTATACATTAGGTACAGTTAATAAGTTACTAATATCACATATAAGTGCGTTCATTATTCTCTAGCTTTACAAATTATGACTACATCACATCTTATAGATAGGACTAGCAATTTGAATTGTTAGATTACTAACGCTTCAAATTATCATGCATTTGTGATATTGATATGTATTTAATTATAAAACTGTATTATATTAATTTGAGATTAGTAATTATTTAAATAAGGTACACGAGTCACCCACGTGATAGTAGTTGAGGTATATTCCCAACACGTTTGGAAACAATCCGTGATTCTGTGGTTCTCGAGCTCGAAGGGAGAACCGAGAAAGAACTCAGATCCTCGACTACTAATCTGAAGAAACCCGTGTATCTTATTTTAATAATTATGTCTGTCTGTGTTTCACGTTTGTTATAAATCAAAGTGTCTATAGCTATGTCCACACCAGTGCGCTTTCACGTTCATCTTGCGTTTTCCTTTGACGCACGAAATTCTGCATCCACCGGTGTTGGATAGACATGCGCTAGCGGCACGCGCTGCTGTTCAATTAATTTTGAAGCATACGCTATTGCATGCGCTATGGTTGCCCGGGCATGCGTCAAAGGAAAACGCAAGATGAACGTGAAAGCGCACTGGTGTGGACATAGCTTATGTGTTTATCTATTGAATAATTCCGAGGGTACTCCGCAATTTACTTGCAGCACACAGACACAGGGGGGCTGCTACGAGATTCGAAGTTCGTATCGTACCATCCCTTTCGCTCTTCTGTTCAATACTATTAGCGTGAACGGAACGGCACGATACGAGTTTAGAAAATCAAATTTCGTAAATATAAAGCCTGATTACTTGGTTACTACGTAAAGGATTTAACATTGGCACTTGACAGCTGCTATTTACCTACCAGCCAGTACCAGCCAGCCCACTGCTGACGGTATTAAGCCAAGTTTAGACCTGCAAGAACAATCGTGCAAGTTGAATTACATTGCGCGGCCGCAAAGCAAACTAGTTTGAAGTGGGCAATCGAACGCTGCAATGTAAAGCAAGTTGCGCGATTTTTCTTACAGCGGACCCATTTAAACTCGCTCAGTCTGCTTCGTTTACTCACTACTCGCCTTTGATCAATTATAACTGTAGATCCACAGTCGCGCGCCCGAAAATGTCCGAGCCAAATGAGCGCCACTTTGATAAAAGTGGCCTTCTTTTTTCTCAGTACGTTGCGTGAAATTGTCAAGTTTAGCTGTCAAGTGTCAACCGAAATTCGACTGTAATGAAGTAAAGACTTGGTTCAAATTTCTGTATAGGTGATGATTTTAATTGTTATGCAAACAAATAAAAAAGTTCGGACATTCTTTGAAGGGGATTTTGTTCGGCAATGTGTATCTTCAGTTATAATTGATCAAAGCTACTCGCAGTGGAAGTGCTTGTATGAAAATGAATGTTGCTAGTCGAGTGTAGTCCGCTTCGAATTCGCTGGACCCTGCGACCACTTTTGTGACTCTTTGAACTCATTTAGTCCGCTCCGCTCACTCTTATTCAGTGGAAGCACTTGCAGTTTTCCATTGGGAGTTAAACGGACTCAGTATGGAACTCGTTCCGGTCGCAGTGGAAGGCGGGCATTATTGCCATACGACTTTCTATTATCAGGTTATGCGTTATTGAATTTATTGACCTTCGTTCAGAGTCTCTAGTCTCTATCTGTATACGAGGTCTATTGCATGGAGTGACGGAGCACTGACACGGTATCTGTTTCAGTCTAACTGAAGAAGTATGAGAGTGACAGATGTTAGACTCCAACGAAAGGCCACATGATCGGGTGCGGGCATACTGCCAAAACGATTCTAATATATTACAGAGAACGATTGATCTGTTTCTTACTTACATCAAACAAACAAGTCGATGTAGGAGTGTTGAGAAAAGTATGAATTGTGGTACAGTCAAAAGCGCATGAGGTTTTTTTTATAATCTCAAGGGCAAAGGCTCCTCCTTCCCCTCTTAGCGACGCTCTTGCATAACAGTTGGACGGTTGTGCCACAATCTAGCCACTCCTTTACGAACGGCATGGCTTGGCGTTGTCTTTTAAACTTGCGACCAAATGAGGTATCATGTCCTAAGCATGGGCCCGACAGGATTATTTACAGGAGCATTGCATTTGTATCTACGGGGTTCTGCATACTTACAACCATACATTTCATAAATATATTGTTGTAAGTTTGTATTTTCTTTTATGACACAACACTCAAAGTCCTGAGGCCCTGTAGTCTAACGCAATCGGAATCACAGTCGCTTTCACCACATCATTCTGTCACACGGTACGAGTATATGATGAGGGTAGAAAGATATCGGTGCGAGTATAAGATTAGATAGAAGAAGATAGTTCTTTGGTCACATCTCCAGGAATGTGAACTCAATGGAGAGATTGGTGGCTCAGGGTCAGGTGGAAGGCAAGAGGGCACGCGGCCGTTGACCAACTCACTGGACTGACCTGTGTAAAAAAACTACTGAGTCCACCAAGGTCCAGTGTATTCGCAACGTGTCTAACCGGCAAGAGGGCTGTCCTCGAAAAAGTCTGCAACCCACCGAACATCTCTCCGTGTACGTCGTCTGCGCAACCACGGCCACTCTGGCAAGAGTGTCCGACTAAGAAGAACAAGATAAATATATGGCGAATACGATTGCGAGCGCCTGCACGTTAGTATACGGCTTCGAAGACCTAAATGGGCAATGTTAACATTTTTAACTGTTGTGACATATCTGGCTTTATCTTGGCCTTACTGAAGGGCTGGAATCAAGTTTATGAAACTATGTGAGATACGAGTACTATTTACATTTAATAATACTTTCTGCTGGACTTTGCAGAAGTTTGCATTCCACATTTACCAGTATAAATGGTCCTTTGGTGTATCTATTCCGCGTGATGTGTGATGTGTGTCATCGAAATTGTTTGTAAACCTGATGCGGGGATCATACAATGACAGATTTCCAGGTTTCTCTGCCCACTGTGGACTTGTATGTAGGATTCTTCATAGATTTTTTTTTGTAACAGAGAACGGTGTTTTATTTTGATTAGCATATCGTTTCCAAAACGAAGTCTAAGATCTAAAAGGGTTTCATTAAAGTTTATATTAAGAATCCAGCCCTTCAGAATTCACCTGTA
Organism: Archips xylosteana; assembly: GCA_947563465.1. Classification (NCBI taxonomy): domain Eukaryota; kingdom Metazoa; phylum Arthropoda; class Insecta; order Lepidoptera; family Tortricidae; genus Archips; species Archips xylosteana. Next base: position 3,814,290 of record OX387356.1, read on the forward strand.
CCCACCATAACATCAAATACTGGTGTGAAAAGAGGACCTCATAGGGCCACTTAGAATTAATCTTGTGTCACCCTTAAGTCTGGGAACAACTAGGAATACTTGATCTGAACTAAATAGGTATTGCACTTAAACTTGAACGATTTTCCTTGTCTTCGAAATAAGGGGGTCCTCTTCTGTTACAACTTCGACAAGTCTCCGCCGTTTCCTTAAAGGTCTACTCGATTCTGACGGCTCCCGCGCTTTGGTGACTATCTTCGCCATTTTGTTTCCTAACCTCGTAATCTTAAACTTAGGCAAAGTCTGTTCCGCGTTGGTAGTCTCACTGTCTTCAGTCTCAGCTTCTTTTTCTTCTATCCGATCATTTAGCTCGTTGCTTTGATCACTAGAAGTCTTTTCGGGTTCCGTGTTGGTTTCATTGCTGTTTTCCTTGGCTTCCTCGTCCTTATTCTTGTCGCTGTTCATTGTGAAGTCCAAAGGTCCTTCAGTGTCGTCTACGTTTGACTCCATTTTGACTTTAGTTGCGCAGTGTGCTTGGAGGAAAGACGCAAACGGTATCGGGATTGGGATTGGCAGGGGAATTGGTAGAATTACGGGGTATGGTACGAGAACGGTTACGGGTGGAGCTTGTCCTAGCGGCGGAGGAAAGTTTAAGGGCGGTGGGATACGAGGTCTCTCCTGGTGCATAGGCATTCCTGGCCGCGGCATGAAGCCGAAGCGGGATGGGAACATCGGCCGGTGTTCATTGATGTGATTTTCCATGAAAGGAGGAGGCATTCCGTACATTGGATTAGGGAATTGAGGAGTTGGCATCGTGTGTGGATTTATAGGGTGAGGGGGAGAGTGTATCGCACTGTTTCCTGCAGTGGATGTTGGGGACGACCCATCCATTGAAGGACTTCGCATCCGTAAGTCTTGGGCCTTAGGTGTGGATGTGTGCTTGACTGTTTGTGACGTCACAGTGGCTGAGCATTTCGACGTCCTCCGCTTCCTCAAGTTCATCTTTAATCTGTTCTCCTTTTTAGTTTCCGGTGATTTCTGTACGGTCTTTTCTTCAGGAGTCTTTGGCTTCATGAGTTTCGATGATGGAGCTATCGTGATTAATGGTAGTGGGGATTTGCGAGTCTTCGTTTCTGTTTTCTCGGGTTGTTTGCTGCTCTCGGGTGAGACGGACCGTTCAGATGTTGGGGAGGCTGATCTGCTTTTGCAGTTTTTGAGCCAGAGCTCTGGGGTTATGAGATTGGATGTAGAAGAGGCGTTCACCAGGTGGGGGTTGAGATCAAGGTGCGCCTGTGTCTCACGGCAGAATATGTGCATCTTGTATTGATTAAGGCATTTGTCGGAGCAGAACTGTAGTTGCGTGGCACCATCCTGTAACCACAATGAAAGAATATTAATTTAAACGTCAGATGAAATTGAACATGGAAGTCCAGAGTCTTTTTATTGTGAACATAGCATACACACGTACTAGATACATATCTGTTTGTCAGAGCGCGTAATCTTTCTTATGTCTTATCATTATCAGTTTTACTAGCATAATACATTGTCCAAAACTGCCACACTAAAAGATTTTCTGTTATTATGTTTGGACCTTAAGAAGACTGTAAGAAGTGACCTACACAAGCGGTATCCTTAAACTTATCATTTCATCGTCATATCAGTCAAAATATGTCCAATGCTGGACAAAGGCCTCCCCCAAAAAGTTCCAGAATGATCGGTCCTGTGCTGCCCACATCCAAGTGGTTCCAGCAACCTATAGCAGATCGTCGGTCCATCTTGTTGAGGGCGTTCCTACGCCACATCTTCCGGTTCACCACTCTAAAACTTTAGGCACTGGGCCCACCGCCGGCGAGTGAGATATGAACTATCGACTTTTTTCTAGGGTTCGAAAATATCCGATATTTATGATGTATATCCGATATATATCATAAATCACACTTTTGATATATATCGGATATATATCATAAATATCGGATATTTTCGGACCCTGCTTTTTTCTAGCCCAAGAAACGAACAAAAGATAATCGCTTCCGTGTAAATAAAAGAGAGAGATATATATTTATTTGCCGGGCGTTGGGAGAGTGTCCTCGCCGGCAGTGTGAACAGCGAGCGATGAACTATAAATATATATCTCTCTCTTTTATTTACACGGAAGCGATTATCTTTTGATTGTTCGTTTCTTGGGCTAGAAAAAAGTTGATAGTTCATCTCACTCGCCGGCGGTGGGGTGGGACCAGTGCCTTATATTAAGGTTAATTTCACTAGACATAATGTAAGGTCGCGTACAGATAGCGATCCGTTTTACAGGTCCGTTATTTTACGGCGTATGTAGTTGTATGAGATAGTTTATACAATTGATACAAATGCCAGTATTCTGGATCTCCGGAATATTAACCTCCAGTAGCGACGAATCCGTTAAAAAGGATTCTGTAAAAACGGACGTTCTATGTGTACGCGCCCTAACAGTGACCCTCAGTAGTGACAGTAGATAAAATACGTCGAAATATTGGGAACTCATTAAAAATAATAGCGGTGTACATCACGTAGCAAATATGTCTAATAGATATGTATACTTATTGACGAAACATCTACTACGCATACGCAATACATGTATCCTCAATAGGTATGATACAGAGTAATAACTTGATTATTTCCCTCATTCTTATTTCAATTGATATCCCAGTTTCCAGCTCACCTGAAAGTCCACGTATGCCACGGTGTGCCGCACGTGCCTGCACCAATCACAGGTCTTCGCGCGCTTGAAGTTGGCTCGCCGTGATTGGCTGAAACACAGCTCCGAACAGAACACTGCGCCAGCCTGTTGCAACGCCCCACTGTCCGTTATACTCTTGTTGCACCACGAGCATTCGTCTGGAATTTGGAAAAGGTAATTTTTAACATGTCTGTCCCTTCTGTTAAAATTTTGTAATATTAATTAACTTCTCGACTTCCTAATAAGACGCGATCGTGAGGTCTAGGTGTCTTACGCACTTGGAATCTCAACCGTTTGCATAATTTCTTTCTGTAACACGGTATAGGATGAGGGTAGAAAAAGACGGTGAATGCAATTGCGAGCTTCTGTGCGTTGCTGGCACTAAACGATGCGATGGGCCAGCGTGTGGAGGGCGTAGTGGTGTCGGATGGCTTATGGCGCGTGCTTTGGTCGTGGGATGGCGTCCGTGTCTGTTTTTCGACCGCACATAAAAGGTTACGTTAAGATCACAACCGGGCCTAAATTCAGGAACGGTCCAATAGGGTTTGCGAGCGTTAATTCGATCGTTTGCGAGAGGATAGGGATGAACTGCTATTCAGGAACGCCAAAAATCACTGGTTTGCGACAGGTTTGGGCTGAGCTTATATATTATTACATTTTCCTAGATCTAGGAAAATAAGGCTAATCCCAAGCTCAGCCCAAACTTGTCGCAAACCAGTGATTTTTGGCGGCAGTTCATCCCTATCCTCTCGAAACGATTGAATTACCATTCAATTGATTGATTATTTGCCATCGTGTAGATGCAGCCATCGCTGGGCCATCGCACCGACCATTTAATGGCCCTATTGAGGAGCTATTGAACAATCCCCCAGCGCGTTTTCGGCGATGGTAATTCCATAATTGGCGGGTGTCAAAGAGCAGTTAAGTAAAAGAATATCTGACGAATGTACCTACTACATTATTTATTATTAAATAATGTAGTAGGTACATTCGTCAGATATTCTTTTTCACTTCTCATGCTCTTAAAATGTTACTTTAGTCTCTGCATATCGGAACTAAAGCTCTTTTTTGATCTCAAGGGATTAAAGTAAAATTTTTTTAATTGACTATGGAAACCCCTAAACTGCCAATCACGGTGTTTGTGAATGGAGGATTATCGCCATTTTCAGTAACTGGGTATAGACAATTTTAAAGCTTTCCACGGACCGAAGCGCGCTGCGGACGCACTGTAGCGCCCTGCGCTTCGGTCTGTGGAAGCCTTTAGGGCGTGGAAATAACCTCAAAATGACAATGTATAAAAAATATTTAAAAAATAATAATTTCGTGAAACACATTGAATAATTACGAATATTAATCTATTTAATTATAAAATATTAAAGATGAATTCATTTTATTTTGCACGTAAAGAAAGATTTCCTTTAGCTTAGGTGTTTTTAATTTGTTTTTTTTTTAAAAACGCTGTCGGCAAAGCAGTTCCCTGCTCTGTCGATAAAATAGCAATCCGCACTGTCGGCAAAGCAGTGCTGGAGTGTACGGTAGATAGAGCAGTTACGTTTGAAAGTTAATATGGCGTGACTTCAAAATAATGCGATGTCAGTTGCATTTAATAGTAAATAGAAAGTATAATTAGATATAATTTAACAAAGAATTGGCAAATAGAAAATAAACTTAAAAAGTCGTTTCTTTATTCACGGGTAAGTGTTTCAGTTAGGTAACAGTATATTTTGTGTGTAAACTTAGATCAATTAGGTTAATTTATTTGCCGATTCTAATGAATGAACAATTATCATTCTTACATGCATAGTCCAATTAGTTTTAACATAGTCTTTAAGTTAGAATCTGTTGGCTAATTATGCAAGCATTTAAAGCGTCACTTTACAAAAAAATATAAAAGAAAAGAAAAGACAGCGGTATTTTTTTTGCTATTTGAATTTTGAACAGATGTCCATTGCTCGTATTGAGCATACGTTGTAAAAAAGTAATTTTGTACGTCGTTTTTTTCCTCGCATTCAAAGTGAAAAGTAGAGTGTTTAACGCGGGACTAAACTACCATAATAACAACTCGAATTATAGCCTCCCTCGCTATCGCTCGGGTGGCTAAATATCTCGTGTCATTATGGCTTGTTTTAGTCCCTTGTTGAACAATCTACTATTACTTATCTGACGAATGTACCTACTACATAAAGTAAAAAAATAATTTAATGAATATAGTAGAGGAGACGTGGAAGATCGACCTTCACCGATCTGATAACTCGATGAGACATATTTTTTATCAAATAAAATTTATAAACAAATATGCCTATGATAACTTGCCTATTGAAAAGTGTTCATAGCTATTTTTTTTGTTTTTTTGTGGAGTGCCTTTAGCCATCTTCCAGCTCCATCATCAGACCCTGGTTACCATCTGGGATCAAAGTACTCGTCAAGACGAATCAAACGAGTCCAAACTTAATGGGGTACCTAATTCGTAATTTCATTAATTCAGTATGGCCAAAGGCACTCCACAATAAAACGACACAAACCCATCGAGTTTGGACTCGTTTGATTCGTCTTGACGAGTACTTTGATCCCAGATGGTAACCAGGGTCTGATAATGGAGCTGGAAGATGGCTAAAGGCACTCCACAAAAAAAAAATAGTTGTGAACACTTTTCGATAGGCAAGTTAGCATAGGCATATTTGTTTATAAATTTTATTTGATAAAAAATATGTCTCATCGAGTTATCAGATCGGTGAAGGTCGATCTTCAACGGCTCTTAGAGCAATAAAGAACTTTAAATTTTTTTATTGAGAAAGTTACAACAATTACAACACAATTAGGTCGTCGTAGCACTACATTAGTTAGAAAACTCGGGACTCAGGAGGTTAAAAACAGTATTTGTTTCCTCGTTAAACATCGAATATTTGCGAATTTCTGGCTTTTCTGGCTATAATTAAAACGGATATCGAATATCCATGTAAACAAGTCGAGTAAAAGTGGATTGTTAGCGGGCTGGTGTCGAGTGACCGGCTCCAATTAGTTAGGGAACTTAGATGCAAAAAAACTGGGAAATGTAGATAATGCCCGCCTTCCACTGCGAGTGGAACGAGCTCCGTACGGAGTCCGTTTAACTCGCAATGGCAAACTGCATATAGTGAGTGGAGGGGACTAAAAGAGTTCATAGAGCCGCAAAAGTGGTCGCAGAGTCGAGCAGAATGCTTAGTATAAGTTTTACTTCACCAAAATACTTCTCGATTGCGTTTACGTAAAAATTTCAATTCTATGGAAACTTGGACGCGTGCGCGCGAAGGCGCTGTCCATGTTTCCCTAGTAATTGATTTTTTTACGTAAACGCGATCGAGAAGTATTTGGTGAAGTAAAAACTTATACTAAGCGTACAGTACGCTTAGTATAAGTTTTCCTTCACTTCAATACTTCTCGATCGCGTTTACGTAAAAAATTCAATTACTAGGGAAACATGGACAGCGCCTCCGCGCGCGCGCGTCTATGTTTCCATAGAATTGAAATTTTTACGTAAACGCGATCGAGAAGTATTGAAGTGAAGGAAAACTTATACTAAGCATACAGATTTCAATCGGATTCCCCTCGACTCGCAACACTGATTTTCATACAAGCGCTTCCACCGCGAGCGAGTGGTCGAAGCGGACTAAGCGAGTTAAAATGGGTCCGCTGTAGGTATCGTGCTTGGCGTCGCACGTTAGTTTTGAACGGACTCCGCTCGAACTGACCCAACTCATTTCCCGCTTTGCTCGCTCCGTAAAGTCCGCTGGCAGTGGAAGGTAAACAGCCGGGTCTCCTCTGAGCGAACTGCCTTCGCCAACTGCTTTTTGCTTTGGCGAGGCAGCCTTTGCGGCGTGATTTTGAACCTTGTGTCGAACAAAATTATGCCTCATGCGCTGGCCTCCCGAGGCAGTTCGCTCAGTGGGGACCCAGCTAATGCTGAAACTCTTTTTTAGTGGAAGTGCTTAACTAATTTATTCCGGTCTGGTCAGCTCGTTACCTCCGTTTTCGCTCATTACCCTTTTTTAGTGGGAGGCGGGCATAATACGAAGCATCTCATGGTCACACTATTCAGGTTTAAAATAACCCTAAACCAGGAAGGGGGTTAAATGATCGCTCGTGTCCATTGTCTCTAATCCGTATCAATACTATCCCACTAATATAATAAATGTGAAAGTTTGTATGGATAGATGGATGTGTGGATGTTTGTTACTTTTGATCTCTTTCACGCTAAAATGGTTACGAATTCTGATGAATTTGGCACACGGATAGTTTATAACCGATTAAATTATTATGAATGCGAAAGTAACTTTGTCTATCAGTTACCTCTTCATGTTTAACCGCTAAACTGATTTACTTAGAACCCAAAAAAATTTGAAAAATAACACATGAGAATAGGAGAGTGACGCTCGACCCAAATCTCACGTCATCTATCCTCCTGAGGTCCGATGTCCTATTATTAGGACTTATTCTAATGTGACATTAAACTCAACTCATTAGTGAAAAAGTTGAAATTTCATTGAACAAAATTTGACGTGGGCGGCAGGAGGCTATCGCCAAAATCCACCATACCAGCCTATTATATACGTCCCACTGCAGGCAGGGCACAGGTCTCCTCTCAGAATGAAAGGGCTTGGGCCTTAGTTCCCATGCGGCCCCAGTGCGGATTGGGAACTTCACACACACCACTGAATTTCATCACAGGTGTATGCAGGTTTCCTCACGATGTTTTCCTTAACCTTAAAGCTCATGGTAAATTTCAAATGTAATGTGTTGTATGTATGTCGCCAAAATCACCTCACGTAATTTATGGATACCTCGGCTCCTTAAGCTAATTTTTATCCCGGATACTGCAAAGTTCAGACGAACCTGTGGGCAACAGCTAGTCGTGCATATTCGTGTAACCAAATACCTGTGCGTTGTTTGAATGTTTTGCGGTTAACAGCCGGATCCTTTCTAATGTCGAAATTTGGTTGCACTTCTGCCTACAAGTATTGGCCTCACCACGAACTCTACGTACAGTCACGAGCTTTAATTTGGGACCCACTTACGGTTGACAGTCCTGTCATATTGTACAGGAATTCAAAGAATATTTTTTCGAAATGGATCCCAAATTAAAGCACGCGATCGTACCTGGGAGCTACTATACTCCATTTAATTTAGAATTATAAACCACAACAAGATTACATATATTGCGGGTCGTGAACTGTAATCTCTTTACCATTTGTACTAGAGTACCTAACAATTGACGACACGCAAATAAAGTGACATTAAAACAATTTTATTTTGCGGCTCCCAGACTATTGTACTGTACTATTTGCTAGGTAAGAAATAGTTGACGAGCCGCAATATAATGATGTTGTGGTTTTTGAATTCTAAATTAAATGAAGTATAGAAAATTAGAAGTTTGTATCTTGCCGTCCCTTTCACTCTTCCATTTAACTCTATTAGCGTGAACGGAATAGTATGACACGAAGTTCAGAGTTCTGTAGGGCTGGTCCACAAATTTAAAGTTGGTCAACGTGCTATGGAAAGGGCTATGCTCGGAGTTTCTCTAAAAGATCGAATTCGTAACGAAGTGATCCGACAGAGAACCAAAGTTATCGACGTAGCCCACCGCATTAGCACGCTGAAGTGGCAATGGGCCGGCCATATAACCCGAAGAACCGATAACCGTTGGGGTAGACGAGTTCTTGAGTGGAGACCACGGATCGGCAAACGTAGCGTGGGACGTCCTCAGACTCGGTGGAGCGATGATCTTCGCAAGGCGGCTGGCAAGAGCTGGATGAGAGTGGCCGAGGATCGTGCTCAGTGGCGTGCCATGGGAGAGGCCTATGTCCAACAGTGGACGAACATAGGCTGATGATGATGGTGAAGTTCAGAAATCGAATTTCGTAGTATAAGGCCTACTGCTATCAAACCTTTGGAATCGTGGCCCACGTAGGGTTACCATATCTCAGGATTGGTCCTGAGAACTCGGGATTTTTAGGCTCTTATCAAGCTAAATAATGACCGGATTTTGTAAAACTCAGAATCAATAAAATAATGGTAGATTTAAGGCTACGCGTGAGACACTATTTCCGTATTATTCTAACAGTTGGCGTAACTTATTTTTACTTCGTTTAGTTTCATAATTCAGTCCCGTTTCAGCATTTAAAGGATCAACTTTTTTTAAACAATGGCGTGGTGGTTAAAGCAGTGTCTCGAATAACCCGGTGGACTCGAATCGTTAGGAGCGGGGAATTAATAACCAACCAGCAATCGTAATGAGACCGCGGTATTCTGTTACTGGATACAATGATGCAATTATTATTTCGATAAATCCCACTAATTTTGGTAGTAATAGGTAGTAACTGGTAGTAGCAGGGTTGGGAAGCAAGATTAAAGTTGTAATTTATGCTAATATTTTATTCCTACTAATGTTTTATATTTTCTAAACTAATGAAAATAATGACTTTATTTCTGTGTCTCCGTTTTGATCCTACTACATATCTAATACCTTTAAACGAGCAATTCTTGTATATATGTATATATATAATCAGGATCTCGGAAACGGCTCCAACGATTTCGATGAAATTTGGTATGTGGGGGTTTTCGGGGATGAAAAACTGATCTAGCTATGTTTCATTTTCAGAAAATCGCTTTTACTCGTGTTTTCCGGCTATTTTTGTTTGCATTAGAATATAAAGCTAAATTTCGCCGACTTCGAGCAGATCATAATGGCACATTAGAAATCGGGTGGTCGCGGATTCAGCCGACCTCGGTTCGATACCACGTTTTTTTCAAGATTTTTAGTTTTTTTTTTAAGTTTATTTTTTATGAGAAAACGTCAAGTTTTTTCTTTTGTGAGAAAAAGTTACTTTTTTGTGAGAAAAAGTTACTTTTTTGTGGGAAAAAGTTGCTTTTTTGTTAGAAAAAGTATTATAGGGAACTTGCAGTAACTATAGGCGGCAGCACTAATGCGACAGAAGAGACACTATGCGGACAGTAAAACAAACTTATCAAGGTAAAACATTCAAATTGATGGCACCCTTATGGCACCAGTTGGCAGCACCGTCTATGTGCACGTTCCCTATTGAGAGCACAGAACAGGAAAAGCCGGTTGTCTGTAAAGTCGGTTTACGGACGATAGTTTAACGTGACTCACCCCCCCCTCCTCCGGTGTTTTTGTCAAATATCTTGAAAACGGTGCATCCTACGGCAAAATCAATGAAATTTTCATCCCCCCTTTAAAACCCCCGCGCTCCCTCCCCCGCATCCCCTCCCCACCTCTCACCCCCCCCCCCCCACCCCTCCGGTGTATATAATCAGGATCTCGGAAACGGTTCCAACGATTTCGATGAAATTTGGTATTTGGGGGTTTTCGGGGATGAAAAATTGATCTAGCTTGGTCTTATCTCTGGGAAAACGCTTGGTACCGAGTTTCTGCCCGAGCAGAGCTCGGTCGCCCAGGTACTCCATCTATAATGAAAGCAGTGTTTATCTTTTGATTAGAAAACATTATAATGTTTTTTTTATATATATATTTATGATATTTTCGTAATTATTTATTTTATTTCAATCTTTCTTTATTTAAAATATGCTTATTGCTTTCCCACAATACCTCAAAATTTCAAACTAATATTGCAAGTTAGAGAGTTTCAATGAAAATAGGGTTGCCATAAGAAACCAATGACTAATACAAAAAAATCGTTTATTGACAAAAACTACATAGGTATGTATATTATTTTACATTTTTGGGAGTATCCATCAGTGGAATAATAATACATTAATGTATTTTAACTAAATATGAATATGGTAGGCGGAGCGTACGTATTACGTGTACATTACACAGGAAATTTGGACGAATGTGTATTTTATTAATGTACCAATTTTTGTTCAGAGATAACTATAATCCATATTTTAAATGATACGTAATACTGCTAATACTGTCATTGTCGTACAATCTATAAATCCATACCAAATCCAAAGTCAATCTGAATAATGGCAGTCAACATTGCAACATTGAAACAATCTGACTAGATATAAATAGACATTTAAGACTTTTAAAGTCTTATAAATCAGCCTTACGAATGTACCTACAGAATTGGTGGGATTCTTACCTTACCGCAATTCCACATTCAAACAGTACAATATTCGTGCCGTTCATTAGAAATAGTAAACCGGCTCCGCTGTATCAAATTTATAAATAACGCTCGTACAAAGCTCCGTGTGTATTTCATACGTACCTAAAATCGGTAAAATATCGCGTTGCGAAGAATTCACGTGTTCAGCACTCATTAGTGGTAGAAAACTTACACCATATGTTGGTATCAAAAGCTTTACGCGTCTATTTGTCGCGGATATGCGTTGTCTCTTTCGTAAAACGTTTTGTGTTTGCGCTTAACATACCTATTTGCGACTCACTATTTTAACAAAATTTTATCTATATTTTTGGGCTTTTTCTCTGCACTGAATATTTTCATGCGCCCAATTTAACATTATTCCAATAAAATAGTTAAACAAAATATCCAAACATTTAAGAATACCTACATATGTCGGACAACAACAACTATGCGGATGGGATGGACACAGAAAATTTATCGAAGAAAAATCACAATAATAATGTACGGTTTTATTAAGTATTCTAAATACGTTAATAACGATTAATAATTTGATTATATTCCCCTGAATATTTCCAAGAATGATCGGTTTATTAGAGGGAATTAGATTTTATCACTGGCACCCCTGTCGATCTTTCCCGCTTTTTTAAACGTCAAAAAGCGCGGGTCACGTTCCGAGCGGAGCGTCACGATTCAAAGAACTACAGCTGCTAAGGGTGCGTTTCTGAGAAAAATAATTCTTTATGGGCATAGTGGCTAATCTAAAAGGTTTGACGTTTGATTAATCACGTTTCTAGCAAACGTGATATTGATATTGAATAATAATTTAATTAGAATTTATGTTTATGTATCTAAATACGTCTAACTTAAAATTATACAACTGAAAACTGAATTCTCAAGCCCTTGTAACATCGAAGTTTTTTTTATTTAAAAAATATCAGTTCAATTAGTATAGTATCAGAAAATATTTATTGATTTGGGTTCCACGAAACAGTATTAGGTAGAACTCCTTATTTTTCAGTTCAGTTCACTGTCTATCAGCATTTTAGCCTAGGTACTACTCGGCACAGCACATGACATGCCTCCTTTTAAAATGAGAGGGCTTGAGCTGTATGTAATACTCATGGGGGCTAAGAATGGTCGTTGGGGCATATCGTACAAGGAAATCCGCTTTACGAAACAGGGTTAGGGTTAGGTTTTGAAATGACGAGCGATTTTCCGAACTTTGATGATGATTACCCTTCAGTCGCAAGGAAGGTAGATGGGATACACAGGCACTAGTCCCACCAAGGGCGAGAAAGAATCCCCTTCAGTCGCAAGGAAGGTAGATCGGATACACAGGCACTAGTCCCACCAAGGGCGAGAAAGAATCCCCTTCAGTCGCAAGGAAGGTAGATCGGATACACAGGCACTGTCCCACCAAGGGCGAGAATGAATCCCCTTCAGTCGCAAGGAAGGTAGATCGGATACACAGGCACTAGTCCCACCAAGGGCGAGAAAGCGATTAGCTGGCGACTATTTTCTCGCTCAAGAAAAGAACAAAAGATACAAATCCTGTGTTGATAAAAGAGAGAGATATGCTGTTCACACTCTCGGCGAGTATCTCTCTTCACTAATTTGATCACAGCTGTCAAAAGCGGTCAACGATGACTCGCTCTGCCGTACGCGCTCTAATCGCTTCTCGCTCATTGTCGGCAATGGGACCAGTGCTATAAGTATAGTAACGGTAAGGTTGGATGGGTACGGTAAAGGTATTTGGTAATGTCATACCTTTGTTTTTCTGGTCGCTGGCTTGGTCAGGGCTTTGGCCGCGAGCGCGGGACGCCGCCCAGCGCCGCAGCTCCAGCCGTTCGTACCCATACCATCCTAGCAGCTCATTCATCGCTGTTTCTGCAAATTCCTGGAACAATTGATTGTTAACTTCATGTCTCAGTTTATTTCTTAATACAATACGCGACGTGTCTTGGAGCTGCGGACATGTGCCGATCACAAGATTGGTTCCCTCAAGCTCAGCATTCTTCCTGCCATGGGATCCACCGGTGGCCCCCAATATTTCTGTTAGGCATCGTCCTAAGAGAACGCGATTGCGCGATCATCGCGCAATCGCGGCCCCATCCCTGAGGCCATATTGTCCCAACGATCTTGGAATCATAACCTCTTTCATCACTACGTACTAAGTGATGAAAGAGGTCGTGCAATCGCGTTCTCTTAGGACGATGCCTTACAATCAGCCACAAGTACCTACGTATACATATTGTTGAACGCCTTTATTTCGAGGTCGGTCGCGAGTCATATTTATTCTTGTGATTCACGGTGCTCCTGAAAGCCCCGAAATACGAAAAAATTAGGAGTAGATAGGTACGTCAGCGATCCCCATGGCTTCTTAAACTTGGAAAGCTTTACATATTTTGGGCAGTGTTAAATCAAATTATAGCTATTCTCAAATTAAAATATGTATCTGTTAAACCTATACCTATAGAAAACTGCTTTCAACAACTTTTTTGAACTCAAAGAATTTGTAAAGGCCGCGATTAACTTGTTTACATTTTTTTTGTCACTGACGGACATTGAACGGTGTTATTTTTAATGTTTATTTTTAAATAAAAAAACGATTTATTAAAAATAAATGGCGCCACGATGACCTCCTTACGGCGTTTTATAGCCGACGATCGTGATAATAAATTCGTAAGAATATATAAAGCGTGAATCAACGCGGTAACTAAAGAAATATTTGTGTCAGTGAAAAATATAGATTGTTATAAAAGTCGCCAATTCTCAATTCCATGATCTTTTTCCTAACATCTGCTGTGAAATTGTTTAAAGTTTTGATGATGGTGTAGATAGTACAGTTTGTTGCATTGATAATGTAGAAACAAAATTGATTGCGCTGTCTGGAAATTGAAACCGTAGACTGGATCTGGATGAAATTTTAAAGAGCTATGTTAAAATATCACAAATGAAATATTTAAAACAAAACAGATGTAATATTTCTAACGCTTCATTAGTCTCGTTCTGATGGAACCCGCACCATAAAACGTAACAAAGGAAATTACCGACCGACGTATGAAAACTTTGTAACACGGGAACAATATCCTCAGACTCCTTCATTATACAGGTACAGTAACAGTAGCTTCTTTGTCATACGACCGCCTAAATAACCTTATTTAATTAATCTTGTGTGCACAAGGCTATGGCCAGAGACAGGTTATATTTCAGGGCAAGATGGCCAGTCGCGAGCCCGTCTAATTGGACTCAGGTTACACAAAGAGTTCTACGGAAAGTATTAATATATTCAACACTAACGTGGGAAAATTAAGGGTTTTTAAATCAAACATTTTATTATGTTTACAATTTGGCCTATTTCAATATTTCTGCTTGAACAGTTGCAAAATGAATATTGAATCGTCAACGTGACAAAATATCATGAAGTATATATACCTAGTATGGCGCCATGTATTTACACTTCACTCTACGGCTTAAAGCCGCGTTTTCATTTAGTGTTCAGTACGCTTAGTATAAGTTTTACTTCACCAAATACTTCTCGATCGCGTTTACGTAAAAAAATCAATTCCTATGGAAACAAGGACAGCGTCTCCGCGCGCGCGCGTCCATGTTTCCATAGAATTGAAATTTTTACGTAAACGCGATCGAGAAGTATTTGGTGAAGTAAAACTTATACTAAGCATGCTGTATGCTTAGTATAAGTTTTTACTTCACGAAATACTTCTCGATCGCGTTTTCGTAAAAAAATCAATTACTAGGGAAACATGGACAGCGCCTCCGCGCGCACGCGTTCATGTTTCCATAGAATTGAAATTTTTACGTAAACGCGATCGAGAAGTATTTTGGTGAAGTAAAACTTATACTAAGCGTACAGTATGCTTAGTATAAGTTTTTACTTCACGAAATACTTCTCGATCGCGTTTTCGTAAAAAAATCAATTACTAGGGAAACATGGACAGCGCCTCCGCGCGCACGCGTTCATGTTTCCATAGAATTGAAATTTTTACGTAAACGCGATCGAGAAGTATTTTGGTGAAGTAAAACTTATACTAAGCGTACAGTACGCTTAGTATAAGTTTTACTTCACCAAATACTTCTCGATCGCGTTTACGTAAAAAAATCAATTCCTATGGAAACAAGGACAGCGACTCCGCGCGCGCGCGTCCATGTTTCCATAGAATTGAAATTTTTACGTAAACGCGATCGAGAAGTATTTGGTGAAGTAAAACTTATACTAAGCATGCTGAACAGTTCTGAGCGAGTTCGTTCGTGCGTAAATAAAAACACTTGAGCGAGCGAACATGTTTGTTCAGTGATGATCGGCTGGACGCGGCGAACGATTGCTCGCTCACTCATTCATTCAGTGAAAACGACATCACAGGCGAGCGAGCAGATGTTCACTGTTCAGTGCATTCGCTCGCTGTTGTATATACTCGGTGAGTCTCCGACTCCAATCTTTTACCTGAACATTTTGAATTGGATCCTATACAATGGAATGGAAAAATTATCGGATTCATACCTGCTTGTGCGATCAGAAAAGCAAACATTACAAAAAAGTGGCAATGAAAAACGATGCTTTTAAATACATAGCAAGAGTAACGACCAATTTTAGACGTGGAGGTATTGCTTTGTGGAAACGTGTATCTTGTTCTTTACTTATGGCATTTTCGACTAATCTCAACTGAGCGAGTTCGTTCGTGCGTAAATAAAAACACTTGAGCGAGCGAACATGTTTGTTCAGTGATGATCGGCTGGACGCGGCGAACGATTGCTCGCTCACTCATTCATTCAGTGAAAACGACATCACAGGCGAGCGAGCAGATGTTCACTGTTCAGTGCATTCGCTCGCTGTTGTATATACTCGGTGAGTCTCCGACTCCAATCTTTTACCTGAACATTTTGAATTGGATCCTATACAATGGAATGGAAAAATTATCGGATTCATACCTGCTTGTGCGATCAGAAAAGCAAACATTACAAAAAAAGTGGCAATGAAAAACGATGCTTTTAAATACATAGCAAGAGTAACGACCAATTTTAGACGTGGAGGTATTGCTTTGTGGAAACGTGTATCTTGTTCTTTACTTATGGCATTTTCGACTAATCTCAACAAGTTTTGGAATTCTTGCTCATTCATTCTGCAGAAATTATGAAAACGTCCATCTTCGGAATAAAACCCAACTCAGTTATTAAATTGACATTACTTGTTTCTCTATCTATCTTATATAAATACCTTCTTTTCCGTTTCTGTTCTTTTAATAAAATTGTGATTACTACAAACAAACGCTGCACTAGCCAAAAGCAAATCATCACCGTCCATGGTCGCTGGTGAAAACGCAACTCCGACAGCAAACCGTTCAGTACGATTTTTTGTTCTAAACAATTGTTCGTTTCCTCATTGAATGAAAATAGATGTTTTCTGTTTCGAGCGAGCATCGGCCGAACAGCAAACATTGGTTCAGAGCAAAATGTTCGCTCTTAGCACTAGATGAAAATTGAAAACGCGGCTTAAGGTATTTAGAGGCGGAGTGGAGTCAGGCCAAATCTCACCAAATCTTACTTGGGGGAGAGGGGGGTCTCAGCAAATATCACGTATTTTTTTCTGGCAAAGAATAGTGCCAATGAGGTTAAATTTAAAAGTTTGAAAAATCTAAATTGTGCACGTCTCTGACTAGTCTCAAGTACCTACTAGTGTTTACTAGTCTTAATAAAAGTAATAAAACAAATTGTGTTTTTACACATTTATACTCAATATAATTCTTTTGAAAAATCTGAAGTGAGATTAGGGGGGGAGGGGGTCGGCGAATTTCACGATACTTATATCACCAGGGGGTAAAAAATCCTCAAAAATTGCTCACGTAATTAATGGACGCCCCCTTGTCGACATTGACCAACTTGTCGAGCCAGCCTATACCAAAAGAAATCGGCATTAATGCATGCATGCACCATACCACAATATAGGTACTTACAATAGGCAAGATACAATAGTTTTCATCACCGAGCTTATGAAGCTAGTACTATATTGAACTACCCATGATTTTTTGTTTGGAATTTGTCCAAGGCATGAGTTTGTAATTTTGTTTGAAACGAATCAGGTCAAACCATGGTCAAACCGAACGAAAGAGTTGTATCACAAATATTTGCTAAAATTAAATATGTAAGTCCAGATGAACTGTTGTTTGGTATGCACCGATATTTAAATATTTAACATTAATAATTTAGTCAATAAACCTCTTTATTTGTAAAAAAAGTTACAAATCTGTTACGGCAGAATGTACCTATATTATGTCTGTGCCTGCCTAAGGAAAAGTTGCAAATAAAGAAGACGAAACCATCGTTCGAAAAGGACTTAAGTAATCAACTGATGACGAGGCGATTATGGTCCGGACTTTAGCCTGTCAGAACAGACGAATAAAGAAAGGAAAGCACTTAAGTAATTTGAGGGCGTTTATTCGAGCGTCTCGAACGCCTCATTTATCTGGTCACATTTTTTTTAATGGCTGTACCTATGTTTTGATGTGGCTTTCAGTTATATGCCTTGGTTCTTTACGCCTTCCATTTAAGGTGGAAGCGCACGCTCTAGGCGCGAAATTCAAACTTTTTACAGTTTTTAATTTATTGTGGGTAAACGGTGTAACTGTTTAACTTCATATGGTATATGCGCTTGTAAAACAGTGTTCTTTATATTATTGTGTAAAGTTTTTTAAGAATAAAACTATTAGCTTGAAATAAAAGTTGTCAAAACGTTGAAAGTCCGAATTTCTATGTTTGACAACTTTTATATCAAGCTAACAGTTTTATTCTTTAAAAGCTTTACACAATAATATAAAGAACACTGTTTTACAACCGCAAGTACCATATGAAGTTAAACAGTTACACCGTTTACCCACAATAAATTAAAACCTGTAAAAATTTTGAATTTCGCACCTAGAGCGTGCCGTTCCACCTTAATGTATCAGAATCTTCTATCATTTCTTAAAAATGTGACCAGATTAAAGAGGCGGTTAACGCTCGAATAAACGCCCCTGAAAGCTTACGTAGAAATCAATTTGCCAAATATTTTGCCAAACACGACGATTCAGACTAATTTTAATTAAAGATCGTGAATGAGAAACGTGATCATGCAAGCAAACCTGATACGTATTCTAATGGGAAATAGCGCAGCCGCAATGCACTGGCACGGGCTTCACGTTTTAATTTACCGCAGCACAGTGTAGCCAGTGTACGGTTGCGTAATAATTATCACAGCTGAAAACACGATATTCCGAACGCACCGCAGTGAAGGCGTTCGAAAACTCAACGGCCATTATTCCAATGTTGCCTGATCTAACTGCACTAAATTACTAAAATTAAATACGTGAGCCGCCGGCCAGATAATTATCGAAGTTCATAATTGTAATTAATACTCGGACAGGGTTCAATCGAGAATATGTATAAAATTCATTATTCAAATGGTTATTCATACTCATATTCTGAGCGACGTGGTTTTGTACGTCAGGTACGGTCACGGATTGTATTGTATCCACTGCATTAAAGAAGGAAGGATAATTTCTTTGATGTAGAATAGGCATTTATTTTTATTACCTATTGAGTTCCATAGGATTGCCATCGAAACAGAGGCAGACCAAAAAGAAGATGGTGGGACGACTCGGGCGCACATGAAATCGAGTGGCAGAAGCTTGCAATCGACAGAGACGAGGAGGCAGAAAGAAGAGTAGGCCTTTGCCCAGCTACGAAACATCCGGCTGTTTAAAAAAAAATAACCGAGGTCGATTTAACACTAATTCACAATATTTGAGCAGGTAATCAGTAATTACGTTACTTTGACTGAAGCCCTTTAGATGATTTTCAAGATTTTTTTTGTGGTTGACTAAATATTTCCTTGATTGGCGTTTAGAGTGTACCGCGTCAAAGGACTATACTATATTTTGAATAAAAAAAATCCTACAACTAACCCAACTGCTGAAATATTCCAGATTAGTTGTAAAAAATCTTTTCCAGAGGTACTGCTAAGGCTAAGATACATTCAAGCAGTAGCAGGGTGATTAATTGCATGGCCCACTAGTCTTTATGCAAATCATCTTGACCAAACGCCAGTTCGCACGGGTATCGACACGTCTTGTTTGCTGTCCAATAAATGGCTTATAATGCTATTTGCTTTGACACACGATGCCGCCATACAGTGCGGGAGTGACGTGACTTGGAGATTACATGGATTAATAATTAAAGGTGATCTGCGCTTCATTGGTGATACATGGACAATCATTCAGTTGATTCTACCAAGAACCCGCAATAGGACTGAAAATATCAAATAAAAAATTATGACTCTCGTCGCTTTCCGGCCCGTTGCATATACAAGAAGAGAAGAAGTAGTAGTAGTAGAGTCTGAGCAAAACTAAAAATTTACATTTTTTTAGTAATATTATTAGGTTTTAAGTTTTAGGATAGTTTTATTTAATTTTACCTAGCCACAATATAAAAAAAAAAAACAAATCTTTTACTGTGTGCCAAATAACGGATAAACTTACACCCATAAAGTAAGTAATTGTATTTAATTACATATAACATCTATGGCTTGAGTACAAACAAACATTCATAATCATCACACAAAATTGTCTGTTCCTACCGCGATTCCAACCCGAGATATCTAGCTATGATCCCTGGCTATGCAGTCTGGCCAGTCTGCCACTAACTAACCAACCAGCACCCTATCCGGTCGTCAGCTGTTTTTTTTATTTAAATACATTATTGGTATAAATCACATCGTGGCTCCGTCGTCAATCAGATCATGAACTTGGCCGAAATGTCGGCAGCGGCTAAAAATACGGTTGAAAACCGTCACCCGACACGTTACATCAGTGGAACTAATTCTGTGCCTTACTCGGCTACTGTAACTAGGTGATTCACTGTACGCTATACATGATTCATATTCAATTGGCCTAAACAACAAGCGAAATTAAAAGCTAAGGACCGATGTAGAGCGCACTCCAACTGCAAGGTAACTGCCGACTGCTCATACATTTTCCTTGCAGTGGCATTGCAGTCAGCAAAACTACACGCTAGCTGCGACTGAAATGTATAAGTAGTCGGCAGTTTTAAGCGAAACTTCTTTCCTCGCACGACGAAGAACTGGAATCAGCTTACTGCGGCAGCATTCCCGGAGCGTTACAACTTAGGGATCTTTAAAAAACGAGCCTACCAATTCCTAAAAGGCTCGGCAACGCACCTGTGATTCCCCCCGTGTTGCGGGTGTCCATGAGCGACGGTGATCGCTCTCCATCAGGTGGCCCGTCTGCTCGTTTGTCCCCTCTTATATAAAAAAAAAGTTGCAGTGCGAATGCAGTCCGTCTGTATCGGCCCTAAAAGTTTCTTCTTTGCCACTAAAATCATGAAATAACACAAAATGCAGCTATAGGCTATAGTCATAGTAGTAAAAACCACAATATAAGCTTTTTATTTATTGTCAAAATATAAATCCTCCGACATTTGCCTTTGTCTGACACAAAAAAAAAACAAAATTTAGGAAACTTACCCATAACATTTCGAAACACAAAAACAGTTCAATTTGGACGAGTATTGACCGAAAATAATCAAACCTATTGAATAACGACAACGCACGCAAACTGAAAATGGAACTAAAATGTGACTTAAGAAATTGTTCCCAAGTTCAAGCATTTTACAGCCAAAATGTGATAATTACGAAGAAAGTGGCGCCCTCATTTACTTTCTACTATTTTATGTTATTGAAAATTAATTTATAACAAGTACCTAAGTAAATTCAAATTCCCATGTACCCATGAACAGGAGGATAATTACTTGGCGCTTTAAACTTGTCACCTAGTGTTACCCTCTGGAAACTGTATCGCCTAAGCGTGGCTTTCTCGGCATTATAGTTGCGGGGTAATTTTACAAAGGCGTTCCGAGACCTCGGTGTTACAAGCTAAAACAAGTCCTCTACTAAAATGCGGGGTTGTCATGACTAAAAGACTAAAAGAGAAGCTAGGATTGATAGACGAATTTCTGAACAGAGGAAAATTTAAAATGTTTAGATTATCGTTAGATCCTGCCTGCGCAAGTGAAAATGGAACATTTTGATTTTTATAAACCTTAGTTTAGAAGTGAGGAAACAAAGTTGATGTAAGAGCGACTTCAAAAAAAATGTTGTTAGAATAATAATAATAAATATCAGGGGACAATCCACACCAATTGAACTAAGTAGTCCCAAAGTAAGCTAAGCAAAGCTTGTGTTATGGGTACTAAGCAACGGATAAACATACTTATAAAGATAGATACATACTATACATATTAAACACCCAAGACCCGAGAACAAACATTCGTATTTTATATACAAATATCTGCCCCGACACGGGAATCGAACCCGGGACCTCAAGCTTCGTAGTCAGGTTCTCTAAACACAATGCCATCTGGCAGTCTAAATGAATGAATGTTAATAAAATTAGAGCCCGTTCCCACTATGTCGTTGTCGGATTCCGATTTTAATCCGGCGATCCAGTGGCAGTACATTTTATATGAAGCTGTTCACACTTGTCGGACACGATTTAAGCTGTAAAAAAATTTAATTCCCCAAACGTCACTTAACATTTCCCGCCACTGGAATTCCAAAAGGAGAGTGTTGCCAGTTACCAGCTCCCCGAAAGTGAGGGTTCGCATGACCAAAACAGGCACCTGAAGAGTAATGCACTGTAACACGAGCCGCCTTTGTTTTCCGCCTGGTATAATGAGAAACATGTGAAACATAATCGATCGGCTACCGGAGATGTAACAGTAGAACGTGCTCGGGCTTTGTGCTCTATCATAGATGGGGTTCCGAGCGTTTTGAGTAAGCTGATACGAGTCTCGTTTTAGCCGTTTTTCGCTGTGATGGTGCATTTTAAATTTTGGGTGTTTGTGTTTGAGATAAATCTGAAAATTTTCTTTATACATGAGATAATTTAAGAAATCCCAAGTGCAAACAAAGTACCCTTTTTGATTGAAAAAAGTCACCTTACCTTTTTTAACAAGTTTTTATTTAAACCCAACGAGCTACTACGTGTCAGTTGTGTCTGTCGGTAATAAAATCTTGCGATGCTTACACATGAAATTTTGTATATACCTATTTGTAGTTTGATGACAATACAAATACAAAAAAACTACAGTACAATACAGAAAATCTAAAGTTAACAAAATAAGGTGGTTAAAAATGTAATTTTTGCAAAATAATATTATTAAAACTTATTTAATACTTTACAAACACTCCTCCAATACAATAGTTGCACATAACTATGACCTTATTGTTTTCCACATACCTCGTTGCCTGCAATGCTTACGTATAAATATCTCGTGCCCCGGGTCGGATGTCAGGACGATAATAATAATGTTGCATTTCTCCCGGCCTTATACTTTATAGCTTATATTTTATTTAACCACTTAATAGTTTCAATACTACAACTATATTTTAATTCATTAAATGTTTAGGATAAAAGTCTATTAATATAAAATTTCCAACAAAGACTTGAGTGTATTTGGCATGGTTCGTCATAAGCTTGTCCATGTGTATTCAATGACATTAGGTAAATTCGCAATCAGATCCCGTAATATTAATTTATTAATTTGAAACTGATCGATCACCGATAGTCCTATACCTCACCTGATAGTAAGTACAGATGAGGCCAAAAATTTACCTCATTGGTTCATTAACAACCTATTCATTCTGGCCTTCAATAGCTATAAATTTCTAAGGTTCAATATCGCTTGTAGCCTTAAAGTTTAAAACATTACAGACTACACATTTTGACTTAAAAGTTATTGTGACAATCAGCCTTGTCAGTGAGAACGCAGGATCTAAATTTTGTATAGGCAAGATATAATTATTTTGCGAGACCCTCTATGATGGCACAGCACACTTTGAATGACGAATTTTTAACTGAACAAAAAACCGCTAAGAGCGTGTCTTACCCGCCCAGGATAAGGTTCCGCAGCCGTTACGACGTCACGATCTGTATTAAACAATTAATATGTTTCTAAGCATTTTGTATTTTGTACGGAACTTCCCAAGTACCTACCTAGGTGTGGTCAGGCTGCTATTTACTCTTAAACTACTAATAAGTCTCAAGCTAACTTAGCCGTTATAGTTTTCCTTGTTAAATTTATATATTTAGGGGGGACGCACAATTTTAACAAAAATTTGCACTTTAAAGTTGAATATCTCGCAAATAAATAACTGTATTGAAAATCCCTCTTAACAACCTCGTAATGATTTCAAAAGATCCAACGGTACGTTACCTCATACTATAAGGTTAGAGGAGAAAAAATCACCCCACTTTACGCCTATAAAAAAAAAACTTCGCTGTGTATCTACTTCGGTGTCGGGGTAATTGCTACATATATTTATGCAAAATTACAGCTTTCTAGCACTAATAGTCTCTGCGTTAAGTTGCGGACAGACGGACGGGCAGACAGACATGATGAAACTATAAGGGTTCCGTTTTGCCGTTTTGGCTCCGGAACCTAAAAACGAGAACCTTTCGAGGCTCGACACCTTGAGATCGCGAGGGCGTTAGGGCCCTCGCCCACGGCGACTTTTTGTAGCGATGCTGTCGCGCGTTTACGAAACGCGCTACAGCATCGCTACTAACGCGCGTTAGTCGCATTTGTAACGCGCTATAGAAGCGATGCCAACGCGCTACTAACACGCTACAGCATCGCGACTGTATCGATGCAAACGCGCGACCATGTCGGACGACATCGGGGAGGGAACGGAGGGAGGGTGGCGCTTTAGTAGAGAACCGCGCGTTTGCAGCGCGACAGAAGCGCAACGGTATCGCGTTTGCATCGCGACAGAAGCGCGACGGTATCGCGTTTGCATCGCGACTGAATCGTGTTATGTGGGCGAGGGTACACAGCTAGCGACCGCATCGCGACTGTGTCGATGCAAACGCGCGACAGCATCGCTACTGCAGCGCTACAAAAGTCGCCGTGGGCGAGGGCCCAGCTAAGCGGGTCTTCGCGCCTCTAGCTACGATGCTGAGCCTTATCATTTTCTCTCTGATGTCGGAACTGTGAGAAAAATGGCAAAGCCATTCGTCAAGTTAGCTTATCCGGAAAAACTGACAGAATTGAATTCCATTTTCCACAGCGCATGTAGCTTGTAGCTAAGCTATGCCCACAGCATATACAACGTCAGAGGCTCGGGTGTCAAGGCGATACTGCATTTCTCAGGAACGAAGGCTTATTTATGTTGCACACGACCAATGAGTAACGCGAATAACCTATTTGCGCTACAATTGCTTGCAATTTTTCACATAAAACCCGGTTTTAAATTTCCACTTGGAACGAAGGTTTCGTTTTACTTTGACTGAAGTTGTGAAACTTCAATAATTCAAAGCTTAGGACCTTTTTGTCTACTCTCTTCTCTAATATGTAAGTCTCTGTAAATAAATAGAATCGAATCATTGGTAATAATTTGAAAAGACTTAACTGACTTCAATAGTCACCAAACCGACGATAGGTTTCGCAGTGATAAGGTTACACTGCACCGTTGATATCTTGAAAATTGGTGAAACTTTTAAATATTCTATTTTTTAAACATACCTATTTAGGTTTAATTACCTAAAAAAAGAAAGAATCCGATCCGATATCTACTACTTTACTTTGAAATATGAAATTTGGTAATATTTTTCAAAGTCTTTCACAAAGTTACACAGGTATAAGTACGAAAAATATCCATATAGCACACCCTTGTAAGTCCTCGCGTACCTACTTTATCTATACTAAACTAATATTATAAAGAGGAAAGATTTGATTATTTGTTTGTTTGTTTGCATTGAATAGGCTCCGAAACTACTGGACCGATTTCAAAAATTCTTTTGCCGTTAGAAAGCTACATTACCACAGAGTGACATAGGCTACTTTTTACCGCGGGAAAATACCTTTTCCTACGGAAAAATTAATTTATCGCGGGCAATGCTGCGGACGGAAGCCTAGTTAAGTATAAATCCAAAGTAAGAAGAACTACCAAATGTACTATAACTATATGCAGAGCACGAAATTTATCTAGGGAACTTTAAATTCGTAGAAATAACTTCCAAAATTACAAAACTGGGTACACTCGGCTCAGTCTGTAGTACTGTCTGTTAAAAAGTCAGTACTTTAAAGGTTGGTTAAAGGTCGACTTATCACCCTCCTTTTCTCGAAGTCGGCTAAAAAGCGTAACCAAAGCCATTCCCTCCGCTCCCTGTAACGTTTATATTTGTTCCCGCACATTAGTAGGAGGCGATCGCGTTACACAGCATTAGGTGAATTATAAGCTCCACTAGTGTCACTCGATCTGTTTGCCGACTGGGCTAATGAATGGCGGCATGATAGTAGACTGTTTGATTATTGATGCTAGGCTCTGCGGGCAGTAGGTCAAGGGAATTATTTGGAAAATAGTTGATTTTCCAATCTATTTTTTGAGAAAAACAATGCAACTTAAACATTTTTCAGCGCTGGGCTCCTTACCATTATCCGCGAACCTCTGAAAACTTTATTTGCAGTGCTCATGTTTAGTTTTCAAATGGGTCTCACTGAAAAGCAGCTTTGCGGCAGCAGCAACATTGTGTTGAGTGGGGCCCGATTTGTACTTTGTTTGTATATTCGCTGTTTTTTATTTGTATTTTTTCCAAAAAACAATCTTTACATTATAACTTGATCAAGTATACAACAAACGCAAGTTAAACATAACCATACCTTCCTAAAGCATACAATTACGCTACATCAAGAATGATCCTACCACACTAACAGTCAAAGTATTTTAAAGCCCCTAAGGGCACTACATGCTAAGGCTATTTGCAAATTTAACGATTTTTTGGGGGTAGTCACAATAGAGAGATCTCTCTCCAGGCAGATGTTATGCCTGGGGACCGAAGTCCAATGGATGAAAGTTGGAAGTTGTATTTATGCAGCCGAGTTGAGAAACTTCGATAGCGTGATGTAGGATTGTAGAAATTAGTTTCTTATGTGATGACTAGATGGCGCTAGTGGTCGCTACATCAGCCCCCCTTTTAGACCGGAGGTCGATACGAATTGCAGTGGAGTGCAGTCTATGCGTCATGTGGGCGCTTGCAAGGGCCAGTCGCTCAGAGCCTCGTCGGCGAGCATTGTTGTTCCTCTGCTACTTGTGGATGCATGCCTGTTGCGTGATTGCTCGGAGCCTTGTTGGCGGGCGAGCGTTGGTTGATAGATAGGCAAGTGGAAGTAGTGGGAGGAGGATTTGCGAACTGTAGACACCAGGCAGATAATAGATACATGCTAATGGTGCACAGTTAGTGCGGTGAGTATAGCTTGCTGTGAGACTGCGTCATCGTTTTTGTGTGTCTGAAGGTTGCGATTTTGTCCAATGTCGTGGGTCACCAATTTGGGGGTAGCTGCAATAGAGAGATCTCTCTCCAGGCAGATGTTATGCCTGGGGACCGAAGTCCAATGGATGAAAGTTGGAAGTTGTATTTATGCAGCCGAGTTGAGAAACTTCGATAGCGTGATGTAGGATTGTAGAAATTAGTTTCTTATGTGATGACTAGATGGCGCTAGTGGTCGCTACAATTTAATTTACAGTTCACAATTTCATACCATTATGACACTACCTAACCTTAAAATTTTCTATTAACTCTAGGTATATTCATACATGGCATAAGCGATTACACTAATTAAACAAAAACACACCAATCAAATATCTATTAGTACCTACTAAGTTACGATTATGTCTGTGACTTATACATAACTTAAGCTAAGCGCATCGATATAACATTTCAAACTAATGTAAAAGCAATAATTTTCCCACAGCTACCGGGATTGTTTTCTGTGCTGGCAGCACCGTGTTGTGCGTAGGTTGCCGGTAGGTGTCGCGTTACGAGCGCTCCTAAATTTACCTTAGCCAGCTACCATTAAAAGCATTTATGTTATATTGGATATCACAATATTATCGACTGCACAGTCTAGCATTACACGGTTTGACCGCTTCTTTGGAACCGGTTGGAGAATGTTTAGGTACTATTCGTGGCTTGTGAAAATTTAAGTTTGAAAATTATTTTATGGCCGGTTTGACGATTCTCAGCTAAGTATCACAAGCTTATACTATGTCTCATTATCAACATCATTTCAGCCGTAAGGCATCCACTACAGATATATGCCTCTCTCATTGATACCCAATCATTAGGTACGGTTGGAAGCGGCTTGCATTCTCCTTGAAATCAAATCATCCGTCCATCTTCTTGGTGGACGTCCCACGTTGCGCTTGCGAGTCCGTGGTCTCCACTCGAGAACTTCGCCCCCAACGGTCATCTGTTCTGCGTACTATATGGCCTGCCCATTGCTATTTCAATGAGCTAATCCGTTTGGCTATGTCGGTAACCCTTGTTCTTCTACTGATCTCATTCCTGATTCGATTCCGTATAGAAACCCCGAGCATAGCTAGCCCTCTCCATAGCTGGTCGAGTGACTCTGAGCCTGCCTGTCTACTATGTAATGCCATAAGGGCACACGAGATGCACAGGGCCTCCAACCTCACGAGGGCTCTGAAAGTCAGATGTATTTGTTTACGCGAAAATTATTATTTTTTGTTGTGAATGACATCTACTTTAATAAATAAGTACTTTGCAACAGTCCCCATATTCTTTGGTGCCCATAAGCACCCCGAGTGATCCGTCATTGCCTAAGACTAATAAGCTTGTAAAATATTGTTCGTTGGTATTTATTTTATCTTTTTCGATATTTTAGAGCAACCGATGGTTTTTTTGTATGGTGACCGACCATGAAGGCTTTTTTAGGAAAGTCCTCTTTTCAATTTATATCCGGTTACAATGCCCAAGAGCAAGTTACGTGTATATCTATTAAATATTGTAGCAGGCCTCATGCATGCCATGTACTTACGCGCGATATTTACCTACCGCGGGGACGATCGCCTGCGATCGAAATTCCAGTAGGTTGTCACAAGCGCGCGCCGACGCACGTTCATTCGTGTTCCACGGAAAAAATATGCCGCCTGAACTTTTATAAGTGAATGGTGAAACAGGGGGCAAATTTTAATATGACTATGCTAGAATTAATAGCTAATATAACAATTTGGAAGTTCGTATCGTGCTGTCCCTCTTACTCTTCTATAAAAAGCTATAAGCGTGAGCGGGATGGCACGATGCGAAGTTCGAAAGTTAACCTTCGTATTTAGTATAACGCTAGGGTACTATGAGCATGGCAATGTGTTCTACGCATTACAATAAATATCCTTTTTTGTTAGGATTCCAGAGCTAAAATGGCAAAAACGGAACCCTTATAGTTTCGCCATGACCGTCTGTCTCTTTGTCCGTCCGTGGCTTAGCTTAAAGAATATTAGTGCTAGAAAGTTTGCATGGATATAATATATAGCAATTATCCCGACAAAATGGTAAAACAACATGTAGAAAAAAAATTTTTAATCCAAACTGCCAGCCCTTGTCACTGTCGGCACGCACACATTCTTAAGGAGACGGAGTAGTATAATCTGTGGCTACAATCGCGGTAAGTACCAAGATTTTGTACGGGATGCAGTATCTGTTACGAAGTAACTATTAAGTAATCTGTGATTGTAGTATATCATTAAATTGACGTCGCATAGCGAAGCAGAGGCATATATTATATAGCCTATCACTAGATCATAAGACATTGAAACTAAGAAATCAAGTACATGGAATTTTGTGATCCAAAAAACCGGCCAAGAGCGTGTCGGACACGCCCAAGATAGGGTTCCGTAGCCATTACGAAAAAATCAAGTAATATTTTTCTAAGGATTTCGTATGTGTACGGAATCTTCCAAGTTAGGTATCGTCAATACTTTGAAAAAAGCTCGTATCTCAAAATCGTTAATCTGGCAAAGTGAACTTTACGCGCGTATCAAGGTTCAGTTTTGTTTACATGCTGATTTGAGATACGAGTTTTTCAAAGTAGTGACGGTATGTTTAATACCTTAGGCTACTATTTACTCTTAAACTACAAATAATTCCCAAGCAATCTTAGCCGCTATAATTTTCCTTGTAAATTTAATATATTTACTACCATTTTTTTAGTTTTTTTTATTTAACCACTTTGTCGGCGTGACTAATATATATATTCATGCCAAATTACAGTTTTCTAGTACTAACAGTCTCTGAGCTTGGCCGCGGACAGACAGACAGACATGGCGAAACTATAAGGGTTCCTAGTTGACTACGGAACCCTAAAAAAAGGGTTTAATTAAATTCGATGATAAAATATAAATTAATTATTATGCTGTTCAAATATCAATCGTGAACATAAAAACAAATTTCAAATCGGTAACTATCAGGTTTCGTCTCAATATCCGCGTATAAATTTCACGTTCGTCTTTCTTTTTTTTAAATGACTACTGCACCGATATTGATGTTAACATGCTTGGTTTGGATTAATGGGGTTTCGATATTATTTAAAATACACACTGTTGTAGTTATTTATTTATTTGTGTACTAGCTGTTTGCTACGACTTCGCCTGCGAAGAAATCGTTTATCGCTATCCCGCGGGAACTATGCAATTTTCTAGGATAAAGCAGACGGAGTCGCGGCCAACAGCTAGGTTTTAATGAAATGGAAACGAGTCCTGCATACAGTGGGTCACAGCCTTGTCACAGCATTGTGATGCAAGCACAAAGAATGTATAATTGTATACAGGGTGTTGCGGTGACATGAGAGACCGTCTCAGTAATGACACCGGTTTTGGGTGACAGGCTCGGGTGACACGCGGGAAACAGGCAGACGTTAGTTGGATTGGATTGATATTCCAAGATTTTGCTAAATTTTAATGGAATTTAATGAAGAAGTTTATAAAATAAGACAGATTGACTGTATCAGAACAGAGATAGTGTAGAAAGAGAAAGGTGTAGCAATATTTGCTAACCATATTGGACTCCAATAAATTCCCACGCCAATTCCTAAAAATATTACATCGTGGTGTATAAGGACATTGCAAAAGTTTACGTGTCTAGAGATAGCGGTTAAGATTTTGGGGTTTTAAATGTGGAAATTTCGATTGGAATAAAACGTAGTCTATGTGCTATTCTTAAGAACCAGCTGTTTACCTACATACCAAATTTCTTCTAAATGTGGCCAACCGTTTTAGCGTGAAAGAGTTACGAACACACAAAATTTCGTGTTTATAATATTAATAGGATATGTTTGGATGAATTTAAGTTTTAGGTTTTAGTAGTGATGGCATAAAAAGGGACTAATGTTACTATGCTTGCAATGGCAATCAAAAAAATGTCTCTTGACAGTTTTTGAGATTACAAACAAATATTAACGACAACCAATTTTTATTCCATCTCTCTGTTTTAAGAGGGTTTATACCTGTTGAGCTGGCAACGTTGCATTTTTGTTAGTTTTTGTCGATTATTCCATAAAAATTTAATGAAAATTAAAAATGTTTTGAATACAAATTGTTCTAATATATAAGTTAATGTGTCTACTGCAATAATAATTGTTGATAGACTTTTATTTTCTTTAAAAACGAACAAATTATTACCTAACGGATTTTAAAGAAAATAAAAGTCTTACCACGAATTATTATTGCAGTTGACACATTAACTTATATATTAGAACAATTTGTATTCAAAACATTTTTAATTTTCATTCAATTTTTATGGAATAATCGAGAAAAACTAACAAAAATGCAACGTTGCCAGCTCAGCAGGTATAAACCCTCTTAACTTAGAGCTCAAACTTTTCGCATACCTATTAAATAGATCGAAAGGGAGACAAAAATCACTGTCGTTTTGACGTTTCCCTTACTTGCACAGGTTTTTTAAATCATCCTCAAACAACAGCGCTCAAACGTCAAAGTCTCAAAGATTACAGAGTGTAAAAATGCGCAGACGGTTCGCATTTCACTAAAATTAACGTCAGCCGGTGACGCGGCGTCAAATGATGCCGGCCGAGACGTTAATTACACGGGCTCGGGTTCGCAAGCGCAGCCTGGGTGGAGACCTAGTGTTGGCTTGGAAAGCTAGGAACTTATAAATGTATGAATGACAATATTCTTCATTGTAAAAGACTGAACAGATACGGCTTTGTATTAAGGTTGGTCGTCTGACTAAATAGTTCGTTAGGCAATTGAATGACGATAGAAATATTAAAGGGGGTTCCCATACAAAAAACGTGTTTTTTTTACTTAACATTTAATCACAAACTCAATGTATGGACACTTCAAATTAAATAATTAAGACTAATTAAAACAGAAGAGTTAGTGCATTATATTATATTGTACAGAATTTATTGAGTTAGAAACACTAATTTTGTATATTGTAATAATATAAAATATAATTTGTATTAGATTTCACCCTGTATATTAAAAAAATACAGGGTTATTTGTAATTCACTAGCATCCTTTTAACCCTAAACTCCTACCACTTAAACAAATGTTTTTTGTTTTACGGCTTTTGTCATAACTTAATATTTTTGGTGTAATAACGTTTTGAAAATTTGAGATTTCCTCTTATTTTTACGATACTCTGTGTATTTGTATGGGAAAAAAAGTGCTTCATTTTAAAAAGTCGTAAAACAAAAAACATTTGTTTGAGTGATAGGAATTCAGGGTTAAGAGGATGTCAGTGAATTAAAAATAACCCTGTATACTGCAAAAGTATCCACCTTGGCACGCCATTTCCTTTTCGCGATTGTACGAAAAACAATACAACTTCGTTTATTGAAAAAGAAAAAAAATCAGATTATTACATTTAAGGCTCCCTCCCCTCAGTGACCAAACCATACTGAGCCCGTTTCTTGGCCCGGTAAAAAAAGAACCGCTAAAAATTTTTCTCACACATGCCATAAAATAATTAAAATTCAACAAAGCCACACGATACGGCTCCCAATTTTGGGAAATACTTAGAAGTACGTAACCTCACGTTACGTAATTGTAGAAAATTAATTATTCGTGCATTAAAGCAGGCTGGCATGGGATCCCGCGGCTCTTCTTACACTAAAATTAACGACGATGCCGCTTCGGATGTCGACAACTTAGAATAATTAAAACGAGCAATTGAAACCTGCCAGCGTTCTCAAATTATGTAATTAAAAATATCTGGAGATTAAAAATTAGGTTCGGGTTTTGGTTTTCGCGTAACAAATAGCGCTTGGGAATAGCTGGGTTTGTTGTTCAAACAAAAACGAGGATATATCCGATTTCTTATTAATTACACACCTACACCTCATCAGGTACATCATTGTTTCGCTTTTTAATAAAATAAATTCTACCTTTTTTTTTCTATTTCCTTTATACGAATCATACTTTCCATTTTTAAGCTCTTCTCTTTCTTCAGAGAAATTATGCAATATCACATTTAGACATTCGGATGATAAAGCGTTTTATATATTTTAAAAATAGACTTTGTTACAGTTATGTATTTTCCTAAAACCTATTCATTTCGTATTTTATGTACGAGTTTAATAAAGATTTATACGTATGTATCAAATTTGACACCTAAAACAATAATATTCATCATTGGCACAGATTTTGTATAATCATTTAAGCAATCGTGTTACAGTGAAATACGTCTTTTAAAGGCAATATTATTGCTACCTATAACTACTGCATTACTATTAAATACTTACCTATATTTTAAAGTGTTTTGTAGAACAAATAATTTAAAGTCTTTTGTTACTATATCGTCGATCGAAGGCTCGTAAAAAAGCGTGGTATAGTATAAATCTTCCCAGGTGAATTTTTCGCTTCGAGCCCTTATCTTTCAAAACAAACGGTATCGTCGTAGTATTAAGGTTCAAATTTAATGTAATGGCTCGAAGCGAAAAATTCACCTGGGAAGATTTTTACTATAATGTTTATGATAAATGTTCTTCTAATGGTACCAGTAGGTACAATTTTAAAAATCAAACGCAAGGATTAAGTATTGAAATAGTAAAAATAACTGTTGGGTCCGGCGTAACCTGATCCAGCGTAACCCAACACCGTACTAAAAGCGACCCACCGAAAACAGCCGCGTCTTCTGTTACACGTGTAAAGGGTATTTAAAGTTGATTGGTTCTTTTTATTGTGACCGAAAATCTGGTTTTGTCACTAGTCACTACCCTGTGGAATACGAGGCGGGTTTAATGCTTGGTAATACCGAGATTACGGGTGTATTATTACATTTTAGTTCAATTCTGGGCGACGGTTTCATATTAATTGACAACATTTCATATTTCTAAGACTATAATTTGATTCGTTCTATGTATTCTGTTTGGAAAGAGAAAGACGCTGATAGCTTTAAATTTTCACTAGGATTATTAATTAATTTGTTACAATTTTTTAAAGATGTGCTTATTCTAAAAGAGCGCAACGATAGAATAGATCCATTACTTTTGTCTAGTCTCTATTAAAAAAAAGTGATGACGTAAATTTGACGTTAAGGTTGTTATCTAATTTAAAATTATGACAGCTATTTTTTCTAGTGAAAAGGGTAAAGGAAACATATCTATTCTGTGGATGTATTTGTAAGTACATATATGTTTTTAAATTTGTTGTATTTTTTTAAATATGGAGAAATAAATTATAATAAATATTTTTCCGTGTTCAGGAGGCGAAACTCTTTCGATTCCTGCAGTAATTTTCAGGTGCTAAAAAAATGAAAGGTTGTCAATTCTAGAACAATATTTTATACTGGCTTTTGGATATCCAATTGCATGCTCACGGTCTTCTGCATGCTTTATTCATGAAAACAACTGTTCATAACAATATTAAATTAATCATTGTAACCTAAATCAAGTTTCTTTTCTTACAACAGAAGAAGGAGAAGAACGTCTTTAAAAAAATAATATTTGTATAAGGCCAGTAACAAATTTAGGTTTAGATAATTAAAAAAAAGTTTTTGTATCACATATGTATAACAACAAAAGTTACCATTCCGAACATTTAAATTTTAGTATTGTGCTGAATTAGAAATGAGAGTAGGATAGTGGAATATTAAAATTAATAGCTCTGATTATAATATTGTAAACAGCTTGAAAGTTTTATTTAAGCTGTAGTTTTAATTTTTTTTCACCGTTATCGAGTTTTTTCTTGAGTGATGTGATTTCAAAAATATTTCCCCTGAGATCGTAATCGAATTGATATGGTGCTGAAGAAAATTTTACAGTGTAGTGAACCCTTCAAGATTCTTACCAAGCAATATTTTAAAATTGAAAAGTCGCTTATTCGTTCGTTTTGTGCCATAGAATTTAGTCGGTTAGAGTCAGAATGGAACTTTCGAGACATCTAAATTGTATAAAGTGCTGATTTACAAAACACTCGTTTCATACGGGTATGTATTACAATACCGAAGTACGAAAGACCGAATGTATTAAAACATCGAATAGGTCAAAAGACCGACACGATTTTTTTCTGAAACCATTAACTTCTCAGAATTTATTAAAACGGCAGAACGGCATACAGAACCCATTAAATTAGGTTAGGTTTGCTTGTCACTTTGTTAACGGTTTCAGAAAAAAATCGTGTAAATCTTTTGACCCATTCGATGTTTTAATAAATTCGGTCTTTCGTACTTCGGTATTGTAATACCCCTTTCATACGGAGGCTAGTGAAATTTTTATATTTTATCCTAGTAAAATTATCACGTGGTGACCCTAGTCGTAACCACTTTTTGCAAAAATTAGTAAAATAAGCTTGTTCCTTAATTACTGAACACCATGTATGTAATGAAATACCTACTATAATGCAGAGTCGAAATTGAGTCAGAAACAAAAAAAAAACAAAAGACTATTAAAAATTCAATGGCAACGACAGACAGAATAGCCGCAGTGGCCTAATGGTTTGACCTATGACCTCTCAAGCAGAGGTTCGTGGGTTCAAATCCCGGCTCGCACTTCATAGTTTTTCGGAATTTATGTGCAAAATTACATTCGAAATTTACCATGAGCTTTACGGTGAAGGAAAACATCGTGAGAAAATCTATATACACCTGCGTTTCTTGTTTCAGTTGTGTGTGTGAAGTTCCCAATCCGCACTGGGGCCGCATGGGAAATACGGCCCAAGCCCTCTCATTCTGAGAGGAGACCTGTGCCCTGCAGTGGGACGTATATAGGCTGGGTAGATGATGATGAAAGACAGTTTTTCTAACGTAATTCCGGAAAAACTCGCGCAAGTTTTCTAATTTAAAACGTTCAATCAACTTCGGTTACAACGCCGTTTTAAAACTTACAATTTTTCACAGACTCTTTTTATGGCCACAAATCTACGGACCTAGATTTGTCTTTGCCGGCTTTGCGCCAAGGGAACATAGTGTCTAAGTCGTAGCAGGAAGGGTCACATTGATCGAGTTAAAGTGAAACCGATATGGACACATAATACTCGCATGCACGCCTCTTGGGGAGGTGTTGCTTGTTCACCCCCAGCCATAGATTAAGGGGGGGAGGCAGATGTGTAACTCCACTGATTTTTATAAGCTTTTATTAAACTTGCGATGTTTGTTTGCTTATTACAGTCAAATGTTTAGTGATCGAGTTGACTTGAAAAAAAAAATTGTAACTACATTTGGTATTATTGTGAAAACATTATAATCTATAATTTGTTGAACATTATAAAATATTAATTAAAGCTAAGTTTCGTGACGGATTGTTACTGTAATGTCATGTACTTAAACGTTTTTAGGGTTCCGTACTCAAAGGGTATACGGAACCCTATTACTAAGACTCCGCTTTCCACCCGTCTGTCACCAGGCTGTATGAAAAAATCAATGGATGATGAAATGTTCTTTTTTTTTAAACAATGCTTGCGTTTGACCACAAACCACAATCACGCCTGATGGAAAGCGAAGATGAGGCCTAAGATGGAGCACGCTTGCCTAGCAAATGCCCATTCACAGACTTAAAAACGGCCAGAATGTAGTGTTCAGGGAACACAGTCACAGATAGGGGATTCCACTCCTTACCTTCCTCTTCGTAGGCGTGGTGGCCTAGTGGTTTGACATATGGTCTCTCAAGCAAAGGGTCGTGGGTTCGAGTCCGAGCCCGCACCTCTAAGTTTTTCGGAGTTTATGTGCGAAATTACATTTGTTATTTTATTTATGAGGTTTACGGTGAAGGAAAACATCGTGAGGAAACCTGCATACACTTGAGAAGAAATTCAATGGTGTGCGTGAAGTTCCCACGCACTGGGCCTGGGTGGGAACTAGGGCTCAAGCCCTCTCATTCTGAGAGGAGGCCTGTGCCCTGCAAATATAGGCTGGTATGATGATGATGTCCTCATTGTCAAAACGTAAACGTTTGTACCTTCGCGCCCAGTCTCCCGCCCTGATCTCGCTGAGATGTACAATGCAGTATATGCAGCGACGCATCGACGGTGTCGGTTACAACGAGCTATCGCGTGTCGTCCCCGCGTTAGCGTTCCATGTTGGGGCTCGTTACTCTACCCACTGTTTCAGTTAACTATAGGTAACGCCATCAGAGTTGAGGTCACGCACACAACCACATCTCATGTAATGACAGCGGGATTTTGACGTTGTGTTGTCGTTAAACGTCAACACAACGTCAAAATCCCGCTGTCATTACATGAGATGTGGTTGTGTGCATGGCCTCAACTCTGGTGGCGTTAGCTATAGTTACCAATAGCTTTGGTTTCTCTGGTACTCTGAACATGAAACTACCGTGAAAAATGAGTTTTTAAAAATTCTATTTTTAAGGCCGCGCCGAACTTTTGGCACATTTATTGCATTCATTTAATCCCGCGTGCTGTATCATTACTAGCAAAGCTTTAGTTCTGCAAGATATTTGAGGATTCACTCTAATGACCAGTGATTTTCGAAACACGATAACTTGTAGTTCGCTCGATAGAAAAAATCCAAAGTCGTCTCTAAAAAATAATGAAAATCCTTAGTACGGCGTAAATACAGGGTTATTTGTAATTCACTAGCATCCTTTTAACCTTAAACTCCTACCACTTAAACAAATGTTTTTTGTTTTACGGCTTTTGTCATAACTTAATATTTTTGGTGTAATAACGTTTTGAAAATTTGAGATTTCCTCTTATTTTTACGATACTCTGTGTATTTGTATGGGAAAAAAGTGCTTCATTTTAAAAAGTCGTAAAACAAAAAAACATTTGTTTGAGTGATAGGAATTCAGGGTTAAGGGGATGTCAGTGAATTAAAAATAACCCTGTATTGTACGGCAGGTCATGAGTTTTGAATTTTAATAAAACAAGATGTTTTCTAAGGCCTAGTGATGCTACATTTTTTAGTAATACGCGGTCAGACCAATCTATCTTGAGCCGCTATCTTTTCCCCCTGTCCGTATAGTGAGTTGCGTAGTTCTAGTTGTCCTTCAGAACGGGGAACTTGCGTCGCTTGCGCTTAGCACGGCTTTGATTCTAGCCGCTCTCACGCACACATACACGAGTGCATAGTACACCTAAAATCGATAAGCGCAAGAAGCTCGGTGTGGCACTAGCTTCTTTGCTGACTGTACTTTTTGACATTGTTTACAAAGTACTCGTCAAGGGGCCAATCAACTTTTAAACCGACACTAATCGTCCGCAACATTTTTCAAACAATTGCAGATTTTTGTAAGTAAACATGATTTTTCTGTAATTTAATAGATGGTGTACATGAATACATGCCATCCTACATAAGTTTAACCTATTAAACCGTGAAATATCTTGTTGGAAGTACGATTTTTTGGTAACGCCAGAGACAATTTTGGTAACGCAGGAGACGCCAAAAATGTCGGTTTAAAAGTTGATTGGCCCCAAGACGAATCAAACGAGCCCAAACTCGATGCGGTCGTGTCGTTTTATTACAGAGCTCCTATGGCCACCCTCCAGCTACATCGTCAGATCAGCTGGAGCTGGACTTGGAAGTCATAATAATATTGCATTGTCATCGGATTTATACATGCATGTAAAATTTCAACTCAATCGGTTGAAGATATCTACTTCAAAATTGAGTTACAAGATTCCGCCCAAATAAACATAAGTACATTGTAAGTTAATAAAAAGCTTGTAAAAATAGTTCTCGTTTGGCAGCAGCTAGCGTGGCATGTGCTCCGGGAAGAAGGGCTACGGATTAGCCCGAAACATGTAGAATTTCCACAATTTGTATCCTTTATTTTACATCCCAATTATATTGATCAGTACGATGTCGTGGCCGAGCCATAAATCGGAAAATGAAGCTTAAAGTTACGATGGCAAAATTATAATAGGGTGACCATGATGGCTACCGGATTTGTAGACAAGTCCTTGATTTTACCCGGATAATTTGTAACGTTGTATTTTTATGTTGATGTTGTTTCAAACTCGTCGTCTAAATGATATTTCGAAAATAATTAATAACTTTGTTCCATTCAAGGTTGAGACAGGTTCTAGGGGCCTCAGTACCCAAATTCTTTTAAAAGACCTTGCATAACGACTGATAGATAGCACAGGGAAACGAAGAGCTGGCAGCTTCCTCGTACAACGTATCAGTATTATACAGCGAGGATATGGTGCCAGCCAGGATCGTTGGATCCACGCCGTGAGGGGAACCTTTTGTAAGTTTTATTAGTTTTACTTTATAGTTACTTTTCTCTATTATTAATAAAATTATACTTTTAATTTAGTTTAAGTTCTTATGTAATTTAAATAATTCTATTATGTAATTTAATTATATTCCGATTCGTGTTCTCAATGTAATTCATCTGGTCGATACTTTGAAGAAAAATAATTAAGTAATAATAAGGCAACTAAAACAGTTAGTTTATAATAATACGTGTTTTCAAGATTTATCGAAATTCTCACGGATTACGGAATAATTTGAGAATCCAATTAAACAATTAATATTGTGAATATATCTCAAACATATTAATACACAGCAGTGCAGTTACAAATAATCACATACTAGCCGTTTATTATTACAGGCGTTGAAACAAGGATTGGGCGGAGCCCTGTAAGATATGATGCGCATTATGTGTCACTATACGTCAGGTCAAAACATCTGGCCAAATGGCCGACATTGAAGCATCACTCGCTTTATGCGTCAAGCCCGTCAAGGGATCAGTATGTTATAAAATTATGTCCGCTGACCGTGTCGCGGCCTTGGCCCAATAATTTGCGCATACGCAGTGCAACTTGCACCGGGTGAACAGGGCTACTTCGGTTTTGTGAGCAAGGTAATACGAGCCTGTATAGCGTGGAAATTGTTTAAGCTTCATATAGGCGGTGCGAATATCTTTCAGCTTTCGTTAGATTGATGAGCCGTGATGCTATGGATTTATATGAGACTGATTATCGACGGCAATGTACTGCTACTCGCACTAATTTCTCGCTTCGTCTAAATGAAGCTTTGAGCACCCGTTGAGTCTCATATGTCACGTGAATTTTAGCTGTTTGCATCTTTTCCTTTATCAAGGGCATATCACTATTATTTTTATTAATGCTTTAATACCTTAATTACTCCAATTATTTCTTCTACAATTTAGCAACTGACATCGAAGTGCAGCAGGGAGCATCTTTATCTATATGTAGTTAGTATTCCACTGGCCCACACGAAGCGGTTCACTTCTTCCTAATATGAAATGTCAAGGAATGGAATTCGCATAAATCGTCTGTGCTTCCAGATAAATACAACCTACGGCTCTGCAAGGCTTGAGTGAATAGGCTGTTATTGAATCATTGAGTTACACTCTGGCCCGGGTACTGCCCTTTCGGCGAAAATTATTTCGCAAAATGATTCATTTAGCAAATGTTTCATTTGGCAACTGTTTAATTTTTCTAAAACTGTAAACTATTCAGGATATATTTCAGGACTATCCTGTAGGTTGGGTTAGGTTAGGTTAGGTTTGTTTTATATCAATCCTGAAAAGTTAACAGTTTCAGAAAAAATAAACAGTTGCCAAATGAAACATTTGCCAAATGAATCATTTTGCGAAAAGTTTTTCGCCGAAACATTTTTAGTAAACCACTCTGGCCTCATCTGCACTTTTCATCAGATGAGATAGGAGTCAGTCAGTTTTATTTAAGAAAAATCTTCATTTTATGTTTCGTGTAATAATATAAGTATTATTAATTATAGAGCTTACGTGCAATCCTGTGAGTCCATGCATGCATGTAATTCAAAATCTTCTCATAACATCCTAGACTTATTTATTAATTATAATATTTTATAATACAATATGAAATCATGAAAGCTTTCATGAAATAGCAACAGGTGTATAATTTTAGAGGCTTAATGCTACTACTTTAGATGTTATAATTATAAATAGTGTTAAGAATACAAGAAGGAATTCACAAACTTCAAATTAGTGTTGAAACTTTATTAGGTACGATCTCGTAAAACCTAGTAGGCAAAGAATAGAAACTTATAAATGTTGTAATCTACGTTTCCTGTACCTAATAAAACGTAACAGAGGAAAAGTACAAAATGTAGGATGATCTGATCACTCTCTCTCTCAAATAACGTATCAGCGAAGTCTTTACACAATTCCAATAATTATCAACTTCAGGCAAACAAAACTTCGTCAAACTCATACATTTCATGCGAGGTCGTTATTACTCGAACATGCATGCATGCGACGACAACTAGTCAATTGCAAACGCGATGGAAGAAGACAAATTGGCAAATTTTGACATTTGCATTTAGAACGAAAACTGGATTTGATTACGTATTGTTAACCGGATAATTTGAATGATATTTCCACTTGATAGGTATGCATGAAAGATTTATGGTCTCTTTGGTATTTTTAGTATGCTATTAGGCTGTATGGTTTATTGCAAAGATGGCAATGAGTGCAATAATATAGATGACATTTTAATATGAATGCTGTTTTCTATGTAACTGTCACATTTTGGTGGAAAACGCTTAAATTTGGAAACAGTTTTCAACAGACTTCAAAAAGGAGGAGGTTCTATGTTCGACTGTATGTATTTTTATTGCATGACATTTTTCATGTTCTCTTTAATTTGTTTTCTACTTTATAAGTATGATGGACTCAATATTCGTATTGAAGACGTTTGTACCACTTTTGTCTAACATTAAACCTGAAATTGCTAAAAGTAGCCCCTTGATGTGTGTTTAATTGTCCGTTTACGTGAATATAATATTTCATCGGATTTATATAAATTGAAAGAAACGTATATTGATTTTTTATTCATTGATTCGAAGAAGATCGCTAACTTGAAATATTCAATTTATGAACATATATCATATTTCGTTGTGATATTTTTTTAGCGACAGAAAATTTTGTGATTAGGTTTAATACATATAATATATGAATTCAAACAAAAATCTACATATAGATTAGATTAGTAAAATCCAGATCTCTATGTAGATGTAGATTTTTATGTGAAGTACTAATAATAGGTAAAAAGGTACCTGCTATGTTTTCGGTTTCTGAAGTGCGCATGACGCAAGTCCAGCCCTAGTACGAAGCTAAATAGGAAATTATAATAGTGCGAAGCTTGGCGAACGTAGTACACCTACAAACCAATAATCTTAATAATCAGATAACATTCATGCAGGACATAAAATATGTACAAAATTCGTTTGTTTTTTGTAGGATCACGATCCAAGCTATTATTAATCTATTTACGATTTGATTACAAGTACCAGTGGGTGTTATAATCAATTACAATAAATAAGATTGACCTCAAACTTTCACCAAGCGTCTCACATATATCCCGTGACGTCACGCCGCGTGGACACCGGCAATGAGGTTATTGACACGTCAAACTATTTCTGCGGTGCCAAAATAAAAGCGCGCGGGCAGCGGGGGCGGCCATCGACAACAATCGCAACTTTTTAATTTGTTTACGTAATTAACACCAAACACACAGTGCGATAATCAGATGAAAACAATAAATTGAAGCGTCGACTTGCGGCCTGGGACGGTTTCGAGTTACGTTTTGAGCAAAGGAACGTCTAAAATTACCCCGCACGCACACATGTATCCCGGTTGATATCGGTACGCACGCACACAGTGGCGCCGCCTATATCTATTATCAAAACATCCAGCGACTCCGGTTACAGCGATCCGAGCGCGCTTCAGATATCGTGTTACACACTTTAATGGATGGAAAAGGCCTCGAAAACGTGATATTACACGAGTTTTATTGTGTATCGCAAAATGTAATTAATATTGTAACCGTATACTTGATAATTTATTCGGCGTAACCCCGCGAACGCCTTTGTGGAGGTCCCCTCGACGTGAGCATATCGAATTTAAAAATACGACTCGCCGTCTCCACTTACGAGCGTAGCGCTGCTGCCAACAACTCGAGCCGCGAAGAACAACGGAAACTCACATCAATGTCGGAATCCGAATACAAAATATAAAATTTCATACCTTGATTTCTTCTTCGTTTTCCTTTTTGATGGGTTTTGGGGGTGATGACGACTTGCTAGGGTTAGAGTCCATTTTGTGGTAGCACTTGCACTCATGAGAATTTAATTAGAGCTGGTTAAAAGTTTTGGTCGCGTAAGTTTCCCGTGCGCGTAAACATGCCATGGGATCCGTCCGTGCGTAGTATCCGCGCGACGATCGCTCCACGACTGTCGCCATTGGCTGCTGAGTGCCGGAAAAAGCTCATTTTTCGCGCGCTCGCCGGTGGGCGGGGCTTATACGCGCGTGCGCAGGGCGGGCTGCGAGCTTTCTTTCTTTCTTCCTGTCCTATCACAATACTATATGTTTTGACCATGATTATGACGGTCGGAAAGTGATCTATTAAGGCAAAATAATCTAAGGCAATACGATGTTTACTCTGTTAGATAATACAAAGATTGTTTATGGTATTATTTAATAGATCCTTACAAACATGAAAAATGTAATTGTAGAAACGGTTTTTATTTTATATAAGAGTCGTTTTCAAAAAAAAAAATACAAAATTAAGGGATTTAATTAAAACCAAACTTAATTGATTCTTTTGTGTAACGAAAGTTACCCATAAAGTTTGCATGACTAACTTTTATTCCACAAAGGACGCGATTGTGATTTTGTTTTCATTAAGCCCTTAATTAAAGAAAGAAAGAAAGAAAAACATTTATTTATAACAACAATAACACGTACACAGGCAAAAATAAGAGTACAAAACATAGACATAGACATAGGAATGTACATATTAGTGCTGCTACAAGAAGGTTCCCGGCTCAGCATGTTGCTAGTTAAAAACTAGCACTGGTCTTCCGCCGGGCCACAGTACAGTAATAATAATAGTACATTACTGCAGAGGCCGGCAACCCCTGTTCCGGCCGAGGCTTGTATAGTGCTTTTCTCAAACATGCACCATCACCATTACCATCTCATCATCATCATCATCATCATCGTCGTCGTCATCAAGATGGTGATGGTGATGATGATGATGATGATGATGATGGTGGTGGTGATGATGATGATGATGATGATGATGATGGTGATGATGATGATGGTGGTGATGATGATGATGATGATGATAATGATGATGATGGTGATGACGATGATGATGATGATGATGATGACGATGATGATGATGATGATGACGATGATGATGATGATGATGATGATGATGATGATGATGATGATGATGATGATGATGATGATGATGATGATGATGGTGATGATGGTGATAATGATGTTGATGGTGAAATATTTCTCTAGGCAGATCACCATTACCATCACCATCTTACCTTACCTTAAATAAGCGTAGTGGCAGAATGTCATAATGAACCAAAACGCAAATATTGCTGCCATATGCTGATTGATGCCATAGACCTATAAACATCATGGTGCTGTGTGACATGAAACAATAGACGATCGCATTGCCGGCCTAGGCCTGCAACGGTGTATTTTGAAGCCTGTTTTAAGGAATACAACGTAAACATTACATAGCATGTTTGAGAAAAATTATGTACACTTTTTGAAAAAGACCCATAAACAAATACTTAAATATCATGGGACAATTTAACTCCAATTGACCTAGTCCCGCACTAAGTCGAGAATAATTAAAAGATAAGCATTATGCATTAATAGCGATAGCATTAATTAACGAGTCAAATAAAAAAGACGTAGAGGTAACGCCACCAGAGTTGAGGCCACGCACACAACCACATCTCATGTAATGACAGCGGGATTTTGACGTTGTGTTGACGTTTAACGACAACACAATGTCAAAATCCC
This sequence comes from Archips xylosteana, assembly GCA_947563465.1. Lineage (NCBI taxonomy): Eukaryota > Metazoa > Arthropoda > Insecta > Lepidoptera > Tortricidae > Archips > Archips xylosteana. The sequence continues at coordinate 3,858,231 of OX387356.1, forward strand.
GCTGTCATTACAAGAGATGTGGTTGTGTGCGTGGCCTCAACTCTGGTGGCGTTACCTATACCATACCTATATTCTATTCGAACCGGCTGCGTGTGATTTATTGTTTTTTTAGTTATACGCTAAGTATAAGTTTTACGTCAAACATTCGAATACTATTCGACTGCGTAAATCGAATGAACGTTAGTCGATGCGTTTGTCTTCACACTTTGACTATCGCGGTGAGCTCGATCATCTCATCGTTTTAAATTTTCCGCTCGATTTCCTAAAAATCCTGCGAGTACGCGTCACTTTTCGAATAGTTTAGCGCTCACGTCGACAGCGTAAACTTTGGGACGAGCAATTTGTGAGTGTAAATACCACGTTTCACTTTCGCAAGGTTTAGTGAGAAGTAAGCAAACGCAAACGCTAAAGTAAAGCTCTCACATGCTTTCTTACCAGTGAGTCGTTCACGCGCGAATTAGTATAGTGAAAAATCAGTCTAAAAGTAAATGTGAAAAATGGCAGGAAGACAATTTTTTGCCTGGAGAATGCTCCAGGAAGCTTAATTGCAAGATGAGCGTAATTTTCTACGGAGAAAAAGGTCGGCTCTTCGACGACAATGCAATCCTTTCGACTTAGGGGATATCGAATTTAAAAATAGGTATCGTTTACCAAAGCAAGCAGTCAAGCTCCTGTGTAAGGAGTTAGAGCAGTTGACAAATTTAAAGTCAACTCAGCAAGTGAGCCTGGAGGAAAAGGTTTGTGTTTTCTATATTTTTTTACGAACTAGGTAAGTATTTGTACGCCCGCCCACTAGATTTCATGCAAGTGGTTTAAAAACCCGGCCAAATGCGCGTCGTAGATAAACATTCTATAGGAGTTCCTCGTGCTACGGAACCCAAAAAAAAATGTTAAACCTGGTTTAGCAGTTAACTCGAAGTACTTATAATGTATTTGTTTCGGGTTTCTCCATAGACGTTAGTGTATAGTCAGGGTAAGAAAAGGTTCGTCACTTGTCGACTCTATGTCAACGAGTTAAAGTCGAAAAGTGACGAACCTTTTCTTACCCCGACTATACAAAAACTCGAATCTTTTCTAATCTTTCCGAGCTACCTAATACCTACCTATATAAAAATCTTGTGTCAGTGTTTGTTAGGTATCGGACTCCTCCGAAACGGGTTAACCGATTTTAATTAAATTTTTTGTCTGTATTTGGTAGGTCGTAGGCTATTTTTATTCCCTGTTGTATACATTATAATAAAATGACGCACACGCTGCCCAGCATTAGGCATGGCCTGTAAAGATAATTTAATGTGTTGGTAAAATAAAATTAAATAAAATTAAATAAAATTAAAATAAACTTTTATTGTTCATAAAACACATGAATTTAAAAGATTACAGGATACACAGATGTATAAAGGCCAACTTATTCCCTATAAAGATCTCTTGCAATTATCTTATTACTGGAAGGTAACTATTATTTTATAATTATTTTTTAGGTCCTTGTTGCATTATTTTTCTATGCTTGTGGGGATTACCAGCGCCCTGTTGGTGTGGCAAAAAATTTGTGCCAAAAGTCTTGCAGCATCTTCATCAATGAAGGCAGGCTTTAATATCGCAACCCATTATAAGCAAATATATATGCTTCCCACAGACGCAGTTAGCTAGACAAGCTATAAGTAAAGAGTAAGTAATGAATTTGAATATCCTAGCAGTAAGTTAAAGGTTGTTTCACCGATCTCTCAAGAACCAGGTATATAACTTTATACAATCCCAATTGCGCTTATGTACCCTTTCAGGCCAACCAGTGATAAGTTTCAAAAGGATCGGTATTCATAACCACACTGAGTTTCGGCATTTTTGAGATATCGCTGATTAAAAATACTTTTGCCTTTGTAACTAATATCAGTACCTCTATGTTACTACAATTTCAATCTTCATCATCATCAATAATAGTCTCTTTTATTTCTAGATTTCATACAAAATATGGTATCCCAGGTGTAATAGGATGTGTAGATTGCTCACATTTCAGGATTTTTACACCACCAAATGAAGAAGAACATTTGTATTACTCTAGAAAACATTATCATTCACTAAATGTTCAAATGGTGGGTTTATTTGACACTTAAAATACTAATGCATCAAATCAATCATATTTCATATTAATGATGTTCATATTTTAGGTTTGTGATAGTGAGTATAGAATACTAAATGTAAATGCAAAATTCGGTGGCTGAAACCATGACGCATTTATTTGGGCGAACAGCCAGGTTAGTGACTACATGCGACACCTCCATCAGGAAGGAGAAATTGTTTGGCTTTTAGCACACGGCGGACACGACGTACAGAATACGCGTCTTGAATCTACATAAGCACGACGACGTCTGTACACGCGTACGCCTACATACATCGCGCGCGCACTCTTCTGGATTCGGGCGGTGTCCGGCAATCTGCGCCTTGAGGGGTGGGGTAACTCGAATCGGTGCGGGGTGGACCGTTTCCATTCTGTACGTCAGTACTATTATATATTCTGTGCTTTTAGGTGAATATCATTATTATCATGTCTATTGTATCATTCTCATCTGAGAGATCTCATTCTGTTAGGAGGCCTGTGCCCTGCAATAGGACGTAAACAGGCTGGGATGATAATCTTAATATATATAAATTACGCGTCACGTTGTTTGTCCGCGATGGACTCCTAAACTACTTAACCGATTTTAATAAAATTTGCACATCGTGTGCAGTTTGATCCAACTTGAAAGATAGGATAGCTTATAATATTATAAATTCGAACATAACTCTTTCTTTATCGCTTCACGCTCTAACCGTTGAACCGATTTGGATTAAATTTGGAATGGAGATAGTTTGAAATCCTGGTACATAGGACAAGTTTTTATTTCGGAAAATTGCATAGTTCCCGCAGGCTAGGGATAAACTAATTCTTTCCAGACGGAGTCGCGGGCAACAGCTAGTGTATGTATAATATTGTAATAGGTGAAGAATTTTAGATAAATACTTTTATTTTTACTACTTCACTATAAAATATATAGTAACATTTTGTTATAATATAACATGGATTAATCATATTAGTGAACATTTTTTATTCATTATCAACTCTTGTACAGTGGTTAAAATTATTTTTTTAACTGGTAAATTATCTTACTGTTTTGTTTGGAATTTCAGGTGATTCTGGTTACCCGCAACGGCCATGGCTGATGACCCCATTTTCTACAGTAAATCCCGGCTCACCAGAAGAAAATTATAATAAAAAACACACAAGGGCTCGTGTAGTCATTGAAAACACATTTGGTCGAATAAAAAACCGTTGGCGCTGTGTAGGGAAGTATAGGGAGTTGCATTACAAGCCTGCAAAGTGTGCAAGCATCATTCAAGCTTGTTGTGTTCTGCACAACTTCGCACTTGAGCACAGGATACCCAACATGTAAATCTATACAACTCTATGTTATTAACCATAAGGTTGATGTTTACATACTTTGATGGAATGACTGTATATATTTATGCTTTCGACTTTACGCACAGCAGCATGGTCTAAAATATAATCCTTCCAAAATGGAATGCATGGTTTTTAAAGGGAAGTTTAAAATTCCATCTCAGATGCCTAAAATTTTGTTTTGAATTGTGTTACCCATTTCAAATATTTAGGTGAGATGAGATGATGATAATGATGGATGTTCTCGTTGCCGGATTTTTAGTTTATTCAATGAAAAAGATGAAGAAGCTTTAGGTACATACCACAAATTAGAATTGTGCGCGGACAAAATCGCGGGAAAAAGCTAGTTAGATAATTAATTATTGTAGTTCTGTCTGTGAACAGAAAATATTTATACGTTCCAATTTAGGGTTTTAATTTGCGATTTAAATTCGCATAATTTGGAACCGACAAGCATTTACGCTTAATTAAATCATTTGTTAAATAAAATATATATAGAAGCAAATATAAACCCCCTTAATCTTATTTTTATTTATTCTTGGAAATAGTATATGAATAGTCATGGTTTTTCTGATGGCAAACGCGTCTAACGAAACGGAAACGTAGATATATCCAATAGCCGTCAATGTCAAACTAGCTAGTCAAAGCATAGAGTAACTTAATAACTTATACATTGGGAGAGTCAAAGTGACATAATCAGCTGTGTGTGAGCTGCTCCTTGTTTTAGTATTTTCGCATACGATTTCGTAAATATTGAATAAAAAATGATATTATCCATATTATTATGACCTCAGTTACATCTAGCTTTATTTAATAATGTCGAAACTTCCCAAAGTTACACTAAGTTTGAAGCAGGTACTATTACTTGCGTATCAGACAAACGGATAACGTTATACGTAATTTAATTAATTAAATCTTTTATATTCACAGTTCATGCTGCGTCAAGAGGTATTAAAACTATATAGAGATGTATTTAGAACCCTTCGGCACGTGCCTGATGCGTCTACACGCCAGGAATTGAAGGAATGGGCTCGAACGGACTTCAGGAACAACAAGCATCATACGGACGAGACCACTATCAAAGCTCTGCTCCATTACGGGAAGAAGTCTCTTAAGGATCTAGAAAAGTCCATGGCTTTAACCAGATAGGAAAATAGTGAACTGAAATTAATTAGGGATTTGTTCTTGTGTCAGCTGTAATATAAACTATCTTTACAAATATAGGCATTTGAAATATACACCAACTGTTATGCTCATTTCAATAATGTATTTTTTTTTATTAGCCTCTCATTATTAGGCATCTAACTGCTGGACATGCAGGCAGACTTTTCTTTCCACCTGTCTTCCATTCTCTGCAATGTCTTACCTAAATGGGCAACTTTCCTAAAAATGATGAACAGGATGAAATTGGATTATTTCCCTTGGGAAGTCCATTTCTTTCACATTTTGGTAATGAAACTTATCTTTTGTCATAAAAAAAGTTTATTGCAATATTTAACTATCTACACTATGTACATAAAACAAACAAAATAAATATAATTATTACAAGCTAGTAAATGACTGCATGCTGTAGCTAAAAAACTAAAGTAAAGCCCCTCTTGCATGTAGTAGTGCTTGATATGAAACTTATTTTTTTTAATTTTGATCATAAACTTGTCTATAAGGACACATTACTACTACATAGAAAAGGGGCCTTTCTTAAGTTTTTTCACCTACACATATTATACTAAGTTAGTAATAGTAACCTATCATCTCACTGAAATTATAAATAAAGCTGTACAGTCTTAAATCTTTGTTTTTCTTTAGGCCATGAACTGGATGCCAGGGGGCAACGGACAGCAAGCATTTTCTGTTCATTGCATGTTCTGGCATGTCACCACTGTGTGGCGAACATGAACACGTAATGAACAGAGAACATTCTCGCTGCTCTGCTGTCCGCTGGCGTCATCTGCTGCAGTTATAGGTAACACCACCAGAGTTGAGGCCACGCACACAACCACATCTCATGTAATGACAGCGGGATTTTGACGTTGTGTTGTTGTTAAACGTCAACACAACGTCAAAACCCCGCTGTCATTACATGAGTTGTGGTTGTGTGCGTGGCCTCAACTCTGGTGGCGTTACCTATAAGTCCAGTAATACCAGCCAATACCTTCTTGGTATGTATTGCCGTACTAATGTTTATTTTGTAAATAACAAATTTGGTTACTCGCTCAGCTGTCAGATTCAAGACTTCTGTAGTTGTTACAAACACACATGTGGATTCAAGTAGCTACAAAATTATGACATCAGTATGAAAGTCATGAAAATGGATATATTATTCTTTGATAGCAACAATGTTTTCACTTAGGTAAGGAATCCTTCAAGCTGTTTATAGTATGAAGAGCAGAGCTTGCACGTAAGAAGAATCCAAAATCTACATATGTGTGGAACAAGTGAGAGGTAAAAACCAAAATCATATGATTCTGGTTTCTACTTTCTACTTATGTGCCAGCCACTATACTCTTACCTATCTCTATCTTGTCAATGCAACAGTCAGTTCATATCCAGACTAGCATGAATTCAATTGCTCAATGCTCGTGTTCATAGGACTAATGAATAGTTATTGTTAGGGGTACATTGAGAGAGTAGAATTAATAACATTAATAAAACTAGAAGCAAGCTAACTAATTGTCCACATATATTGCTTTGTAGAACAAATACAGCAGTATAGGTACTGTCATACCCGTACCAATCACAACAGTAAACACTGTGAAAAATGTGACAAAGTCACCATTCTTGTTCAAATATTTTGCTAATATTTGAATCAAATTCCTAGCTATATGATGCCCATCGGTCCCGTAGCAAGGCAATATGTTCAAAAACGCAATGCCCATTGAGAATATAAACACATATCTCAGAAGCTTCTCAAACTGTGTTGGTGAGAAAAAGGAAAATATGGCTGTTCTCGGAAAATACTGGTCAACGAAAACTGTCCTATGTATGTCATATGGCACCCCTAGAAACAGGACAGCATTATTACCCTTCCGCTCTATAACCATTAAATAGGTGTGGTTGTCGAGCGATGGCTTCAAACAGTGCATGGTTGGAGGGCATGAATATCCACCTAGCTCCGTACACTTATTGAAGTCACTTGTCACCATATCTCTAGGTTTAAGGCATGAAAACTGCCCCGGCAACACTGCATCCCCGCCTACTTTTGGCTCCATATATTCAAAACAGAAGCTGTAAAAGTCATCCTTCCTACAACACTCCACAACATCATTCTCCTTGATTGATTCCATCATGATTTCATCATTTTTTGCCACATACTCAGCACTTGTGCATATACCATACCGTTCATAAGCCATATGCAAACAAAATATCCAGTCATTCATATTCTTTATCTGACAACTATTAATTGAAGTTATTGTGTCACCCTTATCTAAACCTCTTACGTCCTTTAAAGGCGAGTCATCAGTGAAACCTACAACTTTAACACCTAAGTCCGTTTCATACGCTATACTAAATAAAATTGGGGCAGAGAAGAAGAGCAAGGCTGCTATAAAAGCTGTGGCTATGTTGTGCCACACACCAGCACAATATATTCTGAGCCGTTTCGACACAGACAGGCTATTTAAGTGCTCCGTATTTAGTTGTACAAATGCTATAGGAACAATTGTACATACAAACACTCCTACTGAAATTAATTGCACGTCTTCTTGAGACGCAGCTAAGGCATGTCCTAATTCATGGAAAATACTACTAAAGGCTATAGCTAAGAAGTACACCCAGAAATCTGAAGCTGGTATGTTCACTCCCGGCAACACAGCCTTCACTTCAGGTACATTAGTCAATTGAATAGATTCATTGAAATGTTGGCAGATAAAATTGACCAGAGTCCATATAGAAAATGGCAGGAACAACCAAATACTAATTAAATAACCGCACGTGAACCATTTCCGCAGGATGCGAGTCAGGTTCTTACTCCACCGGTAAATGCAGCGGTTAAACGCAGTAGTCGTCCACGAGAAGTTTAGGATGCCCACTTTTAATCCAGTGCCTTCCAAGAACGCGTAGTACGGGTAGTGCATACAACTCTGTAAACAAATGGGCACTTAATACTTGATAGTCGACAACACACAACACAGTTTTCTTTGAAGTTGCATCACACTAAAATTACCTTGAAGAAAGAATCGAAAAACCATATTACAACATAGAAGGCTAAAACAAACGAACAGAGCAGTGTAAAAGACATGATGGTGGACGTAAAAACACTTGTTTTTAAAGCATTTTGACTTATGAAAGTGTATTATTTCGTTGTTATTATTTTCTGCAGTAAGTAAGTAACCGGTCAAACAGCCCGGCTCATGCTTTGCATTGCAGTGATTTTTTACGTCAAGTAAGTTGTTTTGCTGATGAGTATTGCAATCTATGGCTCAAAATTAATTAAAGCCAATCAAGTATCAGAGCGCTGCACATACACTTGAAAAGACCGAACACGATTGGTTGTTAAACAAATCAATCAAGCAATGAAATGAAAGCGCACTAGCATCCATCTGTCAATATTATTATTTTTGAATAAATTATAAATTTTCCCGGATAGGTAATAATATTTTCTTAAACATAACAATTTTTAACAATATAATTGACGCTGAATGCAGCCCGTTAATGATTGGCCATTTTGGCCAAATGTCTTGGTATCCAGGTCGTAAATTAAGTTTGTAAGTTTATGAAAAAAAAAAGACCAACGTGTTGCCAAGTAAGTAGCCTTAGCTGGATTGTGGCCCTTTTCACGACTATTTAGCCTGTTACTTATTGTATAACTTTTTATGATTCTCGTCTTATCTAAATCTAGCTACTTTTAAAGTGTAAAGGAAGTACTGAATAACACAATTTAAAAAAAAATACAATATTCACCACAACATTTCCATCCATTCCAAGTTAATCAATTAGTCTTGCTTGAATTTCATTAGTAAATGGAAATATCTATACCTAAATAAATAGGCATGATCATTTCCGACTTTTAACATGCTTTGTATTCATCAAATAGGATAACTTTTATGCTTGAAATTTAAATGTATCGAGATAAAAAAGCAATTGTTTTTTATTTTCATTTTATTAATAAACTCAAGTGGCCCTCATTTTCTTTCGAGAAGCATAAATTATAAAATTGTATTTTCTCTCGCGTCTACTACATAACGCGCTTCATTTACTTTTGATTTTAGTCACACTTTGCTACTTTGTAAGGTTAAAAAATATATACATTTGTTGATTTTTCGTTTCAGTCGAACAGCAACACTGACCAACTTGACTGACGTCTCCTTGGCTTAAATGTCCAGTAACCAGGCCATAAAATTACAAAAAAAAAAAACTGACGTCTCCCGTCCCGTCAGGTCAGACCATCGGACGACACGGACGTCAGTCTACATACATGCGTATTATTTATTAGTGTATGTGTATCGCAAATAAATTAATTGTGACACTTTAAAAAACATTTTAACATGTGAGTGATGAGTTGTACCGAAAATGATAGTGGACCTTTTGTCGTATTCTTCCTGCCGGCGGTCGTTGGTTGCTTGACTATACTTCTGGCTAGGCGCTGGGCTTACTCTCAAGTTAACAGTACTTCGTCGACTGCTGTGTCGAGGCGGCGAAAAATCATAAAAGACCCGCTCATAAAGCGGCCTTTACCCCAAATCACCTGTAAAATGATGCCGTCGGGAACTAAGAAGTCCTCTGGCGTCGCCAAGAAGGTACGGACCATACAATGTTATAGTGTTTTTATACCTTCTGAGTGACATAAAATTTACTACAACCTTCTACCTTATTCCTTCGGTAACACATGTGCAAGGCAGCTACGACTGTACGACGTATGTTTTCATTCAAAACCTCTCCTTTTCCATATAAATCAACACAAATGCCACAAAGATCAAATTATAACAAACACCACACAAAACACTGTCGCGTTTCGGACTCTACGAGTTCATTCTCAAAGCTAAAACAAGCAGGGTAGGTTATCCTAATTTTTGTTTCCGGCTAAAACTACTTACTTTTATATTTTGAACTGACTACAACAAAAGACGTTACATATTTTTAAGGTGAGGGCCGTCAACATCATCATCATCCCAGCCTATATACTTTCCACTACAGAACACGGGCCTCCTCTCGGAATGAGAGGGATTGGGCTGTAGTTATCTAATTAAAAAGCATACCAAGGGATGATTTAACTAGTGTAACTAACAGACTAATTTTATGGATATATATATTTTATTTTTAGGGTACATTACCAGCTCAAGAAGAGGATGCAAATGGCAACGGGAAACGTGTGGGCCGGGCGAGGCTGTCTCCGACGCTGTCAACAGGCGTTTTGAGTGAAGTAAAGCCCTTAGTCGAGGGCCCATCTCCCCCGAAGCACATACCGTTCCCATACATCCCCCATGACGGGGAACTCCTGTTTGAGGGGATGAATTTCGTCTTCGCTCTGGTTGCGACTGGGCTACAGTTCCTCAATCTGTACAGAACCGCTTGGTGGTTGCCACATTCCTACACAAATCAAACTATGGTAAGGATTTTTATTTTTTATATTCTGAATTTACTTGTGCAAACTGTAGTGACATCATGCATGTTTTTTTTTCATGAAATAGGGTGGCATAAGTGTGCAGCACTATCAAAATATTTTTTTTGAGACATTAAAAAAAAGATTTTATATTTTTTTCAAAGTAAAATGTTAAAGTAAACCTATCTTCCTGGCTTTTTCATAAGGCTTTTATTAAGCTTTTAAGCTTTTTTTTAAGGCTTTTTACATAGAGTTTAGGGTTGTTTTCAAAAAAATTGTACATAGTTAACAACTTAATCAAAACAAAAATCACAATCCCTATTTTTGTGTAACAAAAGTTAGTTATACAAAGTATATGGGTAACTCCGTTACACAAAAATAATTAATTAAATTTTGTTTTTAATTAATCCCTTAATTGTGTACAAATTTTATGAAAACTACTCTGTTTGAATGTTTACCTAAACCATTTATTTTATTATAACTGAGTATCACTTTAATCAATCAAATAGTTTTAGCTGCCCATGGAAACATCCTGAGCAAACAAATGCGTTGTTAGTTCTGACCTTCTTTAGTTTGATGGCTGTATGCAACAACATTAATTTGTAATAAGTAATTTTAGACATTATGTAGGTATCTAATCATCTGTAAATAATAATACTAATGTCTGGCATGCATGACAATTGAATTGTAGCCACAACATTGAGTTTTTGTGGTTTACCCATTCTAAATAGGTATGCAAAATTAAAATATAAATGAACTTAAAATTACTATTGAATAAAATTATGATACTGCCTAAATAATAATTTAATTCACAGGAAGATAATTATGGGTTTGTCCTATTCTGAAGCCAGAGTGTAACATTTAGATTGGTCAGTATGGGAAAGTCTGAAACTATAAGACATACAAATATCTGTTTTTAGGAACCATGTCATCAAATTTAGTAACAATAAAACTCATACATTTAAAAGGTTCTAAAATAGCAAATGTTACTATGAAACATGATGTCTAAAATTAATAAAATGCATTGTTTTCATATCCTTTCATTTATTTTAGTGGGTGTTCGAAATGACTACCATTTTCTTCAATACAACATTCAACTGGTTTAAGTACAATCTTACTATTGCATTTTGTAACTTCTAGAATGGCTTAATAGCCAGCCTATGCCATACATAATGTAAAAGCAGTGGATGTTGCAACACCAGCTGTAAAATAGGGTGCCCAGAAATGAGAGATAGGTGATTTTTGGGAGATTATATTTCGAAGTCGATTGCTCGGGAACAGAAGAGATTTATATACATAACTATATACTAGCGCCACTACAAGTGGTGTGAAAAATTAGAACTACTGAGTTGATTGGTTGTCAACAGGCATTGATTGTTATAGTTAATTAGCAAGCCATCTAGTTCGGCAAATACACTATAGATGGCGCTGTTAAACACCAGCAAAGACCCATAAGACAACAACCATAGAGACAATTTTACGCACCTAAACGAGTTGAATGTTGCATTGAAAAAAAATGGTAGTCGACTCCCAAGACTCTAGTGACTAGAGAGTTATTACCGAATGTTCCAGAACTTCTACCTGATAGACCCGCACCTGGTGGCGTTTATCGTGACGCTGCTGCTGCGGCGTCTGCTGCTGAGCCTGGCTGCCACGCTTCTGCGCGCCGTGCTGGCGCCGCCCGCCTCGCCGCACGGCGTGGCCGCTGCCAGGTCGGTCAGCTATAGTGTAAATGTGACCAAACGGGACATATCCAGTACCGGCTTTCCCAGAAGGCACACGGGCCCTTAATCAGGATCCCGGACAGACGGGGACCCGAAAGTCAGATATAATTTGCTTACCTTATCATATCCCGTTCTAAACAAAATTCTCCAATAGTTTTTCACACCTAAATTAAGATTAGAAGTCAAGCTTTGTAATTAATGTAAAATTAAATTAGAGAGAAATAAACAGTACCTATAATTTTAAATACGTGTGTGTGTTGATGCGTGCGTACGAGCGTCAAATCTTAATCGCTTAGTCTAGAGATATGAACTTTTGCACGGATGGACGTCAAACAAAGCAAAAGACGATGTATTTTTTGGGAATTCCCATTGGAATTTAGTAAGATTCCGGAGTTTCAATTCGACTGCCAGATCTGATGGTATACGCGTGCGAAATTCTGGGCGAAGGCTAGTAAATCTGACTAATATTATAATCGCGACAGTTTGTATGGATCTTTGATACTCTTTCAGGCTAAAACGGTTTGATGCAGCAGTTTAGCAGTTATTTGACTGACCGTGCGCAGACTATCGTATTGCGTGGGGTGGATGGTGGTACTCTGCGGTCTTCTCTTTGCCCTGTGACACGGGGAGTGCCGCAGGGCTCGATACTAGGTCCTCTGCTCTTTATATTGTACAGTTCTGATATTGTCAGCAGTATAAGGAGCAGTGGATACCATCTCTACGCGGACGATCTGCAGCTGTACGTCTCCTGCGCGCCGTCAGAAACTTCCATTGCTGTAGACGCCATCAATGCAGATCTCGATCGTATTTCAGCTTGGTCGGAGAGGAACTGTTTAGTCCTCAACCCCGGCAAGTCGAAGTATATAGTTTTTGGATCGAGGCATCAAATTCGGAATACTATTGATGCTCTGACTACCGGGGATGTTGCCGTTATAGGTAAACCAATAGAACGGGTGGTAGAAGCCAATAACCTTGGTCTACTTATGGACGGCAAGCTGAGCTTTGAGAACCACATCCTAAAAGTTGTGAGTAACTGCTTCTACCGCCTCAAGGTTCTGTACAGTATACGCGATTACCTTAGTGTTGATTTGCGTGTTAACCTTTGTGAATCGCTTATATTGTCCAGATTAAACTATTGTGATATTGTTTATGACGGCTGCATTGTTGGTCGTTCCAAGAGGCTTTTACAGCGAGTGCAAAACGCATGCGCTCGTTTTTGTTTCCGTGTCCCACCCCGGTCCCACATCACTCCGTACCTGAACGCCGCTAACTTGCTGAACATGCCTGCGCGCAGGCGCATGCACCTCGCCACTTTGCTGTTCGGTGTGAGACGCTACAGGAAACCGTTGTACCTCTTCAATAAAATTGTTTGGTCGAAGAGTGAGCGCAGGAGTGCTATGGTTCTTGTGCCTAAACACCGGACCGCGGCATTTCGCGGAAGTTTTAAGTTCGCGGCGTCCAAGTGCTGGAATGATATTCCTCCCCCTATCCAAGGAGCGTCTAGTAGGTACACCTTCAAGCGCAAGCTGAAGGATCACTTATTAACGCTCCAAAAATCCTACCTATAAAACCAGCACTTGATATGCCAACCTGTTGTTTTACCGGGTTATGTTTTCGCAGTTTACTTTTTCTTTATTGTATTTATTTACATATTATGCTATGCAATAATAAATCTAAATTATTTGTTATTTCATTATCATTTTATTAATTTATCTTTTTATTAAGTAGTTTATATAGTATATTTGTGTATCGTTCCGTGAGTCACAGACGGTTCTGGCAGAAAATCAGCGCTGCAGGCGTCTAACGCCTCAGCATAATGCTGAGTCAACGACCGTTTCACTTTTGCATGGACACACATGCAGATCTGTGTATTTATTACTTCGTTGTTTTGTGAACTTTGTTTATTTGTATGAACTTGTGTGTACTTTCTTGTATTTGTGTGTCTTGTAAAAGTGAATAAATGTCTTCTTTCTTTCTTTCTTTCTTTCTTGATGGATCTGATAAAATTTTGCACACAGACAGCGATAAACAAATACTTCCCAGACAAAGTCGTGGGCTAGTAGTAGTAGTAGTGGAAGGGTGCTAGTAGTAGTAATAACAATGAGATGATTGTTTCAGGATGTTCATACTGGGCGTAGTGGCGGGCGCTCTCGCGTGGTGCGCCTACTTCATCGCATTGAAGTACCCGCTGCTCAAAATATTCTATCTCTGCTACCCGTAAGTAAACAACAGCACTATATCTAGACCCTGCACTCCTGTGATTTGCTAAAGCAGACATTTTTCATCTGAACCTATTTTAGACGTGACAAGGTCTAATAAATCGATGAACGCCGACTGCACGCACGAAAAAGGATGACGCAATGTTCCATACATGTCCCGTACAAGAGAGAGCAGTGAACGCCAGGATGTACTAGAGAGCAGCGCGCGCCAGGATGTACAATCTTAGTTCTAGCGTGTAATTTTTAATGGGGTATGGTATGTTTTTGAGGGGGGTTGAGGAGGGGGTGCGGCGAGGGGCTGGGGGGGGGAGGAAGGGGGTGCGGGGATATTAAAGGGGGGATGAAAATTTCATTGATTTTGCCGTAGGATGCACCGTTTTCAAGATATTTGACAAACCACTGGTTCTCATCCGATCACCGAGGTTAACCAACGTCGGGTGCGGTCAGTACTTGGATGGGTGACCGCCTGGTTTCATTTTTGTTTTTTAACCGACTTCAAAAAAAGGAGGAGGTTCTCAATTCGGTTGTATATTTTTTTTTTTTTTTTTTTTTTTTTAAACGTGTGTTACCTCAGAACTCCGTCATTTATGAACCGATTTGGAAAATTTTTTCGTTGTTTGAAAGCACATGCTTCAAGGTTGGTCCCGTTGTTACCAAAATCTAGTTCTGATGATGGGATCCATGAGGAATTGAAGAAACTCCTCAAAAATTCAAGAGAAACGTATAGCGATTTTAGTATTTTCGGTGACAAGTCGAGCATTTGCATTCAGAAAGTATCATGGAACTCTGTAATAAAACGACATAACCCTGTCGAGTTTTAAAAATAAAATTTTCAACATAAACTTATTTCGAAGTCAAACTGATGATTTTATCCTACGCATCTATTTTATACAGAAACAACTAAAAAGAAAAAAATAAAAAATTTTAAATAAAAAATAAAACCTCCTTCAAAAAACATCCAAAAAACTATGAAATAATAATTGAACCGAACCGACCACAATAAGCATGAAAATATCTTTCTTCTAATCTGTTTTAAGTCGGTGCCTCAGCACGAGCCAGCAGGAGTGTAGAAGCCCTATAGATAGTAGGTATGTAGGTAAGTTAGATTACTACGCCCACTCCTGCTGACTCGAGCTGAGGCACCGACTTAAAACAGATTAGAAGAAAGATATTTTCATGCTTATTGTGGTCGGTTCGGTTCAATTATTATTTCATAGTTGTCTCATACGGACATAATGGAAGTTTAAATTAAACCTCAAGCTGATCTGAACTGCTTTTAATATACAAATCAACTTTACAAATAAAAAAAGGAAATATAATTAAAACGGGCTTCTAATTGGTAGCTTTAAGTTTTTAGGCAAAGCTCTTTGGTCCACGGAGAAAAAGTGAATGTACGTGGCTTCTACGGCTACTCGTTGACGCTAGAGGGCGCTGCAGTCGATAGGTTATCGACCAATCTTGTGTCGGCACGTTCATGCAATTGCATTTTGGGATGTTCGTGTTGTCCCTTGATTGGCTGAGCTAAGCGCAGACATGCTCCCCCCCTTGAAGCATCTGGATGTCTTCAAGACTCCTCATCAGGAAGCAAGGGGCAGATGCGAGTAAGTGGGCGACGAACGCAGCCTCGCATTGTATCTATGTCCGCTACTCGAGATATCCCGTCGGTCCCAGGGAAGAGACGAGAGATGCGACCCATGCGCCAGTGCATTGGGGCAGTATTGTCCTCTTGGATTAGGACGAGATCTCCAACGCGTAAAGAGCCCTTATTTACGCGCCACTTGGAGCGCTGTTGTAACTCGCAGACATATTCCTTCTGCCAGCGGCGCCAGAAGTGCTGGCGGAGTTGCTCCAGTCTAGCGTGTCGCTGCAGATTGCTGGAGTTGGAATCTTCATAGGCCGGAGCCGGTAGCGACGTGAGGGGCCGGCCCACCAGAAAATGCCCTGGAGTGAGAGAAAGGAGGTCTTTAGGAGAGGAAGACAAAGGGCACAGGGGTCGGCTGTTTAAAATAGCTTCAACCTGTGCAAACAGAGTGGACAACTCTTCGAAGGTTAGATTGGTGTTGCCCATTACTCCTTTTAGGTGAAATTTGGCAGATTTAATACCTGCCTCCCACAGACCACCGAAATGAGGAGCGTAAGTTGGAATAAAGTTAAATTTAATTTTTTGATCAGTTGCAAAGTCAGAGATAGGAGTTGTGTTTGATTTAATAAAGGCGCCTATCTCCTTTGCAGCGGCGACAAAATTACGCCCGTTGTCACAGAATATCTCGGCAGGTGCTCCTCGACGAGATATGAAACGCCTTAGTGACAAAATAAATGCATCTTTTGTTAACTGGCTGACTATTTCTAAATGAACGCATTTGTATCGAAAGCAAATAAAAAGACACAAATATGCCTTTACGGGTCTGACGCCGCGGCCTCGTCTATTTAAAACAAAAAAAGGTCCAGCGAAATCTAGGCCTACCGTCTGAAAGGGAAACGCGGGTACAATGCGCTGTGTGGGTAGATTTCCCATCAGAGGAGCTAGCGTTTGACCTTGCAACCGTCGACATTTGACGCATTTTCGGACAATACTTCGTGCAAGATTACGACCGTTCATAGTCCAAACATAATCGCGAGTCACATATAGCAATGTTTGTGGACCAGCGTGCAGATGGCGCCTGTGCTCATAAAGAAATATCAATGTAGCTAAATGGTGTTTTGCGTGAATAATGGCGGGATGCCTTTTTTCATAGTGGTAGTACGACAATGATAATCTACCCTTTGATCGAATGACGCCAGTTTCATCGATAAACGGTGACAGTGATAAAAGTGGACATGTAGGTTTAAGTGATTTGCCTTGATTTAAGGTCTGGTACTCGTCAGGAAAAGACTCAATTTGCGAGTGTTTTAATAACAATGAAAATGACCCATTAAGTTCGTCGACCGTTAGTTGACCTACTTTCTTTGAGCTTGGATTTTTGATGTTGGAAGCAAAACGTAGGACATAAGCAAACGTACGTCTCAATTTTGTAAAACTCGAATAATTAGCGAATTGAATCAGAGGTTCTGTTATAGTAACAGTGTTTGTTTTTGTTTCAGTAAGGTCCTCGTTAAAGTTTGGCCTTGGCTGAGGCCACTTTGATTCATTTTCCGTCAAAAAAATGGGTCCTGCCCACCAGTGGGCTGTATCAGCAATTTTGCTGGGGGGTACACCGCGGGATATTAAATCAGCTGGATTTAAATTAGTAGGTACATGTCGCCATGAAGAAGTTTTAGTGGTTTCGCTAATTTCGACTACTCTATTTGCCACGAAGGTTTTAAGCTTGCTGGGGCAAGTGTTGAGCCAGCCTAGAACCACAGTGGAGTCGCACCAGTGCACACATCGCGCTATTGGGCAGCGAAGAGACTCAAGAACACATTTAGTCAGTCGCGCGGCTAGCAAGGCCCCCGCCAGTTCTAACCGGGGTATTGTAGTGGGCCGAATGGGCGCGAGCTTAGATTTAGCGCAGAGTAACTTCGCGATGACGTTTCCTTGAGCGTCAATGGAACGTAAATATATGCAGCTGCCAAAGGCGACAATCGAAGCGTCACAGAAAGAGTGAAGCTCTATGGACACTGGTGAATCACACAACACGCGCCGGGGTACCTCCAAGGTGAGTAAATGACTTAATTCCTTTTGATAATTTTCCCAATCTCGTCTTATTTCCATTGGTACAGGCTCGTCCCAGCCTATGTTTTGTTTCCACAATTGTTGTATAAGAATTTTGGGCTGGACGGTACAAGGACAGAGAATACCGAGTGGGTCATAAGTTTTGAAGGTGGCTGATAAAATGGACCGTTTAGTTAATTTTAAATTTATGTTTATGTCAAGTTCGGAAGGTACATCAATCGTATAATATAAATTATCATTTTTTGGATTCCAGCCCAACCCGAGGGCGCTAGCAGAGTCACTAAGACTCAGATTTTCCTGCAAGTTAACATTGGACGATTGAAAAATATCTGGTATGTTGGATTTGAACTTGCGCAGTTTGAAACAACCTGAGCTAAACAAGGCAGTGACGGAGTTTAGGATGTGAAGAAGCTTCTTCTCGCTGTCGGCTCCAGTCAGAAGATCATCACAATATAGATCATGTTGGGTGATGATTTTGATCTCATCATCAGAACATTCCTCCCCTAGCTGCCAAAGACACTTGGTACTCAGGTAGCTGGCACTGGCAAATCCGTAGGTGACTGTGTTCAGTCTGAGCGTTTTAAGAGGTAGTGACTCGTCTTCCCTCCATAAAATCAGCTGCAGGTTTCGATCGTCTTCGTGAATGGCAATCTGCCTAAACATTTTCTCTATATCGCCTGTGAGAACAAATTTGTGTTGACGAAACCTTAGCAGTATGGAGAAAAGAGAGTCTTGTATTGTAGGTCCTACCATTTGTAGTTGATTAATAGACGTGCCGGAGCTTGTCGGTGCCGAACCGTCAAACACGACACGGAGGTTAGTAGATTCGCTGTTGGCGCGAAAAACAGGATGATGAGGCAGAAAATAATTAGGTTCTGGCCGTTTTTGTGGCGACTCAGAACAGTGCCCCAACTTAAGGTACTCATTTATAAATTTTGAATATTGCTCTTTGAGCTCTGGTTGCTTCCTAAATCGTTTCTCTAAATTCAGAAATCGACGTTTAGCAAGGTTATAGGAATCACCAAGTGAGGTAGGAGTATCCTTGAGCGGTAGCCGGACACAAAAACGGCCAGAATTTAGGCGAACAGTGTTTTGTAAAAAGTGCTGTTCGCATGCCTTCTCAGTTGGGCTTAAAAGTGATTTTGAAGGAATTTCCTCAAGCTGCCAAAATTTAGCTATTTGTTGTTCAATATTATTTGACGAGTCAAGATCGGAGGAAAAATTACATTGTAGGATTTCTGTATTATTTTTTTTATAATTTAGTTCACGATTCAAAAGGATAGGACCGGATATAACACAGCCGAACTGTGAATTAATTAGATAAGGTTTATTTTCACCTAAAGATTTGCGACTGCTGCCGATGATTTCCCAGTATAAGTCAGCTCCAATGAGCATGTCTATAGGACCGGGACAGTTAAACTTCGGATCAGCTAAAATAATGTCGGTCGGTAAATCAAAGTGGCCTTTTTTAACAAAGGACTTAGGTATAGTACCGGTAAGTTCAGGTAATACCGAGCATGTTGATTGCAATTTAAAGTTTGAATGAATAGAATTAAGTTGCACAACGCAGCGCTCCTTGACTATGTTACAAGCAGTATTGCCTATGCCTACAATTTTTATAGCGTTAGTAGGTAGTGATTCAAGCTGTAATTTTGCCTTAAGACTTAGTGTCATGAAGCTAGATTGGCTGCCGCTGTCTAAAAGAACCCTCGCGATCTCGGTTTTATTTGTGTAAGGGTTGCACACTTCAATTATGGCAGTCGACAAAAAAACGAGATCAGCTGACTGACCGGAAGAAAAGTTGTTAACTGACACTTCCGGTTTAGCATTTGTGGCCGGGGCCTTACTGCCCACCGGCTGCTCACATGTAGGAGTGACCCTATGCAAAAGTGTATTATGTCGCTTATTGCACTCGCGACAGGGACCATAGCGACACATTTTTGTATGGTGTCCCGTTCGTAAACAATTTAAACAAAGCCTTGATTTTGTTGCCTTATCAATCCGCTGTTCCACAGACAAGGCTAGAAATTTAGAACAATCATAAACGCGATGGTTCCCCCGACAAACACTACAAACCAGCTGATTTGAATTGTTAGTGGTTACTAATTCGTCGGCAGTTAGCGAATATAATTTTGATTTTACGTGGTGTGGAGCAGCACTAGAGGTAGACGGCGATGTGAATAATCGTTTATTTTTATCATTTTTGTTGCGATTGTGACTTTCAAGGACATTTGCACGATCGTTCAGAAATTTGTTAAATTGTTCCAAAGTAGGCAGATCACCTAGCGAGTTACGATGCTCCTCCCACTTAAGGTTCGTCTGGCTATCTAATTTGGAAGCGACTATATGTATGATGAGGGTGTCCCAATGCTCCGTAGGTTGCCCTAGACTGGATAAAGCACGAAGGTTTTTATTCACGTGATCAATTAAGTGACGAAGTGCCTTATCCGATTCACGAAGTATTGCCTCAATGTTAAATAATGAGTTTAGGTGATTATTTATGAGCTGCCGTTTGTTGTCGTAACGCTCACACAACAAATCCCATGCCTTAGAATAGTTAGAACCCGACATCTCTAGATTACTTATAACGCGAGAGGCGTCGCCCTCAAGATACGAGTTCAAGTAATGAAACTTATGCACGGATGGTATTCGAGTGTTGTCATGAATCAGCGAGGTAAAAGTGTCGCGAAACTCAATCCATCGGTAATAAGTGCCATCGAATTTGCTTATTTGTATTTGCGGTAGCTTAAATCCAGGGTGGTCTTGAGCTTCGTGATTGCAATGTGAGCTATTGATTGCGCCGTTGAGAACGCATTGAAAAACACGTGCTCCGCACGAAAATATTCATAAAAATAGGTTTTCTCACCTAATTTTTGACGAACGAGGTATCGTTGTAACCGCGCCGACGTCGTGCATGTGGATACAGTGTTGGTTTTCGCGAATCACTGATTTTCGGTGGAAAAATAGTGAAAAAACGGTGTTTTTAAGGTTAAGTGGCAGTTTTTCAAAATTCGAACGCGTGCGCCGCGCGATTGGTCGCTGTGACCTATATCGTGCGAGGCGCCACGCAACGCGCCTTGGCGAGATCTACAAGCCGAGCCCTCAACCAGCGCTCTACGACCTACCACTGAAGCACTGCGGCTGAAAAACCGTAAAACACGTGGCGGCGTGGTCCTTGATCCCGAGACGCTAGGAAGCTGAATCTTTTGGAGCATCAAGACCACTGTACGAGGGCCCGGATTCCACAAGTTCTTGAATTTTAACTTTTAATTTTATATAACTATTTTAATATTGAAACTTTGAGCACCTATTGCGCTCAAGGTAGTAGAGACGCGCGGGTTTTGCTGCCGCAGTATTGTGCGCGCTAAGTAGCGCAACTTAACTTTAGACTAGCGGTATATATAGAGCCGGTGATATATAGAGCCGTTGGACAAATTGTTTATTTTTTAGCAGTTATAAATCTGTACTATATTGACGTATTTTACCCTTGTCAGGAATGAATATCTGACGGAGTCTGTGACTCTTTTTTGTTTTATTTTTATTTTACCTTTGTTTGTTGATTTTCTTTTAATACTGCAGTCTTTTATATTTATTGGATTGTTCTTGTATTAAGTATCTGTAAATTTGCACAAGTCATCAATTTTTACAATTTTTATGACACGGTGACTTGGGCCTTTGACTTTAACTATTTTTCCCCCCTTTTTACGAGGGAGATTCGATTGCCTCCAACATGCTTGGGATTAGGACTCCTGCTGGCAAGGCAGCCGCTGCGGGAGACAAATCTCCCCTCAATTTAGTGAGCCCTGAGGCTAAGGTTAGGCGCAGCATTGGGGATTGGGAGGCCGGTAGGATGAACACCACCGTGACCTTAACTGACGAAGCTTCTAAGGCGGGTCCCTCGGGGAGGAAGGTGGCTACGCTGCAAAGCAGTAAGCAACAAACCGCGCCAAAGGCCTCGAGCCCGAATACGGAGAAACTCTCCGAAAGGGTAGCGGAGGCGAGGCGGGTCCTCCAAAAGGGGAAGTACCACCTGAACGCTGCTAATAACCTTAAAAAGGAGATAAAGACCGAGGTGACGATTGCTTTGGACAGGCTTTACCAAATCGTCAAAAGTACTGATGAGGTAAAGGCCGATGGGAAGCCTCAAGCCAAGGGAGAGAGGGCTGCTTCTAGAAATCCAGTGCCAGGAAAACCTATTGTTGACCTATTTCCTCGCCCTGTTGATTGTGAACTGGCAAAAAGACTAGAGGAGCACCAGATAATGCTGGTAGAAAATAACAAGAGGATGGAAGAGTTGAAGGAGACTTTGGTATTTACTCTCGAGAAAATGGCAGAGAGGACATATGCTGAAGTAACTGCGTGCCACTCTGAAAAGCCCATGCCTGGTAGGGAAACACTGCATTCGGTCCTTATCACCTCAAAGAACGAGAGGGAGACGGGGGATGAAGTATTGGAAAAGATAAGGAAAGCGGTGGATGCAAAGGAAGGATGGGTTAAAGTGGAGAGGGTGAGGAAGGCCAAAGATCGGAAGGTCATAATGGGTTTTGGAAGTAAGGAGGAGAGGGACAAGGTGGTGGACAGGCTGGAACGCAGAGGCGTGAACCTTAGTATCGAAGAGGTTAAAAACAAGGATCCCTTGCTTGTCCTCAGGAGTGTTTTAAATATAAACACGGATGAGGATGTAGTAAGGGCCTTGAGGAACCAAAACAAGAGAGTTTTCGGCGACCTCGAAGCGGAAGAGGATAGACTGGAGATAAGATTTAGGAGGAAGGCCAGGAACCCACACACGGATCACATCATTGTGAGTGTATCGCCGACCATCTGGCGAAGGGTACTGGATCTTGAGTACCTCCACATTGATCTCCAACGTGTCCGAGTGGAGGACCAGTCCCCGCTGAAGCAGTGCACCCGCTGCTTGGGTTACGGGCACGGCAAAAGGTTCTGCAAAGAAGCAGTTGTTCTTTGTAGCCACTGCGGGGGCCCGCACCTGAGGAGTGAGTGTGCTGAGTTTCTCTCTAGAGTGCCCCCGAGTTGCAGGAATTGCGTGAAAGATGGGCTCGAGCAAGCGGAGCACAATGCTTTCAGTCATGACTGCCCGATCTGGAAAAAGTGGGATGCAATAGCGCGATCGGCGGTTGCGTATTGCTAAGGGCAGCCATGGTGATAAGAAACAGTACGTAATAGCCCAGGCGAACCTTCAACGGTCCAAACTTGCAACGGAAGAGCTGATGGTTGAAGCGGAGAAGCGTGGAATTGCGGTTGCGCTCATTCAGGAGCCGTACGTTGGGGCGGTCAGGGAGATGAGGGGTCGCAGAGGCGTCAGGATTTACCAGAGTGCCAGTGTAGGAGACGGAACTGTTAAAGCGGCGATAGCAGTCTTTGACCATGACTTGGACGTAATACAGTTCCCAAAACTCACCACGAACAACATCGTAGTAGTGAGGATCCGAACTGGTGCTTGGGGAATCACACTTGCCTCGGTGTACCTCGAATGCCCCCAACATGATTGCCCCATTGGGGCTGACCTGGAAAAGCTCGCCCAAATTGATCGGGAAATCGGCTCAACAAGATGGATCGTTGGAGGGGACTTCAACGCGAAAAGCGTGTGGTGGGGAAGCCCAGTGACGGACCATAGAGGTGAGGAGCTCGCTGGCGGTCTGGACGAGTTGAACCTGACCGTGTTAAATAAGGGTTATATTCCGACTTTTGACACCATCCGAGGAGGGAAAAGGTACCGAAGTTTCGTCGACATCACAGCTTGCACGGTGGACATCTTGAACCTGATCAGTGACTGGAGAGTGGACGAGGGACTCACGAGCTCGGACCACAACGGTATAGTGTTTCATGTACATCTGGAAAAATCTAAAGGCGTTAGAATTACTAGAACTACCCGGAAATTTAACACGAAGAAGGCGAATTGGCAAACGTTTCATGTGAAACTTAACCAATCACTAATGGATAACAAACTCACACCACCTGTAATAAAAAATATAACCAGCACAGATCAAATAGAAATAGCAACACATAAACTGATTGAGTCCATAACTACAGCATGTACACATTCAATGCCGATAAAAAAAGCAAATGAAACACTTACCGTGCCGTGGTGGTCCGAGAAGCTCGCTGGGTTGAAGAGAGAGGTCGCTCGATTTAAACGCAGGGTCAGATGTGCCGCCCCGGTCAGAAGGTCGATGGTCGTCGAAGCATACCTGAAAAAGAAGGAGGAATATGAGTCGGAGGCAACCAGGTCACAGATCGCCAGTTGGAGAGATTTTTGTGGGAAGCAAGACAAGGAGGGAGTTTGGGAGGGTATTTACAGAATTATAGGGAGGACATCGCAAAGGGTCGAGGATCTGCCGTTGGTTAGAGATGGAGAGGTTCTGGATGCGGAGGGCTCCGCTAGATGGTTAGCGGAGACCTTCTACCCAGAGGACCTCGTAACCAGCGATAATACCCACCACCAAAGTACCCGACAGAGAGCTGAGATGGTGAATGCTGAGGAGCTGGTTAGTACTAGCGATCCACCATTCACTACTGAAGAACTGATCTCGGCGAGTGAGTCCTTTAATCCTAAAAAGGCACCAGGAGAGGACGGCTTTACGGCTGATATATGCCTCCACGCTATACGAGCCCACTCGGAATTCTTTTTGCTTTTCTTTAATAAATGTATGGAAAATCATTACTTCCCGATTGCATGGAAGAGGGCCATGGTGATAATACTGAGAAAGCCTGGCAAAAGTGACTATACCATTCCAAAATCCCACAGGCCAATTGGCCTCCTGTCCATACTAGGGAAGACGTATGAGAAGCTGTTGGTGGCTCGCCTCAAGTTCCACTTGTTACCAAGGATGAGCCCCCGCCAGTACGGGTTCATGCCACAGCGAAGCACCGAGGACTCCCTCTATAACCTAATGAAGTATATCCGTGATAATTTGGATGGAAAGAAAATTGTAACATTAGTATCGTTGGATATAGAGGGAGCCTTCGATAGCGCATGGTGGCCAGCTATTAGGGTCCGACTGGCGGAGGAAAAGTGTCCTTTGAACTTGAGGAGAGTCATCGACAGTTATCTCGAAAACCGAGAGGTGGTCGTCACGTATGCAGGAGAAAGACATATAAGGAGTACGGAAAAGGGTTGCGTCCAGGGCTCCATAGGAGGTCCAATCTTGTGGAACCTCCTGTTGGACCCTCTCCTTAAAGGCTTGGATGAGAGAGGTGACTTTTGCCAGGCTTTTGCGGATGACGTGATCCTGGTTTTTGTGGGAAAGACGGCACAAGAGATTGAGCGGCGGGCTAATCCAGCTCTCGAGCATGTTCGATCGTGGGGTGTCGAGAATAAACTTAAGTTTGCTCCGCAAAAAACCAACGCGATGACCTTAACAAGGAAACTTAAATACGACACCCCGCGACTGAGCATGGGCGGGACAGAGATTGGCCTAGCTGATGAAATCAAACTGCTAGGAGTTACGATTGATAAAAAACTTACCTTCAACAACCACGTAGCCAATGTGTGTCGGAAGGCAACCGGCATCTATAAGCAGTTGGCTAAAGCGGCAAGAGTTAGCTGGGGGCTCCACCCAGAAGTCGTCAGGACCATATACGTGGCTGCGATAGAGCCCATTATATTATACGCTGCAAGTGTCTGGGCGCCTGCCGTTGAAAAACTGACTGTAAGAAAGCAGCTCGGAGTGGTGCAGCGAGGCATTGCGCAGAAGATGTGCGGAGCTTACCGCACAGTTTCTCTCAATGCTGCGCTGGTCCTGGCTGGTATGCTCCCTTTAGACCTCCGAGTCCGTGAGGCGGCCTCACTGTACGAGGCCAAGAGGGGGGTATACCAGCCGGAGCTGGGGGACATGGAGGTGGAGAGGATGGCATCCGCACTGGAGGCTACGCACCCAGCGGAGCGCATGAGCTTGGAATTTGTCAGCCTGGAGGACCAGGAAACGCTGGACCAACACAGCGGATACGAGGTGCGTATCTTCACGGATGGGAGCAGGATTGAGGGTAAGGTTGGAGCTGCATTGTCCTTGTGGAAGGGCGGCAGTGAAACCAAATCTCTCAAGCTTGCTCTCTCCAGGTACTGTACGGTGTATCAGGCGGAGCTCCTCGCGCTGTGCGAGGCGACTAGGGTGGCAGGGAAAAGTCCAGCGTCGTCTTTTGGAGTTTATAGTGACTCGAAGGCGGCCCTTCAAACGATTACAAATCACCGTTGCCTCCACCCATTAGCTGTGGAAGCAAGAGAGAATATAAAAACTTTGTCTCTCCAATGCAAGATATTCACCTTGCATTGGATAAAAGCACACGCGGGAATGGAAGGTAATGAAAGGGCCGACCAACTGGCAAAGGAGGCTGCTCTGGGCTTGAAGAGACGACCGGACTATGATCTGTGTCCGGTTTCATATGTCAGGCGAACCATCCGAATGGGAACGCTTGAGGTATGGAACCGGAGATACGAAACCGGTAGCACAGCTTCTACCACCAAAATTTTCTTCCCCGATGCAGTGGCGGCGTATCGGATGGTTAGGAAGATCGTGCCTCGTGGCGTAACAACGCAAGTTATGACGGGGCACGGTGGGTTCTCCGAGTACTTGAGCCGATTCAAGTGCAAGGAGGACCCATCGTGCTCCTGTGAACCCGGAGTGCCGGAGAGCGTGGTTCATCTCATCTGTGATTGCCCGGTGTATGGTGTGGAGAGGCTTAACCTAGAACTGGAATTAGGAATAAAATTAGCATCAGTAAATATTAAGGATATAATTAAAAGTAAAGACAGAGACAAGTTTATACATTATTGTATTAAGATAGCTAATAGAGTAATAGCAAGGAACAAAAATAGATGATAAAAGTATGCTAGGATGATATAATGCAATATATTATTGTTTAGCATACGTAAAATTTGTATAAAATGTAAAATAGATAAAATTGTAGCTAAGATACTGTAAAGTAAATAAAATTATATAAGTTAAATGTATGATAGAGTAAGCATATGTAATCTACCTTCATTTTGGCCATGTACCTATTAATAAAAGAAACTGTGTTTTGGCGAAACCCACCCATTCCCGAACTATTATATAAGTTGTAAATAAGAAAGATGATGAGTGACAAAGAGGACGGCAAAACAAATGATGGAATAGAATGACAAAGAGAAAAAGAATGAACGGATTAAGTAGTATAAGTATAGTTAGATTAAATGGAATAGTATAGGGGCAATGACCCGAAGAGACTAAAAGAGGAAGGAAGCAAGAAAGATATCGTATGTAGCATGGCAGTACGAGCAGTAGCACATGATAGAACTGGACTGAAAGATGTAGCTAGCAAAGGCAGGACTCCGATTATGTTGGAGGTAGACGATAGGGAAAATAAAAAAAAAAAAAAAAAAAAAAAAAAATGTGAGCTATTGTTCAGCATGGTGCCGTCATAAGCCAAGCTAGCAGAGTGTTGCTGAACCAATTCTTGCGCTGTTGCTAAGCTAATAATGAAGTCTTGCTCGACGGCCTCACGCTCGTTAAGCAAGACCTCTAACTGATCTGAATTTAGCACCTCGATCTGACTTTGCAACTCATCGTACCGACATGACAATCCCTCAATAGCGGAAATTTTCAATTTTAACTCCGTTACTTGAATAGACGTGAGCTGTTGATCTAAAGTGTCAAGATAATTTTTGAATTTCGTCAAGCGGCCCTTTACAGATGCACGCTTGGTAGTTAAGGTTTTTAGATCACTCATTTTTGATATAAACAAGTTGTATTGAATATTTAGTATTTAAGTTAATTAATAGGTTAAGTATAGACAAGTAGAAGTCAGTTATAATTGTAAGTGAAATACAACTGTTTCGGAATGCGGAATAGGTGTATTGTGTCGTCTATTCAAGTAAACAAGTTATTAGCAAACGGTGTTTGGAATCTCTCGCTCCTCACTCTCGCCGGTCAGTAGGTGGCGAGCACTCCGGCAGACGGCCGGCCTGCGGCAGCACCACGCGCGGGGCTGACGCTGCACCAGCAAAGATAATTGTTCGTTCTTGTGACCTAGTTACTCGTGATCAGCTGTTGCAAAGATCTGAAATGCAGGGGGCGAACAATTATCTACTGTTGTGACAATGGGAGCGATGCGATATAGGCGTGGGCGATAACAAAGTGGGATGTACTTAAATAAGGTTTTTTAGTGAAGTGCAGTTTAGCAAATAGTTTTAATAGATAGCAAATGTTGTGGTAATTAAGCTGAAATTTGTAATTGAATTGCTAACCTATGATTAGCAAAGATGTGTGCAACTTTGCTAACCTATGATTAGCAAAGATGTTTGCAACTTTAGCAAAGCGTTACGTTGCGTTATGTATTTGATTTTGAGGTTAACAATAAGTGCAGTGCTAAATACCTAGTGGAGTTTGCATTTGTGAACCAAAGGAAAAATATTGCTAAGGTAAGATGTAGTGATAGTTAACTTTAACTTAACCAAATATGGGTACGTTATGTACAGAAGCCACAACGGTGATTGATAGTCCGTGGTCACGGAACGGACTTATAAGACGTTCCGTGCGTTTTAAGAAAATAAGTTGATACACTGAATTGCACAAGCTGAGAGCTACGCTTTCTGGATGGAAGCTCAGGTAGGGAGTAGAATCGGTTAGGAAATAGGACACTTAGCTGGATAGGCCTGGCCGCGGTGCGGGTTGCTGACCGACGACGACGATTCCAGAGGTCTTGATTCTTGAGCTCCTTAGCAAGTAATTAGCTTGCCTGCTTACTTGCTGCTTTATTGTAGATTTAGTTTAGCAGAAAATGTCCTGTCACGGTCGCCAATTTTTATGTCTCATACGGACATAATGGAAGTTTAAATTAAACCTCAAGCTGATCTGAACTGCTTTTAATATACAAATCAACTTTACAAATAAAAAAAGGAAATATAATTAAAACGGGCTTCTAATTGGTAGCTTTAAGTTTTTAGGCAAAGCTCTTTGGTCCACGGAGAAAAAGTGAATGTACGTGGCTTCTACGGCTACTCGTTGACGCTAGAGGGCGCTGCAGTCGATAGGTTATCGACCAATCTTGTGTCGGCACGTTCATGCAATTGCATTTTGGGATGTTCGTGTTGTCCCTTGATTGGCTGAGCTAAGCGCAGACAATAGTTTTTTGCTTTGATCAATTATAACTGAAGATACACATTGCCGAACAAAATCCCCTTGAAAGAATGTCCGAACTATTTATTTGTTTGCGTAACAAATAAAATCATCACCTACACAAAGTAATTACTTTGTGTGAAAAGAATAAGTGACGAAATTTGAACCTAGTCTTTACTTAATTACAATTGAATTTCGCTACTTCACAGTTAAAAATTTATTTACGTGTGCGTAGAGAAAACTGATCCCAAATACGTGAATACGTGACGAAATTTGAACCTAGTCTATACTTTATTACAGTCGAATTTCGGTAGCGGCAAAACTCCACAACGCTTGACACTTGACAGCTAAACTCCACAATTTCCACACGTTTGGTCGGATATGAATGTAAGCCTTATCAGAAACGGCAGAGTGACTAATTTCACTTGCTACATTGAAGGCGACGTTGTAAGATTGCTTTGACGAGTTTGACGTTTGTTTGGCGGACGAAATGATGTTGTAGAACAAAGAATGCATTCCGACTTTAGGAGAGGACTTTCTTTATAAAAAGTTTCTGTCAATTAATGCAATAAAAAACAGGGTGAAATTAAGGTTAACGCCAACACTTTACAGGATGAATGGGGACGTCATTTAGATAATTTTGAAGCTAATTTTTTTTACTCCAAATGTTTACCGTTTTCGAGATATAAGTATAAAATGATAAACTGACTAACTGACTGTTGTATATAACGCACAGCCCAAAACGCTGCATCTAGAGACTTGAAATTTTGCAAATGTGTACCTTATACAATGTAGGCATCCAACAAGGAAGGATTTTTGGAAATTCCCACGGGATAAGGAAAATACGGGATTTATATATTCAGTTCAACGGGATTCCTATGTATCTCCGTAACTATGTATTATAATTACTACTCTTCAAATTGGGCATAAAAGTAGGTAATTATAATAGTGAAAAAATATTTTTAGGATTTTTGGATATTCCCACGGGATATGGAAAAACGGGATTTATATTATTCAGTTCAACAGGATCGATTATTTGTTTTACTGGTCGTAGAAAGCTGAAATTTGCCATTTAGGTTCCTTGGGGAGTGTAGGGGAGTACTTAAAGTTGTTCGTAATCATGAGAAGATCCAGAAAGTATAATTTTCATGAGTTAAAATCGGGTTTTGTTCCGCGTACCTTGACACAGTGTCGTCTCGTGATCATGGCGCATGCAACTGTGCCGAAATATCGGGCTTCTTCAAAATCAAGGTACGCGGAACAAAACCCGATTTTAACTCGTGAAATTAGTAATGACCGCGATAGTCTAAAATATTGTAGTATAATTTTCTCCCTAATATTATGTATTTGAAGTCACATTGTATATTTTTTTTGTAATGGTGGGTAGTAT
Source organism: Archips xylosteana (assembly GCA_947563465.1). NCBI lineage: Eukaryota > Metazoa > Arthropoda > Insecta > Lepidoptera > Tortricidae > Archips > Archips xylosteana. The sequence continues at coordinate 3,888,295 of OX387356.1, forward strand.
TATAATAAAACAAAAAAAAATCAAACAAATTTCATTATTTATGAATAAAATTTGTTTTTAATATAATAACTTTATTAATTTTTATTTTCAATTTGTCAAACTATCGCACACGTTTACCAGTAACACATACACACATACATGACATACGTATACACATCCAGGAAATCAAAACTTCACACAAAAACACATAAAATTCTAGAAATAAAAAAATAGGGTGATGGCAACTTCACTACACTTTTGTTCTATGTTCTGTTGTTTATCTGTTTCGTTTTACTGATAAGCTTTCCTGTGCGTGTGACAAAGACAAGGCATATGTCAATGTTGTGGAATTCTGACAACGTTAATCTTTTAATTAGCAATTTAGAAATGGCTTTAAAATTAATTTAAATCAATATTTCTCTCTGATTCTTAGAATTTAATAGAAAAAACAACAGATACTCACCGAAAGTATGATATTCCATTAGATTTGTTCCGTTTTTTCGAGTGATTTTTGCACTTTTTAAAGACGCACGTGGGCATCGTTACGCTTGCATTGACAACAACGTACTGAGAAAAAAGTCGACCACTTTTATCAAAGTGGAGCTCATTTGGCTCGGACATATTCGGGCGCGCGACTGTGCATCTACAGTTATAATTGATCAAAGGTTTTTTGGATGTTTTTTGAAGGAGGTTTTATTTTTTATTTAAAATTTTTTGAATGTTTTGTTATAACGTTGTCACGTTAAACTATCGTCCGTAAACCGACTTTTTTTATTTACAATTTCATTTATCCATCACCCCTTTGACATTTTTTTAAGTCCTCCTTAAGAATACTTCTAAATTTTTTAATCTTTTTACAGCCGCTGCTTTTTTAGCCCACTTTGTGAACATAAATAAATATGCACTAGTTCTAGGTTATCCGGTCCGCAGACCTAGACATTGTACTGTTATGAAGTACGAATCGAAAATTGTCCACTCGAAATTATACCACGCGGCGGACACGACGTACAAATACGCGCTCTTGAATCTACATAAGCACGACGACGTCTGTACACGCGTACGCCTATATACATCGCGCGCGCACTCTTCTGGTTTCTGGCGGTTTCCGGCTATCTGCGCCTTGAGGGGTGGGGTAATTCGAATCGGTGCGGGGCGGACCGTTTCCATTCTGTACGTCAGTACTATTATATATTCTGTGATTATTATTATTATTTTTTTTTTTTTTTTTTATGTTAGATAGGCCAGACAAACGAACTAGTGGGTCACCTGATGTTAAATGAACACCACTGTCCATAAACACCCGCAGCGCTTTATTCGATGCCAGTGCGTTGTCGGCTCTAAAGGAGAGGAAATAAGGGAAGGGGGAGAGGGAGGGGGAGAGGGAAGGGGTGAGGTATTGGGCCCCCGGCACTCTCACTGACCGTACGAAACGCAAGCAGGATTACTGCTGCTTCACGCCGGTGTTCTGTGAGAGGGTGGTACTGCCCCGGACGAGCCGGCCCATTCGTGATGCAGCGGCTAGCTACAACATGGCTCTTCCACTACAATTATACACCAAATCAGAAAAATGCCAATTTTAATTTAAATACATCAACAAGAAAAGTTGTCCATCCAGGATGGAATTATGAGCCATAGTAAAACTACTAAATTAAATATAACTAAGTAACTGACTAACTAACTGAGCGCGCGATAGTGGTGTATAGCGCGTCAGCGCCGTCAGCGCACCGACGCGCGCGCGCTGACGAGCGAGACCGACGCGCGCCATCAGCGGCGCGTAGCAATAAATCTGCCGCGGACGTCAGCGTCGCTGTGCGGTGGCCCATAGAGTATTGTGTTTAAACGTACGCGCGACCGACGTCAGCGACCGATGTCAGCGTAAGAGGAAATCAAGCCTAAGCCCATACCGATCTCTCCACAGAGCAGTAATCTACTTCATACTCTTCGGGCTCCAGTCCTCCCCGTTCCTGGAACTCAACAACGCGGAGTCCCCGCTGCACTGCTGCTCGCACGACCCTGAACATGTCCGGGCCGAGGTGGACGCTCTCCGACAGGACTTCAACCTGAGGGTCAAGAAGATAATCTTCAACTCCGTTGTAGGGGCCTACTATTCTAGTTTTATACCGTGCTGTTTTGCACAGGTGAGTTTTTATTGACTTTTAGTATTGTTGCAAATATAAAAGTGTTTGAAAACTGAACAGGGCCCAATTGCATAACAAAGTACAACTTATATTACAAGCGGAACTCCCTTTCTAGTTAATATAACTGAAGCGAGAGTTCCGCTTGTAATATTAGTTGTACTTTGTTACGCAATTGGGCCCTGTGTTGCGGCTGTGCTTTGGCAATCTCTTGGGTCAAAGTCAAAGTCAAAGTCAAAATTCTTTATTCAATTTAGGCATCAAATTGATGCTCCTATGAACGTCGAAAACGAACGTCTACATTGTTATTAAATGACATACATCTAAAGTATTTAATACAATCGGGTGGTTCGGCAGAGGCAATTTCAATGAAGGATTCTTAATTTCTTCAGCAAAAATATTTATTTGCTCGGGATTTTCAAAAAAAGGATTTGTACAATTATAAAGAAAACTGGTGCGCTCTTGTCTCGCTAACAAATTGGTGTCGTTGTTACGGTTGTAAGAAAGAAAGAATTTTTGACACTGACAACCGTCGCGATTGCAGCGCCCTCGTGCGGTCGTCGTTCTTAATTGTGCGCAGTAGCGTTGTTGTCGCTTGACATCACCAGAGGGCGTCAACATGCCCCGGGCCTTGGGAACACCAGGGTCCCAAAATATGTGGTGTAGATCACGAAGATTTTATGGAAACTCAAATAATTCTGAAAGCACAAGTGGTTCAGGTCCATTTACCAGTCAAATGCAATATTTTTAATTGACTTTCACGCGTCGCATTATCGACGCACACTTTAGAGTCGCATGTTAAATGATTACTACTATTAGAGTACGTCGATAATGCGACGCGTTAAAGTCAATTAACAATTACAAATATTGCATTTGGCTTGTTAACCCGACGCCATAATAACAGTTGTTGTTCATGTTTGTTTACATTTAGTTAAGTACCTAAACATTTCTAGTATAGAATGAACCCTCTCGTGAATGTCTAAACTCGGCGCAGACGAAGTCAAGAGTGCTAGTTGCAGACATTTTAATATACCTCATCCTATTTTATCTCCAGTCATACGTGTACTACGACGTGTACCTAGCGTCGCAACAGACCGCGTTCGTGTGCGGCGCGCTACTGGCGCGTTACGCGTCGCAGCTGCTGCCTGCCAGCGCGGCCGACACGCCGCACCGCGCCGCGAGGCACCTAGGCCGCTGGGACCCCGCGCCCGGGGACACAGGTATGCGTACCACGACGTGCCTAGCGTCGCAACAGACCGCGTTCGTGTGCGCCGCGAGGCACCTAGGCCGCTGGGACCCCGCGCCCGGGGACACAGGTATGTGTACCACGACGTGCCTAGCGTCGCAACAGACCGCGTTCGTGTGCGCCGCGAGGCACCTAGGCCGCTGGGACCCCGCGCCCGGGGACACAGGTATGTGTACCACGACGTGCCTAGCGTCGCAACCGACCGCGTTCGTGTGCGCCGCGAGGCACCTAGGCCGCTGGGAGCCCGCGCCCGGGGACACAGGTATGTGTACCACGACGTGCCTAGCGTCGCAACCGACCGCGTTCGTGTGCGCCGCGAGGCACCTAGGCCGCTGGGACCCCGCGCCCGGGGACACAGGTATGTGTACCACGACGTGCCTAGCGTCGCAACAGGCCGCGTTCGTGTGCGCCGCGAGGCACCTAGGCCGCTGGGACCCCGCGCCCGGGGACACAGGTATGCGTACCACGACGTGCCCAGCGTCGCAACCGACCGCGTTCGTGTGCGCCGCGAGGCACCTAGGCCGCTGGGACCCCGCGCCCGGGGACACAGGTATGTGTACCACGACGTGCCTAGCGTCGCAACAGGCCGCGTTCGTGTGCGCCGCGAGGCACCTAGGCCGCTGGGACCCCGCGCCCGGGGACACAGGTATGTGTACCACGACGTGCCTAGCGTCGCAACAGACCGCGTTCGTGTGCGCCGCGAGGCTCCTAGGCCGCTGGGACCCCGCGCCCGGGGACACAGGTATGTGTACCACGACGTGCCTAGCGTCGCAACAGACCGCGTTCGTGTGCGCCGCGAGGCACCTAGGCCGCTGGGACCCCGCGCCCGGGGACACAGGTATGTGTACCACGACGTGCCTAGCGTCGCAACAGACCGCGTTCGTGTGCGCCGCGAGGCACCTAGGCCGCTGGGACCCCGCGCCCGGGGACACAGGTATGTGTACCACGACGTGCCTAGCGCCGCAACAGACCGCGTTCGTGTGCGCCGCGAGGCACCTAGGCCGCTGGGACCCCGCGCCCGGGGACACAGGTATGTGTACCACGACGTGCCTAGCGTCGCAACAGACCGCGTTCGTGTGCGCCGCGAGGCACCTAGGCCGCTGGGACCCCGCGCCCGGGGACACAGGTATGTGTACCACGACGTGCCTAGCGTCGCAACAGACCGCGTTCGTGTGCGCCGCGAGGCACCTAGGCCGCTGGGACCCCGCGCCCGGGGACACAGGTATGTGTACCACGACGTGCCTAGCGTCGCAACAGACCGCGTTCGTGTGCGCCGCGAGGCACCTAGGCCGCTGGGACCCCGCGCCCGGGGACACAGGTATGTGTACCACGACGTGCCTAGCGTCGCAACCGACCGCGTTCGTGTGCGCCGCGAGGCACCTAGGCCGCTGGGACCCCGCGCCCGGGGACACAGGTATGTGTACCACGACGTGCCTAGCGCCGCAACAGACCGCGTTCGTGTGCGCCGCGAGGCACCTAGGCCGCTGGGACCCCGCGCCCGGGGACACAGGTATGTGTACCACGACGTGCCTAGCGCCGCAACAGACCGCGTTCGTGTGCGCCGCGAGGCACCTAGGCCGCTGGGACCCCGCGCCCGGGGACACAGGTATGTGTACCACGACGTGCCTAGCGCCGCAACAGACCGCGTTCGTGTGCGCCGCGAGGCACCTAGGCCGCTGGGACCCCGCGCCCGGGGACACAGGTATGTGTACCACGACGTGCCTAGCGTCGCAACCGACCGCGTTCGTGTGCGCCGCGAGGCACCTAGGCCGCTGGGACCCCGCGCCCGGGGACACAGGTATGTGTACCACGACGTGCCTAGCGCCGCAACAGACCGCGTTCGTGTGCGCCGCGAGGCACCTAGGCCGCTGGGATGATGTCAAAGGCCCTCACCTTAAAAATATGTAACTCTTTTTGTTGCAGTCAATTCAAAATATAAAAGTACTTACTTAGTTTTAGCCGGAAACAAAAATTAGTTTAACAGGGTAGTTGAAAAAATACTCTTGAGAAAGATGATATTGCTATAGCCCTGCTTGTTTTAATTTATTTTGACGTGACAACGCACAGAAATATATCGAGATAGAAGGAAAAAGTTTACGTACATCGACTGGCCAAATGGTGTTTATAAGCCCCAATGCTCGCCGCGAACTTCAGTCTGCTCTCGACCGCGGTCTGCGTGCGACGTCAGGTTTTAAAAATAAAATGACTCGTTGTTCAGTAATTAACAGTTCAAATACTACAGATAAAGTTGGAGCTGTTAGTCGAGGTATTTCCTTTCATTGGTAACTAATATTTGTCCTTAAATATCTGTTATTAATTAAAAAACGATTTATTTTATTATTTTCATCAGAACAGTAGCGGGCGATAGTGTGTCCACGCAAGCTTTCCATTGCGGCTTTAATTTGACGAGCCAGACATGGCGTGCGTTCAAAACCAGCAATGTAAAAATAAGCTATTCAAACTATCGAGTCACGTCCAAGGTCAATTTGTCATTTTTTCTGTCAAAAGTAAGAATAGTGATGTACAAGTACACTATCGCAGTTCTTACTCGATTAAAATCGATTTTGAAAGCAGAGGAAATGATAATTACGTTTTTATATTATTATGTAGCTATATAATGTACGTAGTGCAAAGCAAATATTATTAACAAACAGGTTATGGTTACTTCTATATTGCAATTTTATTTTAGTTTTCCGAATGATCCTCATATTAAAAATAAATGGATTGAAAACAACTGGTCGTAAAAAATGGTTTCCTACAAACAACAGCAAGAATTGTTCTATAAATTTCCACGAAGACACCTTTACTGGCTTTAGTACCGACGAGTAATCAGTACAGCTTATCCGACTATTGATGTAGTGATGATGTCATATGATGAAAAGGAACACATTTACATAAGGCTAAATATTATTTAAAAAAATGTGCGTGTGTGTGTGTGTGTGTGTAGTACTTACACGATTATAGGTACGATTATAATAACGAGCTATGGAGAGGACTGTGCTCAGAGTTTCTCTACGGGATCGAATCAGAAGCGAGGAGATCCGTAGAAGAACCGGGGTCACCGACGTAGCCAAACGGATTAGCTCGTTGAAATGGCAATGGGCAGGCCATATAGCACGCAGAACAGATGGCCGTTGGGGCCCAAAAGTTCTCGAATGGAGACCACGGACTGGCTAGCCCAGCGTGGGACGTCCACCAACGAGATGGACGAACGATTTGGTGAAGGCCGCAGGTTCAGGGTGGATGCAAGTCACTTTCAACCGTAATGATTGGGCGTCAATGAGGGAGGTCTATGTCCAGCAGTGGACGTCCTACGGCTGAAATGATGATTATGATGATGAATAACTGCAGCGGCTATAGTAGGTACTGACAAATGTAAAGCAATTTATTGGTTAGGTAGGTACCTACCTACATTTATATTTTTCGATTTGAAATTCTGACCTTTCTCATTTCCTCTGTCGAAAATAATTATCATTTCCTCTGTGCATAAGAATCGGTTCCCTAATCGATCTGTGAATCGATGCTTTTGAATTGATTTCGCGCGGCTTATGTTTCCCATCACTAAATTACACTCGTGACGTCAAAGTACCTACGCAAGATGTTACAGGCTCGGTCTCGCTACAAATTGCCGAGCATTTTCCTTCTATCTCGATATATTTCTGTGTGACAACGTCTAATAAATCGATGAACTCCGGCTGCATACACGAAAAAACATGACTCATTGTAACGTACATGTAACGTTACATTCTACAGAGCAGCGAAGCCAGTTGCAAGAGAGCGGCGAGGGCCAGTTGCAAGAGAGCGGCGAACGCCAGGATGTACAATGCGGGTTGCGGGGGGGTTTGAATGTTTTGTTATGACGTTGTCACGTTAAACTATCGTCCGTAAACCGACTTTACAGACAACCGGTTTACTTGTGTTTTTAGTTTACTTCACGAGTTGATGTTGATGTTGTTTAGACGACCAGATGGCCTAGTGGTTAGAGAACCTGACTGCGAAGCTTGAGGTTCCGGGTTCGATTCCTGTGTCGGGGCAGATATTTGTATGAAAAATACGAATGTTTGTTCTCGGGTCTTGGGTGTTTAACCTTTCGTATGCCGGAAGTAAAAAAAAAAAAAGTCGTGCATTCTAGCCTCAACAGTTTCATATAAATCCAATGATACAGATTTTAAAAAAAAATACAAAAAGAAAGCCTTAAATTTGGTACGGATCCGGTACAAGGCATACGAAGGGTTAATATGTATTTAAGTATGTATCTATCTATATAAGTATGTTTATCCGTTGCCTAGTACCCATAACACAAGGTTTACTTAGCTTACTTTGGGACTAGGTCAATTGGTGTGAATTGTCCTGTGATATTTATTTATTTATTTATAGACGCAGTCGCAGAGTGGAGCCCTGTGAAGCTGTACCAGCGCGGCGCCGTGGTGCGGCACTCCGGAGCCGCCTACAGCTGCGCCACGCCCTGCGCCGCCGCGCTGCCCGGGACCACGCAGCACCGGAGGTTCCACGTCAGTACATTTATATAGACGCAGTCGCAGAGTGGAGCCCTGTGAAGCTGTACCAGCGCGGCGCCGTGGTGCGGCACTCCGGAGCCGCCTACAGCTGCGCCACGCCCTGCGCCGCCGCGCTGCCCGGGACCACGCAGCACCGGAGGTTCCACGTCAGTACATTTATATAGACGCAGTCGCAGAGTGGAGCCCTGTGAAGCTGTACCAGCGCGGCGCCGTGGTGCGGCACTCCGGAGCCGCCTACAGCTGCGCCACGCCCTGCGCCGCCGCGCTGCCCGGGACCACGCAGCACCGGAGGTTCCACGTCAGTACATTTATATGGTTCATCAGAGTACGGTCGACCAAGAAAGTGGTCTACCAGTTTTGACAAAAGTTTCTGTGACATCTAAATATCCCTATTCGCCGTATTTTTTAACACGCTTTTATTAGCTTAATACGTATGTTATTATGTAACGAAACCCTTGAAAACGTCAGTTTAACTTATAGTTTCCCAAACTTTTTTTTCTCATAGAACACTTTAAAAATTTAGCTGGTTCCGGTGGACCCCTTGCAGCTTACATTTGTACGGTCGACCAAGAAAGTGGTCTACCACTTTTGACAAAAGTTTCTGTGACATCTAAATATCCCTAAGTCACTGTCATCATGTTATTGCAAGGGAAAATCGACCTCGTTGTATCATGACGTGCAAATGAACTTCGACCGTAGGGGGGTAGACCATATTTTTGGCCGACTGTACCGTACCCCGTACCTATCAAAATTTAGAATTTTTTTATTCCGAATATTTAAAATTCGGGATGCTTCATTTATCCGAATGCATTTTTTTCTGAAACTGTAAATATTTCAGGATTTTTATAAAACAACCCTAACCTAACCTAAAGGGTTCTGCACGACGGTCCTGAAATAAATCCTGAATTATTTACAGTTTTAGAGAAAAATGCATTCGGACAAATGAAGTTTTCGGGATTCTAAATGTTCGGAAATAAAATTTTCTAAACATCGATAGGTTCCCGGCCCGGTTCAACATCACCATAACTTCAGCCGTAGGACGTCTACTGCTGGACATAGGCCTCCCTCATTCACGCCCAATCATTACGGTTGGAAGCGACTTGCATCCACCCTGAACCTGCGGCCCTCACCAAATCGTCCGTCCATCTCGTTGGTGGACGTCCCACGCTGCGCTCGCCAGTCCGTGGTCTCCATTCGAGAACTTTTGGGCCCCAACGGCTATCTGTTCTGCGTGCTATATGGCCTGCCCATTGCCATTTCAACGAACATAATATCTGCCAAGAGAAATATATCTCTATTGGCTATGTCGGTGACCCCGGTTCTTCTACGGATCTCCTCGTTTCTGATTCGATCACGTAGAGAAACTCCGAGCATAGCTCTCCATAGCTCGTTGAGCGACTCTGAGCCTATCATATGGTTGGTTAGATCAATTTACCAGAATCGTTATTTCGTAGTAGCAAAATATAATATTCGCTTTTTTTCTCAAATGGTTTTTACTGAAGCCTATTTTCAGAATCGCGTTTTTTCCCAATTGGAAATGTAAAAAAAAATTATCAATGGTTTTTGTATGTATGTATGTATGTAAAACTCTTTATTGTACGTAAAACATGAAAAATAACAGTTAAGAGGGTTTATACCTGCTGAGCTGGCAACGTTGCATTTTTGTTAGTTTTTCTCGATTATTCCATAAAAATTGAATGAAAGTTAAAAATGTTTTGAATACAAATTGTTCTAATATATAAGTTAATGTGTCTACTGCAATAATAATTCGTGATAGACTTTTATTTTCTTTAAAAACGAACAAATTGTTACCTAACGGTTTTTAAAGAAAATAAAAGTCTTATCACGAATTATTATTGCACTAGACACATTAACTTATATATTAGAACAATTTGTATTCAAAACATTTTTAATTTTCATTAAATTTTTATGGAATAATCGAGAAAAACTAACAAAAATGCAACGTTGCCAGCTCAGCAGGTATAAACCCTCTTAACAAGAAAACAGATGTACAAAGGCGAACTTATCCCATAAAGGGATCTCTTCCAGTTAACCTTTGAACGATTGACAGAACATCAGAGACAAGAGTAGGCATACAATGCTGAGTAAAAAGAGTCGAAATCAAAAGTAAACCCAAACCAATATACTTAACATAAACAATACACATACATACAAAGAATACACGCAACTACACACTAATATATTATATGCTTAATGAATACAGTAGACTAATACATATCATATCAACATAAATAGACTACCTACATAAAAACTACATAAATACATTAATATACGCATATACACTAAACAGAGAACACAATAGAGGTTGTCTCTATTTAAGAGGAACTGTCAAGCCAGTACGCCCTTAAGCGACTCCGGAAGATAGCTACCGACTGCGACCGCCTGATTTCACTCGGCAACCGATTCCACAGACTAACAGCGTGCACGGAGAAGGATTTGGAATAGGATTTGGACTTAGTTACAGGAAAAGCTAACAAAAGATTACTACTTGACCGCAACCGGTTCCCAGAACCAACAGCCAAGTAATTAAAACTTTCGAAAAGGTAGGAAGGGGACTGTGGTTTAAAAAGGACATTAAAAAGCAACGACAGGATGTGAACATTACAAGATGTGAACGTTTTTATGTTTTTTTTGTATACAAAAGTTATAAGAAATTAATTTCAATATTTTTTCATTTAGTTCACTACGGTTATCAAAATGAATTATTTAAACTATTTTGGTTGATGACGCCAGATTATAATTGCCATTGAGGGCTCCCACACAGACAAATTTCTAAATCTATCTAAATGTGTATGATAGCACAACCCCTTTAATTATTTAATTTTTTGTGTAGTGGTATACTGTAACTAGTGTCACTTTACTGGCGCTGTCAGAGTGCTGGATGTCAGACATCCACGCGTAAATTTTGAAGAATTCCAAATAAGCACTATATAATAGATGCTAAATATAAATTTAACCTAATTTTCTCGCATTTTGACACTGTTCTTTGCCAGAAAAAAGTTACTTACGTGATATTTGCTGAGGTTTGGTGAGATTTGGCTTGACCCTCTCCCGTAGTTAAAGGACGCCCCCTAATTGTAAATTTCTTTAACACAAGCAGTAAAACTAACAATTTATTTTTCGCAGGCGGTGTTCGCGAACCCCTCAACCCTCCTCTGCCTACTCCTATGTCTCCAACTATCCCTCATAGTCCTCCAGCTCTGCCTCCTCTTCAGTTCGGCGCCCTGGCACAACTTCATATCAACAGTCATTCTGCTCTTCATAAACTACTACACTCTCTTCAAGATCATGCGGGACTACCTAGTTGCATGGAAGGTATACAAAGCTGAGAACATGATACAAGATAAGAATGGAGCTGTAGCTAATTAGTTAATTGATTAAATTGAAGCTGTGACGGTATAAGCAGTAAGTAATCTACAAACAGCCTGAAATTATTTAATTCAATTAGATTTTTGACCAGTCTTTGAAAAGTCTTTGACCAGTGTGTGTTGCCAGTGATGACTTATGGCACTGAGACGTGGCCGCTAACGATGGGCCTCATAAGAAAGCTCATAGTCACTCAGAGGGCGATGGAGAGGGCTATGCTTGGAGTTTCTCTGCGGGATCGCATTAGAAATGATGAAAACCGTGCAAAAACTAAAGTCACGGACATAGCTCGAAGAATCGCTAGACTTAAGTGGCAGTGGGCAGGGCACATCGCTCGTAGAACTGACGGACCTCATCGGGACGATGAATTTTTTAAGTCGAAGTTGAAGAAGACCTTCAGTTTCTATTTAGCCGTTGTTTAGTAAGTAAACTAATTATTTTTAAGCTTATTAGGGGTCCCACTGGTGGGTAAAGACCTCTTCTCTCTCTATTTCCGTCTATTTTACGAAAAAAATTGCCGATTTTGGTAAAAACGATAATTCCTTTTTGGTGCAAGTCGCATAGCCCAATTGGTGCCCAGCGATCCAAATGCATTGGCAGACACTTTAAAGTTTCCTTAATTTATACACCATGTCTTTTTTTATTTCCGTTAACTACGATACCTATATGTATTTCTTGGTACACTACTAGTATGAGTTTCCTATGAGTTATAAACTACCTGGTAAATCGTTTATGTTGTAACATTTTTTTTTTACCTTTTCCATACATAATTAAATACTAAGGTAATGGTCAATGTAAGACACTTTACAGTTACCAAAAATTTGTGCCAAGTATTAAGACTCTGAATTAGAACATTATCAAAACCATGCATACTACTTTAAACATGAAATTACCGTGAGACTCACTCATAGTGAAAATAAACGGATCACTCACATCTTAAAACGAGTTACGGATTAGCCCGAAACATTTAAAGACGTGAGTGATCTGTTTATTTTCACTACCATGCGTACTAATTACTAAACAAAAAACCTCGCTATCCAGTAATAGGTAGGTATGTTAGATAGGTTTAATGGTCTAAGACAAGTGTCACGACATTGATGTAATACATCCAAGACAAAGAGATTGATGTTAAATAAACTCACGTCTTTTACCTTCGTCTTGACGAAATTTTAAAAGAAAACACTAGGTCTTTAAGTCAGGAAGCAGTGCACTCGTTAATCACGCGTTATTCATTAAATGTAATAGTCGATTATCATTTAAACGATACTAGTGTCTTAGAGAAATTTGCTTCATTTGACGTGAAGAAGCCTCCCTTATAGTTAACGGAAATCTAAAAAACATGGTGTATATTTCAGTTGTATTATTAACTAAAAATTAGTAAAATTATTTCTTTCAAATTTGACAAACAGTTGTATGAATTCAGGTTATATAGGTAATAGAATTGGATTTGGTCTCGGTAAAAACATTTCACATACGGTAATTGCCGAGTATGTTTATTAAGATACTTCTACAGCTTGGGCGTGTGATTTATTCTTGATGTTTATAGATTACTTACTGTATTTACTGTATAGACGAGGCATCTACAGGTCGATTCACAAGAGCTGGCACGAATGGATCGAATGAGCGAATGAAACGTGGAATGAAACTATACATGTGTTACCTACTTGAATACACTTCACACAAACATGAAAATGACATTACTTTCGTTCAATCCATTCGTACCAGCTCTTGTGAAACGACCTGTACTCCACAACCTACCCAGTGAAACCAGTATCTTTACGAAGTGAGCAAAGTAGCTTAAAGCAGAGACAGAAATTAGATTTTCGAACTTCGTATCGTGTCGTTCCTTTCTCGCTAATAATATGAAACAGAGGAGTAAAAGGAATAGCACGATACGGACGAATTTCGTAGTAGCCCCCAGGAATTAAGCCCTCCACAAACCAAAGCGCGCGACGGCGACGGAGCGTGCCCAGCGCGCTCTATAACACTGAATCAAATAAGGTGTGCCGCGCTGCCGGAGTGTGTCACGGTGTATGTGATTCAATGTTATAGAGCGCACTGGGCACGCTCCGTCGCCGTCGCGCGCTTTGGTTTATGGTGGCCTTTACAGTCGGCTGTGACTCTGAATAACGTCATATGACCGCCAGTGATTACTTTTAAGCGACTAGTTTGTTTAAGATGTGAAATTGATGAGTCATGAAAATGTAAACAAAATTTGTTTTTATTTTGTGATGATTGTAAAAACTTGATATTCGTGTGCAGTTACATGATTAATGAGTGTCCAGTGAAATGAGCACTAATCGGATTTTTACACTGAATTAAGTCTTCGACGAGTGAAAAACACTAGTCTATGGTTTGTCTTTTTAATGCACTGTGTCTATAGTTGTATAGACTAAAATATTAAGCGATATTTACATGTTTTGGTTTAAAAAAAAACATTATTAATCATCAAACAAAAACATTAATAGTCCAATAAATTTTGTTCTTTTTAAGCTTAATAAAGTTTTTTTGGGTGCTAAATACCTACTCCAGCAAATACTACTTACTAATCTGTTGGTCAATTATAATTTGTTATAAGTTAGAAAGACCGTTGACTGTTGAAACATTTTATTCTAATAACTCATTTTAGGGCAACACAAAACGGGAGCGCGGGGCGTCGACGGAGCGTGCCCAGCGCGGTCAATAACACTGAATCAAATATACGGTGACACACACCGGCAGCGTGGCACACCGTATTTGATTCAGTGTTATTGACCGCGCTGGGCACGCTCTGTCGGTGCCCCGCGCTCCCGGTTTGTTGTGGCCTTTAAACAAATCAGTTTTAGAAGTCACTATTATATTTATATATCTCAACTTAGCACTGGTTCCATATGAATTGATTGAAAAACTAAGAGCATGGAACTACTATGGAACCAATTGAATCATAATCCAGTGTGGAACGTTGTCACAGGAAATGTCATAGTGACATTGCATTGTCTGATAAGGGACCATGACACTGTAACAACTTCTTGCGCCATCTAGTCATCAATTATCGCATGGTGGTGATAGTGGGACATGATCAAATGGTTCTATAGAAGTGCGAGTAGGGATACTTGTGTAATTGTACTTAATTGTCTACATATTGCTCAGACATACTTTCTTTTGACAATGGTTTGTGAATTTCTATAAGACTGATGTCAACTAGGACTGTATCACTTCCAAAACTACTTGTACTCTCCACTAAATAATCTAAGACTTGTTTATTGTGGTTGAGACATTATCAGTCATTGTATTTTTACATTATCACTCGATATTTATCAATGTACTTGTAGGTAGCAACAGCAATACTGTCCGGGCCATAATATACAGAAGTTACATTTTATTTATCAGTTGTAAAACTCGAACAATTATATCATGTACTTGCCATAACTTTTGTCTTATTTTTATTTTGCCTTGGGTTATTCCTTTTTGGGAAAAGAGAACAGCATGGGAAGTACTTAGCATTTATTGCATACTAGCTGTTGCCCGCGACTCTGCCTGCAAGGAATTCGCTAATTAAAGTTATTCTATGTCCTTTCCCGGGACTTCAGCAGTTTAAGTGTGAAGAGGTAATAGATAGACAGACACACTTTCGCATTTATACATATTAAGATGGAGCGATGACCTGGTTAAGATGGCGGGAACGCACATGATGCGGAAGGCGCAGGGCCGATCTGTTTGGCGAGCCTTGGGGAGGCCTATGTTCAGCAGTGGACGTCTTTCGGCTGAAATGATGATGATGATGATGTGGATTAAAATAAATCCTAACAGTTTGCATAATTTTCAGGATGTAAAATATTATGTTATCTTATCAGTGTAGGTAATTCAGTAGTGGTTTAACATGCAGTGTGATAAAAGTAAAGTCTTATCTAGGATTAAAAACATGTATTTATCTTAATACAAATGCATTACAATATACACAGTATATTATAAAAATAACAGGTCTCAGGGAAACCCTTGTGACTCCATACTTATAATATTGCAGGCCACGTCTTTGGCAAGGAGGTATATCTAAGTACTCTTAAAGTATTAATGCTATCAAAGAATTTATCATTGAACACAGAAGCAATACATCATCAGTTAATTGCTGGTTCATATTCAACAAAATGAAAAATCATTCTACTTGAACACCCAAGATGGCGTCTTTTCGCTGTCATTAATTTGTACTTTGGCAGCCTTCATTTTATCTCTCACAATGTCACAAGCATTGAGTAATTCCTTATCTTTACGGCCCAAAGCATTCTGCCGAACAGTATGCCGGAACTCTACCAATGTGTCTATCAGACTATTATGTTCAATACTTTCAGAACCATCCTGAAGTTTTAATCCGAGTTTCATCAAAACGCTAGTAATATACTCTGCAATTAATAGCACAGGGATCGGGTAAAACTCTGTGGTTTCCAGTTTCATAACTCTATTTGTTTTTATAACTAGATTTAACAAATTATTAACACAACTTGCTGTGTCAAAATCAGATTTCAGCACCTCTAAGTTGACTTCCTCAACTTTTTGCAAACTGTCCAGAATTTGATATTTGTAGTCGCCATTTTCTATTGCATTGTTGTTGACGTAATTGTATGCGTCTTTGAGGAAGAATTTGAATTTGTTTAGCACACTTTCAGCTGTTTTCATTAGTTCATCGCTGTATTCCATTGGATATCTGTAGTTGGACATGAGGCAAGCCATCCTGAAAGTATCTGCGCTGTGTTGCATCAAAAGTTGTGGTATAGTGACGGTGTTTTTTAATGATTTGGACATTTTACTATCTCCTTTTACATGCAAATGGCCGACATGGATCCAATAGTTGGCCCACTGCTTGGTATCATGAAAGGCGCAAGACTGAGCTTCCTCATTCTCATGGTGAGGGAACTGCAAGTCAATTCCACCAGCATGGAAGTCTATTTGTGACCCAAAGAATTTGCTGACCATAGCCGAGCATTCTATATGCCAGCCTGGCCTGCCTTCTCCCCAAGAGGTGGCCCATGAAGGTTCACCAGGCTTCTGGCCCTTCCATAGAGCAAAGTCCATTTTATTTTTTTTGTAAGCGTCAGCTGGTTCTCCAGAATCTTGCATTTTTTGCAACTTGCCATACGAGTCATATTTGTCTGTATTAAAATATACTGAACCATCATCTGTAACATACGCCATTTCTGTATCAATTAATTTTTTTATGAAATTCTCTATGGCGGAAATGTGGTCAGACACTCGAGCTACAATGAGTGGTTTTTCAACATTTAAACTAGCCATGTCTAGCCAGAACTCGTGCTCGTATTGCTTTGCGACCGTCCTGAAGTCTGATTTGGTTTCTTTTGCTTTTTGTATGATTTTATCATCTATGTCGGTGACGCCCATGGCTGTGACGAGCTTGATTCTAAAGAATTCCTTTAGTATTCTTTGTATGATATCTATCTTCACGTAGCAGCTCGCATGTCCGAGATGAGCGGAGTCGTAGACCGTGGGTCCGCAAGAGTACCAGGTCGCTATGTGGGGGTCGCTGAGGATCACAGGCACCTTCTGGTCCGCCACGCAATTGTATACGTAAGCCCCGATCGGGTTTCCATTCGGCATCAGCCATTTCGTCTCCTTAAACGGCTTTAAAGGACAAACGTGGGACAGTTTCCTAGTGAAAACTGGAAAAGCTTGCCGCATTTTGGTTTTGTTCACTCTAGCTTTAACAAACAGAAATAAGAAACGTATATTCGCGATAAGTTCATTGCTAAGCGGTAAATTGATTGTCCGATCGTTGTCCGGTTATTAGTTGAACCTTGAACTGTCACAAGTGTCACTGTCAGCGAGCAGCTGATTAAACTAGATTCTAGCATTTTGAGCCATACTGTTTCACATATATTTTAAAACGTGGATTATTTTAGAATTAAAAATGTCAAAGTCAAAATATAAACGTCAACTTACGTCAGTTACGTCAAACAAACGTCAATCAATTTCATTCTGAATTTAATTGGTTGGATTCGGTGGGGCTACTGAATAAACATCGGGCATGAGAATAGTAAATAAATAAGTTCATGAAGATTTATTGAATTGGATTTAAAATGGTGGTTTTCGCTCCAGACGAATTAGGATTAGTTGATAAGTCGCCTTGCGCTGGTATCAGGGCTGATCTTAAGATGTGTTTATTGACAACTGATTGTTGCAGAAAGGTTAGTTTTGTGTAATTTTTATGCAATATTATTTCCTTTATTTTGATTAGTGACTTTTAATAAAATCTTAATGCTTTAATTTACCTGATTATACTATAATGAAAATAGAAAAAAACCTCTTAATTTACAAATACCTATTTATAATTTTCAGGATAAAAAGACTCCTCGCGAATGTTTGAAATCTGGTTTGGTGGGGGACGAATGCGCACAGCTGCGACAAGCCTTCTTCGAATGTAAACGTTCTTTGGTACGTATTTAAAAAAAAAAGTATTTAATGATTTATATGTCGCTCATTGAATGCAAAAGGGCCACAAATCAAAAAAATCCGAAAATTGTTTTATTGCAAAATCGTGGTCTAATCGGCCATAACTTTATCTTAAATTTAAGACACCCGTAATTTTTGCGTTATTTGTCGTCAAATTGTTCAACCGCCTTTTTTGCATTTGGCGGGTTTGCGAGGTAACTTCAGTGCAAAACCGCCATTTTGTCAGTTGCAACCCAGCAACTCGAAGCATACACACGTCAGTTTCATACAAAACGGCCACATTCCAAAATAATACCGCATAACGAGTTCACTGTTCTGTGCAAAAGTGCCATATTTCGGAATACGTCCATTTTTCATTCCAAAATCAAGTAAGCATAGTTATTGTTTGTAATGCAACAGTGCCATTTTTTAAAACACGTCCATTTTGCATTGAAATAATATATAAACCAGTGCCATATTTCGGAATGCGTCCTTTTTACATTCCAAAATAAACTGAATATAGTCTTAATTTGTAATACAACAGTGCTATTTTTAAAAACACGTCTATTTTGTATTGAAATATTATATATAAACCAGTGCCATATTTAGAAATGTGTCCGGTTTGCAAAGAAATATATTAAGTATGTATGTTATCTAAAATTTATTTCAATCTAAAATGCAGTTTTCGTGCGTTTGGTTTGTAGGAAAATTATTGTTACGAATGTTCTAATATTTTAAAACAAAATTGACGTGTTTGGACTATCACACTTTTACGGCGAAGGAAAATATAATGAGGAAACCCTTATATTAAAAGATGAGGCCACCACCTATCACAGTAAGTCTCTTGGGTGTATGCGTATAATAAATTATTATTAATAATATTATGTGTATTTGTGCTTGCGTGCATGTTTGCGTGTGTGTGTGTGTGTGTGTGTGTGTGTGTGTGTGCGAGTGTGTGCGTGTGTGTGTGTGTGTGTGCTTTTGATACGGACTTCTACCCAGATAGACGGCCTGATGTATCTTTAATAGATAATGAAATAGAAGGCATACAAACCGACTTCAAAAAAAAGCCAGCCAGCCAGTGACTCATTAGCTGAGTACTTTGACACCGACTCCGACAATGACTCCAGCGATTCTACAATATCAAGTACTTAGCTCATCTGACAGTGCTTTTTTTTCTGACGATAGTGTTATGGATCCAAATTATCAACCAGATGCAGAGGAAGACGTATCAGTCAAAACGTATTACTGAACAACTTTGTAACTATTTCACCTAAACCATCTTGGGCAGAATCATACGATTTGGGTAGCCAACATTGACTTTCAGCCACCGAGCATAGAGACTCAGCCACCGAGCATTGACGCTCAGCCACCGAGCATTGTGACTCAGCTACGCAGCATTGACACTCAGCCTAGCATTGTCAGTCAACCACCTAGCGTGGAACTTCAGCTTTTATCCCGACGAACGAATTTTCATCTGAGCAACTAGCTTTATTTGAGGAGTATTGGCCGACCGGTGACTTGAAAACTCAGACGCAATTTATCACGACAACATGGCAAAAATTGCACCTAAGCATCGATACGTTTGTGTTGGTAGCATTTGTCAAAACTTTAACCACGCATATTATTTGCCGAAAAATGATAAACGCGTCCGAGTGCAATGTTTCATCTACTATACTTAAGTACTTAAGAATTTCATATCCTATTTTGAAGAATTTCATTAATGTTAAAGATTCTGAATACTTTTGAGATTTTTGTTAGCTATTTTGAGTCAGTTTTAACAATATTTAAATGTGATTAAGGTATAGCAAATAGCCAAATACTAACCATGTAGTATTCAATAGGACTAAATATTGATCTCATGTTTCACCTGAATTTAGTAGTATATAAGAATGTGAATTTTTAAGTTTTTTTTAATTTTGTTATTGTTTGCTATTTTTGCGTGTATGGTGACAGTTCCTCTAAGTTTAACCTACACTTTTCGACTACTTTAAATAAAGAAAACAGTAAATAAAGCGTGTTTCCTATTAAAATGAGTTTTATTTTTGACATAATTTTCATAACATTTGTCAAAATTTTGAATGCAAAAGGGACGTTTGTGTTGTTTGCTCTGCGTGGGTGACAGCTATTACAACATAGATGTTTTTAAAAGATAGAGCAAAAAATAATAAACACAATGATATATTAACATTATAATAATAATAATAAAAAACCTTAAATATTAAAAATTAACAGGTTTTAAATTTTGTTTTGACTGTCCTGTAAAAAATGCTGTTTCTGACTTGTGGCCCTTTTGCATTAAGTGAGCGATGTATGGTCAGCTGCACTGCAGAAAAAAGGTACCCGCCTATAATGGAGGTCACCACACTGAGGGCCAACAACTTCAAACAACTTCCATCTACTTCTCATGGGGACTTTTTTCTTATTAAAATTCTCAACAGAAGATCCTGAAACAGTTTGGAAAGCTGACTATTTGTAACTCTTGTTATGTGGGATTTGAATATGTTTACTGTGCCTCTATTAATACTGTATTATTAGCTAACTACCCCAAATGCATATTACTATACTTTTTCTGTTCTATTCTGTAAATAATTGTTTACATCATTATCTCACTAACAGTGAAAAAAAAGGTATAGAATAACTATTTTGTCATTTTGATTGTTTAATTTAATGGTATATTTCAAAATGTGTAAGATCCTTCTTTTCGAATCTTTCAGTAGATTTGTTTTGAAAAAATATACCTTGTTGAGTTTCTTCTAACTACAAATTAACATTTATTGAAAGTAAGAATACAAATATTAAGAAAAAATAACAAAGAAAAAACTTAACTGTAAATTAAATATCTAACTTAAAAACTACTAGATTAAGTCTAAAAAAGGCCCCCTTGGCATTGTGTGTACCTAAAAAGCTGGCAGCATTCCCTCGTTGAATGGTGATGGTGATTTGTTGAGAGAGATAGCTGATTCTTCTTGAATTATTCTCATCAGAGTTTTTCTAGAGTGGATATTTAGACTTGACTTTGACTTTATTGTTTCAGCTTGACAACAGACGGAGGTTCAGAGGCCACAGAGGGTATTGATACCACAATTTTTATTTAGTGAGAATTAGTTTATCATTTAATTGTTAAAATGAGAAATGTATAGTATTATTTTGTTTTCAATAAATTCCACAAATTAAACTAGTCTTGTTATCTAGACACGCGGCAGCGTGTCAAGCCAAGTTCAAGCAAAGGAACTGGCTAGCCAGCGCCGAGTGTAATATTACACAAACCACTTGGTGCCACTTTTGACCCTTTTATAACTCAAAACCTCTTTAACGTAAACACATAAAACTACGTGTGTTTAATTATATCCATAAGGACATCTAGAAGCCCAAATTTCATGAAGCTAGCTTAAACGGTTATAAAGATATGAAGGTCAAAAAGTCGTAAATTTTAGCACTGACTGACTCACTTATAGTACCTAAACCTAACCTACTTCCAGATGACCTAGAAGGATGAAATTTGGAATCCAGCTCGGTAATTGTGTGTAAGCGTAGGAAAAAATCTAAAAATAAAAAAAAGTTAAAAAATAGGAGAAAATTTAATTGATTTTGCCGTAGAATGCACCGTTTTCAAGATATTTGACAAAAATACCGGTTCTCGTCCGATCACCGAAGTTAAGCAACGTCGAGCGCGGTCAGTACTAGATGGGTGACTGCCTGGTTTTTTGTAGTAAAACTTCTTTAGGTACGCTTGACTTGGGGAGTAGAATACGTTACGTAAGTCAAGCGTGCCTAAAGAAGTTTTACTTCAAAAACACACAATGAAACCAGGCGGTCACCCATCCAAGTACTGACCGCGCCCGACGTTGCTTAACTTCGGTGATTAATTTCTTTACAAAAAGTAAAGATATCCCACCAAAAACATAAACGTAAAAAATATTAGCCAAGTTCAATACTAAAAATATACTTGATTATGGACTTCACCGACAAAAGGATTGAGATCTAAATGGGTGCCAAGTTCTGCAGGTAATACTGAAATCTATTTGTAAGAACAAATATAACATCCCAAACAAGTATAACACTCTATTTCTTTGGTTTTTCCACTCCAACAGTGTTTTATACTTATTTATAAATATAAATTCCTAAATGTAACTTTCTAATAATTTACACAAAGTAGATAACTTATGTTAAATTGAAGCTTAATATTTGACTTGGCTAGTTTTTACCAGCAAATTGAAAGTAGAAGATAAGTTGATTAGCCAAATATAAGATGATTTTTTTCCTCTGGTAAGCTTTCTAAGTAAACTATATGTATAGTGCACTCCAAGGCCCCAAGATACAGGCTCTGCCTAGTTTGGGGTCTGCCAGATATTCCCTTGTATTTTGCTGATGTATGTTTTTGGAAAATAAATTATTATTATTATTATTATTTGTATGTGAAAAGTAGCCAAGTCAAATGTTAAGCTTCAATTATTTAACATAAGTTATCTACTTTGTGTAAATTATTAGATAGTTAAATTTAGGAATTTACTTTTATAAATATAAAACACTGTTGGAGTAGAAAAACCAAAGAAATAGAGTGTTATACTTGTTTAGGATGTTATTTGTTCTTACAAATAGATTTCAGTATTACCTGCAGAACTTGGCACCCATTTAGATTTCAATACTTTTGTCGGTGAAGTGCATAATCAAGTATATTTTTAGTATTGACAGGCCTCATGCATGCCATGTACTTACGCGCGATATTTAGCTAAAGCGGGGACGATCTCCTGGGATCGAAATTCCAGTAGGTTGTCACAAACGCGCGCCGACGCACGTTCATTCGTGTTCCACGGAAAAAATATGCCGCCTGGACTTTTATAAGTGAATGGTGAAACAGGGGGCAAATTTTAATATGACTATGCTAGAATTAATAGCTAATATAACAATTTGGAAGTTCGCATCGTGCTTTCGTGCTGTCCCTCTTACTCTTCTATAAAAAGCTATGAGCGTGAGCGGGATGGCACGATGCGAAGTTCGAAAGTTGACCTTCATATTTATCTTGTATAACGCTAGGGCACTGTGAGCATGGCAATGTGTTCTGCGCATTACAATAAATATCCTTTTTTGTTAGAATTCCAGAGCTAAAATGGCAAAAACGGAACCCTTATAGTTTCGCCATGACCGTCTGTCCCTTTATCCGTCCGTGGCTTAGCTTAGGGAATATTAGTGCTAGAAAGTTTGGATGGATATAATATATAGCAATTATCCCGACATAATGGTAAAACAACATGTAGAAAAAAAATAATTAATCCAAACTGCCAGCCCTTGTCACTGTCGGCACGCACACATTCTTAAGGAGACGGAGTTGTATAATCTGTGGCTACAGTCGCGGTAAGTACCAAGATTTTGTACGAGATGCAGTATCTGTTACGAAGTAACTATTAAGTAATCTGTGGTATTGAACTTGGCTAACATTTTATACATTTATGTTTTTGGTGGGATATCACTTACGTCAAGGAAAAAAAAAGACAAATTCATTTTTTTTAATTTAGTTTTTGTTATGGAAAAGAAAAGAATTCACTAGATTCTTGGAATCAGTATTAATTGGATGTGGTCAAACTGTATCAAGTACATTAGGTTAGGTTCACCACAAGCCTTATGGCAAAGGAAAATATTGTGAGGATACCTGCAAAGAAATATGTGTTTGAAGTTCCCAACTTATACTGGGTCCACGTGGGTACCACGGCCCAAGCCCTCTCATTCTGGGAGGAGGCTTGTGCTTTGCAGAGGGATGTATATGGGCTGGATTGATGATGATGAAGTTAAAACCATCCCCTGTAAAACTACATGTAGTGCAGATAAGCGGTATTTGGGCCAATCAACTTTTAAACCGACGTTTTTGGCGTCTTTTGCGTTACCAAAATTGTCTCTGGCGTTACCAAAAAATCGTACTTCCAACAAGATATTTCACGGTTTAATAGGTTAAACTTACGTAGGATGGCATGTATTCATGCTATTCATCTATTAAATTACAGAAAAAACATGTTTACTTACAAAAATCTGCAATTGTTTGAAAAATGTCGCGGTCAGATTATAGTCGGTTTAAGAGTTGATTGGCCCATTTACGTATAAGTGGATTTACACTATCCCAGGTGTTAGGTACAGTCAGCCTCGGATATTGCTGAACACTTGAGTACTTTGTCGCAATAACCAGTTATACTGTGAAGTTTGAAATACCTATATCACATTAGTGAAAATGACAAAGTGAAAGTAATAAAGTGTTCAGCGACTTTGGAGGCCAAGTATATCAAGAATTTGACTGATGCGTTGGAAGTTTATGGAATCTAAATCATATTTTTTTATGAAATTGAAAAATAAAAGATTTTGCTAGTTTTCGGAACACTGAAACTGGATGTGGTCAAAATGTATTAAATCGCTAGGTTTTTGTTCCCACAAATCCACGATCTACTTTTACCAAAAAGAAAAAGAAGAAAAATATGTCAAAAGGTGAACAGGGGGTTAATTCGAAGTTTGTATCGTGCCATTACTTTCTCTCTTCTGTTTAATACCATTAGCGTAAACGGAACGGTAATATAAGGCCAGCTTTATGACCAGAATTTCCTTTGGTACCGTTTCGTAGCTAAAAGTTCGTAACCAGCTTCGAAACGAAAAAAAAACCCAATTCGTAACTGGCTTCAAAATGGGACTTTTCCATTAGGTACCGATTCGTAACCGCGGTTTGTCACCAGCTTACCAATTGGTTACCAAACGGCACTACGCAGGCCCATTACGTAGCCAGCTACAAACAGGGAATTTCGGATTCCCATTTTGTAGCCAGCTACGAAAATTGGCTACGAAACGGTACCAAAGGCAGAATTTTGGGATTGGCGCTTGTCACTTTTTGGATAGCTTAGCAAGGCGAATAAAACAAACTTATATTTGAAATTTTATTACAAAAATAATTGAAAGTCATTTCAATCCCCTAGTCGCCTATATTGCTTCCCAAGCATTTATTTATTTAACGCTATTTTCAGAAAGCGAGTTTAAATACAAATTAAACTACATAATAGAGAAACAATGCTGCCAACATATACTTTAGAATCTTGGGCGTTTTCATTTTGAAGTCCGCAATTTTTTTTTAATGAGGAAATTTTGGGATTTTCTTACTTAGACGCAAGCCACACAGAGGATACGTGGGACGGGGGCGCGTCGCAGCCGCGGCGCCCCTTAAGTCAGTTTTCATACTAAATGTATAGAAGCGTCGCGATCCAAAGCAGACAGAAGAGACGGGGCGGCGACGCGGCCTGCGAACAAACGATGTGGACTGCGACGCGCCCCCCTTCCCACGTCTCTTCTGTGTGGCTTAGAATCAAAAGCGCTATTGATTTTGACGTTAGAAAAAATTACCCTAATTTTCCATATATTTTTTTTGTTGTCAGTTTTAAACTAGGTATATGAAAAGTCACAAAACTGACTCAAAAGTATGGACACTTTCTTTATGAAAATTAATAGTGTCCGTGATTTTTCATAAGAAAACCCCCATTTTCACTTAAAAAAAAGTTAATTGCGCATTTTAAAACGACTATGCCCTCTTACGAAAGAAATTAAAAACTAAATAGAGTAGAAGGGATCAACTAGATTGGATATAATTCAAGAGTTGTATTTAAAAGGGAATTATTAAATTTATTCTACAATCTATCTAAATTCAATTACACAAATTCAAATTGATTTAAAATTCTGAAATATTACGCATTTCGTAATTAATTTTAATTGGCAAAAGTTAATTGTACAGTCATCGTCATAAATAAGTGATCAATTTTGTGGGTACCTTATCGCTCTCAGTCGTTATTTCCGTATGGTAAAGTGACAAGGTACAAAAGTGATCACTTATTTATGACGTTGATCCAACTATTGCTTACATAAATTTATTGGGCACCTATGTCTAATTAATTATTTTTACTCTATTCCAAATTAATCAACAAAAATGGCTGATTTATTGAATCAGTCGTTACTTTGCGGAGGCCCATATCAACGAACTGAAACAATTAGGTACTTTGATCACCCGCGACCTTATGATAATTACGTTTATGCAAGAAATGTGTGTTCATGCAGTTCCTCCACCTCCACACTGTACGATACGAACACAAACAAAGCACACAAACCCAACTATCACCACCACCAAACTACACTGACGCGTTACGAACTTGGCCAGAGCTCATCCTCGGAGAGTATCGCAACCGTTCACTATGCTCAAAAAGCATTATAAATGCAATTTTTGCAATAAAAAAGTTTTTGATATTTTTATTTGTGTCGCTTTTGTATCTGTGTCATTTATGAGTAATACAATCCATATAAAGTGTCATTGGTCTATTAAGTGGATTAATTTGGAATGGAGCACGAAATATTTCACTATTCTTTTATAAATAAAGCAAATAATTAGCCTAGTTTATTAACAAATGCAAGCCTTTATTGTTTTCTACGTATCGTCTAGATTTTAGCACCATAGCAAAAGTAACCGCGTGCATCGAAACAAGTATGATGTAATTTTTTTATAACATGAGAAACTCATGCTGCGATGGTATGGCAGTATTAAGATACTTATAGTTAAATATCATTGAGCTTACAGTCTCGGATGTTCTTATTTCTCGTTAGATCCAACCCTACCGCTAGGTCTACCCCTCTTAGAGCGTTTTCAGATTATCCGATACCGATATCGGATCGGACGCCGATACGATATCGGGGCAAGTAAAATGTATGAAATATGATACGATATCGGATCGGGTAATCTGAAAGACAGGTACATATTTCATACATTTTACTTGCCCCGATATCGGTATCGGATAATCTGAAAACGCTCTTACAATCTGACATTGTATTTATTTGTACGTTGAAGTATGGGGGGGGGGGAGGGAGACTTCGACATTCGAAATTCGAAGTTCGTGTCATACCGTTCCTCTTACTCCTATTAAATGCTATTAGCGTGAGCGGGATGGCACGATACGAAGTTCGAATTTCGGTTATATTAAAACAGCTGTCTTGTTCCAGTTCCGGCGCTCTTCCAGTGTTGAAAAGAGACAGCTTTGTTCTTGTGAAGGTGGACGTATTTAAGTAAAAAAAGTTACATTATGTAACTACCCGTCTTACAGTTAAAAACTGATGGCTTTACGTAACATAAAATATTTTTTTCCAAGAACATCTGTGAAACACGTGTTCAACGACTGTCTAAGTTTTTGTAGTAACACGATGAATGATTCAGGACACACAATGTGAGAAAATGTATTTTGTAAAATGTAAATATCAGATTTAATCTGCGGTGTGCTAGGGTTGAATATTTTATTACATGAATTAAAATTTCAATAAATATTTTATAGTGCTCAGAAGCAAGTATTTAAATGTCTACATTATTTTAATTTAAATACACTATTTAATTAATGACTCACAATAGAAGATAGATTTTTGGTCAGTGTTAAAGAAAAATACCGATTGCTATGTATTATTAAGGCGGTTTTAGAGTTTATAAGATTTTTCAAGCTAGTATTTTGCGTGTAAAATAAAGTAACAAAGTATTCAAAAAAAAAAATTTCGACCTTTACAAATCTATTCATTATGTTATGTTATTCAAATAATTGACCACTAAGTAAATATAAAGTGACATTGCCGCTGAAGGACAAATATAAATAATTATTATACAAGGTGATGTTGATGTTTAGTCGTCATCTAAATTTTGAAATATGATTTCAGATTCCCTGATTATTTTATGAATTCCATACATATTTTAAACCAAAACAAAAACCAAACTGGAAAGAAGGAAGTGAAAAAAAATGTTGGCGATGAAAAATTAAAACTCACCTTGTATTTATATTATAGTCATAATCACGTTAAATTGGATTATTTGTGCATCACGGCGTTCAAGGCTCAAGCGTACTCAATATTTTTAATAATTCAAGGGATATATAATTTTATTTTATATTAACTATTTTAATTAGTTTTGATTCCACGAAATTCCAGCTTTGCACGTGTATAGTGGATTTAGCCTATGCCTTATTCTATAGAACCTGACCAGGAATACTTCCCTACTTTTTTAACGATTCTCTTTTTCGCAATCTCAAATTAAAAAAAAACTATTTTTCCAACATGGCTGATCCTAAGTAATTGTCTGGCCAGGATATCTTTATAAATACACATGCTTGCATGAGAATATTGAAGTAAGTATTGACTACGTCATTCCGTTTTAGCAAAATATTCAACTTTCATTTGTTAAGATATTTTTTACAAGCGATAGGTTTAACTGCATTTAGTACTACAATCAGCTTTAAACATACACACCTAAATATATTTTATTCGAATAAATCCCCTAATTACGAATTGTTATGTATAATTTTGACAACCCTTAAAGAAACACACACACACACACTTTCAAATGAATGTAAAATTTAGAGCTGATCGTTATACTATCTTAAGACTATAGTTATAAAGTCGACAATAGCTTGTGGCACCGGCCTCGTTATAATAGCTAGGGTTGTCTACAAATTATAATTATGTATATAGGTACAATTATTATTTACTACATTTTGACTATGAAAGAACTATGTAGTTAACACGTATGATATGTTTTTGGATATGTGAGGAACTATAGAAACATGAAATTGAGTGAAGATGTAACTATTTTTCAATTATGCCTGTAAAAAGATATTTTTAATTTTTTGGATTTTTCTTTTTTCTGGAGAAGCTTACATTTGAATTTGATCCAGTTGACTTTGTATTTTATAGACTTTTGTTTCGTCTCAAGAAGCTAAAAATTAAGTTTATTTATATTTACCCCCTTATTCACAAACACTTGTTAAACTCCTGTTAACTTAACATTCGCTTGTCTTTATCGCTCACTTTGATATTTGCCTTTGCCAGACACGGACAAAATATAAGTTTTCTTATAATATGCTTGTAAATGTTTATGAATATGAGGATACAATCTTGTTATGATGAGCTCCATACTTATTTGGATTGAAATTAATGATGTCTTAATAAATAAAATCATCCAATAGTTTCCGTATAAATCTAAAGGCATTTTATGATAACATGCAAAACTGATATTCAAACATATCGTCAGTAATTTGAAAGCTGTAATCTCAAATCCATATGCAAATTGATTCTTAAAGAACTTTTACAGTATAGTTCAAGATTATCAATTTTAAATTACGAGGTCTTTTAAAGTAGTGACGGTACGGTATGTTTACAATTTTCTTCATGAAATGAAGACTCATTGTCTCTTTGTTAATTTGTAGTCAGCTTTAGATTTCGGTTAAGTTTTTTACCACAATTTTACTTCGAGCTCAAACATCCAAAGTTAATTTAAACTTGTCGATTCTTGATTATTTTATACTAATTTGATTCCGCTGATTTAATCTCGCTTGCCGGACAAGTGTAACTGAGTTATGAGGCCGGTTTTCTATTCAAAACGTGCTTGATCTTTTAAGAAATGTATACTAAGCTCTCAATTGAACTGAGAGATAATAGAAATATCGGAAAAACTCGAAATATACACAGATTTCGAGAACATTTCGTTTTGAGATTTGAAATCTCGAAAATGTTAAAATGAAATTGATATTCGGTATTTAGAAACTTTTTTTAAGATGAGGTTGAAATGTCTTGCATATTATCCAAAAAGATTAATTAAGTAGGTATCTAATTAGCCTTTCAAGCACTAAATTATGAAAGTACTAAGTTTTCACAGTAGGTAAAGGTAAACCAAAAATATATGACTATTGTCAAGAAGGCGCTATTATTCTTATTTATATGGCAATAGTTCAGTATAGTCGGAACAATGACATCTTGACTTGTTAAACTGTCAGTCAATTGAAATTGCAAACAATGTAAACAAACCTTGTATTTAAAATGTCTTTAATTTCCATTTTCCCTCATCAAATACTGCTAAATCCGTGTGTTATTTAATCAGTACTTACCACAACACTATCCTAAACCATTAATACAATAAACAAGTGCTAGAATATGGATATTTCATTAAATGGTTTATTTACATTATTCGCAATTTCAATTGACAGCGATTTTACAATGTTTACCTACCTGTTAGCTCTGATGTTAATTTGGAAACGTTTTGTAGCGAAATAGTTACATTCCCCAAGCGTTTTTTTTCCAGTAGCTTATTAATAAACATTATTTACAATGATCCGTTGTTGACTACAAATCGTTTTGGGCATTTTAGAAACCGCCACAGTGACACTGGCAATCATTAAAATTATTGCCAGTGTAAGAAATTAGTTCCAATGAAATTCCGCAACATGGCGAATAGTCATATATTTCTGGTCAGGCTTTAAGTATGAATATTCGAAATGAGCGGTTTTATCTAAAATTTTATGAACACTTTCAAATTGTAAACAATAATGAATTAAAATTGAATAACATTTGGTTACAGGTTAAAAACTTACGCGGTAAGGCAGAAGAGTACGAACTAAAATATTAGATTTTTTTTTATCAAATATGTGATAGCGCCCACATTTAATGTGTAAACTTTTTATGTTGGTACTGGAACTTTTTTAAAGAATCAATTATAAAACATACACATCATATTTTTTGAAACTGCATATTTAATCATTCGGTAGCTTTTATACATGTAAGTTAATAATTATTCTGAAATAGACTGGATTAGAATTTCAGTACAAATTAATTACATTCTGAAGTTCTTTACCTATATCCAAGTACAGAAGTTGTAATATATCTAATACTTTGGTCCATTTCAGGAGCATATAAGTGATACCGAATCGTCCTCTGGTATATGTGGAAAACAGGCGGAATGGAGCAGAGACGCGCAGAATCAACCACTCGCTTTACTTTTTTTTATGTTATTTACTCGTATTTATACGTGAATTATCAATTTTGCAAATTCCTCCTCAATAAATCCCGCCTCGCTTTTGCCAAGCTTCGTCAAGCCTATAGAGATATTTAGTTGTCGTTTTACATATTTGGTGAAGTTCTTGTCATAACATCGAAGGTGCCTAAAAACTCCTTAATTGTAACGCTTATACAGTGAAAATTTGAAATGGATTGATCTTTTTGAGCGACATCATTATCATCATCGGCCTAAAGCAGTTCACTGTTGCGTATAAGCTTCCCCTAAAATACACCATTTCGCTTTGACGTCGGCTTCTTACATCCATCTTCTTGTCGCAGTCTCCACTCAAAAACGGGTCTGCTCCAGTGGTCGATGGCGCCTTGCTTAAATACTTGACGAAAGTGTGAACCTAGTCTAACTTTAAACCTTTAAATTATCACTAAACAAGACTTCCCGCTAAAAAGTCTGTATGGGCCTATAAAGACCCGTGTAACCACACAACCGCGCCCGTAAAGCTGTGATCAACATAGCCGCACCGGACAAGTCGTCCAACAAGTTGGCACACTCGCAGACCAACAGGTACATCTTGTCGCCGTGTGTGGCCACGGACTTGTGTAGTGCTATCTTCTTCATGCCTACGGAGTGAGGGAGATGGCGGTAGAGCATACGTGCGCCGGTCCAGTAGAGCCAGTTGCGTTCGAAACGCTCGCCGTCATCGCCTTCGAATACCTGAAAAGGTTGTCATTGCATTGGTTATGGTATGGTTAGTGTAGGTACTTAGATTGTTTCAGGCCCTTCGTACACTAGGCCACGCAAATTCTTCGGCACCCGAGCAGGATGATTAAGGCGGAGGAAGTCGCGGGCACCAGCTAGTAGCTTAATAAATAGTACATTACTGCAGCGGCCGCGAAATAGGGGATTGCCGGCCGAGTAGTTATTGATGGCCGAGTGTTAACGAGGCCATCTAGAGATACGAGGCCGGCAATCCCTGTTCGTGGCCAAGGCTTGTATAGAGTTTTTCTCAAACATGCATCATCATCATCATCATCATCATCATCATCGTCATCGTCATCGTCATCGTCATCGTCATCGATCCATCCATCCATCTATCCATCCACCGATCGATCCATCCATCCATCCATCCATCCATCCATCCATCGATCCATCGATCCATCGATCCATCGATCCATCGACCCATCGATCCATCGATCCATCGATCCATCGATCGATCCATCCATCGATCCATCCATCCGTCCGTCCGTCCGTCCGTCCGTCCGTCCGTCCGTCCGTCCGTCCGTCCGTCCGTCCGTCCGTCCGTCCGTACATCCGTCCGTCCGTCCGTCCGTACTTCCGTCCATCCACCATCCATCCATCCATCCACGTCGACCACGTCGACCTATTAAACGTCATGGTGCTGTGTCACATAAAACAATAGACGATCACTTTGCTGGCCAAGGCCAGCAATGTTCTATGAAATTCCATTATTGACCTCTCGTCTAGGCGCACCTGCAACGTGACAGTTCGTGGCGTATTATAAGGAACATAACGTCAATATTACATAGCATGTTTGAGAAAAAATATTTACAAGGCTTTATGGATTAAATAACTTGACTGCATAAGTGACATTAATTTAAAGTACAAACCATTCTTAAGCTTAGTTTCGACTATCTACTTAAGTTAACCGCAGCTGTGATAGCGTTCGATGCCAAGATCGTCTCATATGGCCTAAGCTACCGGCTTGAGAGCGAATCATTTTCTATGAGTGCATCATTTGGTGGCTTTCCAAAAAACTTGCCGGGCCTATAAGGCTTCGGTGGAAGTATATCATATCAGCGATCTAAAACGATTATAGTTGCAGAACTGGAGCCAAGTTTGCGAAGTCATGACTTTTATGTTACGTGCGGTTAGCGGGTAACCTTATTTGATCTTTTTTGTGTTCTGTAATTAAATATTTACCTCCATATTTTTTATCTGAGGCATGAAGACGAGAAGAGGAAGAAATCCCTGAGTAAAAAGAATGCCAGCGGCTTCCATTCCTAGTGCACCTCCAAGATACTCAAAGACGGTATAATATTTCAGCCAAATATCTGTCTGTCAAATTATTTATTGCCTCCATTAGGCAATCTCCCTCCGTGGTGTCGTTCAGGGAAGCTTTGAAGAAGATGTGGCTCACACCATCTCTTTAATATATTGAGAACACTGCTTATTTATTGTATGTATTTTGCATATACATATATGTTGTATATGGTAGTATGTTTTTATTAGGTTTCTTTATATTATGAGTTTATGTATTGTATTTACTAAAAGTTGTATTGTAGCCTTTGCTTTGTCCGACTGTCTTATTTTTACTTACTCTTTGTCGGTCCCTTACTAAATGCTCCTTTCATCCACTCAAAGGTTGACTGGTAGAGATCCCTTAAAGGGATAAGTTCGCCTTTGTACATGCATTTCAACAGTTGTCAATAATGTATTTCTTTTTTCCTTATTTTTGTACAATAAAGAGTTTACATACATACATACATATTTATTCCGTCCGGAGCTTCACCCGCGATAAATTAAATTTCCCGTAGGAAAAGGTATTTCCCGCGGTAAAAAGTAGCCTATGTCACTCAGTGATAATGTGGCTTTCTAACGGCAAAAAAATTTTTGAAATCGGTCCAGTAGTTTTGGAGCCTATTTAATGCAAACAAACAAACAAACAATCAAATCTTTCTTCTTTATAATATTAGTATAGAAGTATAGATTATTAGGAAAGAATGATCTGTAATCTTTGGAAAGAAACAATTGACTCTCGAAATGACAAGTAACTCTCGAACTAACGAAACAAGCGACTCAAAAACAACAAGTGATTTTGAAAGGAAAGGAACTCTAGCTGGAAACAAGTGAGTCTAAAACAAAACAGCGTTTCTGAAAGGGAATAGATTGTGGAACTGACCTTGTAAACGCTAATGATGAACCCGGTGGACTGTGTGAGCGACTTCTTGGGTCCGCTGGCGAGGTCCGAGAGCGGCGGCCGGCAGATCATGGCCACTTCGCTGTATAGGTCTAAAGTGTGGGCCGCGGAGTAGCGGATTGTCTTTGGGTCAAACTTGTTGAGGGAAGCACACCTGGAATGTAAGGTTATAATTATGATGGGTTACGGTTCTAATGGTTCCACTGTAAGCATATAAATGAGGAACAAATTTGCTACCTAAATAATTCTGGGAGCGCAAATAATGAAAAAGCTTCGGAAGTTCTCTTTGATGCCATTGATATCCAAATTGCCTTGTAATTGGGTCAAATAATTGTGAGAGTTCAAATCTTATGCAGTGAAATTATCTTACCTCATATTATTATAGAAAAGCAAAGGATCGGTTTGTGTTGTATTTATCACATAGTATGATATGAATGGGAACTCAGCGCTTCTTTCCATATTTGCCAACAGCATGCCTCCAACAGCCGAATTCGCTTGCGCCACTTCAGTGAGCAACTCTGCTGCAGCCACTTTCTGTTTGATCAAAGGTTTGGCCATTGGTGACTCCAAAATTGGTTCTATTGGCTCCAGGGGGCTCATAAGATGTGCCAGTATGCAGAGCTTGGGGTCAGCAACCTCGAGGATGCTGAGGGAGTTTTGCGCAGTCTTCGTTGTTTGGCCTTTCTCTGGCGTTGGAGGGGGAACTGGAAGCTGGAAGAAGGAAATATTGAGATTTTATGATGAGATTTTTTTTTCAGAACGCTTGAACTTCAACTGTCTTTATGAAGATACGGTAAAAGATTTGCGGCACGCTAGAGAGAAAATGTTTAAATAGTTGCTTAATTTGTTAACTGAGTAAAATTAGAATACGCTTTTAGAATTATCTCATGATGAAACTTTAGAAGCGTTTTGATTGCGTTGATTGAAGCTTCCCAAATACCACCGTGACTAGGCGCGAGCAGAGGCCGAGCCACGTAAATAATCTACCTAAGTAGTAGAGAGCAGTGGCGTAGCTACCGTAAGGCAAGCGGGGTAGTGCACCGGGGCCTCCAAGCTAAGGGGGCCCCTCGGACTCTGACTTACAAACTATAAACGCGGACCTATGAGAAACGCGGCTATAAAACGCTACTAGTGAATTTACTACAAGCGCGCGAGTCTAGTGAATTTAAAGTGCATTCATCCTTACTTGTCTTATATGTAAACAAACACGGGTTGGGGCCCTAGTTTATTTTTTGCCCCAGGGCCTTTGGTTAACTAGCTACGCCACTGGTAGAGAGTGCAGAAAGCGTCTGGTGACATATATTAATTTGTTATAATGCTGAGCGGACCGCTATGGGCCAGACAAATACTAACTATTAC
This sequence comes from Archips xylosteana, assembly GCA_947563465.1. Classification (NCBI taxonomy): domain Eukaryota; kingdom Metazoa; phylum Arthropoda; class Insecta; order Lepidoptera; family Tortricidae; genus Archips; species Archips xylosteana. The sequence continues at coordinate 3,923,099 of OX387356.1, forward strand.
TATTTAATACCTATACGAGTTTGATTCTGTTTATAAATTGATCATGTAAAATATGTGTATTTGTGTCTTGCATTGCTAGCCAGACTAACCTTCCATCAAAACCGTTAATTTTGTCTTGTCGTTTAAGAAGCTGTGATACCCGGAAAGCGAATAGGGAGAATTTGTACGAAGTCCAATAGGCATTCTTCGGCTATATCATATCAGATACTTAGTTGACATCCTTCAGCTCATATTTTTGTAGGTTACGCGGCATCAGTGGCAGGGCGTGACAATTTTTGCGAGTAAAGCCGGAGCAAAAAAATCTAAAAACGCCTTTTAAATCCTCTTCTTGAAAGTGCAGCAATGGAAGAGAAGCATTTGGTAACTTCGAAAGTTTAGTCAACCCGAGGGAATCGGGCTGTTACTACCCTTCGCCACTCCGCAGCATTAGCCATTGTTGGTTACGCGCCATTGCAGTATTATCTACGATATGTCCGGTTTACATTATTCCAGTAACTAGCATGACATTACGGGGCCGCGATGCTAACGAGTACAAGATTTTGAGATCTTATAACGAGTTACAAGAGGTCGATCGAGCACCGCAGTGTCGTACTACTGGAATAATGTAAACAAGGACTTATGCTCACCGGCACGCCATCAGGCAGGAACCTATCCAGCGCATGGGCAGGTATGACGAAGCAGTCTCGCTCGAGCGTGGCGAGCGACACGGGCTCTGCGCGCGCGCGGCGGTCGTGCGCGGGCGCCGGCCGGTCCCAGCGCAGCAGCGACACTGAGGGCTCGCGCGTGACCAGCGGCTGCGGGGGCTCCGGCTCCGGACCGGAGCCGCCGCCGAGGACTGGACCGCATCGTTCTGGAATTAGAAAAATTAAGTTAGCATTGCTTAGTTTCGGACTGGGTCAATTGATATAAGGATTTGCCACACTGGATGCGTTCTGCGCTCTGCGGTCAGGTCGAATAAAACAAAGCCCGCATTATGTATGAACAACGTCATACGTCAACGTCACGCACGGTCAGATCCTGCAAACCGACAATGTTGTTCATACATATTGCGGGCTGCGTTCAATTTGACCTGTCCGCAGACCGCAGAACGCATCCAGTGTGGCAGTTCCTTCAGGTATATGTATATATATATTTTTTTATAATATCTATAATCAGTCGACAGACTATAATTAGATAGTTTGAAAGCGATGGATCTTTGCAGAGGAGCAGGGCCAATGCCCTGTCCTCATCCAGTCAGGGAGCACATGCGCCCGCTTCAGTCTTTTGGTAGTGCCTTGGTTAAGCAGCATGTTCGCCAGAGGGTTGGGATGAATATTTAACCTCTCCTTATGTTTTATTCTGTAATGATTAATCTCTTCGGCTATTGTTGGTATCTCTACGTAGTTGTGGACTTCGGTACTTCGGGCAAACCAAGGTGCACATGTGATTGTCCTGAGTATGTTGTTTTGAACTCGTTGAAGGCATTGTATGTTCGATTTACTTGCAGTCGACCAAAGCTGGATTCCATACAGCCAAATAGGCTTTAAAATGGCACAATAGATCATTAATTTATTTTCCAGTGACAATGCTGATTGTCGGCCCAGTAACCACAGCAGATTTCTGAATCGATTATTTATCTCATCTCTCTTGCATTTAATATGGGTATATGTAAAGATAAAGATAAAGATAAATTTATTGAAAATTTGATTTTTACAGAATAACTTAATAGGTACAAAGTTTCCTTATACTAAACCTAAGTAAGCAACTCATGGGCTCGAACTAGGAAATCCTGTGTTTCGGGCTGTAAGAGCTAAAATATAAGTTTTGAATAAATAAACAATCAATCAGTGAAAAACACAATCAAAAACTTCTCTCAAAATACAATACAAATATAAATAACCAAAATAGTAACCTAAAAATTAAAATCTAACAAAAATAAAGGTAGCAAACACAATCTACCTACTTTACAACTAATAATATTTTTTCTGTATCTTCGTACGACATATTTTGCAGTGTCTCTAGGAGACTTTTTTTGCATTTATTAATATTTAGGGGATACTTAAATATGCGAAACTGAATTTAATCTATTATAGAGCAGTGGTCCTAAGAAAACAAAAAACCTGTGCGTGAAAGCAAATTTGGGTCATATTTTTTGAGAGCAAACTATGTCCTTTCGTCTTTTATCCGTGAGTACCGTGTTATAGGGTAGTGCTGCATGCTGCTTAAGTACTATACTGAATATAAATAATTGTCGAACTGTTAACACATTACACGACTTATAAAGCAGATTAATAGGAAAAAGGAAAAAAATATGAATATAGCGATCCGAATGTCACCGACGGTGCTGGTTGAAAATCATTATGCTGAGCCAGTGTCCGATTTACAACCGCAATGACACACTGTCTTTATCCTTCATGTTATCTATTTGTAATAATATTGATGTGTTCTGTGTTGTTGTAAATAAATGTACCTATTTTCTTACTTTCTTTTCTTTCTTCTATGTCAATCGTCCCACGATTTATTTATTTATAATGAGCCGAGAATATCTATTATTTACCAAGCAAGTGATGTTAAAAAAGTCCGATTTGCAATATAAAGTTGGCGTTAAGTGATACTGTATGCATGAAAGGATTAAATTATTCACTTACTTAGTAGATTCTTGTTTGAACTAATCAGTAAGTGTTAGAGTTCAGCTAAACACCACTTTAAAAATTCCACTGATAATTTTACTTATTTATTTTGACTTATTAGGTAGGTAGTACTTTTAAAAACTAAGTTATAGTATAAATCTTCCCAGGTGAACTTTTCGCTTCGAGCTCTTATCTTTCAAAACAAACGGTATCGTCATAGTATTAAGGTACAAATATAATGTAATGGCTCAAAGCGAAAAATTCACCTGGGAAGATTTATACTAAATACTCGTAGTTTTGATACGAGTTCAAAAACTTTTGGACTTAATTCTTACTGAAAACATCAAAAACGTCTGCTTTAGCCCATACAGACAGCATCAATTCTCGCATGACATATGTTAAGTTTAGTTTTCGTTTTCTAGGATAGTAGTCAATTTAAGACTCAACGTATAAACCGGATACCTAAGGTCGTAGGGACATAAGCACCTACCTACTACACACCACTTGTATCTCCGTGAGCATTTATTTCATCGTATTTCTACACTGCCACTTAAACAACGCTAATGAAAGCTTGCAACTAAATTACACATTTGGATTTGATGGAAATTAAAGTGTCAGGACATCATTAATTTTCTATCGTGACATGCGAGAAACTTAGTACGGTCAGCATCAAATATGGCCGCAAACTCAAAACTATGTGCCCGCGCCACGCAACAGATTTTCCTAGATCAGTCACTACACATGATCAAGAAGTAGAGATTTAACTTTAAAATTATGTCATACCTATCTCTGTTTTAAATCTAAAATTCCTAAGACACTCCGAATAATAACATCTTTTATATTGATAAAACTACCACGTGAATAAGGTCATAAGGTCTTCTAGAGGAACAGATTCCTGATTATTTCTGAGCCCCTAGCACGCTAGCTTTACCACGAATAGGTTCGACGTGCAAATCCTTTCATCTATGAAACCTATATTTCGGCCATTTCGGTAAGACTGAAATACGGAATGCAAAGGGCCTAATCTACTAGTTTCCATTGTTTCCTTTGTTACAAAAATATGAAACTATGAATTCTTGCGTATTTACATCAACTTCTTCAAGCTACTCGAGGTTGGCTTTGATGTTAACTGTATAGGCTGAGCCGTCTTAGGGAATGCCGGGGCCCTTGAGCACCAAAGAATACGGGCTCGTTTCAAAGTATTAAAGTTAATACCATTGACAAAAAAACTAATTATTTTCGGGTAAACGTAATCTGACTTTCGGGGCCCCTGTAAGCACCGGGCTTGGGTCCCGTGTGTCCTTATGGGAAAGGCGGTACACTGTACAGATAAATAAAATAAGCTAAGCCCCTCTTCCATGTAATAACCACGTAGTTATACATAAATGTTGGCATTCCAAATAAAAAAAAAACTCATGTTGTTATGTAGGGTCAAGTGCAAAAATAAGTATCGATTTAATTCTCCCATCGTTACATACCTATACCTTAATTCGACGACATAAGAGCTATGGGACATATTTATGAGCAAGTTGTGTGCACCCATATTTTTACACTTGACTGTACACTACTACATACAAGAAGGGCCTTTCTTAAGTTTTTATCTGTATAAGGGATAGTTTTTATTTATAAGTCCGTCTTAATGATAGCAATGAAAAGTCAGGTATGTCTTTGACTGTACAAAGCATTAAACACAAGTAAACACGCATTACAGGGCGAGCCATTTCGAAAGTTTAGAGTGCTTCGTGTGACGAGCGTTTTTGCAATGTTCCATTAAACACGTCGCCGCTGAAAATAGCTGTTTGTTTACAGCCAAAAAGCCGGTTCGGTCTGGTTTGAGGCGGTTTTTTTGTTTTGTTCCGGCAATGGACTATAATGACTAAGCACCATAATTAAATTTAATAGTTGTCTTATACAAAGTTAAAGCTATGTTTAATTAATGATTTCACGTGAAAAATGTACTATGAGCTTACTAGCTGTTGCCCGCGACCTATTCTCAGACTTACCGAATACAGAGAAAGAAGTTTCAAAAAAATCGGTCAAGCCGTCTCGGAGGAGTTCGATAACAAACACCGTGACACGAGATTTAAAATTTAGATGATTACTTTCAATTCAATTTTTAAAAATATAACTCCATCGATACTATCGATGATTCTGCCAATGTCGAGGTTGACAAACACACTATGGTTTAGTTTTTGGTAACTTTAAAATTATATTTCTTTTTCGGTCTCAATGATATTTGCCTAGCAAGAACTATCGCGCTTAAGTTTGGTAACTTTTTTAGTAAAAGCGACACATGTTACATTCGTTGACTTTATCCCAGTATCCCTGTCATAAATTTTCGTTTTAACATTTTGTATGCACATGCATTTGAGGGACTTGAAGGAATCTAGGACTTGACTGAACTGTCGATACGAACGTTTAATCAGCCTGTTAATTCAACCGTTAGACAGCGTTATATGAATATGCAATGTAGCTGTCCGTCCGTCAGGTATTTATAACGTGTAGCATCTGGCGTGTTATTAATGTTCGCACTAATGAAGCCGTGTTCCTAGAAGTTATGTTGGTTTTGGTAATAACTAGGCTAATATTAGCATTCTGGACACGTCCCATACAACCATTTTCGACTAACTCACATCAGAGTCAAAATTAAAACGTTTATTCTGAGGGCTGTTTTACATGTTCATTTTTTTTAAACTACCAGCGCTTTCGGAAAGACTTATCACTCAATTGTATAATGTGTTTGTTTACAAACAGTTCTTAAGAAGAACAATGTTTACATGCAATTTTTTTTTCATTTATAACATAATACTAAGTTGGAGAATCTGACTACGAAGCTTGAGGTCCCAGGATTCCCAGGTTCGATACCCGGTCAGAGCAGATATTAAGTAGGTACTAGCTGTTGCCCGCGACTCCGTCTGCGAAGAATAATAGGGGTATGAAAAATAGATGTTGACGGATTCTCAGACCTACCCGATATGCACACAAAATTTCATGTGAATCGGTCGAGACATTTCGGAGGAGTTTGGTAACAAACACCGCGACACACGAGAATTTTATATATTAGATTCATTTATACAAGTTTTGCCTACTTTGGGACTAGATAAATTGGTGTAAGTGTCCCGTGATATTTATACATTTATTCATTTAATATATTTAATATAAGTATATAGGTCCAACAAAATTTGAAATAGACTTCAATAAGTTTCAGATGAAAATAAACTTGTATGTACATTGGTTGAATTGGGTTGGAATGCTATGCTGTGAAATCGCCAATTTCATCAAAATTCGCATTGTAATTGGTATTCTATTAAAAACTAATAAAGTTCAAAATGCAATACCATTTTTTATAGAATTAAGCGCGTTTTATATGCCTCGACACAATATCGACTCTACATACGTTTACATAGTAAGAATTCACATATTTCACACACATAAGCCTAAATTTACACTTGCATGATGTATTTCATGTGCCAAGTGCATTCCGAAAATTGCCGTTATACATACACTAGTTTTTACCTGCGACTTTGCTCTCGTGATTCGTTATTTAATATGACTAAGTACAAACACGCAGTTTACATTTTCCTAAAAATGTCATCTTGGTCTTTATTTACTTGTCTTAATGATTGGGCCGTAATGATTGGGCGTCAATGAGGCAGGCCTATGCCCAGCAGTGGACGTCCTACGGTTGAAATGATGATGATGATGATGACTTAGCAATCGCAAGACCATCCTGTGAGAATATCGTAATAAATAGCCCTAATAAACATACACATGGACACACAATGTAAACTTTCGCATTCATAATAATGCTAATTCTACGTTATAATAAATGACTAATTCCTACTAAAACGTCGTAACACTCAAGCTTGTTTTGCAAAATACAACTTTACCACGTGTGTTTAAGGAACGATTTTCAGGCACGAGCTAAACATAAGTTGCTTTAAAAACTTGAGATATTCTTAGAAACTGCTCTTTTGCTTGCATTGATATTCAAAAACTAATCAAAATAAGGGACCCGAAATCATAATCAACATGTTTTAGAAAATATCTAGTTAAAAATGTTGTTCAGAATACTTTTTTCTGATTTTTTTCACTCCCGCAATAACGTTTATGCGAAAAGTTATTGTAATTAATACTAAACTTACCTCAAAACGCCCCTTCAATCAGTTGAAACACTTCAACACTGAACAAAAACACTTCAAAAAACTCGCTTAACCTTAAAATACACTTGTTCCCGCTTTTAACTTTTTTAAAAATCGCTCCCCGGACGGTGGCATTTTGAGCCAAAAATACCCTTTTTTTACCTGATCCTTCGTTGTATTGGGCACTGGCTCGTGGGGCCGAGAAGAACAGATGAGTCCTGTAGTGATGTTCCTCCATGCAGGAATACCGTTCGCGGTTTTGGCGCTTCGCATTCCGGCCGGCCCCGAGCGCCCCTCGCGCCTTCCCCCCTCCCCCGCTACTACTAACCGACTTCTCCCCACTAAAGTTCTTCCGAAACATCAAATTCATCTTGGACGGGTGCCACTACTGTCTCTCTCACACTAATTAGAAGTTAATTAGAACTAGTTTGGCTTCTCTGTCTGGTGAACGATTTAGTCTTGTTTTATCGCTTTTAGTATTTTGTTATGGTTGATTTCTTAACAGGTGCAAGATGATCGTTTGACGGAGATCAGACGGTTTGGTCACTGTCTGAGGAGTTCGCGATATGGTCTAGAAATACGTAAACAGTTGATTTATTGAGTAACTTGGTACAGTTTGCTCTACATTCAAAAGAGGGACTCCTCTTGATCCTATTAAATTCTGATCAAATATGTAGGTCCTACGACTACCAGCAACAAACTGTAAGGATTAAAAAAATGGAGTTAGAAATATTATGTCAAATATGAATCCGTTACTGACCCGTTTGCGGCCATCAATGTCATCTAAAATCGATGATGTGCGGTGAATAAGTTATATGTTTAGGATCGAACGTGCAACAAGTGTTCTCCTTGCTTTAGAATTTAGATACTGTTTCACTTAAGTTCTATTCTTTAAATTACTGTATTTTTCCCTATTAGTGAACTTTTGAGCGACTGTAATGAATCTAATGACACTAAAGTGTATAATAAGTTTTAGTTTAAAAACAACAACAAGCAACAAGCTTCCTTTGCTGACTGTATAGTTTTTACTGACTGTACTTGCATTTTCATCCAAATTACATGTCCGTACCAAGATTCAAGTGGATGCCATTAACCGTTGAAGAGTTCCCTCCTGCGGAGACGACTCCGGCTGGACCACCAGAATTTCACTTCCAGATTGTTCTATTGTTAGCAAACTTTCACAAATATGTTAAATTTCAACTCAATCGGTTATCAGGAAATGGTCGAAAATGAATCTGCACATTTTGAAACCACAACTCACATACGAGCGTTGCAAGTTAAATAAAATCTTGTAATAAATAGGAAAATAGTTGTTTGTGTTGTTTAATGGCTTAAGTTTTTGATGGAATTCGATTTTTGAAAATTTACGGTTGTAGGACATCAAATTCCATTTTTTTTTTAAAAAAAAGTTTGATTATACCTACCACTGAAAAATCCTTCAGACTAGGCTGTTTGTTAACAATTTTTCAGAGTGCAACTTTTTGTTAACTAGTATCAAGTTCTCCCAACTAAAAGCTTGTGATTGGATTAGTGAAAAAATTCCTGGCAAAATCAATTTAAAATTAAAAATATCAAAGCTACCTTTGTAGGTTTTACGCATTAACGAACGAGAAATGATCGACCATTGATTTACGCCTTTGCCCAATTTTTTTTGATAAATAACCAACCATCAACCTAACAGCGGTACATAGATTAAAAATCCACCTACGAGTATCGTCTGAAACGATTGTTAGACAAGCGATAAGAGCATGTACCAGTCAGCAATCGTGTTCATATAATTTATTACTCGACTAATCCTTTGCCGTAAAAATGTTTTTTTACGACAAAACTAATGTTCCGTATTGCTATTGCTGTGATTTTATGAGCAATTTTGTGGGAAGATAAAGATTATGGCAATGTTTATGTCGTAGTTGGAGGAACGTTCTGACGATGCCCTTTATTTTGACGAATTTAATGATCCCAGTTACGAGTATGTAGGTTACTCGGAGTTTCGCTCTCCGGCCATAGTTTTGAAATTTTTAAGACGGTCCGCTAGTACTCTTGAAGGTGTTAAGGGGATCAGACATTTTCTTTTTTTTTAATGTGAAAAATTTAGTGTCTTCTTATTCAAAATCACGAATACTGTTCATATTCATAAAGAATAAAAGTGTTCTTATGTTTTGAGTCAGTTTTGTGACTTTTTTCTTACAGTTTATATTTTACACAATTTTTTTTCATGGAAAATCGGGCAAAAAACAAAAAAGCGCTTTTTATTCTGACAATGAGTAAGAAAACCCCCAAAAAAAAAAGTTGAAATCACATTTTAAATTGAAAATGCCCGACAAACCTTCCTAGTTTGCGCCCTTTCGTTTGTATTATACAGTGTGGTTTTGGAGTTAAGGCGAATCTTAACACAGCGTTAAGTTTAGGTCCGAAAGAGTACCTCTTGTTAAAAAATAAGACGAAAAAAAACCATACAAAATTATTCAGCACGCAATGTACAGTAAACAATGCAGTTAAGATAATGACATTTTAACGTCGATTATTTCTTATCCTTTTCTTAGAGTTTGTGAAAGTAATTTATTACTTGATTAACTAATAATCGATTAATAATGATAAGCAAATACTGAAGATCGTAGTTTATTTACAGGCGTAGTACTTACACGAAAACACACTTAAAATAAAATAAAAAACACATTTAATCTCATCACTGTACACATCGCAGGTAACCGTTTTCTACATGCCAGTCTTCCTTCCACGTCTTCCACGTCTTCCGTTCTGCCAGTCGCGGGTAACTCTTCGCGAACTCGCTGTACTGCGTTCACAATTACTCGAGCGTTTCGTGGCACTACACGAGTTGCAAACCGCTCTCTGAATTATACAGAGAAAACGCTAACGCTCTTAGACCATTTTGTTGGGCTTCACCATAGGCTAAAATCATATCTACCAATTCTGCTGCACTGAAATTGCTAGTACGAGGCATTTTGATATTTTATTCTAGTATTTTGCTAAATGACTGTTCACGTCAAAACCATAAAAAACTACATAAGTCAATCAATACCAAGGAGTTTACTCAATAGGTTTCATAAGCGGTCTCGATGCATTTTAGTTACGACCTGATAAAATTCGTGGTTTGAAAAAGGATAAACTGAAGCAGTTTTCTTTATGGTCAGCATAAAGTAGTTATTATTGTCCCGTCTCTTTCCAGACTGCTTGAAATTGTCATTAGAGTAATGTCAATGTACTTGTTGATTGACATTACAACAACAAACACACATTGATTGCATTGTAACGAAACTGGTGTAATAATAAACTTAATGTAACAATAAGCTTGGCCTGTACCGGTATCATTTTGTGATGTTCAGTGTTCAGTATCAGGATGGATGATAAGAAACCGTCAAACCTATTGTTTTCATAACGATTCGCAATGCAGGTAATAACTTTATCAATAATAAATGCCAAAAAATAATGAAACATTGGTAGCAAGCAAATCATATAAATAACTAAACTACGATTGCTGGTTCGGCTTTATTGCACGTATAGGCGCATGTTCTCTTCAAACGATGCATTTACGATAATGTGACAACCAAAATAAATTTGCGTTACATTGCTGCTCGACAACATCTTTAAAAATTAATTACGTCGAGTTAATTAGAGGAAATTAAAAAATTATGATTGCATATCGTTTGTACCGCTAAAGCCTATGTATTGTCTAGTTAAAGGATTCGCCCGTATTCCACATCCTCACTGTATGTAGGTATATGCTAGCATAGGCCTCTTTATATTAAGTTTGACCCCAAGAATACGCTATCAAATGACCAATGACTACGTCCCTATGGGCAATATAATACCGTTTCACAAAGGGTAAAGCAAGTAAAGGATTTTTTTTATCAGTTTAGCTATCTCGCTATCAGTTCTCAGCGTTACCAAGGCTGGCTTCCGTTTCCCGTCCCTGAGTAATGGATGAATTTTATCGTTCGGTAACGTTACCTTAACTTGGATGTAGTTATTTAGTTTTAAAGGTCTTGATTTACTTATATTATATCCTCCCGCGGCGCTCCGGCTATCGAATAAGATGCTGTTTTCCTGAGAGACTATAATATGTTTGTTAAGAAAGGAGGTTACAAATATACAGGGTGTTTGGTAGCTACGTGCAAAGCTTTAAGGGGGTGATAGCAGAGGTATTTTTGAACATTTTTAGCCATATATGTCTTAGTCGAAATTTTTTTTTTTTAAATTGAGGACTTGGATATTTTAGGAAAATACCCAGAATTTGATAGTCACGAGTCAATATTGCCCCAATGAGCGTTAATTTGGAAATTTTAAATATGGCACAGAAAAATGACGCAGACTTGTCCTTTTCACATGCTATTTACTAGTTAAATTTCAAGATTAGTGCATTCTTAGCGAGTGCTCCCTGAGTTTGGTTTTTACTTTTTATCTGAGATTTAACAAGCAATGTCAATGAGTGATACCTTAAAAGAAACAACAATAAACAGGCATGTTTCTAAAAATGTTTGAACATTTCAAGGATTTCTTTTAAATTTTTTTTTATGGCACAGAGAAATGACTTTGTTCCAACCTAAGACATTTTTAGTAATTTCGAATGCCTCCATTTTGTTTTTGTGGCAAGAAAGACACTTAAAAATTATTTAATTTGGTCCAATACACATTAAACTATCCGAAATAAAAGATTTGGTTTCCAAATTAACGCTCATTGGGGCAATATTGACTCGTGACTATCAAATTCTGGGTATTTTCCTAAAATTCCTAAGTCTTTAATTTAAAAAAAAAATATCAAATTTCGGCTAAGACATATATGGCTAAAAATGTTCAAAAATACCTCGGCTATCACCCCCTTAAAGCTTTGTACGTAGCTACCAAACACCCTGTATACTGTGATCAACGAGAAATGGTGAAATCCGTGCAAGAACAAAAGTCACCGACGTAGCTCGAAGAAACGCCAGGCTAAGGCTGCGTATCCACTGGAGTTGTGCGAGGATGCGTTGCGAGGGATGTGTTTGTCATTAACCAATAGAAACACTTCATTTAAAAGATCCTAAGTGAATGAAATGTTTCTATTGGTTCATGACAAACACATCCCTCGCAACGCAACCTCGCACATCTCTCGTGGAAACGCAGCCTAAGGCTGTGTTCAGACCAAACCGACTGTCAGCCGCCGAAATTGAGCGCGCGTTACGCAGTTTATTGTATTTCCATACAATACATATTCACTGTTTCGTTCACACCTAACCGACAATACGCTATTACGCTATGCGTAGTCGGCGACATAAAATACCGTACAAATAACGTTCACACTGGGGCTCAAAGTGAGCCTGCTCACATTCGGCGGCTGACAGTCGGTTTGGTCTGAACACAGCCTAAAGTGGCAGTGAGCAGGGTACATCGCTTGTAGAACTGATGCCCGATGGGGCCAAAAGGTTAGTATGGCGTCCACGGACCGGAAGACGCAGTGTAGGTAGGCCTCCAATAAGATAGAGCGACGACCTGGTATAGGTTGCGGGGCGGCGTTGGAAACGAATGACGCAGGACCTATAGTAGCAGTGGATGTCTTTCGGGTGAAACGATATGATGATGAGTTACTTCTAGTTTATTTTCAAAACCTTGAAGAGTGACTATCTACACATTTTTCCGTGTCTCGGAAACCGTACCATGAATCTTTAACACAGGATATTGTAGGTAACGTAGCAAACACTAGTGCAATAAAGTGAACAGAACATTTGATATGTTCGACACTACATCACGCTGTTTACGAGGCGCTCGCCGCGCTGTGTAGACGGGCGCATGTGAAAAATACACGCGGATATTCTTCTTCATGTTCTTAAAGTACCACTTATATTTATTTATTTAGAAAAAAGCTTTTCTTGTTAGACTTACAGTATTAGCCAACGTATCTTACAAGCAAGACATTTACAAATATAACATACACGAAGAAAATAAAACAAAACAGTACCTCTACCTTGAGTTACACTAGTTCACAGTGACCGTACTCGCTAGCGACGGCGTAAATGATTTGTATGGAGAATTGTGTACAGCGCCTCTAGCGGTCACTTACGGAAGTACAATTCTCCATACAAATCATTTACGCCGTCGCTAGCGAGTACGGTCACTGTAAACTAGTGTAACTCATGGTAAAGGTACAGTATGCTTAGTATAAGTTTTTACTTCATGAAATACTTCTCGATCGCGTTTACGTAAATAAATCAATTACTATGGAAACATGGGCAGCGCCTCCGCGCGCGCGCGTCCATGTTTCCATAGAATTGAAATTTTTACGTAAACGCGATCGAGAAGTATTTTGGTGAAGTAAAACTTATACTAAGCATACATGTTTCCATAGAATTGAAATTTTTACGTAAACGCGATCGAGAAGTATTTTGGTGAAGTAAAATTTATACTAAGCGTACTGATTATATAAAGTATAGATAGAAACATAAAGGAAATCGTAGCGTTAGATTTATTAGGTACGAACCTGTGAACTGGAGTTCAAATAGCGAACTATAGCCGTCAAGAGGACTGTCCTGGGTTCGATTCCCGCGTCGGGGCAGATATTTTTATGAAAAATACGGATGTTAGTTTTCGAGTCTTGGAAGTTTTATGTACCTACTTATTTAAGTATTTATCTATACAAGTATGGTTATCCGTTGCCTAGTACCCATAACCACACGCTAGCTTTGTGCAAATATAGTTGCCAATTTATTTATTTATTTCAACCAAATTTATTCCTTAAGACAATAATGACATTGTTTGAAATCACTCTTCATAAATGACAGTAAATGTTAATAACTATAAATTAAAAAAGCACCCAACGAGATTTGGTCACACATATGTTTGAAAATAAATAATGCGACTAAGATCCCTTCCGCAGTTAACAAAAGAGCTGATAACTTTGGAACGGCTGAACCAATTTTGGTGAAACATAACTAATAACCATCGCCAAGAAACCTGCTTTCAAATAAAAAAACCGCATCCAAAGCGGTTCATCGGTTAAAGAGCTATGATGCCACAGACACACATAGCGGTCAAACTTATAACACCCCTCTTATTGTGTTGGGGGTTAAAAAATCAACTAAGTGGATAACACAAGCTTTGCTTACTTTGGGACTAGATCTATTGGTGTGAATTGTCCCGTGATATTTATTATTTATTTGGATGTTTAACTTGGACCATGCTTCAAGCACCAGGTTCATAGTAAACTGTTCTCTTCCCGCGGCGAGTACCTAAACCACTTAACGATATTAGTTTTTGGGGTCAAACATGGTTCATAAAAATAATTAATGGCCTCTCTATATCTATAAATCGAGCTAAGGACGATACATTACATCTTAGTTCGGAACTTAAACTCAAGACTATGTGCGCCCGACGGCACTGATAGCATTTTCTCTGTTGCCTCATCCTCATCATCATTCCTTTGTTTGAATGGTGTCCAAGGACCGGAAAACACGGTGTACCTAGGTAGGCGTCCAACGAGATGGAGTGATGACCTGGTTAAGGTTGCGGGTACGTGTTGGATGCGGATAGCGCAGGACCGGTCTGTTTGGCGAACCTTGGTAGGCTTATGGTCAGCAGTGGACGTCTTTCGGCTGTAATGATTTCCCACGGGAATTCCCAAGAATTATATCGTGGTCTTAAATTTCATATCTCTAGACTTAGCTTAGCGGTTAAGATTTTGGGATTTTACATGGATCCCGTGGGAATATCGGGATAAAATGTATCCAAAGTATTATTTAGGACGTCCAGTTAATTTTTCGTGCAAATTCGTCCAGCTCTTTTAGTCTGAAGGAGTAACAAACACAACCCATGCCTTCACAATCTGAAAGAAGGTACAGACTTCCTCTCAGATTTCTCCTCTCTCTCTCCTTTTAGACACTGGCACGCGGCGGACACGACGTACAAATACGCGTTCTTGAATCTACATAAGCACGACGACGTCTGTACACGCGTACGCCTACATACATCGCGCGCGCACTCTTCTGGATTCCGGCGGGGTCCGGCAATCTGCGCCTTGAGGGGTGGGGTAACTCGAATCGGTGCGGGGCGGAGCGTGTCCATTCTGTACGTTAGTACTATTATATATTCTGTGACACAGGTCTGAAATTATATTAGACTAATGATAATGAATAATATCAATTTTCACAACAACCACTTACTTGGGCCTAGGAAGCTGAAATCTACATAATAGCTAGACCGTTTAAATAAGCCCTCGCCCGCGCGGTACAGGGGTTGGGGGTATGACGAGACGACCAGGGGCCGGAAGAGTTGCGGGCGGCAAGCGCGCCGCGCGTTCCTGCCCCCCGCACATTTTGGCCCCCTTGGACGTCATACCCCCCAGCCCCTGTACCGCGCGGGCGAAGACTCATTTAAACGGTTTAGCTTTAGGAGACGTTCCCTTTATGACGTAGACAAGGAATAAGGAATGATTTGCGATTATGCAGAAAAACTGGCTAAATAATAAAGCGATTTGGTCAAAATGTCAAGTCAAATGTAGTAATTTAAAACACTTCGTCAATTGGTATCGCGTGATTCAAATGTCAACCCATTTTGCTGCCATTTTCACGATAACATCGGCAAAGGTTTATCAGGAAGGACTCAGTAACTTTGAAGTTCAACTGCCTCGTAAAACGAATAAAAGCTAAGGTCAGCCAGTAAGGATTGTTTCGTAGAACTTGTGTTGATATTTAAATTTCTTTTGTTTTTCACCCGACTGTCGAAAAAGGGTTATGTTTTTGAGCGTATGTATTTATGTAGGCATGTATATGTATGTATGAAGGTTGGTATGTATAATTCTTTAGCACGCTCTGTAGCCTAAACGGCTCAATGGATTTTGAAGTGTGAGGTGTCATTAGATTCGTCTCAGTTCCGAGAGTGACATAGGATATATTTTCCTGGAATTCCTATAGGAACGGGAATTATGCAGGCGGTTTTTTTTCATCTAGTACCTATTGAAATTAAAGTTATTTTCATGAAAATTGGCAATTAAAAAAAAACGACAACCGTATCCACTTCGAAAGGGTTCTGTAACGGTAAATATGTTAACAATTAATATGTTATATGTTTTGCTGTAATTTATATACAACTAGTAGATTTTTCCCGCGACTTCGTTCGTTCGCGCAGAGATAAGACTCCCGTTTTTTATCCCGCGGGAAATTCTAAAAATCCCTTCTCACTGCACCTCTGTGATCCTAAATGATTAAGTACCTTGTCTCTGTAATAGCTACTGCTACAGTCACAAGGATTATGTTACTTTGATGGCATTTTTTGCGAAGTGGATATCTGTACCTCTACCATGAGTTACACTAGTTTACAGTGACCGTACTCGCTAGCGACGGCGTAAATGATTTGTATGGAGAATTGTGTACAGCGCCTCTAGCGGTCACTTACGGAAGTACAATTCTCCATACAAATCATTTACGCCGTCGCTAGCGAGTACGGTCACTGTAAACTAGTGTAACTCATGGTAGAGGTACAGTAAATAAATGCTTGCATGAATCCGTAACCTACATACTTACTTATTTTATTATTTTTGTATTAAAATGCCTATAGCGAAACCTTTTAAATGAGTTCTTACCAGAGCGGTACAGAGGGAGAGTACAAAGGGGACCGGGAGAGGTGCGGGCGGCAGGCACACGAGGCGCGCTCACCGCCCGCACCTCTCTCGGCCCCTGTCGCCTACCCCCCAGAAGACAAAGATTTTCTTGAAATGAGTACTGGCCAAAAGTGGAGCCATTTATTAGTAAACACCTCAGAAGAATTTAAAAATATTACTAAAATTGTCTCATATCTACTTTCTGTTAACGCCACCTCAGCATTTACTGAAAGAGTTTTTTCAGTAATGAATGCAAAGTGGCGGGAGGATAGAAGTAAAGCAACTATTCATTTAATAAAAATGAGCTCCTCATTTTTTTTAATTTTAGTTATAATTGTGGTAAGGCATATGAAGTTTTTAAAAAAGACTGCAAATTAATAAGTTGTGCGAGAAGCTCTAAAAAATATGTATTGAAAACATTAAAATAAATAAAAAAAAAAAATAAAAAAATGTCACGGGACAATTCACACCAATTGACCTAGTCCCAAAGTAAGCTAAGCAAAGCTTGTGTTATGGGTACTAAGCAACGGATAAACATACTTGTATAGATAGATACATACTTAAATACATATTAAACACCCAAGACCCAAGAACAAAAATTCGTATTTTTCATACAAATATCTGCCCCGACACGGGAATCGAACCCGGGACCTCAAGCTTCGTAGCTTCAATACTGTTCATTTTTAGGGTTCCGTACCCAAAGGTTAAAAACGGAAACCCTATTACTGAGGCTCCGCTGTCCGTCCGTCCGTCCGTCCGTCTGTCACCAGGCTGTATCTCGGGAACCGTGACAGCTAGAGAGTTGAAACTTTCACAGATGATGTATTTTGGTTGCCGCTATAACAAATATAACAAATACTAAAAAATGGAATTAAAGAAATATTTAAGGGGGCTCCCATACAACAAACATGATTTGTTTATTACAGCGCCATCTACAATGTATTTGCCGAACTAGATGGCTTGCTAATTAACGGTGCCGGTTGACAACCAATCACCTCAGTAGTTCTAATTTTGCACACATTTTGTGGTGGCGCTAGTATATAGTTATGTATATAAATTAAGGTTTGAGAGTATGTCTGTCTATTCCCGAGCAATCGGCTTCGAATTATAAGCTCCCAAAAACCACCCTATCTCTCATTTCTGGGCACCCTATTTTACATGATTTTTATAGATAAATGTACGGAACCCTTCGTGCGCGAGTCCGACTCGCACTTGGCCGGTTTTACTTTATTCTAAAATACTGTTTAATATTCTTTTCAGACCTAAATATACTTTATTTCTTGTAAAAAAAGTTGGCAACCCTACCCCCAGCCCCTGTACCTTGCGGGCGAGGGCTCATTTAAACGGTCTAGCTATAGGTATTTTTCATTCACAAAAGCTATTTTACTGAAACGCTTGAACTACTTTAGTTTTTTAAATAAATAAATAAAAAATAAATAAATATTAGGGGACAATCTCACACAAATCGACCTAGTCCCAAACTAAGCAAAGCTTGTACTATGGGTACTAGACTACTAGACGACGATAAACATACTTATATAGATTAATAAATACTTAAATACATAGAAAACATCCATAACTCAGGAACAATATTCGTGCTCATCACACAAATAAATGCCCTTACCGGGATTCGAACCCAGGACCACTTGCTTCGTAGGCAGGGTCACTATAGGTAACGCCACCAGAGTTGAGGCCACGCACACAACCACATCTCATGTAATGACAGCGGGATTTTGACGTTGTGTTGACGTTTAACGACAACACAATGTCAAAATCCCGCTGTCATTACATGAGATGTGGTTGTGTGCGTGGCCTCAACTCTGGTGGCGCTACCTATACCAACTAGGCTAAAGTGGTCGTTGATTGATATTACCTATAATAGAAACCGTCTAGGAATTATTTTTACTTTGTAAAATTTCACTTACAACGGTGAAGGACACTCTGAACCAAGAACCGTGTAATTTCCACAATAAGAATCAAAATTGTTCTCGAAACAGCGTAAATCATGCAAAGAATTATGAGCAGCGTTACGCAAGGCTGGTTCCGCCGCTGACAACGTAATTTCATAGTTACGAAAATAACCGTAACCTTCCATTGTAGTAATTTTCAGCTAGTTATCTGATTCCAGTTCTACTACCAACACGAAGCTAAACCTTATTTGCTTAACCGTGAAGTAAAATTAATTAATTTAGAAATGATTTCAATTATAATACAGGGTGTAATCAAAATGGTGATCCAAAAGTAGTGTTCCTTACTCAGTTAATGCTGGGCAACATAATGCACTAACTCATTTGTTTAAATTAGTCTGTACTAAATTACGTTTGAAGTTTACCATGAGCTTCACAATGAAGGGAAACAAAAGGAACTACGGCCCAATTCCTCTCGTTCTGGGAGAAGGCCTGTGCCTGTTGAAACAGGATTATTTTATCTCGGAAAAGTGTAAAGCTTCCGCGGGATCGAAACAAATAAATTCTAATTTGGGGCTGATTTAAAAAAAATGTTTTCAGGTTAACGTTAAGTTTTGGGACAGCCTGTGAAGTGTACTTGCTACGAACACGCGCGCTACGGTGCTGCAAGCTACGGCGTAGCAACGAAACCTTTCGTAGCACTTCTACAATCTTTGTCTTGACACCTAATGGTTCGTCTACACAATGGCCCATGACGGGCGAGTACGGGCATGCACGATTGTGAAGAGAGCATAATTGTCTGTGAGTGGCCGTCGTAGCCTGTAATCGGGAATAATCGGAGAATTGTCGGTACATCAAAGGATTGCGTGCCAATGATTAACAGGCGACAGTGAGTAAATGAACAGTCACGATTGTGTAGAGAGCAACCCATAATAGCGGCGATGATGGCCACTTTTTTAATCGCCCATCATGGGCCATTGTGTACACGAGCCATTAGGATTTGTCTCTCTCAATAAGATTTGCATACAGTGTTGCCAGGTCCAATTTGAAAAAGTCAGAAGATATGAGCACTAAAAATCAGGAAATTGAAAAAAAAATCAGTAGACCTTATAATAAGTTCTTAATGCTTTCCAGTTTAGTTTTTTCTTTACAAGAGTTTAATCTTTATTTTTTTATTTCATTGATATATTTTTTAATTGCTTAATCTATTCACTTCGGGCTCCCTCCCGCCAAAACATTAACAATATTGACATAAGGTGCCTCCATGTATATTTTTTGGGTTTGGCTGTAGTGCACACTATATGTATAAACATTATGTTTCACATTTTATTGATTGACGATACGTTTAATTTTACTCATTCGATATTCTGAATTGATTGACGTTTGTCTGATTCAAAAAAGTTGACCAGTTACCAATAATGCCAATAGTCATGGGTATCTTTTCCATATAATAATTAATTTCGCTAACCGAAATTCCCGAAGTAGAAAATCAGTAGATTCTTGTGGAAATTCAGTAGATCAGTAGCCATACCTGGAATTCAGTAGATCTCCTGAGAAATCAGGAGACCTGGCAACACTGTTTGCATAACAATCAGGCTTAAGACGTGCTAAGCGTTACCATGGAGAGAACCGCTTAGCATTTAGGCCTGACCGTTATCTTAAGACATTACGCATGCGCGAAACGTTTCAATGATCATCAATGTAATTTCAACTCATGTAATTAATATCTCCGGGAATAATTGTGCGTTTGTGTCATTATTTACCTACCATCAGAATTTCAAACCTGAGGTTATATTGTCTAACGCGTGGACGCTCTCGATCGCAATCACCATTAGGTACTTTCTGTCCTCAATATACTTACACCGTGGTTTTTTTGAGTTCCGCTAACTTTAAGACGCTGTCAACACTAACGTCGGCGCACACTGTCTATTTGTATCGGAGTAAACGAGATGCCGCTATTACTGGGCAGCCGGGTGGGTATATTGAAATTTATCGGGCAAATATTTAATTAAAAAAAAACTGTGGATTATTTGTGAAATATGACTCGTTAGCGGTTTAGGTATGAATATGTTGACTTCATGTTTTTAATTGCAGACTCCTACGCCAAAAAAATAAAGACATAGAACCGTTTAATGATGATTTTAAGACCTATCTTTGCAATTATTTTCTATCGAGCCGATTTCGTCCAATTATGTATCGAGTCCGTCCACGGTCTTTGAAATATGATGAATATTAACATATAATTTTTTTGATGTGCTAGAACAAGCAGTTTTTCTTAAAAAACTGTTTAAATGACATCAATTTCAACAAAATTAGGTGTTGTCAGCCTCTTAAGGGAAGTTTATTTAGGTAATAGGTCAAATAGGAGTTAATTTCTCGAAGAAACTAGTGTCTTAACTCTTATTATTTTTGAGATATTTAATAATTAAATTTAATGGCTGAATCAGTGTGAAAAAAAATGTCTCGAAAATGTCATAATTTTTCCATGTTCTTCCTTTTCATTACGCCATACAAAGTGTATGGAATAGTAACAATATAGAAAAAAAAACTTGGGACATTTTTTTTGTCATATTAAGATTGAAAGAGCTCGTGATTCTGAGTAGGAATAACGTAAAATTATTAGAATATAGAAAAAAATAGAGGTGGCAATTTTTTTGAGAAATGCTCATTGTAACTTGAAGGGGCAATCGGCAGGTCATATCGCTCAAAGAAAAGTGAACAGCTCTTTGGGGAGAAAGGTTCTTGAGTAGCGACAACGAATATAAAGACGTAAGCGTAGGCAGGGCACCCATTATCGTATTTTCACAGTTGCATTGTGCGGGTGACGGTTGTCAAACCACAGACTAGAGAAATGAAACCTTAAAACTCTAATCGATAAAACAATTATTTTTTTTTTGTAAAAATATTAATTTAGGATTATTTCATTAAATCACATTATAAAGTAAGCTAAGTACCGGAGTTCTATTATAATTATTATAAGTTATTAGGGCAATATTTTTTACATGACAGACCGAAGGAAATAATATAATACGAAGCATATCGTCATACGAAACCATCGTTAAACTCGTGGTAGGTAGATTGTGTCCCATCATTAAAGGAGTCTCTAATATACCGTTACACGCAAATTGCGTTTCTTAACTTAATCGTTTTTTTTTTGTTGATATTTTAACCTAATTATAATTAGGTTAAATTTCTTACGTGTGAGATAGTTTTTTCGAAGTTTAAATGTTTAACTCCAGACATATTCGGAGTGCAATTTAAATAATTTGTCACGTATATGCCTCTACACCGCAGCATTTTTTCTTAGTGCAACGAAACGCTGTATTAAGATGTCACCCGCATAATTCTACAGTGAAAAATACTATAGGTCGGTGTCCGGTGGATGCATATGGGAAGTTATCATTTATTGTAGCGTTCTATAAGCCTTTGGACGTCTTCCGATGGAATTTCCCTTATAATACGAAATTCAATTTTCGAACTTGGTATCGTGCCTTTCCGTTCACGCTAATAGTATTAAGCTTAAGCAGAAGAGTGAAAAGGACGGCGCGATACGAACTTCAAATTTTAAATTTCGTAGTAGCCCTCCTGACTTTTCGCCGAAAATATTTTGCTCAAATGATTAATTTCCCAACTGTTATAAATATTTTCGTAGACTAATTATAATTTACAATTGTCATTGTCATGATTGATTCCTGCTTTATTACAATAATCCTCATGGACACAGTTTATTTTGGTGCAGTTGATTGAACTAAAATAACTGACATTGCATGTATTCAAGGTGACGTGACCTAACGATTGAATTGATCGAGACATATTTCATTTAGCTCGCAGAGAGAACTGAAAGTTCAGGGGGTTGCCGCTAGATGGCAATAGTTACATCTTTCTAGTTAAGACAGCTTTTGCACGTCATGACAAATATAAAAAAGTAAGTGAAAAGTGAGTGAGAGAGCCAGAACTTCTTTCCTTGTGTTCGGAATTGGGTACAGAGCATGACCCAGATACCTAATTGTTTCGTGAAATGAGCCGTACAATGCCATCATAAACATTGGCCTAAATAGTTTTTGTCCCAGGTGTGAATATTATTCCAGCGTCAGTGATAATGGCGTCTTGCAAGGTTTTGGCAAAACAACAAGATTAATCAGGGCCAGGAAGGAAGTAAAGGAAGGAAGGAAGGAAGTATATCTTTTATTTACCCGACGTAGCGTGGGCAACATATAATTACAGTATGATTATTTTTCAACTAGCTAATCTGCGAAGCAAAGTAATTTTAGTTTTTTTCACATGCTTTTATTTAACCTGCAATGTTTGTAATAAATAAGTATGTATGTCAAATCTTCCAAGTTAAATTTGTCCCACATCCAGTGGTCGGATTTACTTGTTTGATACAGTTAGATCCATAAGCATCTAATTTTATAACAATACGAGTACAGTCAAGTGTATAAAATTGGTTGCTCACTTTTTTTTTATGATGAGAGGGAGGAAAACGAGCAAGCGGGTCATCTGACGGAAAATGATCACTACTGTTCATAAATATCAACAATAAAAAGAGCGTCACTGATCTGTTGACGGCCTTTAAAAAGGAGAGGGACTAGGGGAGAGGGAGGGGGAGAGGTATTGGGCCCCCGGCGCTCTCACTGACCATACGAAACGCAGCAGGAGTACTGCTGCTTCACGCCGGTGTTCCGTGAGAGGGTAGTACTGCCCCGCACGAGCCGGCCCATTCGTGATGCAGCGGCTAGCTACAACATGGCTCTACCAATACTAAACATGGCTCTATCACTTGCTCATAAATATGTCCCATAACTCTTATGTCGTCGAATTAAGTTATCGGTAGGTACAGTCACCAGCACCAATATCTGACACAACAAGGACGTAATTATGAGAGGATTAAATCTATACATATCGTTGCACTTGACCGTACAACAATCTGAAGGAAGTCTTAAGGATTTGTCACACTGAATGCGTTCTGCGGTCGCGGTATTGAACGCAGCCCGCGTTATGTATGAACTACATTGTCGGTCTCTATACATTGCGCGTGCGTGTGATCTGACCGCATACATAAACCGGCTGCGTTCAATTTGACCTGAACGCGACCGCATAATGCATCCAGTGTGACAAATCCTTTAAGTGGTAATGGCATCGATTAGAACAGATCCGTACTTTAGATGACAAAGCAATAACAGTCAAAAAAGGTATTGTTAAAAATGTTATTTTTTTACAAGTACCTACAAAAACTTATTCGTTACAGCATTTAAACAAAGTTGAGTTGCCGAGAAAGAAATTGGTGGTTAAAAAGAATCAGCTTCTATATTATTGCCTCTGGAATATGTATACGATACACACAATACGATATTTTTTAAGTGGATACTAGTAACAAACTAAAAACTTTTAGTAGTGGTAGAGCCATGGGCCGGCTCGTCCGGGGCAGTACCACCCTCTCACAGAGCACCGGCGTGAAGCAGCAATAATCCTGCTTGCGTTTCGTACTGTCAGTGAGAGTGCCGGGGGCCCAATACCTCACCCCTTCCCTCTCCCCCTTCCCCTATTCCCTCTCCTTTAGGGCCGACAACGCACTGGCATCGTGTAAAGCGCTGCGGGTGTCTATGGACAGTGGTGTTCATTTAACATCACTAGTTCGTTTGTCTGGCCTACCTAACATAAAAAAAAAACTCCCGGTTAGCCCGCCCTTAAGGTAAAATCACTGCATTTGTCCTTAAAAACTGCATTCGAAACAATGGTTACTGTTCACGACGTAGGTACAGTCGGCCAAAAATATGGTCTACCCCCCTACGGTCGAAGTTCATTTGCACGTCATGATACAACGAGGTCGATTTTCCCTTGCAATAACATGATGACAGTGACTTAGGGATATTTAGATGTCACAGAAACTTTTGTCAAAACTGGTAGACCACTTTCTTGGTCGACCGTACCTAGTCATCCCATATAAAACCATGACGTAGCAAATAGCCCATTTCCCCTTGCCCTTATTAGGGCATGCGCAAGTCGGTACGGTATCAGGGATGTGTTTGGTGAATTTATGAGGTGTTAGTGTCTACGCTGGATTCGTGCCAACCCTGAGATGTACTTGTTTGGCTACGTAGTGGTTCTTTAGTAAATGATTTGCATTTATCTGACACATACATGGGTAGAGACGGCGGGAATGTAGGCAGTGATGCGTCACTCCATATATAGTTTTATAAGTATCGTTTGTTAAGAAACAACTGTCTTGTTTTTGGAGGAGCGGGACTTCCTGCTACAGGTATTACAATACTTACTAGGAAGTCCTAACCTTGACACTATTTATGCACAATTGTTAACGAAAATAAATATTTTAATTTTTTCATTTTCATTTTTCATACACTCGAGTACTTTCTCACCGGTATCATCATCATCATCATCTCAGCCTAACGTCCTACTGCAGGACACAGGCCTCCGCTCAGAATGCAAGGGCTTGGGCCGTAGTTCCCACGCAGACCCAGTGCAGCACGCACTATAAAGCTCATGAAAAAATTTTCAAATTTAATTTCGCACATAATTTCCAAAAAAATCAAAGGTGTGAGCCCGGGCTCGAACCCACAACCCTTTACTTGATAGGCCATAGGTCAAACCACTAGGCTATCACGGCTGTGTCGTTGACAAGTAAATTATTCTATTATCAGTTGGAGTTGCCACTCGAAAATGTGCTTTAAGACTGCTACTAACACTGTTGGGGTGAGTCGGCTGGTAAGTGAATATAGCGACTATCAAATGCAAGTGTCGTACGTACTACACTCAGGGGTACATTTAACCGCCCACTCTCTAAGTCGCAATTCGTTTATCTTTTGAACGCCAGTGTCGGCTATAGAGGACAATACGGTAATACAAAAATTAACCTACACGCATCCGCATAAGAATCAATTTTGTTCGTAACAAAACGAATGTAATTTTATTATGTAATCCTTAATCTAGGTGACAGCTTTTAATTGTTGTTTGTTAAATTCTTTCCGCTAGAGAAAAGTCAAAGGTTTATACACGTGTACAGCCAAGTCTGCACGTATTTTTTTGAGCCATTTTTAGGGTTCCGTACCCAAAGGGTAAAAACGGGAACCCTATTACTGAGGCTCCGCTGTCCGCCCGTCCGTCTGTCTGTCCGTCTGTCACCAGGCTGTATCTCGGGAACCGTGATAGCTAGAGAGTTGAAATTTTCACAGATGATGTATTTCGGTTACCGCTATAACAACAAATACTAAAAAATGGAATAAAATAAATATTTAAGGGGGCTCCCATACAACAAACGTGATTTTTATAGATAATTGTACGGAATTCTTCGTGCGCGAGTCCGACTCGCACTTGACCGTTTTTTTAAACTGCCTTATTTATTAAATATGAAAATATTCAGGGATTTCAGTTGCTTCTCATTCACTTTCCGTGACCGTAAATATAGAATTCCACGAAATGCAGCAACGACTTTAATGGAACCACCCTGGAGATACATTTCCGATGGGCTTTCAGTAGTTTCGCCGAAGATATTAATTATTAATTGTAAATATTGATTCATTACTCGTTCACATGAACGACATAAAATTACATTGTTTGCTACTAATATTTTTCTACAACCACGGCGGTTAATATTTTCTAACAACTATCCTCTAGTCTATATTATATATCCTAGCGATATTGAAACAGTAAAACTATCAGAATCTCGATGTTCATCATCATCATAATCATCATAATTGGGATGTCCCAATTTTTGACAACGTATAATAAATCAAAAACCGTTTGGAGAAATAGGCTTTGTAAAGCGTTTTCAGAAATCAGATTCCAAAAATATGATAAACTGAATTAAATAAACAAAATTTAAGTAATGACCTTCATTTGACCCCTGCAGTGAATCGTCACAAAGGCAGATATAAAGCAGGTCTACACTCTAAAGCAAATTGATAGTTTGAAATGTTGCTGTCCTGTTTATAATAGCAAAGAGTGACAAAGATAGAACTTTAATTACATGATGCGCACCTGGCTTTAAACAGTTGTCATTTATCGTAAAGTCCGAAATGTATACGATCATTGCAATGTATTTTTACAAATTTAATTATTAAATTACTACGTTACAAGTTAATATAAAAGAATTTTTAAACACTCGTTACTACCTTATGATTCAGGCCTTATCTCAAGCAAACGCAGCAAGTGCTTAACCTGTCCATCTCAAAAATTTAACATACGTTTTACACACAGATTTTTCTGTTACCTTGGGAGTTTTCTGTACAATAAGATAAATGCTGCTTTGAATATATATCCCTTGGCTAAAATATCCTGCAAAAATACTGTCAAAAACTGGCTCCTCACTCTTGATTACAGTACAACTGAAAAACTTTTGGTTCCAATTGTATGATGTATAATATACTCGCACCCATGCAAACACTAACACACACACTTACACACCCACTCACACACACACACTCACACGCACGTGCATGCACACACGCACACTCCTTACACTCATTTATATTAAGATAAATCTTTTCTTTTTATAACTTTTGTACTCCACATGAATTCTACTTAAGTTCAGTTTTCACGGCATGACCTCTGTGGTTGCTGACATCTAGGTTTCGGAGGCCTGGGCCCAATTGCATAACAAAGTACAACTAATATTACAAGCGGAACTCTCGCTTCAGTTATATTAACTAGAAAGGGAGTTCCGCTTGTAATATAAGTTGTACTTTGTTATGCAATTGGGCCCAGTACCTCTACCATGAGTTACACTAGTTTACAGTGACCGTACTCGCTAGCGACGGCGTAAATGATTTGTATGGAGAATTGTACTTCCGTAAGTGACCGCTAGAGGCGCTGTACACAATTCTCCATACAAATCATTTACGCCGTCGCTAGCGAGTACGGTCACTGTAAACTAGTGTAACTCATGGTAGAGGTACTGGTGACCTGAAATACAGGTTTCCTCTAGTTCAGGCACCAGTCTCCACCGCACAAGTCTTGTAGCTTATTGTAAATTGTATAGTGTAAAATTTATCGTTTGTATTTACTGGAACTGTGGTGGAGTTAATAAATGCTTTTTATTATTATTATTATTATTAATTTAAATATCAGATTTTAATAAAAAATATCTATTTACTATCACACCATTAAACAAACAGGAAAAGTCGAAGCTAAAAGAAGAGAAATAAATAAAACTTTTTGTCATGGTTCATTTAGGACCCTAAGCCGTGCTTTTGCCGTGCTTGTATTATTGACAGTGACAAGACAAATCAGTAGTGCCACAGATTATGTTATGTACGACCTGGATTTTTCTAGGCAATGGAACGTGGCTCTCTCACTGTGACGTCATTCAGTGTATTTCTTAATAAAAATATAAAAAATTAAATACTCAACCAAATTCAAAATCGATGAAAATGGTATCTTAAAATATCCTATTATTTCCAAAAAAAATATAAAAACTAGAGGTTTTTTTTGGGACATCCCAATTATTTCAGCCGAAAGAATTATCTTAGACTATTAAGCCTTCTTCAAGGTTCGTCAAACAGCTCGCAATTCGCATCTAACGCGTTCTATTACAAGCTAATAGTATTATTAGTAGGGCGAGGGTCAGTCAAGGAAGAAACCAACGGGTAAAAACATAAAAGACCGACCTGAGCACCCCCCAGTGCCCAGCGGGAGAATGCATGCTCCTCTCCCGGCCTTCCAGCAAATGGCTGAGGCAGGACACTGTGGGTAGATTAAGTCCCCTCCCTAACCCCTCCCGTCCTCAAAATTTAAAGCACGCGTTTTTGTATTGATAGGTAATCAATAGAGAAGGGGACATGTGACCGGGTTTTTTAGTCCGTGCAAGTCGGACACTGTCTGGGCCCTCCATTCCCAGTTCCGAAGGGATTTCCTTTCTACCCTAAAGTAAAAAACAGCAAAGACTTCGCGTCTTTGGCCCCTCTGGCGACTCATTAAAAAAAAACTAATAAGTAGTATTAGCTATTTGGTATTGAAATTAACTAATACTATTTGCTTGTATTTTGTTATGCAAATGCAATGCGTCTCCCGGTTCGTTGACGCCATTCAAGAACATGTGCCTTGCCCACTGCCACTTGAGTTTGGCGATTCTTTGAGCTATGTCGGTGACTTTGTTGTTTTTGAAATAAATATACTTATTTACCTACTATGTTAAAAATAAGTTTTTGTTAAAAATTCTATTTTTCAATACGTAATATATTCTTTTTGCTGACTGTACTTTTTGCTCCTGGTTACCAAAGTAATCGTCAAGACGAATCATACGAGATTTTTGATGGGGTTATGTCGTTTTATTACGGAGTTCCTATTGCCACCTTCCACGCTCTTTGGTGTACGGACTGAAGTGACATCAATCTCCAACTACAGTTTCGTGCACAATTAGCAAGTAACGAGAGGCTCGCACGCCACCCAAATATTACCGTCGGGGTGAACGGGACAGATTAATTGACCGCACGGTAATGTTGAGTGTTACGTTCTAATTAGACCGTTAAAGCTACTATATGTATATGTTAAGTGCAAGAGTCATGATCTTGACATTTAAATTAGTAGTCATTATCATCATCATTTCAGCCGAAAGACGTCCACTGCTGAACATAGGCCTCCCCAAAGGCTAGACAAACAGATCGGCCCCGTGCCATCCGCATCCAGTGATACCGCAACCTTAACCAGGTCGTCGCTCCATCTTGTTGGAGGCCTACCTACACTGCGTCTTCCGGTCCGAGGCCACCACGCCACTAGAGAACCTTATTACCCCATCGGCCATCAGATCTACGAGCGATGTGCCCTGCCCACTGCCACTTGAGTCTGGCGATTCTTCGAGCTGTGTAAATTAGTAGTGATTCGTATAAAAGCTTGGATTTTCGGTAGCAAAGGCGTAGGTACGGGTTAACAACAGTCTTTTAATATGTGAAAGTTTCAAAGGTGCTTGTTTTTTCGCATTTATTTATAATAATGATAATTTTGTCTTTGTGTTAGGTAGTTAAAATGATATTTAATAAACAAGAGACGTAATTGTTTATTTAACTATGATCACAGAATATATAGTAATAGTACTAACGTACAGAATGGACACGCTCCGCCCCGCACCGATTCGAGTTACCCCACCCCTCAAGGCGCAGATTGCCGGACACCGCCGGAATCCAGAAGAGTGCGCGCGCGATGTATGTAGGCGTATGCGTGTACAGACGGCGTCGTGCTTATGTAGATTCAAGAACGCGTATTTCTACGTCGTGTCTGCCACGTGCTATGATCTAAGGCCTGTATTCACTTTGATTAGTGCGAGTGCAAGTGATTAGTAATTGAGGATGTTTAGTGCAGGTGTGTAGTGCAAGTAGTGTCCAATTCTTGTTCTGGCTCTGTTAAGTAAATTTCAAACCAGACGTGTTTAGTGGCAGGCACGCTGCGAGTGAGGGGGAAGGGAGGGCGCGCGGGACGTGGCTACTCGCAGTTCACTCGCACAAAAATAGGACACGCTTTCTAATCACGTTACTACGCAGTTAACTAATCACCTGCACTAATCAGTCGCTGTCCACACTTGTTTTCTCCTAATCACTAATCACTTGCACTAATCACCAGCACTAATCACTAATCAAAGTGAATCCAGGCCTCTAGTTAACTTCATGAAAATCTTGCACACTTCTATTCGAGTTATAATTTGCAAATTATATATCCACGTCATAATTAATATTTATTCTTTAAAATAGGGGTCTCCTTAGACAACTAGGTTTCATTTGAATTCATCATTTAGGCCTTTATACGCGTCATTGCTGGGTACTCTCAGAATGAGAGAGGCTTGGGCTGTAGTTCCCACTTGGGCCCAATGCGGGTTGGGAACTTCATGCACACCATTGAATTACTTCGCAGGTGTGTGCAGGTTTCCTCAAGATATTTTCCTTAACCAGCTCTTAATTGTAGGTATATAAAACATATGAAATTAACAGATACTAATAAGAGAAACAGACGTACAGATGAATTTATCCCTTAAAGATATTTCTTTCAGGGATTGACAGGACATTAGAAACAAGAGTAGGCGCAATGAAAAGTTCAAAAATCAAAATCTAAAATTAATCTAAATAAATAGTTCATTAAAAATATACATACAGGTGTCCCTGCGCTCGACACTGACCTAATACATGGCACCTTCAATCTTATGTCATAGTAAGAGAGGTGACAGAAGGGTGTCATCTACTGGGCGTAGAGGTGTCGAGCATCCGTACGTTTACCTTACACGTTAAATCTCCATCGCATTAATTATTTTAATTTTTCGCTGTTCAACAATAACTCACATTTAGTTAATTATAAATTGTATTCGGTAGGTAATCAATGGGAGGTAATAATCGTATGTCAAACGCGTTAATTACCAAACTTATCGGATCGCATGTGGCCTGCTGAAACTATAGCCAGTAAAATTACTCAACAGTTGAATTTTGTTATTTACAATCCTACTAATGTTATTAGTGTGAAAGTTTGTGAAGATGTTTGGATGTTTGGATATTTGAATGTTTGTTACTCAATCACGCAATAACGGCTGAACGGATTTACATGAAATTTGGTATGGAGATAGTTTGAGACCTTAGGAATAACATAGGATAGTTTTTATCCCGGAAGATTGCATAGTTTCCGCGGGATAGCGATAAACGAATTCTTCGCGGACGGAGTCGCGGGCAACAGCTAGTTATTACATGATAAAAAGTCGTGGTAGCCTAGTGGATTGACTTATGGCCTCTCAAGCAGAGGAACGTGGGTTTGACCCCGGATTCGCACCTCAGAGTTTTTCGGAATTAATATGCGAAATTGTAATTGAAATTTACCATGAGTTTTACGGATGAGAACATTTTTGTGAAGAAATTCAATGGTGTTTGTGAAGTTTCCAATTTGGACTGGGCTCGCTTGGGAACTACAGCCCAAGCCCTCTAATGCTGAGAGGAGGCTTGTGTCCTGCAGTGGGTATATAAGCTGGGATGATAATGTGTAATAATGAGAGAGTGAATGAATATACATATTAGTAGAAAAAATAGAAAAAGAAAATACACTCATAGAGGCGCATTCAGTGTAAGATTAAAAATTCAGTCTAATAGACGTAGTTAAGTAATTTAGTTATGTTTTATTTGTTGCTGACTTCAAAGAAACAACGAAGTGGAATTAAAGAAATTGCCTCATATTAACGTTAAATCAATATTATCTGTGTACAATATACATATATTTTGGTGGAAAAAATGACTTTCTGCCAAGTTTCTTTAGGCGCATTCTTCTTGGCAATGATGGTTTTTCCCAAAAGCGCTGCTAGAAGAAAAAATAGACATTTGAAAGAGCCCTTTGTAGACTAAATACTTGAAGAATCAACGTTTTGTTGTGTTTTTGTTTAATACAGATAGTATAATTAATATTAAACTTAATAAGATATGCAAGGATTTTTCGTGATTGCTGCAGATTAGGGTTATCTTGGGTGTGTCCGACACGCTCTTGGCCGTTTTTTGTTATTACCTTTTTTGTTGTTTTTGTTTGTCAGTTGTTGGAGTTTGGGTTTGTCAGTTTGGTTTAAAGTAGACTAAATGCATTTAACTGTAATCTATTCATATCATTTCCATCACAGTCTAGCTTTTCGTACGTTTCAATAGACATACATACGTACATACACATAAAGTACGTCCGTCCGCTTGGAGTCTCTCCAACTGTCACAAGCTATGATCCGCTGACAGCCTGCAAGTCCGACTGGTTGGATGCGACCTTTTCCCTATGACGTTTTGTTTGATTGCGCCTACAGCAAGCGATTCCTGAAGAAATTGTTTGTAGGTATATGTATAGTCAACCGAGTAAGTGCTTTAACATTTTTATGACAGTTCCTGCGGCGGAAAAAACACATTAAGGCTAATTTTCCGTTTGACTTGGAAGTGAAACTAGTCTTTGATGTTTTAAACTCTACAAAGGATAATGTCCTTAGGGTGGTAAAGGAATTTCTTGGTCGACTATGCCTAGTTGTAGTTAGTTGAATCCTACACACACGTGTAACATAAGTACATGTTACGAAAATCTAAGGATATCCAAGAACTAAGACCAAATACAATTCTGCGACCACACACCGCACCCGCATGGTAGTGGTCATTGGGATTTTTTGTGTTGACGGCTAGTCGATTTTCTTAACACACAGATGGTTGAAACGCTTCAGAGCCCCATCCTTCCATAAATGACTAAAATTTAAGCTTGATAGTTAATTGATAATTAGCCTGAAGAAGTTTCGATTGCAAGAGCAAGACTTAGCAACCTTAAATCTGAGTATGCTAGGTATTCATTGAACGTCTGAAACGTTAATCTTTTAGGTCTAATATAAACCAGACAACGCTTATGAAGTGTACACCTTTCTACATCTTGGATATGTCTCATTAGCATTGTACAGTCTCCAGGGATGTTCATAAGGGTATCCCGTGACAGTGGGATGACGTGGGTTCACACGCTAAATCTTACTGTTCATAAAGGAGAAACTATAAAATTTTGAGGCAGTTAAAAGGTTATATTATTTTAAACTGCGATCTCATAGTTATTATCATATCCGTGAGTTAGATCGCAACAATTTATTGCTAAAGGTGATGACTGACGTGAGCATTTGTTGATGTGAATATTCGCATCGAGCATTTCTTCAGCTCCATTTGTTCTGGAGTAGCTGCTCCGCTCGCTGTACTGACGTGCCGAATATTCAACTTGTAACCGGTTCACATCGAGCAATGCTCACGTCAGTCGCCACCTTATAATTATCTCCACGTTTGGAACGTAGTTTGGCCGATTCTACAACGACGATGATGACGAATCTACTCACAGCCGCTGCAATATGGTAATTATATGGTATGCTGTAGGTAAATTTAACTGAATATTCTATTCAAAGTTTTCCGAGAATTCCTAAGTACGATGTTATTATAATGTAAGGCAGCGAAATGTTTAAATACATTTAATCCCTGTTCAAAGCGTAACGAGTGAAAGACGACGACATCTTGGATGAAAAGTTCCCTTGAAAAATATTTGCAGAGGTGCTCATTAGGAGTTGCTCAACTGTTCGAATTATTCTAGTCAATTTGTGATGGAATTTTGTGCAATCGTGGCGGCCTAGTGGTTTGACCTATGGTCTCTCTCTCTAGCAGAGGGTCATGGGTTCGAGCCCGGGCTCGCACCTCTGAGTTTTTCGGAATTCATGTGCGAAATTACATTTCAAATTTACCATGAGCTTTACGGTGAAGGAAATCATCGTGAGGAAACCGGCACATACCTGAGAAGAAATTCAATGGTATGTGTAAGGTTCCCAATCCGTAATGGAATCGCGTGGGAACTACGGCCCAAACCCTCTCATTCTTAGAGGAGGCCTATGCGAAAATTACTTTTATTAATTTCAGTTAAGACGCTGTCAACACTAACGTCGGCGCACACTGTCTATTTGTATCGGAGTAAACGAGATGCCGCTATTACTGGGCAGCCGGGTATATTGAAATTTATCGGGCAAATATTTAATTAAAAAAAACTGTGGATTATTTGTGAAATATGACTCGTTAGCGGTTTAGGTATGAATATGTTGACTTCATGTTTTTAATTGCAGACGCATACGCCAAAAAAATAAAGACATAGAACCGTTTAATGATTATTTTAAGACCTATCTTTGCAATTATTTTCTATCGAGCCGATTTCGTCCAATTATGTATCGAGTCTGTCCACGGTCTTTGAAATATGATGAATATTAACATATAATTTTTTTGATGTGCTAGAACAAGCAGTTTTTCTTAAAAAACTGTTTAAATGACATCAATTTCAACAAAATTAGGTGTTGTCAGCCTCTTAACGGTGCTGGCTGAAAATAACCGCTGGGGTGCTGAATACCCGATTATGCCCGATTTGCAACCGCAATGACACATTCTGTGTTTTGTTTTAACCCCCGGCGCAAAAAGAGGGGTGTTATAAGTTTGACCGCTGTGTGTGTGTGTGTGTGTGTGTGTGTGTGTGTGTGTGTGTGTGTGTGTGTGGGTGTGTGTGTCTGTCTGTGGCATCATAGCTCTTAAACGACTGAACCGATTTAGATGCGGTTTTTTTATTTATTAGAAAGCAGGTTTTTTTGGCGATGGTTCTTATACGACACGAACATACATTTTTTTTTCTTTCTAAAATCTTTGGAACTCACACTGTCAGTATCGAATTACATTAATATAATTCTCAGTTAGAGATGTCGAGGAGGTACATGCATGTTATTTATAAGAATTTAGAACATAAGAACTATTATTGTACATCTATTTCTGTTTGTTCTCAAAATAAAGCTATAAAACTATGTTCGAGCTCTGGACTGATATGTATAGAGATATCAGTTGAAAGCTCGGACACAAAAGGATATTATAGCATATATAATGGAATACTAGTTCCATCGTAAAATACTCGTTAGGGTTTTGGCAGCCTAAGCAGTGGCATCACTAGTAGATACCTAATCACCTTCGACTTCTCGTAAACATTTAATATTGTCGGTATGGTGGGCATTACACTCGATACTGCTATCTCACGTGTGGCATGCAATGACTTTTATATTTAACTATAGGTATGTATTATTATCTGGTGTTTGACATTAGTATGTTATTATCATTCTGGTGAGGTCACACGCAAAGTTGACTTTAGCGACTGCTTTAGAGTTGGATGTGAATGATACAATACAATGACTCTTTATTGTACACCACAAAGAAAACAATACAGAAAAACAAGTACATGGAAAAAATACTACTACTACCTACTACTTCTGTATGATACTTACTTAATGGAAATTTAAAATGTTTGGTTAATATTCCAAAAGAGAATTTTAACGATAATTTGTGATAGATTGAGTCTATGTGACTGTTGAATGCTAATGTTTGTCGTAATTTAGTTATAAATGTTACCCATAGATGGCGCTTATCCCTCTATGAACTAGCTAACGTTGTGTTCCCTTGATTTTGTTATTTGCAGCTAGTTTTACTAGCTAGCTAGCTAGCTAGTTCAGCGGTTTATTTGTGAGTGGTATAGTGATAACAGTGACATATGTTGATTTATTTGGAAGTGAACAAGGACGGGTTTCTGCATGTAAAAATATGTGTTAGACAGTATGGAGCAAGATATAGAGATAATAAAATAGCAAGATAAAAGAGGTCATTAACGTCATTATCATCCCAGCCTATGAATGTCTCTCTGAAGATTGAGAGGGCTTGGGCCGTAGTTCCCACGCGGGCCCAGTTCGTAGTGGGAACTGCACACATACCATTAGGCCCATACTACACGGGCGGTTTCTCGCTCGACGGAGCTGCGCAGTGTAGTTTGCACCATACAACTTCCATATAAAATTGTGTCTAGTGGCAGTTCAGAAGCGCTTTTCCGCGGCGGGAGAACCGCCCGTGTAGTATGGGCCTTAAATTTGTTCGCTGGTGTGTCCAGGTTTTCTCACGAGGTTTTCCTCCACTGTAAATCTTATGGTAAATTTCAAAATATAATTTCGCACATAAATCCGAAAAACGTAAAGTTGCAAGCCCGGGCTCGAATCCACGACCCATGAGAGACCATGGGTCAAACCATTAAGCTACCAGGACTACAAAGTAAGTAGGTACTCTTCGAAAACAGACGCTTGAATCAATCAATAATTCGAAGCTTTTAGCTTAATTTATATCAGTTACTTCTAAGATCTTATAGTAGTTCCAATCATTTATTTTCTCGATGACGGATCTAGTTTGATAGTTATAGTGTTGTAACCAAATAAGTGATCAGTAGATATGATATCGATCCAATTTTATATATATACGAATAGTACTACTAGCTGATTTAAGAATCAGAGATGATGAAAAATAGCACTACCTATCTATACTTATATTATAAAGAGGAAAGATTTGTATGTTTGTAATGAATAAACTAAAAACTACTGGACAAACAAAAAATATTTCACACAACATAGGCTATTTTTTATCCCGGGAAAAAATTACAACCCATACAAAGCCGCGGGAACACATCTAGTTCAATATATACAATACCGATACAATATCGATATTTCAATCATAACATCACTATTTGTAATGCCATAGAATGTAACTTTATTAAAACGTTTATTGTTTATCGTACTTTAAAAAAATTTACTGCATATATGTATGTACTCAATTGTCTTAGATGAATATTATATGGGATCAAGGAACAAAATTAGGCAGTTGTCGTATTTTTTATACCTCGCATTAAAAGTTAATTTTTGCGTAAAAAACGCAGTAACATTCTATGGGAGCTGTCATCGAGAAAATAAATGATTGGAAATACTATAACGACAGTTATAACGATCGCAACGTTTAATCCACTTCTTCCTTTAACAATCTTAATCCACTTTCTGTCTGGGCCAAAGTCATCTTTAACCGTGAGATAATAGAAGCGCTGACAGATGAAGCAAGGGCAGATGTAAATTATTCATGTCTACATTAGGCGGTCGTTCTTTTACTGTCCTGGCTATGTTCCAGATAGTACCACAGTAGTAAGGTAGTTTGTCAAGTTTTTATCACATTCACTTAAGTTCGATTTTTCCGTGATAGATGAATCTGGTAACGTGGTTTCGTCTAACCGACACAACGTCTGCGCTAACGACTTTAAATCTACGATTGGTCTCTGTCATTTCTCATTTGAATACTGATAGGAATGCATATACAGGGTTATTTGTAATTCACTAGCATCCTTTTAACCCTAAACTCCTACCACTTAAACAAACGTTTTTTGTTTTACGGCTTTTGTCATAACTTAATATTTTTGGTGTAATAACGTTTTGAAAATTTGAGATTTCCTCTTATTTTTACGATACTCTGTGTATTTGTATGGGAAAAAAAGTGCTTCATTTTAAAAAGTCGTAAAACAAAAAACATTTGTTTGAGTGATAGGAATTCAGGGTTAAGAGGATGTCAGTGAATTACAAATAACCCTGTAGACAGATTTTTAGGGTTCCGAAGTGAAAATAGACTTATTCTTTCTTTAAAATAACAAAATAAGGCTTAATAGGTATACGCAATGTAAACATTGCGTTACTTTGCGGAGGCCCATGTGATGAATGGAATACTTTTATTGCTCCTCCGCCAAGTGTACTGAAGCCAAGTTGTGGTGTAGTGTAGTATGTAAGTTAGTAATAGAATAAATTGATTCAGTAATAAATGAATATTCCATCAAGTTACACGTATTATTTCAATACCGCTACTGCCAACACAAAGTCATGCGAAATAGCTACTTTTGCTTTGAAAAAATGCTTTTCCATGCAATTTTCCCGCCCTCGCTCCGCATAAAAAACGAAAATAACCAACGCAAACGTAACTAAACCCACAACCAATAGAACCACCACCATCATCACAAATAAAATCAAGGAATATTATAAATCGGGATTTAATAAAGCAAAATGATCACGATTCAGATAGTCTAAAAAGCACTTGCCCAATTAACCAATTATGTAAATTATCCATAGTGTGAAGATGTCTTAATCGTAAAATACCCAATTAGCATAACATCTATGAAGGGATACAGCCAGATAACAACACGCCCTTAAAGCTGAACGCCAAAAAATATAAATGTCGCGTATTTCACGATATTTATAAAGAGTTTGAGTGGAATAGGTCTAAATTGATAATATAACCGACCACTGAAACCCGAACACACTTTTTGGTTATTCTGCTACTCCGACTACCTAACTGCTTTCAATAATTTTTGACGATTTGTTTTTCGGGTGGGTGATAGCGTTTTTGATAATACGTTAGTTTGGATGTTATGCTTCACGGACTAATTTGATGTTCTGCGTTATAGATGTTATGCTAATGAGGCAAAAGGTTAATAATAGGACGTCTGACATTTTGCTACATAGACGACATTACATTTACACACACACACACACACATCACATTTTTACATTTTGCTGGGGTTTTTTTTTTTTTTTATAGTATAGGGGGCAAACGAGCAGACGGATCGCCTGATGGTAAACAATTACCGTCGCCCATGGACACCTGTGACACCAGAAGAGTCACAAGTGCGTTGCCGGCCTTTTAGGTAGGAGTACGCTCTTTTTTTGAAAGCTTGAAGGGCATATCGGTCCGGGAATACCGCAGCAGGTACTTTATTCCAGAGCTTTACTGTGCGAGGCAGGAAATTTCTGGAAAAATGCACAGTAGAAGATTGCCAACCATCCAGAT
The DNA here is from genome assembly GCA_947563465.1 of Archips xylosteana. Classification (NCBI taxonomy): domain Eukaryota; kingdom Metazoa; phylum Arthropoda; class Insecta; order Lepidoptera; family Tortricidae; genus Archips; species Archips xylosteana. Next base: position 3,961,514 of record OX387356.1, read on the forward strand.
GATGAGGATGGAAGTGTTGTCGCGTAGGGCGGTGGCGGAAGGATGCGGCAGGGATCAACCCGAATAACTCCTCGGAGCACTCTCCGTTGTATGACATGCGATAGAAGATGCACAATGAAGCTACATCTCTACGCAGCGCCAAGGGGTCAAGTCGATCAGAAATTCGTTGGCAGCCGACTATTCGAGTCGCCCTCCGCTGTAAGCGATCCAGAGGGAGAAGCTGGTACTGGGGAGCTCCCGCCCACAGATGAGAACAGTGTTCCATATGAGGGCGAACCTGCGCCTTATAAAGCTGGAGGCGGTGGGCCGGAGTGAAATACCGTCTCGGTCTGTTGAGCACGCCGAGCTTCTTCGAGGCTAGTGATGTGCCGGAACGTTAAAAATGTAGGTATATTCGCTGATACGGACCCGAATACGGATATTATAATAGTTGACCCCACTTAACGTGTTGCTACCTAATCACCAATTTATAAGTAGAATTTCATCTAAGTACATTTTGAAAATAAATAAGGTAAAATTTTTGCGAAAAAGCAAAATATAGGTACGGATCTTTTTTCTCCCGGTGCATTAATAGTTTTAACACACGTATGTTAAAATTACGGCAAAATCCACAACCGCATTGTCTGAAAAATTGCAAATGCACGTTTCCGATTGTTATCATGAATGCGAAGTGCAAAAATGCTTTCGTATGTCCGGCGGATGTCCGGCCGTTCCCTCCGCAGGCCTTACACTAAGAAATTCGATTTTCGAACTTCGTATCGCGCCATTCCATTCGCGCTAGTTGTATGAAACAGAAGAATGAAAGGGACACGATACGGAGTTCTAATTTCGTATTTAGTACCGTCAGACTTCTCAACATAATCAATTTAAAAAAAAATGACAGAACCATGAGGTTAGAATTATGTAAAAAAAATATCAGCCATTTCGAAAAATTTGCAAGATCTACTGTTCATAGAGCCTCTAGGATTTTGCTTTGCTGAATACTTTATTTCATACGGAACCAATTGCTAATATGCAAGATGGCAGACGTAGAGCGTTTATAAATAGTACCTATTATCAAGAGTTTGAAATTAAGACGTTGGAACGAAGGGTGGGATAACTGAGACGCGATAATTGACGACGATAATATATTCTCCGAGAGTTAGAAGAGAGAAATAATGTACAAATGTTCGAGACGTCTTACTAATTACTAATACTTATATACTGTTTTAAACTTTCGTGATTTTCACTCATAATTACGAGTTAACTCGTGACCACGGTTGCTGCAATGTAGCCGAAACGTCGAGGTAAATAAATAAATATTTATTGCGTGATAAGTCCCGTTTAGTTTAGTAATTACTAATACTTACTTACAAATAATTACTAATTGGATTTATTTATGAACAAAAACAAAAAACAAGTATTTCTGAACAATTATTAATTTATTATAGCTTTGTGGTGAAAGAAAATATTGTAATACAATCTGCACACATCTGCGAAGAAATTCAATGGTGTCTGTAAAGTTCCTAATCCGCACTGGGCCCGCATGGGAACTACCTACGGCCCAAGTCCATTCTATGAGGAGGCCTGCGCTCTGCAGTGGGACAAGATTAAGACGGTGTGAGTACAGTAGTACACAACTGTTATGGCTCACCGATGTACCTGCGCAGAAGACGCGTTTTAGAAGCGCGGGAAATGCAATTGACCAATCGCCATGCTCCACGCACCACGGCGCGTCTTTTTCCTGTGCCGCTATTGGCGGGTTGCTGGCGCCATGTTAGCGCGCGTCGAGGATGTACCATGTTAGTTAGCCGCCATACTTCCGAAGAAGTGAGACAGATAACAACACTTCTCGATCCCGTTTACGTAAAAAAATCAATTACTATGGAAACATGGACAGCGCCTCCGCGCGCGCGCGTCCATGTTTCCATAGCATTCAAATTTTTACGTAAACGCGATCGAGAAGTATTTTGGTGAAGTAAAACTTATACTAAACGTAGTGCATTGTAATTTTCAGCTTGTAACGGTATGATGACATAAGACTGATTTAAAGTTTGAATCGTATCTTTGGCTATCATCGGCTAGTTCGTTCGCGTCTGCGCGGCCGAAAACGCACGACGCGCCATAAAAAGTGTGTAGGAACAGTCAAGTGTTAAAATATGGGTGCACACAACTTGCTCATAAATATGTCCCATAGCTCTTATGTCGTCGAATTAAGGTATAAACATAACGATGGGAGGATTAAATCGATACTTATTTTTGCACTTGACCGTACCTATTTACTATAGGTAACGCCACCAGAGTTGAGGTCACGCACACAACCACATCTCTTGTAATGACAGCGGGATTTTGACGTTGTGTTGTCGTTAAACGTCAACATTACATGAGTTGTGGTTGTGTGCGTGGCCTCAACTCTGGTGGCGTTACCTCTACTGTAAGAAGGTGTGACTTGCGGTACATTGCTGGCGATGATTGATCTTTTACAAAATTATAGTCGTGGTCCAGGCGGTGTATCGAAACTCGCACATTTTTCTCGCGCATACTTAGTCTAAATGATGCTTTAGTTAGAACTTCGTTTAGAACTATTGTGTGTGCCAACGATGCCATTAGTCGGCCTAGTTGTAACCGTTTGTAACCGGCTAATATTTTGTCACCTACAATACTATTACTACAACCTACAATACTATTATAATTTATAAATGCGAAGGTTGAGTGTGGTACACTAAAATGGCTAGACGAATTTGAATTAAATTGGGTATCCAGGTAGCTAGAACTATTTTTACGCCGTATAATTACGATTAATATATGTAACACATACAAAAATACATATATAAAATACAAATAAATATATATATTTAAAAGGCATATTAGAGAGTAGTTACCATACTACATGTAGTTTAAAGTGTTGCTGTGTAAGTATACATACATGATTGTAGAGCTTGTTTAGGCTAAAATGACGCGCGCCCTCCTACTGAATCAGTTGATTTTGATGTGTGCGTGCAAATATTAATTACGACTCATCTCTTTTCTGTATGGAAGAATCGACTATTCCGTGAACTATGATCAGTGTGCAATATCACGACCGACAAATCGCATGAAAAATCCTGTGCGTAAATGCGGGTGGCAGGGCGCGTCATTTTAAATTGGGAATGTCTAAGAAAAATACCAATGGTTCTTATATATTTTTTTGTATAGAAACTAATTTCAATATTTTTTCATTTAGTTCACTACATTATTCAAAATTAATTATTGAATCTATTTTGGTTGATGACGTCAGATTAAAATTGAGGACTCTCACACAGCGAAATTTCTAAATTCTTACGATAAGGCAACCCCTTTAATTATTTTTTGTGTGGTGGTGTAGTGTAGTACACTACCTGTACTAGTGTAGTACTAGTGTCACTTTACTGGCGCTGTCAGAGTGCTAGATGTCAGACAGCGGGTCCAAATCAAACTCCGTAGTTAATCTACGCGTAAATTGTGAAGAATTCTAAATTATACTATTCCACACCGATTAAAGTACAACTTGGACCGTCTACGAAATTGACTTCAATGTCAAATGAAGGTCATTGCTTATTTGATATGTAATAAATGCATTACATTATATTAAAATTAAATAACCACAGAAAACAAATTAAAAAGCATTTATCTCGAAATGGTTTTCGATTTACATTACAAAAAAATAGACATCCCCAATTAGACAAGCTCTAACTATAATTAAAATCAAGTTTGTATTGTGACTATGAATGTGTGTGTCGGAACCACTTGGATCCGTAGCGTTCAGGCCTTATACCAAGAAATCCGTTTTTCAAACTTCGTATTCGTGCCATTCCGTCACGCTAATAGTACTAAACATAAGAGAGAAAGGGATGGCACGATACGATACGAACTTCGAAAATTAAATTTCGTAGTAAATAGTCCCCCTGCTCGTTGTGAACTCTTTGGGGGATGCCTTTGTCCAGCAGTGGAGGTCTTTTGGCTGTTTTGGCTGATTATGATGATGAACGTGCTCGCTTACGCGTAATTTAGTTTGTTTTGTACCTCGTACTTTTATTATTTGACTTCAACATCGAATTCCTGGGACAGTTTAAACCTAGTATTCAAAGCATTCCGTTCCAAGGGAGCATTAATCCTTGTTAAGGCGTGGCTACCGGATTTCCGCACTCGGTCGTTAATTTCGCGCCATTTCGGCCGCCATCTTGCGTCGCCATTTTGAAAGAGTTCCATCAACGAACAGGAAGTGAGTAAACGTCACTCATAATGATTTATTGTTTGAATAATGGTATCGAGACTTTTCACAAAGGAGTCCTTTTCTTTTATGCGGTATGATGCTTGTGGGCAAACATAGGAATATATTAGGGTGAGGCCACACGAGCGTAGTTTTGTGAGTCGTGAGCGGCAGAATTTCGGTTCGCGCCATACAGTATGCGGGCCATCACGTGACACTCACGTGACACAATGTATGTCTGCCGCTCACGACTCACAAAATTACGCTGGTCTGGCTTCACTCTTAAAGGACGATTTTTTATGTTCGACTATTTTTTGCAGTAAGATTTGAATCAGAACATAACATAGTAATAATAATAATAAGATATATTTATTTTCTCCACCACCAAGATACAAAGTAAAAGTAAAAATCAGACAAATACAACGTAGTACAAATTAACTGAACTTGAGTGGGGGAGGCTGGTGCCTGAACTAGGTAGAACCTGTGTTTCAGGTCACCAGGTCTCCAACCCTCTGTCGTCCGCAACAACTTAAATACAATAATAACAATTAACAAGAATAAACAAAACTTATAGTGCGTATGAGCGCATGCGTACGCATGAGAGTATGTGAGTGAGTGTGTGTGTGTGTGTGTGTGTGTGTGTGTGTGTGTGTGTGTGTGTGTGTTTGTGTAAGTGAGTAAGCGCGTCAGTGAGCGCGTGTGAATGAGTAAGAGTGTTAGACCTAAAATTCATGTAAACATGTAATTAATTAAAAAAAATTGCTTAAAATATTCTGTAGTCTTGAGAATAGAAGTAAGTTGTAAAAGTTATCGTTTTTTTTTTTTACAAAAAATTAGCTTTTGCCCGCGATTTCGTCCGCGCTGAATTCCAATTTGGGAAAGCAAAAATTCGGCAATGGCCAAATCCAAAAATTTGACCGTTTCTAATCCCTATTTAATAAGCGATTTTACAAAAAAATCATAAATGCGGTATTTATTGTTTTTATAAACAAACGAAAGTCTCCTTTTCATACATCTTAAATACAAAGACTTGATGACTATTTTCTTCATATTCTACAGTCCTGTGTCACTTAATTATACCTGCAAGTATTTCTTGATTATAATCACACCCGATGTATTATGATGTATGATTAACCCTTCAATTCCCATGCCTTTTTTCAATGTTCCAAAAAATGACAAAAGCTTTAAAACGGTGACCATGTTGCCGCGTCGATTAAGACTGTTTGAGCCGAACCCACACAGCGAAAACAATTTCTTCAAGTGTATATAAGGACTTGATGACCATTGTTGTGTTGTTGTCAATAAATGTATTTTATTTCTTTCTTTCTTTCTATTTTCTTGAGGGTTATGTATTGCAGAGTTCTGTGTCACTGTTAATTATACCTGCAATATATTTTTTTGATTTTTTTTATAAAAAAACAGAAAATTCTTAAAACTATGATAGTATCGTGTATGGAAAAAATATAAATCAAAATCTAAAATGTTCATAAATACCAAACATACATACAATCGGAATTTATCCTAAATTAACTTCAATCCAGTCCAACCGCATAAACCGTGTTTTTTTTTATCACACTCGACCCTTCAATTCCCACGCCCGTTTTCAATGTTTCAAAAAGTGACAAAAGCTTTAAAACGGTGACAATGTTGCCGCGTCGATTAGGACAGTTTGAGGCGGAACCCACTTAGTATAAACAATTTGTCCAAGGCTGTCCGTTAGGCAGGTCATGGCGTACGGACGGTTTCAAGGCTTGTTTGTTCTTATCTATAATTTGGGTGTGCGTGTGTTGGGTGTTGTGCCGTTTTGACAGGTCAAAGGGAAGGGATTTTAATGGTGAATGAGTATTGTGTAACGTAAAAGAAAGTAAGGTCGTTTGTAGATTTGATTGAAGGATTAAAGTGTATATACTCGGGCATTAAAGGACAAGATTAATATTTACTGTATAATAACTTTTTAACACATGTATTGCATTTTTAAATGTTAATATAAATATTAGCTCTAACACGAGGTTTCACCGTGGCTTTCACAAAAAAATTACAATCCCGCTATTCATTTAAAGTTTATTATTTATTAAATTGCGGAGCTTCCCGAACGCTGCCCAGCCGAGTCTAATTCGTCGATTTACCTCTTTCTCGATGTCGAAGTTCGGGAAGCTCCGCAATATCTTGTCATCCGATATACCGCAGTGTCTCAAGTCAAAAGTCTTTGACCAGTGTGTGTTGCCAGAATGACTTATGGCACTGAGACGTGGCCGCTAACGATGGGTCTTATAAGGAAGCTCAAGGTCACTCAGAGGGCGATGGAGAGGGCTATGCTTGGAGTTTCTCTGCGGGATCGCATTACAAATGATGAAATCCGCGCAAGAACTAAAGTTTCGGACATAGCTCGAAGAATCGCTAGACTTAAGTGGCAGTGGGCAGGGCACATCGCCCGTAGAACTGACGGCCGATGGGGCCGAAAGGTTCTCGAGTGGCGTCCGCGGACCGGAAGACGCGGTGTAGGTAGGCCGCCAACAAGATGGAGCGACGACCTGGTTAAGGTAGCGGGAACGCATTGGATGCGGATGGCGCAGGGCCGATCTGTTTGGCGAGCCTTGGGGGAGGCCTATGTTCAGCAGTGGACGTCTTTCGGCTGAAATGATGATGAATGATGATTTATTAAATGCAATTTTATTTTCATGAAAAACAGTAAATAAAAAATACTCATGACATTGAATTTGTAATGGCCATGCCATTTTGTATGCCTGTGACTGATAACTCATGTAACAGCAGTACCTTTTCAAAAATACACTTCATTTGTATGACAAACGGTTCTTGTACATGTCAACAACATCTAACTACTACTATAATAACATCAAAAGCTAGACGATCCAATTAAAAAACAATGAAACCGACTCTTAACTATACAGACGTAAGTTCGTCGCAAAGGCGTTTGATCTGATCTCTGCCAAATATCAAAGCGAAGCCGGGATTCTCGACATGTCCCGTAAATACAGAATTTATGGTGCTTCTACACTAATAGGTTATGGCCTTCGGATGAATCGGAATAGTATAGGAAAGGTCTGAAAGAGTTGAATGGTTTTTAGTGTAATGCAGCTCTACTCAACCTATGGCCCGCGGGCTACATGTGACCCACCAGGGTTTTAAGTGTGGCCCATTTGGAATGCTTTTTTTTATGCTGTTGACAAATTAATTGTTGAACTGAGTCATTGCTATGAGGTGGCTCGTAAAAAAAATGTAATGTTTTTAATTTTGATTGATTCAGACGTTACTTTGTATAGGCTCCTATCAATTAACTGTAATATTACAAGCTATGGAAGTAGAATTCGACCCAATTACAGTGGCCGTGGTGGCCTAGCGGTTTGATCTATGGCCTCTCAAGCAGAGGGTCCTGGGTTCAAATCCCGGCTCGCACCTCTGAGTTTTTCGGAATTTCTGTGCGAAATTACATTTGAAATTTACCATGAGCTTTACGGTGAAGGAAAACATCGTGAGGAAACCTGCGAAGAAATTCAATGGTGTGTGTGAAGTTCCCAATTCGCACTGGGCCCGCGTGGGAACTACGGCCCAAGCTCTCTCATTCTGAGAGGAGGCCTGTGCCCTGCATCTGTGGGATGATGAACAGTGGTCGAATTCACTTGAAATCTGGTATACCTACTTAATTTAAGTAATTAATGCAAGTAGAGTCAAATAAAATACAGTCAGCGAATAAGCTTGCATTAAAAATTAAAAAAAAACTTATCTTTACCTTGCCTCTCAGCTGTATTTTTTGTTTTTATTATAATAATTAATGCTCCTATGACTCAATCACGCAAAATATTTTGAGAATTACCTCGACCTTTGGTCACGAGAAGGTAACCTACACGGTGGTTAGTATGTTTGATCGTAAACCAAACTAAAAACGTCACAAGTGTAATTTAGATATTATAATTTATAAACTGAATTAAATTACCCACTATTTTGCGTAAAAAATAACCAAGTCTGTGCACATTTCAAGAATACAGAAAGTTTTGCAGAAGAGCAGAATCCTTATTAAACGACAAATCCGTTCCTATAAATATAAATCTTTATTCCTATTTTAAATTAGAAACTGTTTTCATCGAATTTTTACCAAATTCGCTTTCACTTAGCAAATCAAACTAGACTCTTTCTCCTTCCAATAAAGTTGACAGTAAGTTTTGACAAAGAAATAACAACTTATGAAGAATTATCATGGCTCCTGCTGAATTAATTCACTGTTTTTCTGGTTCGCCTTAAATTCGAGGAATTTTTAGTGTTGTTAGCAATCTGGCACACTGAAAGGGAAGTAAATGTAGTTCGCAACATATGTATGTATGTACCGGTGCTCTTTGTTTCGTATAGTTTAATAAGTCATAATGCATCATTCGTCATAATCAACGTTAGTCATACAAAGATTTATTTCTGGAACGGTATTTTTTTCAGGACATTTTTAAATGCCATCGTATAGAATGCAGTAGGTTATGTTAGGTTTGTTTTGTAACAATTCCGAAAAAAAAATGTTTCAGAAATAAATCACTTTATGACTAACGTTGATTATGAAGAATGATACATTATGACTTGTAAAATTATGGGAGTCATTATAGACCCATGTATGTACGTGTATAGGTGAAAAACTTAAATAAAAAATTTGATTAATATCGCAGAATTGATAAGAAACTTAAGTCATTTTTAACCCTCGACACAAAAAGAGGGGTGTCATAAGTTTGACCGCTATGTGTGTATGTGTGTGTGTGTTTGTCTGTGGCATCATAGCTCCTAAACAGGTAAACCGATTTGGATGCAGTTTTTTTATTTGAAAGCAGGTTTCTTGGCGATGGTCCTTAGACATGTTTCATCAAAATTGGTCCAGCTGTTTCAAAGTTATCAGCTCTTTTGTTAGCTGCGGAAGGGATCTTAGACGCATTTACTTTATTTTCAAACATGTAGGTGTGGGATCTAATTGCGTTAGGGGTTACCCGTCGCGCGATCGGCGACATTTTTGGGTAATTTTTTCTAAGTACCCTATGTTAAAAGGTGATCGAAACTAGAAACAAAAATTTGCAAATTTTGACAGCTAGTTTAGGCACACGGTGTGTGCCTAGGTCGCTCGACGGGTTAAAAATTTTGAATTTATAGTTATTCTAATTTGGATCGTCAATTCGTTTATACGGACACGTTACTACTACATACAAGAAGTACTTAAATTTTCACCTATAACTAGTATTATTCACTAGTTTTATCCCGCGACTTCACCTATTTTAGAAATCGATGAAAAAAGGTTAATTTTTTTAAAGCACAACGTTCGACAGCGCCCTCTATTCCTGTTTAAAGTATAAATATTATCCCAAGAGAACTCATTACAGTTAAGAATACGTTAAACACGTCTTAATGAATAACTGGCCTAATAATATTCATGAACTAGATACCAAAAAAAATGTTTATATTTTGGCTTCAGTAAATTGTTTTTATAACTTATAACGTTTCGGATAGCTCAAAGAAAAACATCGTTAGCAGCCCTCATGTTGAACTTTGACGAAGTTTCTCCTCGCAATAAGGATTACGGAATTTAATTGGAATAGTTACTTAGTAAATTGGGAGTTTGTTTTGTGATAAATATATTAGAATACTTACGACGGAACTGCCGGCGGCGATGTAGGTTAGTATAAACATGTACTAACTGATGGACTAGGTACAATACCTTTACCATGCAACGATACATACTTATATACCTAAGGTGCTAATAAATTAGGTTCCTACCAATATTTCCAGGGCGTAACTTACTCATCAAAACAAGTCACTTTCATTCAGACGACTTTTAAAATTTAAAAAAAAAACGCAATCTTTTCATAGGTACATATCCATCGAAACGGATTACTGCTTTAGTTTTTATTTTTATTTTTTTATTATGAGGGAGGCAAACGAGCAAGCAATACGTAAAAATAGAAAAGTAAGAATAAATAGTAATGGAAAATCGAGATTTTTTTTCAAAGTTTATAAAGTTGTTAGTGTGTAAAAGTGACTTGTTTTGATGAGTAGAGTAAGTAAATTAAGTAGGTTCCCTGTCCCGAAGCAATTTGCAGCGTTCATTCCACATGCCCCCATAATAACAATGACATTAAAATGCTCATAAAGTCATGAGGCACATGTGCCTCATAGACGTACCAGTAAAGCCACATTTGAGGCACATATGCCTCATGGGGCAGGGAACCTGTTAAGCCATAGAAATATTGGTACCTAATTTGTTAGCACCCTGTATACATGTCACAATTTTTTCTGGCCGTTTTCAGTTCCAGGGTGAGTGAGCATTTATTAGGCGAGCGTGCTCCATCGTAAACCTCATCTTCGTTTACCATCGGGCGTGATTGTGGTCAAACGCAAGCCTATAGAAGTATTGTATAAAAAATGCTTCTCATCTATCGGACGCGCATTACAGCTACGTCTATGCGCCACATATAGGTGTGTCAGCAGGTATATTAGCAGTTCGAATATCTAGATGTAGATGGGAGCAAGAAAACATTAATTCGTGATATCAAACTTCAAAAATAACAAAGGAATAAAAAAATGCGCATATCACGAAATGGTCTCTAATCAGCAAAGTGCCGAGGCCGTATTGTCTAACGCTTCTGACGTTTGCCTTCGCTTTCACCATCTCTTTCTGTCATCATTTTATACCGTTTGACAGAAAGAGATAGTGATTGCGAAGGCAAGCGTTAGAAACGTAAGACAATAAGCCTGCCGGTCTTGCGAACGGCGCTGATCTTCTTCTAATCTATTATGACAGTAAGAATCCGTGGTGGCCTAGTGGTTTGACCTATGGTCTCTCAAGCAGAGGGTCGTGGGTTCGAGTCCGGGCTTGCACCTCTGAGTTTTTCGGAATTTATGTGCGAAATTACATTTGTAATTTACCACGAGCTTTACGGTGAAGGAAAACATCGTGAGGAAACCTGCCTACACCTGAGAAGAAATTCAATGGTGTATGTGAAGTTCCCAGTCTGCACTGGGTCCGCGTGGGAACTACGGCCCAATCCCTCTCATTCTGAGAGGAGGCCTGTGCCCTGCAGTGGGACGTAAATAGGCTAGGATGATGATGATGATGATGTGACACTATAAATGTACCTATATGTTTATTTCTCCCGGACCATATTATGTTATTGTTCTATAAGATCTCTATTCAAACAGAGTATACGTAATCAATGTAATTACACCAGCGGATAGCCTGAAGAACCATCATTTTATATTGTTTCTATTTCAAGGAACACCTAGAATAGTTTGACTTCGATGCTAATTGTGAGTGGCAATGTTTGTATTGTATCGCATGGAGTTCTAGCGTTACATCTGTTTAGAGTGGTATTGCTGATACGTAAAGACATTGACTTTTGTGTTCCGCATATTACAAACTAAAACATGGATGCATAGAAAAAACCTCAGAAAAAAGACCAGCGCTGGGAATCGAACCCAGGTCCTCAGCATTCCGTGCCGTGTGCCGTTCCCCTACACCACCACTGGTCAGGAGTTTAGACACGAATTTTTCCCATACATCGCACATCTCAGTCTGCTAGACAATCACTTATAGCAGGATACAGCGCCATCTATTATACAATCATCGTGAGACTTCAACACTCCTTCGGAACTATCCGCTCACCCGGACAAGAGATGTCGCTACTAAGCCAAACTTAAACAAGTTTGATATGAAGTATCTTTTTGTATTTTTGAAGTAAAACTTCTTTAGTAAGCTGGTGAATGCGTTACGGAAATAAGGCGTACGCGGGGTAACGATAATGAAAAGGCAAGGAGTTTGCTAGTGTATTAATACCTTGAATTGACACTGTCCGTCTATCAAAACTTCTTTTTCTTCTCATGTCATGGAGCGAATATATTTATAAACTCTTCACGTTTCTTGCATGTTGTGATCGAAAATTTGATAATCCATTGACCTGACATTGTCTAGTAGTTAATGCGACAAGATTCTATAGTGGCCTAGGAATAAAATTGGCTGACTGTATACAGGCTGAGATGATGATGATGATGATACTCTGTGCGCTCGTTCGCATAACGCGTATTTAGCAGTAAATCAGCAATAACCCCGGTGTCCCGATGCTCGGAAGGAACGTGTAAACGAAAATACTGTCCCGGTTTATTGCAGGCGTTACTACATTATACGAGTCGCTGTTGCGTCCTCAGTGCTTGCGATAAGTCTATTATTTCCGGCCGCCATACAACGCATATAATAAAAACAGTGGTGTTACGAGTGTTGTGATGATGAGATGTCAACATCTCAATTAAATGGCTCCGGTTCCTTTATCACCGCAGTTTTTTGCCATGTCATGTTAAGTGCGTGTGTGCGTGAAGGTGAGTGTGTTCGTGTATGTGAGTGTGCGTGTGCACGTGAATGTGTATGTATAAAAAATCTAAAAACCAAAAACTCCAAAAAGCGTGGGTTTCATTACACTATTTCTCCTTCTTTTTGATAAAGTTAGTATAGGTATTAGATATTAATAATAAAAGATTGTTAAATGAAGTATACCTTATCGTATGTGTAATGTTCTTTTCGCTTGTATGTAATTTCCTGTGTTTATTGTGTGCGGGTGCGGAAGTCGATCCGTCACAATCACAAAATCTTTCCCAAGCGTCAAATTGTTCATCGTCTCGGTCTATATACATCCCACTGCAGAATGAGAGGCTTGAACCTTAGTTCCCACTTAGGCCCAGTGCGGATTGGGAACTTCACACACACCATTAAATATCTTCGCAAATGTGTGAAGGGGCCGTATTGTCTAACGCTTCTGACGCTTGTCTTCGCTTTCACCATATCGTTTAGTCGTCAACTTATACCGTTTGACAGAAAGAAATAGTGATTGCGAAGGCAAGCGTCAGAAGCGTTAGGGCCTAAGCACACGGCGTTTTTTGAACGCGCCGTCGACGCGCGTTTTAGGAACGCACGTTTACAGCGCGTTTTTCATTCCATTAGAACAGCCTTAAGGCCCCTAGCACACGGCGTTTTCTAAATAACGCGCCGTCGACGCGCGTTTGTATTGTATGGCTACAAACGCGCGTCGACGGCGCGTTAAAAATACGCCGTGTGCTTAGGCCCTTACACAATAAGCCTGCAGGTTGCCTTGCAATATTATATTAGGCCACCAGTTTTATGATGTCAAATTGTTGATAAAACTATTTCCAACTTGTCTCTTTGTATGAGGTAGCGGCCAGAACCAGTCTAGCCCTATTGTAATAGAGTATTCATCCCCCCCGACTTTGTTTTTCTCAAGGATGCCTCAGCCTTCGCAGAACAACCTGATTTCCATTTAGCAGACAAATGAATACAGATCTCTATGAATTATTTAAAAGCCGTATTTTGCTATTGCTTGACGTATCTAATATCCCGTTTATAAATGAGACAGTTTCATTATATAGCCAGTTAATTAATCAGCGAATTTAAATTCAAATTAGCGAAAAATTTATCATTTGTAAATCGACATAATTAATAAAGGTTATATCTTTATTTATAGAGGTTAAGCTGATACCCGCGACTACGGGATCCCGCGGGAGCTATGCAATTTTCCGGGATAAAAAGTATTCTATTTATGTCCTTCCTAGGGTCTGAAACTATCTTCATAGCAAAATTCATCTAAACCAGCAGGCTTATTGCCTAACGTTTCTGAACCTCACAATCACTATCTCTTTCTCTCAAACGGTATAAGATGATGACAGAAAGAGATGACCTTAATTTCCTCTCCTTTCCAGCACTATTTCACAAAACTTCTTTGATTTTTATTGTCTCGGTTATTTCATTTTTCATTTTTCGTTTTAGTCCGCGCAGGGTTGTATACTTGGCAAGTGAGATATACTAATTATGTTCAAGAAATTTTGTTATTATTATTTGCTTTTACAATTTACAAATTACTTATTTACGCATGTAGTCTTATGTATGTAGCTATTAGTGTGCAGTTTATTTATTTATCTATCTAAACAGCGATCCGGGTGTCACCAACGGTACTGGCTGAAAATCAGCGCTGGGGTGTTTTAAACGCCTCAGCATTATGCTGAGCCAGTGTCCGATTTGCAACCGCAATGACACATTCTATCTTTAGCTTTAGTGTTGCCTTATGTTTTGTAAAATATTGATGATGTGTCTTGTGATGTTGTAAATAAATGTATTTTCTTTCTTTCTTTCTTTCTTTCTTGATGGTGAAAGCGAAGGCAAGCGTCAGAAGCGTTAGACAATACGGCTTCAGTTCTGTGATTAAAGTATGAAGTGGTACAACCTTGGGGGAGGCATATGTTCAGCAGTGGACGTCTTTCGGCTGAAACGATGATGATGATGTACGAGAGCTTCTCAACACTCTGTAAGAGTTTTTTAAGATTTTTTTATTGAGCTCGACGAATTTTTCAGTACTTATTTAGCTGATGTTAAACGTGCAACGCGTCAAAGATGGGACGTGATCTTGAATGTAAATATCCTGTAAAAAAATTTACGGGGTTACTTATTTGGACTAACTCAACCACTGGCGAAATACAATAGCTTCATTTTGTGAAGCCTTATAGTTAGAATCCTCATCAACTCGGCCTGCGTCCCACTGCCTGCTGGGCATGCCTCCTCCCAGAATGAGAGTCGTGCTATTGTTCCCACGCGGGCCCAATGCGGATTGAGAACGTCACACAAACCATTCAATTGCTTCCGGTTCCGTAAAGCTTGTTAGTATAATTTAGAAGTTTACCCCTTCCTTAGTACCGATGACACACGCTTTGCTTACTTTAGGATTAGGTCAATTGATTTCAAATATCTATTATACATTTCAGAATGAGTCTGTCAAGTATAAAGTGCCTCATTTCATTTTTGTTATATATGAGTAATACAATCTCTGGAAAATAATACCTCTTTCTCAGAAACCAGTTCATACTGCCGATAAGCTCACGTCAAGAACTTGGCATCTTCAGCGCTCCCTAAGTGACGATCACATTACCTTAGTCCTTTGCTCTCACTAGCTATGCTTCTATCCAAAATGTTTCCCTTTATTTATGATCGTCTTCATATTTGATAAACTTTAAAATAAGCACAGCGTAGTAGCTTTGTGGGTTAAATTATGGCCTCTCAAGCAAAGGCTCGAGGGTTCAAATCCAGGCTCGCACCTCTCATGTCTCATAGCTCTCGTATTTCAGAAATAAACGTAAACCTCATTAGCGACATCTAGCAGTTTACTTACTGCCAAGCAAACACAGCTGTGGAAGAGGTCTAAATAGATCCACCAGAAACCTTTTCCACTCAGTCAATTTACCAAGAATTGGACCAAGAAGCTTTGCGTCATAATAGAGAAACACTCAATCAAAGACTTCTTCAATAAAAATAAAAAGTAGATCGCCCCGTCCTTATTACTCGTAATGTTTATGACTGAAGAGCAAAAGTGACAGAACGATTGAAGTTTAGATTTGAATTTCAGTGTAAACAGCCAGAATCAAGTGTTTGTGTAATCATGACTTGAATGAAGTAATTTCACTCGCTAACGAGTTATACGGAAAATAAATTTAGGGAACGGAGTGAGAAATTAGTTTGATAATTGACATCGGGCTCCTGGAGTACGAAAATCCCTAAGTTGATATTTGGTACAATTGTAAGTATGTACCTAGCTGTAAGACGTAGGAAGGCAGTATCCAGTATCTATATCTCATGTCATTGTGACGTTCTTCGGCCTATACCTATACCACTCATTACTGGCCACAAGCTTCCGCTCAGAATGAGTAGTTTAGGTCTGTAGTTACTACGCGGGCTCAGTGCGGATTGGGAACTGTTTTTAATGTAGATAATTTTTGAATAATTAAATACCATTAAATATTGTAGGTACACAAGCCGAAATTTTAAACGTGACACAAAATAAGTGTCTCTATTTCAGTCAATGCTGGACAGTATAATGCATAAACTCAGTTGTTTTATAGTCTTACTAGCTTTTGCCCGCGATTCCGTCTGCGAAGAATAGAGACAAAAATAGCCTGCGAATATTAGAAGATTTAATTTGAGGTACCCATGCATTGAGTTCGTAATATAATTTCAACAAATTATGAACATCCCAAATTTTATCAGACTAATTTTAGAAATTAAGTTAATGCATTACCGTTAATTGCACCGTATTGTCTAGTGTTAGCTGAGTTAGAAACATTAATTTTGTATCAAGTTTAAATTTTCACTCACGTCGCACAAACGAAACAGTTTTTCACATGATGCTGCGGAGAGTTACGATAACTTGCTAGTAGATTATTGTTTGAAACTATCGCCTAATGAGTAACTAGTAGCTTGTAACTTCCAATTAACAGTCACTACGACTATAGTCATTATCAACTCCGGTCTACGGTTATTCCAAAACTCAACGAGAACCTGCAGGCTAATTGTCTAACTCCCTCGCAATCGCCATCGCGTTCATTTTGACAGTTCTTGTATGAGCTGACAATTTTATTGGTATCGGAAATAGCCAGCTGTCACAGCCATACAAAAACTGTCATTGCAATCCGATGCCAATTATCAAAAAAGTAACACAATTATAGGTAACGCCACCAGAGTTGAGGCCACGCACACAACCACATCTCATGTAATGACAGCGGAATTTCGACGTTGTGTTGACGTTTAACGACAACACAACGTCAAAATCCCGCTGTCATTACAAGAGATGTGGTTGTGTGCGTGGCCTCAACTCTGGTGGCGTTACCTCTACCCTGCCGGTTGCGGGGGAGCGATCAAGTCATACCAGTTCTAGAAAAAATAAGAATAAAACTATGTTACTTATACATATAGGCATAGAATTCGGAATCCAAGACCACTCGCTGATCTTGAAACCTGCATAGTTAAAAGCTGAAATAACAAGATAAAAAATACTCTTAATTATTTACGAACTTTGCAGCTTTCGAATGACGGGCCAGCGATAGTTTTAAATATAATTTGACTGGTTTTATTTACTGACGTAAATAGCTATACGCGTCACGTTTTTATTGCTCGTGAAATTTATTAGCGTCTTTTTAAGTGGATTACATTTTTAGGCAATATCTTTCGTATCTAATAATTACGTTTTATTACGGCACGAGGAAATTAAAGCTTCTCGTAATTCCTAATTGATATATTAACGGGAGTCTTAATATGAATGTTGTTATAAAATATTTAATAATTTTCTTGCTTCTTTGGAGCTTTGAAGTAGGTAATAGAAAATGCTTTTTATTAGCCATCAAAACGCATCCCCCTGTAGTTATTGTATGGCAATAATCAACTGTGTCGTCACTTATTTGCTAACTCAATGGACTAATAACTAATTAGATATATTGGTTTTGTATTAAAAATTAAATTTTGCAGTTGACCAAAAATTATTCTAGTTTGCAGGGATAAAATAAAGGATTCCTATTGTTTAATAGTAACTACTCTATATGACTCTTAGGTAGTGTTCGCACCGTTAAAAGGGTACCGAGACGGTCAGGTCAGGACATCAAGCTCGTAAATGTTTGTCTGATGCTCGAATTATCATTGTAAACAGTCAAAATGATCGACTCCAGCAAAACACACACGTGCTAGATGTCTAGCCGCTTGACCGCCATGAAACTTCTGAAGGCTGAACTTAACGATAT
Source organism: Archips xylosteana (assembly GCA_947563465.1). Classification (NCBI taxonomy): domain Eukaryota; kingdom Metazoa; phylum Arthropoda; class Insecta; order Lepidoptera; family Tortricidae; genus Archips; species Archips xylosteana. The sequence goes on from OX387356.1 coordinate 3,979,317, forward strand.
ATTATAGTCGCTTAGCAGTACCTCTACCATGATTTACACTAGTTTACAGTGACCGTACTCGCTAGTGACGGCGTAAATGATTTGTATGGAGAATTGTGTACAGCGCCCCTAGCGGTCACTTACGGAAGTACAATTCTCCATACAAATCATTTACGCCGTCGCTAGCGAGTACGGTCACTGTAAACTAGTGTAACTCATGGTAGAGGTACAGTACGCTTAGTATAAGTTTTACTTCACCAAAATACTTCTCGATCGCGTTTACGTAAAAATTTCAATTCTATGGAAACATGGACAGCGTCTCCGCGCGCGCGCGTCCATGTTTCCATAGAATTGAAATTTTTACGTAAACGCGATCGAGAAGTATTTTGGTGAAGTAAAACTTATACTAAGCGTACTGGATGTTTTTGCTCAGGTGTTCGTTAGGCATGCCGTCACCGAAACCCTTCAAGATAAGATTGTCACTTGTTCGTTATATGTACGGTCAATAAGATAACCTAGGGTAGCAAGACGCGCTGACCCTGAATAATCCATCCAGTTATTATCCGGCAGTTATTCTAAACTATGCGCGGTTTTTGTTTATTTTGAAATATTTCGCTTATTCAATTGGACACGGCGGTCGCCATGAGCGTTTGTTTCCGAATTTATTTATGCTAATGTTATCCAGGAATAACTGGGACTTGGCGCTATCCGCCAAATAAATCAACTTCACCGAGAATATGTGGCGTTGGCGGCAGGTGGGACGTCGACGTTTTTGACAATAAACCGCAGTTTTTAGATAATATCGGTTAGGTATACGCTATTATTTAATAAAGCCACGAAAAAATGGCTAGCTATATTCGATCTGCGGGCCGCCAGCTTTCGAATCATTTCGATTTTAAATAATTTTGACTTTTAATGATGAATGCTGCATTATCGCTACATTTCTAATCTAGGAATAAACGTGTGAATTTGTTTGTTGTTGCAATAGTGGAAGTCGTTTGTGATTCTTGTTTTATAGTATGACAATTTATGTAGACTTGTTTGACTGCAAGTGCGAGACAAGTTCAGTTCAATTGGCTAAGTAAAGTTTTTTTAAGAAGTGCTAATTATATTTTTTTTCGACAGTCGGCGTTCTGAAGATCGAGAAACTGCAGCTGTTTTATTTTTATCTCCTATTGTTTACTGGAAATATTTTTTTAAGTGTTCGACATTTGTGAGATTTAATGGCTGACAAGCGGTTCGTGCTCAGTACTTAGTAGAAACAGAAAAAAAACTAAGTCATCTGTCACTTTTGTCCATGTCAAACCGTATGCGTTTCGTTTGCTTTGCGTTTTGGTGTGATTTTTGGACTATTTTTAACAACCTCCGCACAAAATCCGGATTTACAATTTTACCGCATTTCTCCACGACTTTTGCACGATAATTGAATCACGATTGAATATTTTTGATCATTATTTTGGAACTGTTTTTTGGACAATGCAAAGTAAACGAAACGCAAACGGTTAGATTTCATTTGACATTGACAATTGACTTCGTTTTTTTTTCTATTTCTGCTAAGTACTGAGCACGAACCGCTTGTCAGCCATTAAATCTCACAAATGTCATCTCGAACGCTTAAAAAAATATTTCCAGTAAACAATAGGAGATAAAAATAAAACAGCTGCAGTTTCTCGGTCTAGAAGAAGACTACTGTCGAAAAAAAATATATTTAGCACCTCTTCAAAAAACTTTACTTAGCCAATTGCAGGTGTGAGTAGTCTGTACAACTGATTGGTAAATGCATGTTGTGTCAGATCTACACATACTGAAATGCATGTCGACATATATAATCATCAGTTACAGTAACTAGAGGCGCGTGCTGTCTGTCCTTTCGAGAGTTAATTACAGGTAAAATCTACACACAGACAACTACGATAATTTTCTGTAACACACATTAATTTTGATTACAACAAAACTGGAATCAAACAACTTTCAAGAAGGTGGTACTTTACTTCAAATTCAAGTGGGACCAAATGGGAAATTTCATTATTCCAAACATAAAGTAATTTTCCGAATCAGTTAGTGACAAATACAACCGAATAGGGAACTTCCCCCTCCATTGAAGTCCGTTAGTAAAATATTCGGTATACGGGACATTACCGACATAAAAGATAAATCACCACAGTAAACGCAGACGCAGTTTTAGTTCCAAATTGCTCCATGTGACTGGTTTCTGACAATGAGTTCATCCGTATCTTAGTCCGGTAAAAACTCCTCGGTTTAACCTGGCTGACTGAATAATTATAACTAATGTGAATAATATACGTTAAAATAAACGTATTTTTGTAGTGTAGAGAAATATGGATATATATTGTTGCCCGCAACTCTATCGGTGAAGAATCCTTTAATCGCTCCCCGCGGGAACTATGCGATTCTCGGGCATAAAAAGTATTCTATATAATTAATTTAGGTTTTGAACTATCTGTGTGCCAAATTTCATCAGAATCCGTCGAGCCGTTTTAGCGTGAAAGAGTACAAACATTCACACATCCATCCATACAAACTTTCACGTTTTTTATATTACTGGGATACGTATACGTTTCTACGTGTGGCTGAATTATAATATTTGAAGTTTAGTCGACTAACAGCAGTTCTCGAATGGTGGCCGCAAACCGGAAGTTGCAGACTAGCAGGCCTCCTATTGGGTGGACCGAGGACATAGCGAGAGGTAGTAACATCGGCTATGCTGCGTGCGACAATGTGAAAGCTATTCTACAAAACTATGTGTACGTTTCCACTAATGCTAAGCTACGAAGCCGCTGGAGGAAGAGATTTTTGACTCTTTGAATTGTTGATATTTATGGGCGGTGGTGATCATTTTCCATCAGATGACCCGCTTGCTCGTTTGCCACCTTCTCACAATAATAAAAAAAAACGCATCAGCAGCACGCAACTTCCATATAGCATAGGATCCAAGTATACAACGACCTTCACCGATCTGGTTAATGGATGAAAAGTATTTTATATTAAACTAGCTATTGCCCGCGACTCCGTCCGCGAAGAATAGATGTTTATTAGAAGATTAAATATGTTAAGATAGATTTATTTATTTCATGATAAAAATTACAATAAAAGCTTTGATGTCAAAATTACAAGAATTCATAGGTACCATGATCGTCAAAATAATGTAAAATAAAAATAATTAACCTAATATATAAAAATCTCGTGTCACGGTGTTTGTTATGGAACTCCTCCGAAACGGCTTGACCGATTTTAATGAAACTTTTTTCTCTATATCCGGTAGGTCTGAGAATAGGTCATAGGCTACTATTATTTGCGGGTAGAGTCGTGGGCAACAGCTAGTAATTAATAAATATATTGCAAGTGGGTTGACTAAAAAATTTCAGTCCAGAATATGATTAATTAAAAATAAATTATTTTTAAACATTTCATCGTCTCGGTTAATAGACAAATGACATGTCTATTAACCGAAACGGTGAAATGTTTAAAAAAAAATAATCATACTGGACTGAATTTTTTCAGTCGACCCACTTGCAATACTACTACTACCATATTTAATGTAATATCAAATACTTTTCATCCATTAACCAGTCCGTTGAAGGTCGTTGTATACTCGGATCTTAGACTAATATGAAAAGAACATAGCTTAGCTGAACCCGTTTCCATCAATGCTATGCTATGTGGACCAATGAATATGATTGGTGGATAACAAACGCATCCATAACAACGTAGCATAACACAGCTCTGATGGAAAGGCACCCTAAGGCCCACATTATTTATTGTTGTTTAATTGTGACATTAGTCATTTGTATATGACAGCTCCAGCAACGGCTGAAATTAATATGACAGCATTGACAGCTGTGTTATAGACGAACGAACGTTGTTTCAATCATTACAATATTAAGTAGGTACTTATCACTATTTTTTTACACGTTTTTTGGAGCAAATTTTTAATAGATACTCGAAAACTATATTGGTTTCAATTAGAGAATTATACATGATTTTGTAGTGAGTTAGTACACAAAAATGTCATTTTAAGTTACTGCTGTTAGCTGGAAATATTATATACGTGCTTACATACTTAAAAAAAAACTTTCTCTGGCAAAAAAATTCGTTATTTTAAATAGTTTCCTTTTAAAATTTTGACGTAGTAAGGGTACCTACAGCTGCTAGTACAATGTATGCTATTTTGCTTATGAATAAAAATAAAATCCTGTGTACATTTTGTCTATCGTCTATTTATTACGTACCTAGTTTTTTAGGGTTCCGTACCCAAAGGGTAAAACGGGACCCTATTACTGAGACTTCGCTGTCCGTCCGTCTGTTCGTCTGTCACTAGGCTGTATCTCACGAACGTGATAGCTAGAGAGTAAAAATTTTCACACATGATGTATTTCGGTTACCGCTATAACAACAAATACTAAAAAACAATAAAATAAATACTAAGTAATAATAATTAGTTAAATAGTAATAATTAGTTTTTATAGATATAATGGTACGGAACCCTTCGTGCGTGAGTCCGACTCCCACTTAGCCGGTTTTTTTCAAAATAACATTTAGATAATTAGTCAAAATGATTCTATTTATCAGTAAATTAATACGACCTCCTTGTTTCAGTTATTTTTTCAGTTCCATGAATTAATGTAAAAGTACTATGTTTTACATACACATAAGTAAAGGTGGAAAAATGTAGGAGTGTCGGCGGTACAGAAATAATTAATGAATCAAATCAAAAGGTCAACTGTTACTGGACGAACTTAGAAAACGTGATTATTACATAAAAATATTTCCCTCCTAACTTTTAAAAGACCATAACTTAGCGCTAATGTACCGTGGTAACTAACGTTTAATTTGCGTTTTAAATTTACCATTAACGATCTTGCAAGTCCTGTTAAGAACCTTACCATAGCCTAATATTTACAAATTGAGCACTTCATGTTTAATTCACTAACACTAAACACTCAAAACTATTTATTGTTCACTCAAGTCATTTTATTTTTCCCACACGTCAAATTCACGAAAAACGCGGGATTGTCTGTTCGCATTTCGCGCGTAAATTCGAAATTAGAATTCTAATTACGTCATCTGGCATTCGATTTTTTTTTGTTTTCGGCCAGTGTTTACATTTGTCACGGCGCGTGTCTATGGTGCTATCGTGGCGCTCACTTTTCGCCGACTGAGCGGCGCGACGTTGGTCACTAGCTATCGTTGATTTGAATCTTGATTACCGCTAATACAATCGGGTCAGGGTGACTTGGGTGTTTATGTGGGGGAAAGTTCACGAAAACTGTGACCGACGTGGAAAATTGACGTGACCAATCGTGGAAGCGGCGAGATAATCGCGAGTTGCGGCGAGCTGAGGTTTACGAACTCCTTTATAACGTGATGTGGACAGGATATTCGTGTACCTACTGCTTTGCCATATTTATAAAAATACTAGCTGTTCCCCGCAACTTCGTCTGCGAATCATTTGTTTATCACTATTCGGCGGGAACTAAGCAAATTTCTGGGATAAAACTATCCTATGTCCTTTCCAGGGTCTTAAACTAGCTCCAAACCAAATTTCATTTAAATCGGTTCAGCGGTCTAAGCGTGAAGATGTAACAGACAAACAGAAACAGAGTTAGTAGTTTAGTCTTAGGTCTTTAAGACCTCACTTTTCTGCTGACAGCAGGACGTTATACAGACTAAAAATCAATTGCTGAAAATGTTTGTGAGATGTTTAAGGTACCGCATAACTTCGGAATGGCTACATCTAAGTATGTGGCTATTTTTTTACTGTTTGTTACTGGCAGGTTTACATGGGAAGAAGTGTTTCAAATTAATAAAAAAAAAAGATCTTACACACGTCCGAAGTCAGGGCGGGTAGCAAGTGTAGACTAAAAAAAGTTAAGAGGAACAAGAGGAACATAGATCTTAATCTTTATCTTTAAAAACAAAATAGTTACCTGAATAGAACAGCTTACCAAAGACCAGATGGCCTAGTGGTTAGAGAACCTGACTACGAAGCTTGAGGTCCCGGGTTCGATTCCCATGTCGGGGCAGATATTTGTATCAAAAATACGAATGTTTGTTCTCGGGTCTTGGGTGTTTAATATGTATTTAAGTATGTATCCATCTATATAAGTATGTTTATCGGTTGCCTAGTACCTATAACACAAGCTTTGCTTAGCTTACTTTAGGACTAAATTGGTGTGAATTGTCCCGTGATATTTATTTATTTAAAGAATAATTGTAGAATGTTTTTGTATCCATTACGGTAATACTGAATTGTATAATATACAGGTGTTTCAAAAATCCCGTACGATCCGAAAACCAGTGACAGTACTCATGAAACTGAACAACATTCCCAAGGATCAGGGATCGAAATACAAAAAAAAAATTGGACTGTCCATGGATACAAAACATGGACTAAAATTTTATTTCATATTCCGACCCATGTTCCTTGGGGAAAGTTGTTCAGTTTCATGAGTACTGTCACTGGGTTTTGGATCGTACGGGATTTTTGAAACACCCTGTATTTGTATTAGCCGTGGTGGTCTAGAGTTCTAGTATCATCTCAAGCAGTTGTACACCCGGGCACGCATCTAGCTCTGAGTTTTTCGGAATTTATGTGCGAAATTACGTTTGTACCATGAGCTTTACGGTGAAGGAAAACATTGTGAGAGAGCCAGCATACACCAGTGAAGCAATGCAATTGGAGCTCCCAATTCGCTCTGGGCCCACGTGGGAACTCCAGCCCAAGCCATCTCGTTCTGTACAGACCGAGATGTTCACGGGTATATGAGAAGGAATAAAGACTTTTATAATGTCAGTAGTCCTATATAAGCTAGTTTACGACTGCGTTTTATACCCGACTGTAAAGCTCGGAATACAATGTAAAATTCATACATTATATTATAATGACCGGATGAAGTATTTTAAGCGATTTACTGGAGCCATGTGCAAGATATGGAATTGACAACCTTACTTACGTAGAGTTAGACCAAGATAAGTCTGCAACGATTTTGATAGCACGCGCAGTGCAAGTGTTACATTAAACGTCAAACTTCTATGAAATTATGACGTATAAATAACACGTGAACGCGCGTGCTATCAAAATCGTTCCAGACTTATAGAGAGATCTCTCTCCAGGCAGATGTTATGTCTGGGGACCGAAGTCCGATGGATGAATGTTGGAAGTTGTATTTATGCAGCCGAGTTGAGAAACTTCGATAGCGTGATGTAGGATTGTAGTAGTTAGTTCCTTATGTGATGACTAGATGGCGCTAGTAGTCGCTACAATAATTTTGTCAGTCCTGTCAACATTTTATTTCAAGCGAAACAGAATATTATCGCATTAACGTTACCCATTTTTCAAACGGTACTAAGAGCCTGCGATTTTATAAAGAAATCAATTAAATAAGAGACGAAGGGAAGGGTTTAGACGGCCGGATAGCCTAGTTGTTAGAGAACCTGACTACGAAGCTTGAGGTCCAGTCAAGGGCAAAAATATGTATACACTTTAGTACCTTGTCTATTTTTGTCATATTTGAACTGCCATATATGAACTGTCACAGTGGTTAAAGTGACAAGGTACTAAAGTGTATACATATTTTTGCCCTTGACTGTCCCGGGTTCGATTCCCGGTCGGGGCAGATATTTGTGTGAAAAATACGAATGTTTGTGCTCGAGTCTTGGATGTTTAATATGTATTTAAGTATGTATTTATCTATATAAGTATGTTTATCCGTTGTCCAGTACCTACCCATAGTACAAGCTTTGCTTAGTTTGGGACTAGGTCAATTGGTGTGATTTGTCCCGTGATATTTATGTATTTATTTTAAGGTTTTCGTAATCCGACTGCACGTACCTAATAAAAGCTTGCTTTTAATAATTTTTTTCTCTACATTTAAATTTTAAGGTTTTAGTATTATTTTTATTTATGATGCAGGATTTACTACGGCGTATCAAGACGACGCATATGCATCGAATTTGGGCTCGTTTCATTCGTCTTGAAGAGTACTTACCCAGTTATTTTACCAAGTTTCTACGGCGACTTTCCAGCTTCATCATAATACCCGGTTACCATCTAGGATCAGATGTACTCGTCAAGACAAATCTAACGAGCCCAAACTCGATGGGGTTCTGTCGTTTTATTATGGAGTGCTTATGGCCGCTTTCTAGCTCCATCATCAGACCCTGGTTACCATCTAGGATCAAAGTACTCGTGAAGACGAATCTAACGAGCCCAAACTCGACGGAGTCCTGTTGTTTTATTATGAGTGCCTATGGCTACCTTCCGGCTCCATCATCAGACCTTGATTACTATCTAGTACCGAAGTACTAGTCAAGACGAATCTAACGAGCCCAAAATCGACGGGGTCCTGTTGTTTTATTATGGAGTGCCTATGCCCACCTTCCGGCTCCATCATCAGACCTTGATTACTATCTAGTACCGAAGTACTAGTCAAGACGAATCTAACGAGCCCAAACTCGACGGGGTCCTGTTGTTTTATTATGGAGTGCCTATGGCCACCTTCCAGCTCCATCATCAGATCAGCTCTATGTCAAAATAATATTGCATCATCACCCAATTTACGTATTTACGTTTTTTATATTACGTATTTAATTTCGTAATGAATGGGAGCCAAATAAATAATATTTATTTTAATCTGTTTTTTAGTGTTTGCTGTTATAGCGGCAACCGAAATACATCATCTATGAAAATGTCAACTGCATAGCTATCACGGTTCATGAGATACAGCCTGGTGACAGACGGACGGACGGACGGACGGACAGACGGACGGACAGACGGACGGACAGACAGACGGACAGACGGACGGACAGCGAAATCTCAGTAATAGGGTCCCGTTTTTACCCTTTGGGTACGGAATCCTAAAAAGTAAATAATTTTACTTACTACAAGTGCGACAATATTAAACAAACATGTTTAAAAGCATGCTCATTCAAAATGTGTTTAACGCTATCTTTATTTATCGATCGATAACAATCCTTAAATTGTACTGGGTGGAGTTCATTGGTAGGTATATTATTAAGTGAATCCCCGAACAACAACAAGAACAAGCTACGCTCCGTTTCACACGTCACACACTTCACATGTCTAAATGAAAAATACCCTACAAAAAAAAACCATAAAAACTAAAAACATATTTGTGGTTCATTACTTTTGACTATCTTTACTTTAAAAACCGGCCAAGTGCGAGTCAGACTCGCGCTCGAAGAGTTTCGTACCATTATCTATAAAAACGGCAAAAAATCACGTTTTTTGTTTGGGAACCCCCCTTAAATATCTGTTTTATTATAATCTAATTATTTATTTTTAAATTGAATATATAACTAAATATCCTGTTGCCGTTATCAATATCGAGCAAAAACGAGCAAAAAAATCACGTATGTATGGGAGCCCCCTTAAATATTTATTTTATTCTGTTTTTACCCACGACGGAACGGATATGCCTCGACGGATAATCCTCGGTTATGTATTATGGTAAAATTATTATCGCTACATCCTTAGATACATCTTCGAGAAACAGACACGTTAGGGAAAAACTGTAAACATCGATATTCATTGTTTAGGTACTTAAGTATATCTATTACCGATTTCTCGAGATATCAACTCTTTTTTAGAAAGTATTTTTACGTCTATTATAATATTTCGTTACATAATAATTGGGTTAACTCGGGGGTTTTGAGTTATTTTATTCTTTTTCGATGAAATTTTTTTTCTTTTTTTAGTTATATCAATTTAAAAATAAATAATTAGATTATAATAAAACAGATATTTAAGGGGGCTCCCATACAAAAAATGTGATTTTTTTGCCGTTTTTATAGATAATGGTACGGAACCCTTCGTGCGCGAGTCCGACTCGCACTTGGCCGGTTTTTTTTAATTACTTAAAAACGCTTCTGATTGGAAGCGTACTTGAAATGGAACGTTTTCGCCTTTATCTATAGATAAAGTTTATTTTCGTTCCTGATGCAATTGCTGCAATCACATTATCCATTGCTATTTGCGAGCTGATCACGGAAGTAATTAGTTCCTTGAAATATAAAAAAAAACATTTTAATAAGGTGTGCCGCTACTACTACTACCTACTACCTTTTGCCCACGACTTAGTCTGCACGAATCCAAATTTGTGGTAAGTTTTCTTCATATAACTTTATGGCGGAGAAAATAAACACTTTATTACATTTTTGGGGTTCCGAAGCCAAAATGGCAAAACGGAACCCTTCTAGTTTCGTCATGTCTGTCCGTCCGTCCGTCCGTCCGTCTGTCTGTCTGTCCGCGGCTTAGCGCAGTGGCTATTAGTGCTAGAAAGTTGTAATTTTGCATGGATATATACAGGGTGAATTCAAAAATTAGTTTTTCATACTCAGTTAATGATGGACAATATAATGCGCTAACTCATTTGTTTCTATTAGTCTTTACCTCCCATAGACGTGAAGTGGGGGTGTTTTTTTTCTCATCCAACTTTATAGTATAGTGTGTTATTATTTATTCTTATGGTACTAGCTGGCTACCTTTAAGAGGATACGATGAGAACCATTTCTCCATACAAATGTAGTCCCCTGTTTTTCTCCCTGGCTGGATAATGACATCAGAGTATATATTTTTTTCCTACTCCTGTACTTTTATCTGTTTTTTACATGGTCGCGAACAAATAAATAAGAACATAGATAATATGACTTCAGAAAGTCTATACTTAATCTATTCGCCATAACAGCACTTGTGTCGTAATGTCGTTATTACGATACACCTAGCTGCCACATAATATTAAATGTAGGGTACACTCAACACTAAAGCCCAGTTTAGACCTGCTGAGTTGAGTAGAGTAGGGTACAGTCGGGTACAGTAGGGTAAAATAGGGTACAGTAGGGTACAGTAGGGTAAAATAGGGTACAGTAGGGTACAGTCGGGTACAATAGGGTAAAATAGGGTACAGTAGGTAGGGTACAGTAGGGTAAAATAGGGTACAGTCGGGTACAGTAGGGTAAAATAGGGTACAGTAGAGTATAGTCGGGTACAGTAGGGTAAAATAGGGTACAGTAGGGTACAGTAGGGTAAAATAGGGTACAGTCGGGTACAGTAGGGTAAAATAGGGTACAGTCGGGTACATTAGGGTAAAATAGGGTACAGTAGGGTACAGTCAGGTACAGCAGGGTAAAATAGGGTACAGTAGAGTACAGTAGGGTAAAATAGGGTACAGTAGGGTAAAATAGGGTACCGTCGGGTACAGTTATATTAGATTAACAATAAAATGAAAACATAGGGACACAGTTGAAGCTTTTCTCTATTTAACGACCGCTTTAGCCTAGTTGGTAGTGACCCTGCCTACGAAGCAAGAGGTCCTGGGTTCAAATCCCGGTAAGGGCATTTATTTGTGTGATGAGCACGAATATTTGTTCCTGAGTTATGGATGTTTTCTATGTATTTAAGTATTTATTTATCTATATAAGTATGTTTATCGTCGTCTAGTACCCATAGTACAAGCTTTGCTTAGTTTGGGACTAGGTCGATTTGTGTAAGATTGTCCCCTAATATATTTATTTTATATTTATTTATTTAATCTGATGATGAGGCTAAGACATATCGTTTGTCAAACCTAGTGATTATTAACGAAATATTCGAATCGATTTTACAGTCGATTTTGTCATAATTATTATTATGACAGTCTCCTCAAACAAAAATGTGTGACTAATTGTGTATGGCATAAAGAAACGAATACTTGAAATTTTGAACTTCCCATAGGATTCAGTCATTTCCGTAATTTCCGCAAACAATCATCATCGTCGTCATCATTTCAACCGAAAGACGTCCACTGCTGATCATAGGCCTTCCCCAAGGCTCGCCAAATAGATCGGTCCCGTGCCATCCGCATCTAATGGTGGCACTTCACTTGGCGTTGCGTGTTCGCGTTGCGCTATTGCCATCTCCGTCTTTCACGCTAGAATCGTTATAGTGCTCCTCTCTCGCAACGCAACTATTTCGTGAAATACGCCAAGTGAAGTGCCAGCATAACGCGATCAACAAAGAATCAATCGGTTCCACTTCAAAATAAAATGTTTTAGGGCCCACTACTTTTCAACCGACGAAAACAAAAGGAGGAGGTTCTCAAGTCGACGTGTATGTATCACGCATAACTAACTTTTTACAGAGTGAGTGAGAGAGAGAGAGTCGGATTTTGATGATTCTTTTTTTATTGGAAAGCGTATACCCCGAGGGTGGTCCCATTTAAATTCGGAAATAATATTCCTACCCTAAGGGTAGGAAAACAGGGGATGATTGACTAACTTTTTACAGAGTTGTCTGATTTTCATAATAGGCTAGACGACTAAAAAAAACTGTTTAGTCCGTCAGTTAGATTATTAAAAAATATTGTACACGTATTTTTTCTTTTGTTTGACAAACAAAAAATGAGGAGGATACAGTGCTTAGAAGTTTCGAGTGACGTCACTATATGGTACAATTTTTACCTAAGGGTGACGTCACAAGCCCCCACTCCGGAAGTTTGATGATCTATATCTTTGTCGTTTTTTAATAATTTGATAAACCAAAAAATACGTGTCCCATATTTTCCCATAATCTAAATGACGGACTAATTAGAATGACCAATTTTTAACCCAGTCGTCATCCCTATTCTTTTTTATTGGATAGAGTATACCGTGAAGTTGGTATTACATAAATTTGGAAAAAAAATTGACCCCAAGGATGGGAAAAAAAGTATAAAATAAAAACTTTTTAACAAAAAATTAAACCGCCGAAAAAACTGAAAAGCAAACAATAATACCTTTTTCACTTCTCATGCTCTAAAAGTAGGTCAATATAGCCTTACAAGGCGGGAGTAAAGTGAGTGCTTTAGTCCCCAGGGAGTAAAAGTACCTAATTAATTTTTTAATTCATTTCGAGTGACTTAGATAAACTCAAACAACCTGTACTTGCTTAGTGGCAAAACAAAATATATATGAAAAAATAAGATTGTGTAGACCATTTTCATGACGAAAATGTTACGTTCTTAGTCTAGTGGTCTTAGTTCTATGCTTTTTCCGCATATAAGGTGGCGCCATTCTATTTTTTCCAGTTTGTGTATGGACCATTTCGCCAATGCGATTTTGTTATATCTGTGTCTGGTTGGAAAAAAATACTTACCGCGAAAACTTTGAAATTGTTGTAGAACGTAAATCGTAAACGATTAAAATAAAATGATTATTCTCACAATGTCGTCAAGTAATAGTGAAAATTATGATGTCGAGCAAATAGCAAAAGACATAATTGATAATCTTTTGCCGCCGAAATCTAGAAAGATTTATTTAAATACCTATGAAAGTTTTATGGACTGGAGGAATAAGAAACGCATTAATTCTTTCACAGAAAGCGTTTTTTTAGCATATTTTGACGAGATGTCTAAAAAATATCAACCGTCAACATTGTGGAGTATTTATTCATTGTTAAAAATGACAGTAAAAATTAAACACGAAGTGCAAATGAAAACATATACAAATTTGACTGCATTGCTAAAGCGATTGTCCAGTGGACATAAAGGAAAAAAGTCAAAAGTTTTTACGTCTGAGGAAGTGGAAACGTTTTTAAATAACGCTCCTAATGAAAAATATTTAGCGACCAAGGTATGTTTATGTACAATTTAAACACTTTTAACAATTAAAGGCAACAAGTACGTTACATATATTTAATAATTAAAACTTATTTACTTACAGGTTGCCTTGATTTTCGGCATAAGTGGCGCATGCAGAGGGATGGAACTGGTGAACATTACTCTGGCAGATGTCGAAAGCGACAATAAATTACAGGCTGTAAATTTGCCTAATACGAAGACAAATAAACAGCGAAAGTTCGTAATATCTGGAGAGTACTTGAAAATAGTTAAAGCTTATCAGCAACTAAGACCCAGTGACGTAACCACCAATCGTTTTTTTTTAAACTACCAGAATGGGAAATGTACCAAACAGGTAATAGGGAAAAATAAAATCGGTTACAAGCCTAAGGAAATAGCAACGTACTTGAATCTGCCAAATCCAGAACTCTACACAGGCCATTGCTTCCGCAGAACGTCAGCGACCCTTTTGGCGGATGCAGGTGCAAATATCACCACGCTTAAAAGACATGGTGGTTGGAGGTCGGACCAAGTAGCTGAAGGGTACATAGAAGAGTCCATACAAAATAAGTACAACATCACCCAGCAAATTACTTCAGGCATTAAGATAACTTCACAAAATGAGCCACGTCCGTCTACATCGCGCGACATGTCACATGAATTCCAGCAGTCGAATAATCGAAATGAGATCTGTGACGAAATGTTTGAAATTCAGCCGACATCTCCGACTTTTACACAACAGCTGACATCAGACTCCTCACAAAATTCCCAAATACAAGCTACTACGAGTACGCGTGTCAATATTCCCGGAATGACCATGATTTACAATATTAAAAACAATTCAAATTGTACATTTAAGTTTAAGTAAACATTTTGTTTTTTATTTTTTGATTAAATCTTTTTGTATTAAACTGACTATTTTTTTCTCGCAATCAAAGTGAAAAATAGAGTTTTCACCTGGAGACTAAAAGTCAATATAAACCCTCGGATAAATAGACACCCTCGCTAAAGCTCGGGTGGCTAACCACCTCGGGTATATTGGCTTCTTTTAGTCCCTCGATAAAAAATATACTATTTTGTTTGACCTTAATCTAGGTACCAGTTTGAAGTCGGTGCCTCAGCACGAGCCAGGAGGAGTGGACCTATAATCGTCTACCTGATTGGCTTCTAACTATCACTCCTCCTTAGCTCGTGCTGAGGCACCGACTTCAAACTGGTACCTAGATTAAGGTCAAACAAAAAGGTATTATTGTTTGCTTTTCAGTTTTTTCGGCGGTTTAATTTCTTTGTTAAAATGTTTTTATTACCTAAACATTTTTTTCTCTCTCTAAAGTCTAGATTGACATAAATTTCGTAATCATAAGTTATTTCTATTGTACGACATTGTTCTTTTATTATATTAAGAATATAAATACAGGGTTATTTGTAATTCACTAGCATCCTTTTAACCCTAAACTCCTACCACTTAAACAAACGTTTTTTGTTTTACGGCTTTTGTCATAACTTAATATTTTTGGTGTAATAACGTTTTGAAAATTTGAGATTTCCTCTTATTTTTACGATACTCTGTGTATTTGTATGGGAAAAAAAGTGCTTCATTTTAAAAAGTCGTAGAACAAAAAACATTTGTTTGAGTGATAGGAATTCAGGGTTAAGAGGATGTCAGTGAATTACAAATAACTCTGTATAACTCTCTATTTAGTATGTAAGTGACTTGGTGGTACACTGTAAACTTGCACTATTAATTGAGTAAATAAATAAATCGTATTTAATATTATTGTAATTTTGCTTTAGTTTTAAACGTAGGTATCGTTTATTATTACAAATCGATTTTTGTCAACTTACGGAAATGTCATATTATCGAAACGACACACTCGGTCACAGTCACAAGCACAACACTGCTTTTAAGTATATGAAACTCGACTGCGGAAAAAACGCGCTCTAAAAAGTATGAAATAAGAAAATGTGCAAGAACATTAATATCTAAGGCGTACTATAAAATTAATGACTATATCATGGACAGGGATGTTTGGAAATAGTTCCGATCCGCATTGGCGATCCCTAGTCTCAAATAGCGTATCTACTGTGTTAAAAAATTTAATTGTATTAAATACTTTAGATATAATAATATGTAATTTAATAACAATGTAGATATCTTTGCAAAAAATATACCTTGTTGAGTTTCTTGCCGGTTTCTCCTCAACGGGGTTTTTCCGACCGGTGGTAGATTCTTCGACGTTCATAGAAGCATCAATTGATGCCTAAA
Organism: Archips xylosteana; assembly: GCA_947563465.1. NCBI lineage: Eukaryota > Metazoa > Arthropoda > Insecta > Lepidoptera > Tortricidae > Archips > Archips xylosteana. The sequence continues at coordinate 3,995,175 of OX387356.1, forward strand.
TTGAATAAATAATTTTGACTTTGACTTTGAACTATAGACAATTAATTTGCTCCTCCGCGACCTCAAATATAAATCTCCGCAAAATAACGCCTGATTCAATCAAGCAAGAAAATATTCTTGTCCGAAATTCTCGCTCCGGCCCCGTGGACCCCGTGGTCCCCGTGGTCCAACTGTAGTTCGTCCAACGTCTTTTCGACGGCTCCTTTTTGTGGGTATTTTTCCCTTCGGGTAACTGAACGAACCTAACCTACCTATTTTTGTATTAAAATATTATTGAGTGATTCAAAATAATGGCAGAATTTTTTCTAGGTTGGACAAATTAGTTGGACCACGGGTATGTAACTGAAATTCTTATACGTGACTTCAGTTGAGATCCGTAGTTGCATTAAGGGTTACTTACCTAATAATTTATTTTATGGTGGCATGCGACCACGGCTCTCTCTGAAGTCTATGTATAAGAATTTCGGACAAGAACATTTTTTTGCTTGATTTAATGTACGATGGGCTGCAAAAGTGTGCAGCCCATCGTACCTACCTATTAAGGGTCTGAGCTGCAGTTGTCTCTTTCATGCTGTATACCTTTACGGAGAAGTGTTGCAGCGAGACAGCAACATATAATTATAGGTAACTCTCTCTCTCTCTCTTTGAGTTGTTGATATATTTATGGGCGGTGATGATCATTTTCCATCAGATGACCCGTTTGCTCGTTTGCCTCCCTCTCATAATAAAAAATACACTATTTTTCAAAAGCCTCTCAGCCATTGAATCCTCTTAAAAAGCTCCCAATATTTTGACATCTACCAGCGTCAAGAACTCATGTTACATCGCAACATCGTGCGCCGTCACATCACTACATTAAAACCCTTTGTTAGTCGTATATCTCGAAATCAAAAAATCCTTGTAGCTTTTCACCTATTCGCGTTTCGCCGTGATAACGTATTTTGCTATTGCATGATATATTATATACGTGGTATATTTTGTTACTCGCATATATATATATTTAATAGATTTTTACAACAGTAGCAAATTTTGATGTAGCAGGTATTATCAATAGCCTATTTAGTTAGCCGCATATATTTTCAATAGATGTTTACAACAGTAGCAAATTTTGATGTATCATGTATTATTAATAGCAAGTTAATAGCCTATTTAGTTAGCCGCAAATATTTTTAGTCGCATTTTACCTGGGTCGCATATTTTTGTAATGTATTGTATTCATCGTAAAAAAAAATGGCTATATCAGTGGGATATAATAAAAATACGGTAATATAATACGTGGTCAAATTGACATATATCAACATTTGCACTTGATTGTTTTTGTGACAGCATATATTGTCTATTATTTTATTAGTCATAATATCAGTGATATGCACAACGAGGTTACATAATATCACACTCATAACCGGGAGATAAACTATAAGTGCGAAATGCATTTACAAAACAAAACTATAGAGGTATTGCTTAAAGGAAATATTGCGATATGTAATAACGCATTACAAACAAATATATATCGAGGTAGCGACTACAGTGAAGAAAGGCAGGAAAGTAAATAAGTATACTATGAATTTTATACACCATTGTAATTGGCGACCAGAAGCCATATTACAAGAAAAAAAATCTGTTTAGAAATTTTGAGATCGCGGAGAAACGCGAATAGGTGAAAGCTACAAGGATTTTTTGATTTCGAGGTATACGACTAACAAAGTATTTTGGAGGAGCAGAGGTGCGGGGAGCGGAGCCGCTGCGCCGCCAGTGACATTCAGAGCGCCTTAGCGTCAACACCTTGCAAACTAATTTGTGAATGTCATTATAGTTTATATATGGGAACCAGCTGCCTTTGATTCGTCATCAAACAATCAAGCAGGAGCACCAGCGCAAACAACTCTTGACCAAGGACAGACCCCTACCGCTCTTAGTCTACCCATGACGCTGGTAGATGCGTCGAGCTTATTAGAACTAATCACAATCTACATACATACATGAAGGGTATGTATTATAATGGCACAGTACGAAAGACCGAATGCATTAAAATATCGAATGGGGCAAAAGACCGACAAGCTATTTTGCTAACACCGTAAACTTATCTGAATTTTATTTAAACGGTATCGTATAGAACTCATTAGGTTTGGTTAGTTTTAATACAATCAAAAGTTTATGGTTTCAGAAAAAAAAACCTTTCGGTCTTTTGACCCATTCGATATTTGAAAACATTCGGTCTTTCGGACCTACTTCGGTATTATGATACATACCTATTGTAATCTCTTTCTTGTGAGAATCTACAAAAACTTTTCATTTTTAATTCCAGGTCAAGATGAGAATTAGAACGTTTTGCAAGTTCATCGAATTGAACGAATTGGAGCCTATTGTGCTCCAAAACTCCACCGTTGTCATAGACGCGCAGAACTTCTTCTATGGTACCTACGACGAGAGCAAACTCCCGTTCCAATTCGGCTGCGAGAGCCATCGCTACGCAAACTACCTGCGGGAATACCTTGCTATGTTCACGAAAGCTAACATCAAATGCTATTTCGTTTTCAAAGGCGGACACCAACACCAAGAAGATATGGAAAAAGTTAGATATTCTCTTGGCGCTCCTAGTTTTATGGGATATACACGCTTTGAGGTGGTACACGAAATGGGATTCCAGTATGTAGTATGTGAGTACGAGAGTAAAAAGGACATCATCGAGCTAGCTCAGACACTTGACTGTCCTGTCATTAGCTACGACATCGAATTTTGCTTCTCAGGAGTTCAGTATATCCCAAGCAATGAGCTTAAATTCAAAGAAATGGACAACATCATCAACAGCCGCTATTTTTTGTTGGAAAAGTTCATGGCTAAGTATAAATACACAGCAGAAAAAATTGCTTTGTTCATAGTACTAACAGACGAAAACATATTTCCTGAAAACTTTTTTCTGGCTTTTTTCAAACATATACATGCACCTCTAACTTGGTATAAAAGAAATTTAAGGTTATTGTATTGGCTGTCGAAGAACAACAAAGAAACAACTTTAAAAACGGTTTCACAGTTTGTAAATGATGATGACATGAAAAAGTTTGTTGAAGAGGTGGTCAAAGCTCAATTAATGGTAGGGAGGTGCGAGGTGGGCGGGCTAGGAGCCGCCTGTTTACTGGACAGTGCAGGCGCTGCCGTGGCTCGCAACGACCCCGAATGGTTTCCCAAAGGCGTCGCCGCAAACCACGTTTCCAGTACCTACGTCAACTTGTATCGGTTTAAACACTTCTATAGCCCTGTATCCGTATCCGAAGATCCAGTTCTAGTTGATCCGATGTTCTTGTCTCTGGAAATTGTGAAGTACGTATACGATCTGCTCACAAACTTCCAAAATGATGGCTTCATGTTTGAGTACGACATAAATTTCGACAGAGAGTCTATGACCGTGTCTCAGAATCATTCAATTCAGAAGCCGGAGTACGAAGCGAGCATTTGCGTGTTCGAGAACGGTTGGGATGAGGTACGTGAACTCGGGTTGTTCCAGCACTTCCTCAAGGAGTCAGTGAAGTTGATGCACCTGGAGCCCCTGAAGAAGCTGCCGGAGAACGCTCAGCTTCTCATGATAGCCCTGGTCTACTTCGCCCGCAAGAAACGGGTCGACACGAGCACAGAGGCGTTTTGCGTGCTGCTCTCATACATAACTCTAAGCCTCGTGTTTGCAAAAACCGACAAGAACCTTCCTAAGTTTCCGTTCCCCCCCAAACCCATTCTCGACTCTACAACAGACATGAGCACCGTGACTGACGTCGACTGCAATATTGCAGCGGCTATCATGGAGGAATATCTAAAGGTTTCCGACCTTGAATACGACCCTATCTTGCACTATGAAATATTGCATTCGTTACTGGAACTTCAGTATTGTCTGTGGCAGTTGAATGACTTGAATTTGTTGTGTGGTGCTCCTTTTACATCGACGGTGTGCAGCCGTACGTACGCCGCTTCTCTGGTGTTCCGACTACGCCTTGCCGCAGGTTCCGGGGACTCGAAGCCGTTCTTCAACAAGCTCCTGGGTCCTGCGCCGACCGTCCAAGCTTTTCTGAACGGTCTCATCGAAGTTTACGAGTTGCTATTAGAATGCAACTGAAAACTATAGTTACACTAAAAAATTACGGGTGCAGGCATACAACTTGTTCATAAATGGGCCAATTTTTATTTTGTGGTCTGTTTTGACTTTTTTCTTTCACGAGTTTTTTCGATCCTACTAGGAGAACATGAATACTTAACCATAGTTTTTTTTCCGTTGAGTTACCATTTTTCATAGACTTTATATGACCGTAACTAAATGGAAGAATCGAAAATTATATAGAAAATTTGGGACACATTTTTTCTCCTGGTAGATTCGAAAAAGCTCTTGATTCCGAGCAGAAATCACATAAAATTTTCCAAATAAAATAAAGTTAAAACAGGTAACAAAATAATAATTGACACAAATAAGTAGCTTGAAAAGAATTTACTAAAAAAAAATAAACCCGACGTATATAGTTCGTTATTAATGTAACGCCAGAAGTAATTAAAGAAAGAAAGAAAAAAATTAGTTAATTTTATTAACTTCTTTCAAACCCTTTCCCCGCAAATACATAGCCTGCTATTGATTTTTTCCAAAACTTTTTCAAGTTCACGTCCGTATTGATGAAAATAGCTCCCTTTGGTGTCATCGGATCACAAATAGTCGTCCAATAGGACATCCCGTTGACCTTTGGAGAAGAAATATCTTTGAACTTGAAAAGTTTCCGATTGCCATCTACCTATTTTGAGATACGCATCTGTTGGATCGCTTGTAATGCATTGCAGTGTTTCAAAATGAATCCGGAAGATTTTTTTCAGGTATATTGGTAAGTGGAGATTCTCGTAAATCCTTTTAAGGATATTATTGAATAAATTGATACCTATTTCAATTTTATTTCATGCGTTACATTTATCTGGTACTTATGCCAAAAAAAAAATTGAATAAATATATCTTAGGGTAGGTACTAAAAGGTAGTAAATAAATATTTACAATGAAATAAATTATACATATATAATCTCGAATCATGTAAATAAGTGTTCCAGACAACCTGACTTCAGAAAGTGGCCAGTTTCTTTAAGTACTTGTTTTTTCGCTATCAATCGAGGTAAGTACTAATTATTTATTTATTTATTTATTTATTTAAAGTAAGATACCTACCAAATAATAGTAAAAATGTAGTGCATTTTGGTATGTTCTAAACATCAAATATCTCCATTAGTCTAGGGGTTCTGACGCTTACGTGATTTTGGATTAAAAAAACTCCAAAATTTCCTTATTATTAAAAGTAAATGGCTCACTTTAAAATAAAAATGTCCGACTACATTTTAAAACGGAAATTCCTATTGTAGCGACGACTAGCGCCATCTAGTCATCACATAAGAAACTAATTACAACTTTCTGCATTGCCCTATCGAAGTTTCTCAACTCAGCTGCATAAATAGAACTTCCAACTTTCATCCCACGGAGTTCGGTCCCCAGCCATAACATCTGCGACTCTGCGTGGAGAGATCTCTCTATTGTAATTTGTAGCCTACCCCCAAAACAATGAAAAATCTGTACAGGGATGTTCAGCCGTCTGACCCCGACCACCTGATGAAATATTTAGGATAATATTAAATACACTTTCTTCTCCTGAACCATAAAAATTATAAATGCCACAAATCAGCTCTATGAGCTGCTAGTGTTTTATTTTTAAATAATAATAATAAATCGATATGATTGTTAATGAACTGAAACAATTACTTTGCTCACCTGCGACCTTACGATTGTTACGTTTATGTAAGAAATGCGTGTTCATGCAGTTCCTCCACCTCCACACTGCAGTGTTATTTGTGTGTTTTCGTACAGTGTACTTAAGACGCTGTCAACACCAACGTCGGCGCACACTGTCTATTTGTATCGGAGTAAACGAGATGCCGCTATTACTGGGCAGCCGGGTATATTGAAATTTATCGGGCAAATATTCAATTAAAAAAAAACTGTCGATTATTTGTGAAATATGACTCGTTAGCGGTTTAGGTATGAATATGTTGACTTCATGTTTTTAATTGCAGACGCATACGCCAAAAAAATAAAGACATAGAACCGTTTAATGATGATTTTAAGACCTATCTTTGCAATTATTTTCTATCGAGCCGATTTCGTCCAATTATGTATCGAGTCCATCCACGGTCTTTGAAATATGATGAATATTAACATATAATTTTTTTGATGTGCTAGAACAAGCAGTTTTTCTTAAAAAACTGTTTAAATGACATCAATTTCAACAAAATTAGGTGTTGTCAGCCTCTTAACACAAACCCAACTATCACCACCACTAAACTACACTGACGCGTTTCGAACTCAACCAGAGCTCATCTTCAGAGCAGGTACCACAATCGTACGCTAAGCTACTAAATGTTAGACTAAAAAACAAGTGCTAAGTGTTAAGTTTTGATTGTTAACTTTCTCTGGCAAAAAAGTGACAATTGGGGATGTCTATTTTTTTGCAATGTATAGTAAATCGAAAACCATTTCGAGATAAATGCTTTTTAACTCGTTTTCTGTAGTTATCTAATTTTAATATTATGTAATGAATTTATTATATAACAAATAAGCAATGACCTTCATTTGACATTGGTGTAAATTGCGTGACCGGTTCAAGTCGTACTTTATTCTATGTGGTTAGAATTCTTCACAATTTACGCGTGGATTATACTACGGAGTTTGATTTGGACCCGCTGTCTGACATCTAGCACTTTGACAGCGACAGTAAAGTGACAGAAGTGAAAGTGTACCACTACGCAAAAAATAATTAAAGGGGTTGACTTATCGTACGCATTTAGATACATTTAGAAATTTGGCAGTGTGGGAGCTCTCAATTACAATCTGACGTCATCAACCAAAATAGTTTCAATAATTAATTTTGAAAAAAGTAGTGAACTAAATGACAAAATATTGAAATTAGTTTCTTATAATTGACTTTTCTATACAAAAAAAAATATAAAAACCAGTGGTATTTTTTTTTTAGACATTGCTAATTGCGGAATTACTGTCTTTAATATACATATAAGTACCTCTACAGATGGAAAATCATAACCATTATATGAGATGATGATGATGATGACTATGTACACGGGAGTTATCTTATCACTCAATTATATATTTAACTCGACGTTTGGACCACATTGCAGTGGCCCCGTAAGCCCGTGTACAGTCAAGGGCAAAAATATGTATACACTTTAGTACCTTGTCTATTTTCGTTATATTTGAACTGCCATATATGAACTGTCACAGTGGTTAAAGTGACAAGGTACTAAAGTGTATACATATTTTTGCCCTTGACTGTACCTACATAGTTATAGTACTGAGTGAAAATCACGAAACTTTTAAACATTTAATGGAAAACCCTCGACTCGAAATTAGGTATACGTCAAATCACACATATTGCATGTCAATTAAAATCTATAATTGTTTGGGAAATGACATAAAGGATTTACCTCTGATCATATTTAAAAGTAGGCTTAAGAAATGGTTAGTAAAATAATGTTTTTACTCTATAACGAATATTTTGATTATTTTAAATAGATATTATAACTTGTAAATTGTTTTAAATATTATTAATTGACTTATTTATTGATTGTTGCAAATTATGACATTGTTTTATTTATTTATTTTTTCTTTGGATTGGGTTGATTTATGTAAGATTATCCTCTATATTATTATTATTATTTTGTACATGTAGGTTTTAATTAGAATTCACCTATTTGAAAAAATGTTTGCGTGCCAGCTCCTGGTTAAATGTGTGAAACGTTTGTAACTAAATAAAATTGCCATCTTTTATGTACCACATTTTATGCGAAATAAACGTATTATTATTATTATCAGAAAAATACTAATTCAATTCAGACTTAATTTATTTATGGCGAAAACAAATTTGGACAAAACGTTATTTTATTGTGCCGAAAAATATTTTTTTTCAGCACAATTTTACGTTTTGTCAAAATTCATTTTGAACGTATCAATCATTAGTCAAAATTCAAAATGGTCAATTCAAGTGGACGATTTTCCATTTGTACACACTGACAGTAAATCCAATTATGTACCTATAAATTGTAACGTTTGTATTATAGGGGCCGTATACTTTTAAATGGGTAGGTACCTACTTAATTATTGCATTTTGAGTGTTTTAGAAGTTGAACCACTAACCAAGCATGTTCAGTAAATAAAACAAAGAAAAAACTAATCTGCTAGACCGAAAACTAATCAATCAGAAACAAAATAACTAAGAACTACTCTTTCTAAAATTGCCTTCAACTGCAAAACTGATGTCAACGCCATCTATTGCTATTTTACAACAGATAGCACGACTGAAGAAAAATCGCAATCTCCTGGCGCCATCTATGCGAAGGACGAGAAATGAAGTTGTTTGTGTTTGAGTTTGAAGTTGGTTTGAGACGATTTATGTTAGTAATAGTTGAATACCAGTAGGTGGCGCCAAAAGTGTCAATGGTGTTAAATAAAGTAGCTGATGAAAAGCATTATAACCAATAGGGATGTTGACGACATTAAAAAATAATTTGAAGACACGACTCCAATAAAAAAACTCTTTATTTTAGCCCTGAAAACCAGATTAATTTTCGATAAACTGCAAAATTAGATTTTTGTTGCTTTAAAATAAATAAATAGTTAGTTGATTGAGTTTATTATTTATTTATTTATTGAGTTTGCGAACCAGTGACGTCATAAGTTGCTATTTCCATTCAAACTCTGTGGGAGAATTGTGTTTTGACAGCTAATAAAAAGTACGTCAGTTGATTGGTGGTTAACACCCCTATTCATTAATTAGACCCACAGTAGGGACCATGACACCACAAATTTAACTGAGGTACTTTTTATGAGCTGTCAAAATACGATTGTCTCATAGACTTTGTGTGGCAATTGCTAGCAATATATTATATGCAATATGCCAGTCATTTCACCGGCTGCCTTACTCTTTACACCGGAACACAGCATCGCAAGCATTGTTGCTTGGCACCTATTGACGACAAAAAAAAGTTATAAGTAATCTTTAGGTACTATATATATGTATAGTAACCAATTCACGACTTACCGAATGGACGAAAAACAGAATTCCCAGTGAATAAATAAAATGGAGGAGCATTAACCTAAATAGCATTCCCGTAACTGCATTAGGTGGTTCGTGCTGCCCAAAATGCCAACCTATTGTGCATTTTGTGCACAACTCCGTTGGATTGTTACAGACTCACAATTACATGACCGAAAATACTAATCGACACTAATCTAAAATACCATATTTTTGGAAACATTACCTATTATTACAATTCTCATTATACCAGGACGTCCAAAATAACTTCCTTGAGTAAACTTCGATTTTGCGATGGTGCAACGCGAATCTGGAAAGCTAAAAATGTGGTAAATATGTAATATAGTATTAGTATTTAAAAATGTGGTATTTTAGGCGCGAGTGTTCAAGAGTGGTAAAAGTCCTTGTATTGCTACACTACTAGCTTTAATTTTAAGGACGTGACGTGACAACGTCTACTAAATCGATGAACGCCGGCTGCATGCACGAAAAAGGATGACGCAATGTAACGTACATGTACCTACAGAGCAGTGAAGGCCAGTACCTATGTATAAGAGAGCAGCGAACGCCAGCATGTACAATCTTTAGCACTAGCGCTAGGGTAATTTTCAATGACGGGGAGTGCGGGGTGCGGTGTGCGGCGGGGGGGGGGGGGGGGGTTGCGGTTGGGTGCGGGGGTATTAATGGGGGATGAAAATTTCATTTGATTTTGCCGTAGGATGCACCGTTTTCAAGATATTTGACAAAACACCGGTTCTCGTCCAATCACCGAGGTTAAGCAACGTCGGGCTTGGTCAGTACTTGGGTGGGTGACCGCCTGGTTTCATTTTTGTTTACTAGCCATACTAGTTGTGTGCTACTGTACTTCAATGTTCTTGGACAACGCCATCTATTTTTGTTTACAGTAAAAATATTAATGTACGTATGTAAAATATTAATGTAATTGTAATGTAATATGTATGTAATGTGTGTAGGGGGTGTACTGAAAATCAGCGCTGTGCCAGTCAGGGCCTCCTGTGGATACCTGACTCACAGCATACGCCGAGTGCATCCCCTTTGCCACAACTAATGGAACAGTGTTAGTTTAGTTTTTTTTAAAATATTAATTATGTAATAAGTTTTCTGTATTTTACATTATGTTGTGGCAATAAATGAAATTCTATTCTATTCTATTCTAATGTTAAAATGACTAAATTACTCTTTATTGTACACCACAAAGGAAACGACAGAGAAAAACAAGTACCTACATGGAAATTTTAATAAAAATACAGAGTAAGCAATAGCGATATCTTCCAGGCAACCTTTTAAAATGGAAAGAAAGCAGGGAATGGATTTCAGCAAAGGGGTATTAAGATATTATGTATCCTAATCCAGATCTTTTTCTATCTGTACGCCTACCTACCACGTAAGGGTGAAAAGCCGTGGTATGACCTATGGCCTCTCCAACAGAGAGCCGTGGGTTCAATCCCAGGCTTGCACCTCTGAGTTTTTCTAAATTTATCTGCGAAGTTACATTTGAAATTTATCATGAGCTTTACGGTGAAGGAAAACATCGTGCAACTGAGAAGAAATTCAATGGTGTGTGTGAAGATCGCACTGGGCCCGCGTGGGAACTACGGCCCAAGCCCACTCATTCTGAGAGGAGGCCTGTGGCCTGCACTGGGACGTATATAGGTTGGGATGGGGTACGTATGAAAATATCTAAAGTTTAAAATTAATAATGGACGAAATACATAATGGTCATTTGATATAATGCAATTTTCTTGGAAATTCTCAACTTTACAGGATTTTCATAAAATAAACCTAACCTAACCTAAACCAATCTGTAGATTACATGATTAAAAAAGTTCGTTTTATCAATAGTTTCATAGAAAATTTTAGTATGTATTATGACCATTATGTATTTCGTCCATTATTCGTTTTAAACTTTATATATTTTGATACGTTCCCGTTGGGATGGGATGATGATGATGAAGGGTGAAGACACTCCCTCCGCCTGGATGTCCGCTGGTAAAATGGAGACGGAGGATGGAGATGGATGGAGATGTGACAATTTATTAAATGGGCATTTTCAGAAAAAAGTGTACCCTGTATTTTTTTAAAAACCTAACATATTTTGGCTTATTTCTACTCAGAATCACAAGCCTTAGCGATTTAAGCAATAAAAAAAGTGTCCCCCTTTTAATTGTCAGTTTTGTGACGCAGTTAACCATACATGTTGTATGGACCGTCACAAAACTGACTAATAAATTTTGTATGGAAAATTAAGCATAATTAAGACAAAACGGGTACATTTTTTCTGAAAACTCCTAAATACAGGACATAATATCTTTAAATAAATTAACATTATAATTAAAAATTAAATAGTGATGGATGGACTAGTGTTTTTAACTTAATTTTTAACTTAGGGCATAACTGTATATTCATATTTATATGCCCTTATGGGCGCATCATAGTGATAGAAGCCTATGATCATTGTACTATCTATTTAATCTTATCTATTTGAAGATTGAGAGAGAAGGGCAACGATCCCCGCTCTGGGTCCTGGTTGGTCCAGCAGATCTCCATTGCTATTCAGCGGGGCAATGCTGCTAGTATAATGGGGACCTTTGGATCGGGCGGGGTGCTGAGTGGGAATTAGATGTATTCCATGTTCCTTGACGAAGCATGTTGCGGATTTTTTATTTCTATTTTTGTAAAGCTTTTGACGATGCGTGTTGCGGATATTATTTTCTTTAACCCATGTTTTTGACAAACAGTAACGTAACTATAGGAGGGCAGGGCTGGCAAAATCCACGGGGCCCCGACCCTAGAGGGCCCCGGCCCAAGAAGCTGCGAACCCAGAAATAGCATTAAAATTAAATTACAACGTGACGATCTTTACTGGGAGAGTCCCATCCAAGAAACTTGCCACGGGCCTCAGATGGTAGTTACGCCACTGTTGACAAATGAGTTATTTGTATTAATTTTAGTAGGCTAATCAAGCTAATTGAGGTACAGCATACAGCATAGACATAAGTTCGGTTCGCGTGGCTCATTAGCCCGACTCGCGTGTTACATGGGCCACGTAAATCACGACATGTTCACGAAATCACGTATTGCCAGTACCAGGTAGTCTTCACGGAGCCAGTTTTCCAAATCACATTGTGAAAATACTAGGTACTCGATAAGTCAGTTAAACTCGTACTGAATAAAAAACTGAAAATTTATCCTACAATATTAAAATATAGGTATTTAACTTAATAATAATAAAGTAATCTTTTTTTTTGATGGGGTAAAAAGGTTCTTGAGTGGCGTCCACGGACCAAAAGACGCAATGTAGGTAGGCCTCCAACAAGATGCAGCGACGCCCTGTTGAAGGTTGCAGGAACGCGTTGGATGCGGACGCCACGGGACCGATCTGTTTAACGAGCCTTGGGAGAGGCCTATGTTCGCCTATGACGTCTTTCGGCTGACATGATAATGATTTAATCTTTGTGGATTTTGTTTTTTGTTGTTCACATCGAATTTTTTCTCAGTTGTGTACCGGTTTCCTTACGAAAAAATCCCGTGAATGTGGAAGCCGTAGTGATTTGACCTATGGTCACTCAAGCAGAGGGTCATGAATTCGAGTCCGGGCTCACAACCTCTGTGGTTTTCGGATTTATGTGCGAAATTACATTTGAAATATAGCATGAGCTTAACGGTGAAGGAAAATCCTTAATATTACATGACCACGTATATGAGGAATTGAGTTTAGGACACCACATAGTGAATCCAAATACCCGAGTCGGTCTGCAGTCACTAGACCTTCATCATCATCATCATTTCAGCTGAAAGACGTCCACTGCTGAACATAGGCCTCCCCCAAGGCTCGCCAAACAGATCGGTCCCGTGGCGTCCGCATCCCACGCGTTCCTGCAATCTTAACCAAGACGTCGCCCCATCTTGTTGAAGGCCTACTTACACTGCGTCTTCCGGTCCGTGGACGCCACTCGAGAACCTTTTTGCCCATCAGTTCTACGAGCAATATGCCCTGTCTACTGCGACTTCATCATCATCAACATCATTTCAGCCGTAGTACGTCCACTGCTGGACACAGGCCTCTCTCATTCACGCCCAATCATTACGGTTGGAAGCGACTTGCATCCACCCTGAACCTGCGGCCTTCACCAAATCGTCCGTCCATCTCGTTGGTGGACGTCCAACGCTGCGCTTGCCAGTCCGTGGTCTCCATTCCAGAGCTTTTGGCCCCCAACGGCCATCTGTTCTGCGTGCTATATAGCCTGCCCATTGCCATTTCAACAAGCTAATCCATTTGGCTATGTCGGTGACCCCGTTTCTTCTACGGATCTCTTCGTTTCTGATTCGATCCCGTAGAGAAACTCTGAGCATAGCCCTCTCCATAGCTCGTTGAGCGACTCTGAGCCTATTCATCAGGCCGATAGTGAAGCACCACGTCATGGATCTATATGCCATCAGGTCATCACTGGCAACACACACTGATGAACTAAAACAATTACTTTGCTCACCCGCGACCTTACAATAGTTACGTTTATGCAAGAAATGTGTGTTCTTGCATAAACGTAACTATTGTAAGGTCGCGGGTGAGCAAAGTAATTGTTTTAGTTCATTAATATGGACCTCCGCAAAGTAACGCCTGATTCAATAAACACACACTGATTAAAAACTTTTGTTTTGAGGCACTGTGGTATTTTGGACGAAAAGATGTTGCGGAGCTTCCCGAACGCTGCCCATCCGAGTTGGATTCGCCGATGCTACTGCCACTTGAGTCTAGCGATTCTTCGAGTTATGTCAGTGACATTCTTGACCGGATTTCATCATTTCTAATGCGATCCCGCAGAGAAACTCCGAGCATAGCTCTCCACTAGACCTTACCGAAATACAATTGAACGCTAATTGCCCGACACAAATTTGACGTAAACCGCATCATAGACTAAATTGACGTCAAACTATAGATCTAGTGAACCAGTGCCAGTAAACAAGATGCATACAAGCGTTAACGTTGGACCTCGCAAGCGAAATTCTCAATATCGTCATATGGGTCATACGAATTTATTGTTCGCGTCTCCAAAAGTTAAAGTCTTTGTCTATACTTTGATTTTTTTAGCATTAGAAAGAAGATAAGCGATTGACTTATTGAAAAACACTTTTGAATAGCTATAAATTAAAAATTTTAAAAACCCCCATCGCAGTACGACAAGACATCCCTTCCGCAGTTAACACAAGAGCTAATAACTTTGAAACGGCTGAACCAATTTTGATAAAACATATCTAAGAATCATCGCCTAGAAACCGGCTTTCTATTGAAAAAACCGTATCTAAATCAGTTCACCCGTTTAAGAGCTATGATGCCACAGACAGACACACACACACACATAACAGTCAAACTTATAACACCCCTCTTTTTGTGTCGGGGTTTAAAAATAAATCAGAGCAATTGAGTACTTAACGATTAGAAAGGACTAAATTAATGGTCATTTATATTGTTTTGGTTTCAAAAGGAATAGTTACTATTTTTTATAAGCGTTTTTCTATAAAAAGACTCATCAAGATTGTTTACCCTATTTCTAATGCTAAAAAAAAACCGGCCATGTGCGAGTCGGACTCGCGCACCGAGAGGGTTCCGTACACATTTTTGGCTATGTCAAAATATACGCCGTAAACAGCCGTAACTATAATAATCCATTGTTGGCAGAGCCCTGTTTCTTAGTAAAATGTACGCCGCGAAGTATCATTTTATGTTGGTTACTCGGGACCCCCTTAATGTTTAATTTAATTATATGATGAAACAAAAAATGCGAAGTGCGGAACCCCAACAATTACCCACATTTGCGTTTTAAGCTGACTTAACTTTGCCAAAATTTTGTAACGTTTTTTTACGACGAGTTGGCAGCAAGAGATAATGTTAGCAGAGGGCAAAGCGCTCGTTGCCTACTCCTATCGACGTTACTTTGTGATTTGTAGAAATACCTACGCAGTACGCAGTTGATGATGATGATGATGACGCAAAGTAAGTGCCTGCGAAAAGGTCCCACATTGGGTCAATGCCCAGTTGGTTATGTTCAATTGTATCATTTGTTTGCTCCAGACATTATCAATTAAATTTATTATTTTTATTTTATTTATCAAACGCGTGTGTCTTACGTGTGGTTTTGCAAAAAAAAGTAAACAGGGGTAAAATGGTCTCTTAAATTAAAGGTAAAATGCATGCTTTAATTGTGACAGAATATTATATACTTAGAAAGAAATAGATACTAAGGCTAAAAAAAATACATCGAAAAATTACCGTGTTATAAAAATAACGTATAGTAAATTTAATGAAAACTGGTAAAAAATGCTTGAAAAATATTCAAAAAATAAAAACACAACGCAGTGTTTTTATAAAATAAATGCAAAATTAACTTGTCAGAAGTGGGATTCGAACCCACGCCCACAGAAGTGGACTGCGACCTGAACGCAGCGCCTTAGACCGCTCGGCCATCCTGACTTGCAGTAAGCGGGCGAAATTAGCGTTCACGATCGCGATAAAAAAAATACGCCCCAGAATAAAGTAACCTGGATTAATCGGAGTCAAGGAGTCTTCAGTGCAGACCTAAATTTAACACAAGGCAAAATTGCTACAATCTTTTTGCGTTGCTGCTGCTGATGCCCGCGATTTTGTCTCCGAAGAATTCATTTATCGCTATCCTTCGAGAACCATTCATTTTTCTGGTAACAATAAAACTTTACGAGTATAATCGGACGTAGTTTAACGAAAATGATCCAACCCTCAAAAAGTCGCTTTTTAATTTTGGATCTAGTTTCAGTACCAACAAAAGAGAAATTATTAAAGAAGAAAATGTCAGTAGTTTGGATCCTTTTCGATAAACTACATCCATCGATCTCTGTGCCAAAGTGAATTGAAAATAATTGAGCCCTTTTAGCACGCTTTAATAACGTTTTTTTTAAATTATATATTTATTATGTATAATACCTTTATTATGTATATAACCCTGTAGGGTTGTTTGTAATTCACTAGCATCCTTTTAACCCTTAACTCCTACCACTTAAACAAATGTTTTTTGTTTTACGGCTTTTGTCATAACTTAATATTTTTGGTGTAATAACGTTTTGAAAATTTGAGATTTCCTCTTATTTTTACGATACTCTGTGTATTTGTATGGGAAAAAAAGTGCTTCATTTTAAAAAGTCGTAAAACAAAAAACATCTGTTTGAGTGATAGGAATTCAGGGTTAAGAGGATGTCAGTGAATTAAAAATAACCCTGTATTTAGCGGACCAAGTCGCGGGCAAAAGTGCATAATTGTTTAATAACTTCCAATCGGCTGCTCGCACCTCCGTTCGCGAAGAATTCGTTTAATCGCTATTTCGAAGGAAGTATGTTATTTTCCGGGATAAAAAAAATCCTATGTCCTTCCCGGGGTCTCAAACTGTTTCCATACCAAACTTCAAATAAATCGGTTCAGCGGTTTAAGCGGGAAGAGGTAACAGACAGAGAGTTTCGCATTTAATGGCAAATATTTCGCACCAAATATACTTGTCAATTTTACGTTCCATTTCGCCCCGCGTTCCTCTTTCACACTGCACTAAAGCTGCGGTTATACTGTTATACCTAAAGGGGAATCAATATAAATGCTTTTACGAAGTAAAGGAGTTATTTGTGACAGTTTACGTACGAAGATGTCAGGTGAAATTGACTATGCCAGCCACCCAGCGGTGAAAACGCTACAAAATTATTTGAAAATAAAGTGCGTGCACCCCGATGTAAAATATGGTATGTATATCTTTGTACGGTCAACCAATTTGATTTCTAGGCCACTATAGGACCATGTCAAAATGAATCAATTTAAACTGAAACAATTGTTGAACAACAGAAAACAGCATGTTGCTGGACAAACCTTCTGAAGACCAATTTATTGTAAATTTGAGTTATTTTTCTCTCATCCTTCAATGGTAGGATTGTACAACGGGAGCATAAAACGAGCCATTTTACCCGAGACGTTCATTATCAAGCTCTTATATTTCATGCATTGCGATTTCTACAATAATGTTACTGGATTTGTCTAGTTTTGTTAATTTTTTTATATTTAAAACGCCAGTTAAAAGGAAAAAAACTATTTTATGAAAGTGATGCTGCTGCTATTTTTGGACTTATAGCTTTAGTTTAAGTATATGTATCTATTTGGGTAGTGTGACATTGTTTTATTTGACAGCCACACTACCACTTTACTCGTATTGGGTGAGGACTGAAAACCAGCAACTTTGCTGAGTCCTCACCTTTTCACAAAATTGTATTTGTCTTTTTTCATTGTTTTTTGTTTTATTTTAAGTTTGTGAATAAACATTCTTTTATTTTTTATTTATTTAATTACTTTGCTCACCCGCGACCTTACGATAGTTACCTACGTTTATATAAGAAATGTGTGTTCATGCAGTTCCTCCACCTCCACGCTGTACGTTTATAAACGTTTATAAACTCTTTACGTTTATTGCAAATTGGGTTCGGAAAGTAATGGTAATGCTTTGACTCGTACTGACGTTGTATTTGTCTAGTAGTTAATGCGACAAGGTTCTTTAGTGGCTTAGGAATCAATTTGGTTGACTGTACAAACTAGATGTTGCAGTGGCTACTTCTGCAAAGGTTTTCGTGGGACCTATACTAGAACGGTTTAGGTACTTTAAATGTAAACAGACATCAGCTAACAACACGACCAAAAGTTATGGCGTCGGGTTATCCAGCCAAATGCAATATTTGTAATTGACTATCACGCGTCACATTTTCGACGTACTCTTTAGTTTAGTCGCATAATATGGAGTTTGTTTGCATTCAGTTAAGTACCTAAACCTTTATAATAAACACATTTTTATGTAGATTTGTGTCGTGGTAGCCTAGTGGTTTGACCTATGGCCTCTCAAGCAGAGGGTCGTGAGTTCGAGCCCGAGCTCGCACCTCTAAGTTTTTCCATTGCAAAAATTACATTTGAATTTTACCGTGAGCTTTACGGTGAAGGAACACATCGTAAGAAAACCTGTACGCACCTGCGAAGAAATTGAATGGTGTGTGTGAAGTTCCCAATCCGCACTGGACCCGCGGCGGAACTACGGGCTCCGCTCTTTCATTTCGAGAGGTCACGATGTTTTCCTGCTCATGGTAAATTTGAAATTTAATTTTGCACATAATTTCCAAAAACTCAGAGGTGCGAGCCGGGATTTGAACCCACGACCCTCTGTTTGAGGCAAACCACTGAATAAGAAGAATTATTGGCAAGTACATTAAAGCAAATCTTGTCTTTGTTGTGTAAAATTACCGTATATAGTGGCAAGTAAGTACATAGTGGTAACCTGGCGCCACCACAATCTAAGAAATTCTGCTCACCTGGTAAATCTATTGGCCAGCTTTGGACTAAATCAAACCATTAAGCTACCACAAACAATTATAATAATAACTGTGCAAAGTTTCCTAGCTGCTCTGCTTTCACTTACCGTGACATGGCATTAACATGCAGACCTATTACTTGAACGTCACAGTCGTCACAATAACATCTTAACCTTTGTTAAGCCAACTTCGCTCTCCCAATAACCTTTCGACGGCCACATTGCTGCTCAATGTTCTATGTTCAATTTGAGAGTAATTAAAATTGAACTTACATCAATGTCCTATAAGGTTCATTCTCGAATGAAACGGCACCTAGAACCGCAAAACTGAGCTAGGCGATATTTTAAATACATTAGATTCTACAGACTTTCGTGCCCCAGCCGTATCGATCCAAGAGTACCTACAAGTTCTTAGTAGCTGATATTTCCGAGAAGAGAAATAAACATATTTTTAAATTATTATTTCTCTTCGCACCTTGGTCGCACTTCAAGGATGGGGGAGCAGCTGCTGAAATGACAGCCCTTAAAAAGCGCGAGAAGTACTCGGCTCTCGCAAATTATTTCTTTGTTCCACTTGCGGTGGAGACAACTGGTTATTGGGGTTCCGAGGTAAAGCTTTTTTTTAAAGAAGCGGGGCGCCGTCTGCGTGAGGATGTCTTGACCCTCGCTCTGGGTCTGTCGTGGCTCTCGCTCTTGACCATCGCGGTTCAACGTGGCAATTTGGCTAGTGTATTGGCCACCTTTGCGTCGGGTATACGATACGGGGCGGTATGTTTTACTGTCAGTATTTTATGAATTGTATTTTATATTGTTACCTAATTTTTACCCGACTGCGAGGGTTATGTTTTATTACAAGGTATAAATATACTGTTTTAAACTTTCGTGATTTTCACTCATAATTACTAATCTAAACGGGACTTATCACGCAATTAATATTTCCCTCGACGTTTCGGCCACATTGCAGCACAGCAGCCGTGGTTGCGAGTTAACTCACTGGCTGCTGCAATGTGGCCGAAACGTCGAGGTAAATAGTAATTGCGTGATAAGTCCCGTTTAGTATAGTAATTATAAGGTATAAATATGTATTTACATCATGATGATTCATCATCATCATATCAGCCTATGTATTCCACCCTCTGAGAATGAGAGGGCTTGGGCCCTTGTTCCCACGCGGACCCAGTGTGGATTGCGAACTTCACACACAAAATAAATATCTTCGCAGGGTTGCGCAGGTTTTCGAGGTCGTAGGTATATTTGCTCATGATTTTCAAATGTATTACCGCAACCCTCGCGTGGTATCGGGTTTAGAATTACACCTCTCCATTTCTTCCGTTGATGTCATAGAAGCGACTAAGGACATTTTTTTTTTTATATAGCCTATAATATGTCCCACTGCTGGGCAAAGGCCTCCCCTTTCTTCCGCCATTCTTCCCTATCCTGGGCATGCACCTGCCAATCGAGCTGAAAAGCGCTCAGGTCGTCTCGCCATCTCCTCTTGGGTCTGCCTCTGCTCCTTTGGCCATCCCTCGGAACCCATTCGGTAACGATTCGTGCCCATCGGTCCGGATGCATTCGGCAGACATGTCCGGCCCAGTCCCACTTCAGCTTGGCGGTTTTGACACCCACATCTGTAATACGAGTTTTGGAGCGCAGTGCCGTGTTTCTGATTCGATCAGTTCTTCGAACACCCAGGATACTGCGCTCCATTGCTCGTTGGCAAACCTTAAGCCTGGACTTTTGAGCTTCAGTTAATGACCAAGTCTGGGCGCCGTAGGTTAAGATGGGAAGAATACACATGTCGACGAGTTACTACGGACACACTAAACTAAGGACATAGGTTAAGATATATCGTAGGCGATAGGCTAGCAACCTGCCACTATTATGCAACTTTTACCTTTAAACCTAAAATTGCTGAAAGTGGTCTCGTAACGTAAATGTAACGTTTCGTGTTCTCTGCCTACCGCCTTTGGAAATACAGGCGTGATTTTGCGTATGTATGTATGTATTTCCGCAAAGGTGTGAGCCCGGGCTGGAACTAGCTATACTCCATTTAATTTAGAATTATAAACCACAACAACATTATATTGCGGCTCGTGAACTGTAATCTCTTTACAATTTGTACTAGAGTAACAATTGACGACACGCAACTAAAGTGACATTAAAACAATTTTATTTTGCGGCTCCCAGACTATTGTACTGTACTATTTGCTAGGTAAAAAATAGTTGACGAGCCGCAATATAATGGTGTTGTGGTTTTCAATTCTAAATTAAATGAAGTATAGAACTGTAGAACTGCATCGTTAACTATATTACGTGATGTTTCAGGCGAATGCATCGACTTCCTTGTAGGCTTAGCAGCTGAGATTGGTCTTGGTGCGGAGACTCACACCCTGCCTGGCAACTTGCCACTCCTGGTGATGACATGGCAGGGTCTGAACCCAGACCTGCCGAGTATACTGCTGAACTCCCATATGGACGTTGTACCGACAGAGGTGAGGAATGATAGGTCTTTTTAACAGTATACAAACTTGATACCGTTGTGGCCGAGCGGTTTGACCTATGCCCTCTCAAGCAGAGGGTCGTGGGTTCAAATCGACTTGCACCTCTGAGTTTTCGGAACTTATGTGCGAAATTACATTTGAAAGTTACCATGAGCTTTACGGTGAAGGGAAAAAATCGTGAGGAAACTTGCATATACCTGCGAAGAAATTCAATGGTGAGTGTGAAGTTCCCAATACGCATTGGGCCCACGTGGGAACTACGGCCCAAGCCCACTCATTCTGAGAGGAGGCCTGTGCCCTGCAGTGGGACGTATATAGGGTGGGATGAAAATAGATGCGTTGACTAAAGTAGGTGGTAGATGATGGGGAAGTCTTCCTTACGCGCATTTCGTGAGATGAGAAAGCGTTGAGCAGGAGTTTGAAAATGAAAATGACATCTACAGAAAGATAGCGTTTTGTCAGTTTTGACAATATATATTTATGCCTATAAAATTTGAAAGTTGCCCTTGATTGCGCTAAGATCCCATCATCAGATCTTGACTTGGTGCGAATAGGACCGCCTCGGGAGTATACCCTTTCAAATAAAAAAAAATTTTGAGAATCGGTCCACAATTGAGGGAGTAATCGGTGAACATACATAAAAAATACATACTGTCGAACATAGAACCCCGTTCTTTTATTGAAGTCACTTAATATATCTAATTACGATACTGGCTTTGTTTAGGTGAAACAAAACTATTAGGTACTACGTCCCGATATAACTTCTGTTTAGACCCCTACGGCCCTGAACAGAGGAAAAGCACTTGCGAAAGTTACTGAAGACCCTGATTAGGGACACTAACGTAATTAGAGACTGTTTGAGCAATTTAATCAAGGAACGTTATTTCCCCAATTTTTCCGGTATCAACTTTCGAAAGCATCAAATTAGTCAGAGAACACGAAAAAAAATTTACGTTCTCTGGATTTTTCGGGGAAAAGGCAACATAACGAGATAAGTAATTGTGTCTGTCATTTTATTTCAATGTAAACGGAAACTTTGATAAGCGAATTTATTAAAACCTGCGCGTCTGACGAGGCCGTTTTATAAAAAAAGGTTTTCCATTACAGGATGGAGAACTGGTTTTATTTAGTTTCACACCTGTGCCTGAGGGGTATTTCGAAATCTTTCCAGATGCTTCCATAATCACTGTTATAAAATAAAACGAAGGAATGACGACTAATGATTGGATCAATCTATTTGATATTTATTATTTATTTTTAGCTTCAATTTAGTGTTTTTTTACGACTTTCATCACTTTCTGGTTTAAGTATACCCATCTTCACGAATGTTGATGAAGATGATGAAAACATCTTTGCGATTTTTTTTCATTTGAGTTTGTTTGCGAATTACAGTCCTTGCTAGAGTTACGGGTGGTTGTGATACCATGAATATTGATTGAGTACCTACGGTAACTGTGATAAGGAAAACTAGTGAAACTTACATGATGATAGTACGAGATGACTTTGAAACACTAGCACATTTAGGTACATAAGTACTTATGTTATGTGCTGTTAAACTTTTTAAAGCTATTGATGATTTCATTACCTACGCTGGATTTTTTTTTGGAATGAATTGACACTTGATATTAGTTCTGGAAATGATAAATGGGTCTATTCTAAAGTTTTGACAAATGATCTAGAGATCTAGTCGCTGAGGAGAAAATTAAGGACAATTTTCCCTACGACCTAAAATACTTTCTTTGCCTTTTAAACGCTCTAAATAGATTTCATAGTTCGCTTGGGAGTTGTTCATACAATATGTTTTTAAATCAACCCGGAAACTTCAAATGGTTGGAAATAGCTTGAATCAAAACACCTGTAAATGTTTTTCATCCAAATTTTTGACTAAAAATGCTTTCACACTTTCGATGCGATATACTTTGAACATCTGTTAATCGCAATAAAATATTCTTGAACACATTTATGTATAGTCAAGGAATTTAATTCACAACCCACCTAAGTTTGAATATCGTACAGCAAACTGTCACCATAAGAGCTAGCTACGATGTTGCTTTGACGTGTTGCATTTGATATTTCGACTTTCATGCATTGCGAATGTTTAAAGAAATTTTTACGAAATGGGTAGGGAATTAAATTCCTTGACTGTACATGGATACTAACTGTTGCCCGCGGCTCCTTCTACGAAGGATTAGTTTATCGCTATCCCGCGAAAACTAAGCAATTTTCTGGGAAAAAAAATTCTATCCTGTATGATCTCTGGGTCTCAACCTACCTTTGCGTCTCTCCTGTGGACATGGCAAAAGTTAAGGGTCTATAGCCAATGTTTTTTAGCCAAGTCTACATCGGTGGATGAATGCCTGGCCATCTTTCGCCCCATTTAAGAGGGTTCATACCTGCTGAGCTGGCAACGTTGCATTTTTGTTAGTTTTTCTCGATTATTCCATAAAAATTGAATGAAAATTAAAAATGTTTTGTATACAAATTGTTCTTATATATTAGTTACTGCAATAATAATTTGTGATTAGACTTTTATTTTCTTTAGGTAATAATTTGTTCGTTTTTATAGAAAATAAAAGTCTATCACGAATTATTATCGCAGTAACTTGTATATTAGAACAATTTGTATACAAAACTTTTTTAATTTTCATTAAATTTTTATGGAATAATCGAGAAAAACTAACAAAAATGCAACGTTGCCAGCTCAGCAGGTATAAACCCTCTTAACATAAGGGTCGATCAACTTTTCTTTGTCACTCGTATTTGATTAAAATTTGCCAATCATGCATTTTTGTGGTAGTTTTAAACCTCTTCTACAATGGGTCATCTAATAAGCATGTTAGTTAATGTGACACAACATTTCTTCTAATCAAACTGTACTACTTTTGTCCCCTCGCTGACGGGACAGAATAACAACAAGAAATAGTTGATCCACCCATAAATCTTACGTTTGCTGACTCGGAGTCGGACTTTATGTCCGCAGGTGAGACAAGTTTTGTTTCTTAGATGCAAACCACACAGAAGAAACGTGGGACGGGGGCGCGTTGCAGTCGCGGTGCCCCTGGACTCAGTTTCCATACTAGATGTATAGAAGCGTCGCGGTCCAAAGCAGCTAGAAGAGACGGGGCGGAGACGCGGCCTGCGAACAAACGACGCGCCCCCGTCCCACGTCTCTTCTGTGTGGCTCGCGCCTTACGCTGTGTATGATTCTAAAATATCAATTTTAAAACAAGTTATAATATAAATTAAATTAGTTTTCTCAGACCACATTATATATCCAGGGAGATTGGAAGCACCCCCCGTTTGCAGCAGAGATAGAGGATGGCATCATCTACGGACGCGGCTCCCAGGATATGAAGAGTACCTCCGTCCAGTATCTGGAAGCCATCAGGAGGCTGAAGAACCAAGGCACCAGGCTGAAGAGAACCGTGCACTTGACCTTTGTACCAGGTTAGTTTCATTTGTGAAATGGATCTTTCAGTTTTGCCAGGGGGTTTCACTCCGCAGTTTAGGTAGAGGTAACGCCACCAGAGTTGAGGCCACGCACACAACCACATCTCATGTAATGACAGCGGGATTTTGACGTTGTGTTGACGTTTAACGACAACACAACGTCAAAATCCGGCTGTCATTACAAGAGATGTGGTTGTGTGCGTGGCCTCAACTCTGGTGGCGTTACCTATATGTTCGGCCGGCGCTCCTCCCGGGCAGGCGTATGGCAGTAGGTTGTCGCACGGCGTTCGGTTCGCACGCTAGCCGCGTTGCGTGTACCTAATTATTTTTCTGTGATTTTTGCAACAAACAATGACTTCTAAACGATCTTGTAATCCGTATAAAAGATACTGTTGCGTTTAAAGGTAAGTAGTTTACTGAATTAATACACACTGTTTTCTTTCTTGATTTATTATCTACCTAAATATCGGCGACTGGGAACCCTGTGCTCTTGGTTTCGGTTCAGCGGTGACCAACGGAATATGAACGCTCGTATCACACGATAAGTTTCAATTTCACGTGCAAGCAGTTAACGGTCGTAAGAGTAGGCTTTTTATACTTACCTATAAAGTTGACTTTTGTTTGAGAGTGATCCTTCTGTACGTTAGTACTGTTAGTTTTTCTGTAGTTTTTATTGTTATAGCGGCAAACGAAATAAATCATCTGTGAAAATTTCTGTCTAGCTATCGCGGTTCATGAGATACAGCCTGGTGACAGACGGACAGCGGAGCCTCAGTAATAGGGTCCCGTTTTTACCCTTTGGGTACGGAACCCTAAAAATGTATGTGTATGAGTTGGTAACTAATTGGTCTTGTGTTGTGTACGTCTTTAGAATCGCACGGTACACGACGTACTCCGAAAGTTAATCTGAAAGGTTCCAACCGACGCAGCCTCGTCTCAGTTCCACAAATAGCTGCGAATCTGGGAAGAAACGAGGGCAGAAGCCTCACGTCAGTTTCAGCGGCGCGGTGTTAATATTTAGGCATTTCCTTTGGCAACATGCAAATTTAGGCTGGTTTTAATCCGGGATATCGCCGGTTAACGCTCCGGAAACACGGGGGTGCGGACGTAGGTCGGAAAGCAAAAAAAAAAACAAAAACTGAGTAAATACGTGCGTGTAGATTTCCATTTCGGAAATTATTGAATAACCAGCAGTTTCCCGCGACTCCGTCTGCGGAGAATTCGTTTGTCGCTGTCCTGCGGGAACTATTCAAGTTTTCGGGATAAAAACTATTCTATGTCCTTCCCAGGATCCCAAACTATCTACAGAACAAATTTCAATAAAATGGGTTCAGCGGTTTAAGCGTGAAGAGGTAACAGACACACTTTCGCATTTATAACATATTTCATACTAAATACAAACTGCAACCTGGATGCACAGAAAAAAAACCAGAAAAAAGACCCGCTCTGGGAATCGAACACAGGTCCTCAGCACAGCATCCGTACCGCGTGCTATTCCCCTACACCACTACTGGTCAGGAGTTTAGACATAAATTTTTGCTATACATCGCACATCTCAGCTTGTTAAATAGTCACATTAAGCAGTGATACAGCGCCATCTCTGTTATACTCTCATTGAGTAACGTCAACACTCCTTCGGAACTATCCTCTCACCCGGACAAGAGATGTCGCAACTAAGCCAACTTTAACAAGTTTGGTATGAGAAGTATCTTTGTATTTTTATTTTATTATTTTTTCAACTTAGTTTTTTTTACTGAATGGTTGGTTTTAGGTGACTAGACCACCCGGGTCTTACACGGCGTAAGAAACAAAAGTTGTCTCTCCTGTGGACATAAAATTAGCGACTCCAAGTCAGCTAACTTAAAATCAAATTTAAATGGGCCGAAAATTGGACAGGCGTCCCAGACGCTGATGTAGACTTGACTAAAAATATTGGCCATAGACCTTTAACTTTTGCCTTGTCCACAGACGTTTTTCTGTTTTTATTAGACCCTTTTATTATGTGGTTTACGTATGGGCCCGAATTACTCTCTTTTGCGTCAAAGTACCCCGACTTTACGGTACGTATTTATTTACGATCATCATCATCATCATCATCATCCCAGCCTATATACGTCCCACTGCAGGGCACAGGCCTCTTCTCCGAATGCAAGGGCTTGGGCCGTAGTTCCCACGCGGGCCCAGTGCGGATTTGGAACTTTACACACACCATTGAATTTCTTCGCAGGTGTATGCAGCTTTCCTCACGATGTTTTCCTTACCGTAAAACTCATGGTAAATTACAAATGCAATTTCGCACATAAATTCCGAAAAACTAAGAGATGTGAGCTGGGATTTGAACCCACGACCCTTTGCTTGAGAGGCCATGGGTCAAACCACTGAGCCACCACGGCTACGACGGTTATTTACGATGCGTCGATGCGTCAAAGGTTTTAAGCAGCGATGTTTACGGTAGGGCAGATGCCCCAGTTCTGGCCACGGGCCGGTTTTGGCCATTTTCAACTTTAAGTTCAGTTTACTAAGGTATAGACAACTTGACAAGTCTATGGTCTTAAAGTGGCCAGAAATGGGGCATCTGCCCTACGTAATAAAAACATGACGCATTGGGTCGTGCCACTGCATTTGCAGTGCGTTAACGTATTTTGAGCACCGGTGTAGTCGATCCTTTAAACCTTTCGCGATTTTCACTCTACTACTTCCATTGATAGGGTTTAATCACGTAATAAAATGCTATTTAAAATTATCTCGACGTTTCAGCCGCATTGCTGCGGGCTTGCTCTAAAAACGCGTTACATTGTTGAAACTTGACTGATAATTCGGACAGGGGCGTAATTATACAGGGTGGTTCGCGGACGTGATCTAGATCAATTCTAATCTACTTAATAGATGGTATGGTAGCGTTTGCTAGCATATAGTGAGATTAGAGTTTTGTTTTTAATTTTTTCGTCGCGTAAGAAGTGGGTTTAGTAACTCAAAGTAAGTGTTACTATACTCCAGTATATAGCACATTCTTATACATATAATATAACCGGCCAAGAGCGTGTCGGACACGCCCAAGATAGGGTTCCGTAGCAGGTACGAAAAAATCTTTGCATACCTACTTTATTAATGTGGTTGTTTTGGTCCCAACTCCCACCGCGCGCAGACTACCAAAGTCGGCGGTACAGCGCCATCTATCGGCGAATTGGGTAACTAATCAAATTGCATTCTACTAGAATAGAACTAGTATGTATGTTGATGGTTTTTCAGATGTAATTCTTAACCGATTTCAATTTTATTTTTTTTATTTGAAAGAAGATACTGTTAGCGTGATCTTATAGGTACTTAAAGAAAAAAATGCTTGCAATTACAATTTTAATTAAGAAATATTTTTTTTACAAAAACTGCTCAACTGATTAAGTTGAAAATAATTTTCCTAGAAAGTTTTAATTAAGTTTAACTTACGTGATTTTTTTCATATTTTTTAGACTTGCTGTTCAAAAGTTAGAGGGGGGGGGGGACACATTATTTTGAACTTTCGGAGTGAATATCTCCGAAAATATTCACTTTATCAAAAAATCCCCTATTTATTTTCAAATACCTATCCAATGATACCCCACACTATAGGATTAGTCAAGAAAAAAAAATCACCCCCACATAGGAGGTACCATAAAAAAAATTTTTTTAGCTTTTTTTATTTAACCACTTTGTCGGCGTGACTGATATATAGGTACATTCATGCCAAATTACAGCTTTCTAGTACTAACAGTCTCTGAGCCTAGCCGCGGACAGACAGACAGACAGACAGACGGACAGACATGGCGAAACTATAAGGGTTCCTAGTTGACTACGGAACCCTAAAAATGTGATACTTCTGCCATGTACAGTGAAATTGTGGAATCAACTTCAGGCAGTGCAGTGTTTCTAGACAATTACTTATGATATGGGATCGGGACTTTCAAGAAAAGGGTTTATACCTACTTCCTTTGACCGGCAACAGCCCAGTGACTCTCCTTGACTTGTTGGTAGTCATGGGCGGTAGGGATCATTTCCTATCAGATGACTCGCTTGCTCGTTTTCCTCCCTCTAGTAATAAATTTAAAAAACTGAAATACGATTGGTAAACGACTTCTATACGTTTATTGAGTTA
The DNA here is from genome assembly GCA_947563465.1 of Archips xylosteana. Taxonomy (NCBI): domain Eukaryota; kingdom Metazoa; phylum Arthropoda; class Insecta; order Lepidoptera; family Tortricidae; genus Archips; species Archips xylosteana. Next base: position 4,023,742 of record OX387356.1, read on the forward strand.
TCTAGGGTTGATTACGATCACATCTTAAAAATCACCATGTATTTTTTGAATAAAACAATACCATAAAAGTGTATTAATATAAAAAGTGATAATGGACCCTTGAAAGTTCAAATTGTTCTGAATAAGTGAGGAGGTTTTACTGGATTTTATAGAGGTCATAAACGCGCTGCGGTCTGTGTCGAATGGCGGATTCTACTTTGATATTGCTGAAGTCGTTATAGGACTGTTAAACAATTGTAAAACTGGGTGTTCTGATACGTTATTTCTCGGGCAAGTAATTAGGCGAATAATTTTTTTCTTACCATCCCTTGCTATGGTTATACAATTTTTGTCTCTCGGACAACCTAAGCATTTTTCTATGAAACAAATATATGGATTAGACGCAGATTGTCCTGAAGTTGTAAAATATCCTAAACGCAAAATGTCCTGAAGTTGTAAAATATCCTAAACGCAAAATGTTCTGAAGTCGTAAAATATCCTAAACGCAAAATGTCCTAAACGCAAAATACCTAAACTTAAAACTACCTACACGCATAATGTTCTAAACGCAAAATACCATAAACGTATATTGTAGCGAGGATAACCTGTGGATATTACTTCATAGGATAGGATTAGGATCCATAGTCTACGATTGGAATGGTTCATCATCATCATTTCAGCCGAAAGACGTCCACTGCTGAACATAGGCCTCCCCCAAGGCTCGCCAAACAGATCGGCCCTGCGACATCCGCATCCAATGCGTTCCCGCTATCTTCACCAGGTCGTCGCTCCATTTTGTTTGAATGGTTTCTTTCAAAATATAAATTCTCAAAATCCATACTAATATTATTTATTTATTTATTTATTTATTAAGGAGAACCAACAGCTTATAACATAATATAAGTGCTAAAGTGCGTCTGTCTGTTAGCTCTTCATAATTAAATCGCTGAACCGATTTACATGAAATTTGATATGGAGATAGTACTTATGATATGACTCATAAGTTACGAGTAATACCGTGTATGATATGCTTAAGGAATTTTGCGTTTAGGGCATTTTGCGTTTAGAGCATTTTGCGTTTAGGTTAATTTGCGTTGAGGTCATTTTTGCGTTAGTATAACAGGTCAATGTGCGACGGGGGGAAAGATGTCACTTGGACACCTGAGGACAGAGCAAACAACACGAAAAGTTGATTCAACCAATTACTAACCAATGAAAAGTGAACATCTGGCGTTCTTTAAGGAAAAATATGACCAGCTGATGGCTTGGAATATTTATGAAATATAAGTAACTACTAACTACCTTGTATCCGAAGTTTTGGAGACTTAAAAAACCACTTTAAACATGAAACTACCGTGAGTAAGACTTACTCATTGTGAAATATACCTTAATACCTTATAATAAAATGGACAATGAAAACGGCGTGTGTAGATTTGTCATACCTGAAACAAAATAAAAAGATTATTATTATTATTTATTTTATTATTATTACTTTACTATTTAATTCCATAACCATCTTAAACAATTTACGGTTTCAGAAAAAATCTTTTAATTATTTTGACCCATTCGATATTCAAATACATTCGGTCTTTCGTACTTCGGTATACATACCCCCCTACATAAAGCAAAGAAGTTTTATAAACGAAGACGTCCTACTAAAATCCCTAAATAATTGTGTTTGTTTTAATTAACTTTTGTAATTTGTTTACTATTGTGAAAAATAATAATTGTTAGTCTTAGTTTCGTAACGCATTGGTTAATACTGTAATTTCATGTAAAGATTTTTGTCAATAAATAAATAAATGCTTGTAAATGGTTGCCTACAGAAGAGGAGAAAGGCGGCTTAGCGGGTATGGGCGAGTTTGTGAAGACCACGGCCTACCGTCGGCTGAACGTGGGCTTTGCTCTGGACGAGGGTCTGCCCAACCCTGGGGAAGAGTTCCTGGTCCACAACAAGGAGAAGAGCATGTGGCGTTAGTATGTTTATAAACTAAACTTCATCTCAATACAATCTGACAATCTCGTAGACATTTCTAGCCAACTGTCATGAATACCGAATTGTCTAGTACTATACTTCGTTTCTTTTAGCATCAGAAAGAAAGTAAGCAAACTTGACGTATTTATTGAAAAATAAATCACAGCAACTATGTAACACTTAGCAAGGATATGTGGTCATTTACATTCTTTTGGTTTCATAAGTAATAGTTCCTATTTTTTTAAAAGCCTTATTCGATAAAAAGACTTGACACCAAGATTGTTTACCCTTTTTGTAATGCTAAAAAAACGAAATATAGTGATATGATTAAGAGTAATAAGTATTATTTATAAATACCTATATGTATTATTATCTTCTAATATATAAAAATCTCGTGTCACGGTGTTTGTTACCGAACTCCTCCGAAACGGCTCGACCGATTTTTATGGAACCTTTTTCTCTGCATTCGGCAGGTCTGAGAATAGGTCCTAGGCTACTTTTCTTCGCGGACGGAGTCGCGGGCAACAGCTAGTCTAATATATAAAAATCTCGTGTCACGGTGTTTGTTACCGAACTCCTCCAAAATGGCTTGACCGATCTTTATGAAACATTTTTCTCTGTATTTTCTCTATTTTTTATACCCCTAGGTGATATAACCACTCGTATGCTTTGTGCAACTATGGTTGCCAATTTGTTTATTTATTTCAATCAAATGACCACCTTAAAACAATAATGATATTGTTTGAAATCACTTGCCAATAAATTTTAATAAATTCGAAAAAGCAGCTGTGTGGATAAGGCAAAACAACGTTTGCAGGGTCAGCTAGTATATATATACAATATTACTTACTTCATTCTACCTAGGTATATAATGATGGATGATATTTCGAAAAATCCCAAAAGCAGCACGGTTTCATATATTTTGTGGCCAACGATGGTATAGTAAGAAATATTTATGACTAATAAAATTATGGGAAGCGATGTGACTTTAAACTTTTGAACTCAAAATAGCCCAGCGCTACCGGTCTGTGGTTCACCACTAACAGAAGCGTCCTTATGATTTTGATGGTAAAATTATAATTAAGAAGAAGAAAAGAGTGTTAAAGTGTTGAAGAAACAGAACAAACTAGCTCGTCCTCTTTAGTGCGGTTATTTTCTTTTCGTTTTCCCGCGCAGTTTGTCCAAGGACTGCTATAAAAGTGCCAAGCGGAACAAAAAAGCTTTGTCTCTCACCAAACATAGCGGCAAAGTTGATTCCCAGAAGCCGAATAATAGCTTTTTATAGGTCTTATCTTATTACTTAGCCTTATGTTTCACTTTATTTTTTACTACAGTGGTGAAAAGACATTTAAAAGTTTGTGTTAAAAAAAAAATTTAATTCGTGCTTTTTTGCTGACTGTACTTGGATTATCATCCAAACTGCATATTATTAACTACCTATACCAAATTTCAAGTCAATCCGATATGTAAAAGTCACTGAATCTCAACTTGCAAGATTTGAAGACAAATTAAATATTAATAATTTAAACATAAAGAAAGATAACATTTATTCATGATAACATAAAAATATAAGACAATAATAAAATAAAAAATACACATGTCACGGAATGGTTCCAAATCAGCAAAACACCACGTACATACCATGAACTTTAAGGTGAAATTTCCAATCCGTACCTACCTATTAGTGCTCACTAGTTAAGTGCGTGGGAACTGCGGCTCAAGCCCTTTTATTCTGAGAGGAGGCCTGCAGTGGGACGGATAATTCTCTAAGGTATTCGACCCGTTTTCATTGCTCGCATGTGTCGGTAATTTCGCATTGGTGTCACCATCAGAAGCCAACTGTTCTAGTCCCACTCTACATATATTGGGCCAACGACGGCCATATATCTATGGCACCACGTATTTTCATAACTCTAACGTATGTTCAAGTCCATCAGGATGGTCATCATTGGCCACGCTGGCTGGGATCATAAACAGATCTTATCAAAATATTTTGTTACTCAGAGGCAACTTTTTATGGAAAAGAAGTAGGTACAGTATCGATGCTGTGTGTTTCATCAAACTTGTTTCGACTTGTCCTTCCATTGGGTTAATAGACGTGGGATGACAGGCAATGAAGTTTAAAACGAGCGGTGAAAACGCTCAAATATATCTAATCTTCTAAATTAATCTTCGACATTTCTCTAGTCCATCAAACCATTAAACATAGGTCGCACGACAGTAATTCCGGAGGCATTAGGTCATGACTACGCTCTTTACTTGATTTATGAGTTATCTCGTCACCCACAGATTTGCCTACGTGCTAACCTACATTACTTACAGGTTTTTTCACAGTTTAATACATGCCCTAATGGAATCCACTTAGCTCCGCAATGTGTCTGCAATTTCTACGAAATGGCTGCGTTAATCGGGAAAACAACGTTATCAATTTTTGCGTGAAAGAGTCCTGGTTTACTTCGGTAGAGTTTTAGTACCGTGAGTATACCTCATCATCATCAGCCTATATTCGTCCACTGCTGGACATAGGCCTCTTGCATGGCACGCCACTGAGCACGATCCTCGGCCACTCTCATCCAGCTCTTGCCAGCTGCCTTGCGAAGATCATCGCTCCACCGAGTCTGAGGACGTCCCACGCTACGTTTTCCGATCCGTGGTCTCCACTCAAGAACTCGTCTACTCCAACGGTTATCGGTTCTTCGGGTTATATGGCCTGCCCATTGCCGCTTCAGCGTGCTAATGCGGTGGGCTATGTCGATAACTTTGACTATACCTACCTAGCGAATGTTTGCTAACAATACTATGGTAGAATAGTAAATAACTATATTAACATATCCCAGTAAAAAAATAAAAAATAGAAAGTTGTTTATTATCTCTATCAAGAAATAGAATCTGTATTTATATAAAAGGCAATACTGACTGATCTATCAATGCAGAGCTCATACCACTTATTTATATGATAACCAATACTGCTTATTTAATGTCGTTTATTTTATCATACTCGTAATACCAACACGGAAATAGCGTTTGTTTTTTTAATAGTTAATTGGTATCGCGGGCTAAACGGCGTATCCATAATACCATTTCTATTGACATCCCGCGATGTGGCACCTAAACCCCGATCACTGTTAATCACGATATTCCTTAAACAAACTTAACGTTACACAAGGACGTTGCCGCATTCGGTAACACTGCATTGGCCCGGATACTGCAGATAGCCAGTAGAAATGCGGGTTAAAATAATATCCCTTCTGATTTTATTCGAAAGCTAGACTTTTATTAGCTTTAGCTTTTAACCGTGGCTTTGCTCGCCCGTAGCGTTAGGTCTGGCAGTTTAATTTAAATTACAGGACTAAATTCTCATGGGTATTACTAAAAATTTCACCGTGGTTATCATTAAGAGGCCACCAATGTCGCCCGGCAATATGGATTCGGCGTGGCGCAAGACTTTACTCATCAAAAACCGGCCAAGTGCAAGTCGGACTCGCGCACGAAGGGTTCCGTACCATTATCTATAAAAACATTATCTAGATCCCTTAAAAGGATAAGCTGGCCCGTGTATATTTATAACTGTTGTCAATAAAATAAAGGCTTGTACTTTGACCCGTTACAAAAATAAATATCAATATTTTCGAAGTTTTATTTTCTTACACGGCAGCTGACAATGATTAAACTAATATTACGGTACAACGTCCTAAAGCAAACATTACATGCCACGTAACTTTAGGAACAACAATAAGCATCTCCACTACCCCGTATAATGGGCATTGGGCGTTGCGGCGGTGACAGTCACGAGTTTACACCTAACACTAACGACCTTCATGTGTTATTGTTATAAGTTATAACGCTCCGAAGGGGTCGAAGTTTGAGGAAGGTCTAATGTAGGCGCAGAATAATACTAAGTGATAGGGTAGCTATCATTTTATCGAAAAACGTTTCACAACTGATTCGTTTCGCAAAATTATCGTTTCAATGCATGCATTTTTTTCTGAAACTGTATATAAATATTTCAGGATTTTTATAAAACAAACCTAACCTAACCTACAGGTTTCTACATGATGGTCTTGAAATAAATCCTGAAATATTTACAGTTTCAGAAAAAAATGCAGGTATTGAAACCAGGGATGTAACGGAAGTAGTTTTATCGGAACCGAAGCCGGAATCGGAGTTTTTAAATTTGCTTTATCGGAATCGGAACCGGAGTCGGAATCGGAATCGGAAGCAGGGTGACATGAGAGAGAATTATTATTTAAGGACAAATAAAACATTATGTAGTATTTTAAAATAATTGACAATAGAGTGCGCGGGTCGGGGGAGGGGCGATTCCCCGCGCGACGCGTATGAACCTGTCGAATCATAACAGTCGGTCGGCACACGCCGCCGCACTCGCCCGCTATCTATGCTTCGACCTCCGATTCAAACCTCCGATTAAAAAATGTCGGAGCCGGAGTCGGAACCGAAAGTATAATAGTAATCGGAAGTTCCGACTTAACGGAACCGGAACCGAAGCTCCGTAACATCCCTAATTGAAACGATACTTTTGCGAAACGAATCAGTTTTGAAACGTTTTTCGATGAAATGATGAAATACCTAAGTGATATGGTTAGTTTATTTATACACAGTGTTTTCTTTGATTTCTATTCATTTCGACATAAATTTTCGGATATAAAAAGAGAGAGAGAGACAAAGATTTATTTACACATATTCGCTAACCATACACAGGAAAAATTATGGCAGGAAAAATACAAATAAAAAACATCAAATTGTATAATAGATAGAAAATAGAAGCTAACTAATAAATAACTTTTACATACTTAATAAATAAATATTGAGTTAACCGTGTAATTTTAATAAGCCCTTTAGAGTTACAAGAATAAATGTCAAATAAGAGAAAAAACATGAAAACTTCAAAAGACTGTGTGCGCATTAATAGTGAGAGAGATAATTATGTTCTGAAAGCAAATACAGAGGATAATATTTATATTCTTCTAGTTCTGTTGTCCTGACTGACTGAGTCATCAACTCCCAGTAAAACCAGACATCGAAAACTGGTACTTTGTTTAAAAGTTCGCTCTTTGTCATAGACAAGGAACAAGGTCGAATTTATATAAATATACTACCTAGCTGTTGCCAGCGACTCCGTCTGCGAAGAGTAGGGGTATATAAAGAGCCTACGACCTATTCTCAGACCTACCAAATATAGAAAAAAAAAATCATAAAAATTAGTCAAGGCGTTTCGGAGGAGTTCGATAACAAACACCGTGACACGAGATTTTTATATATTAGAGAATAAATACCTATAGACCGGGGGATGGTGACACAAAATACAAGGTTATTTGTACCAGTATGGCGGTTCTTCAGGGGTCTAATTACGTAAAGACAAAAAGGAAAACGATGGTCATAGCGCTGGTACCGGCGGCCCAACCGCGTGGGCGTTAATCGAACGTGTCGGATAAATAACGAGAACCGAACGATTTGTTCCACAAAAGTTCTTGTATTTTCCGATAGTCGATAAAAAAAACAGAAGGCGGTAGCGCAATGCCATACTTCTCCGGTGTGGCTTACAGCCCGACATACCGACGCGAATACGTTAATTTAAAAACAACAATTGAACCATTTGTACCAAGCTAATTTTTGCACAGCTAATAATCGTCGAGTAGTCATTCATGAAAATCACCATGCCATACTTTTCTGACGGTTCCAAATGGGCGCCATACCGCCGCAAAGAAGTAATTTTTATTTTTTTTGCAAAACGATTTGTGTATTGCATTTGGATTTTTAGAAAGTACTTGATAAAATGTGACCGTTATTATATTTACCATACTTCTAGTAAGGGGAAAAAGTGCTGCCATATTTGAAAAACTTATTTATTCGACGAGTTTTAAAAATACGACTGTAAAATACGTGTAATAGTGTGGAACCTAAAGGCCTCTACAATTCGAGAAATCTTTAGAGTGGTGGTAGCCGTACAATATTATAACGGTCACATTTTATCAAGTACTTTCCAAAAATCCAAATGCAATACTGGTACAAATCGTTGCAAAAAAAATAAAAATTACTCCTTTGCGGCGGTATGGCGCCCATTTGGAACCGTCAGAAAAGTATGGCATGGTGATTTTCATGAATGACTACTCGACGATTATTAGCTGTGCAAAAATTAGCTTGGTACAAATGGTTCAATTGTTGTTTTTAAATTAACGTGTTCGCGTCGGTATGGCGGGCTGTAAGCCACACCGGAGAAGTATGGCATTACGCTACCGCCTTCTGTTTTTTTATCGACTATCGGAAAATACAAGAATTTTTGTGGAACAAATCGTTCGGTTCTCGTTATTTATCCGACACGTTCGATTAACGCCCACGCGGTTGGGCCGCCGGTACCAGCGCTAAGACCATTATTTTCCTTTTTGTCTTTACGTAATTAGACCCCTGAAGAACCGCCATACTGGTACAAATGATCTAGTACTTTGTGTCACCATCCCCCGGTCTACTACGGGATAGGGAATTGTTCTGCAGAAGTGAAGAGTGAGTGAGTGAGTGAGTGAGTGCGGTGTGAGTGCCGGTCGGCCGGTTGGAGGAGTTCGATAACAAACACCGTGACATGAGATTTTTATATATTGGAAAGACTAGCTGTTGCCAGCAACTCAGTCTGCGAAGAATAGGGGTATAAAAAATAGCCTACGACCTATCTCAGACCTACCAAAAATAAAAAAAACATAAAATAGGTCAAGCCGTTTCGGAGGAGTTCGATAACAAACACAGTGACACGAGATTTTTATATATTAGAGAATAAAATATCTACGGGATAGGGAATTGTTCTGCAGAAGTGAACATGCGGGCGTAACCTAGCAATAAATAATAACAAGCTAAACGAAACTTCAATAACATTCGTTCACTATTTTTCTTGAAAAGCAATCTCGAGGTTGTACTAAACGGTGCGGACCCTCCAATCTAGGTATCGTAAAACTTATTTTTGCGAAGGAATTGTTATTGTGGTCTACGAGCAGTGGTCCGTTTTATTAAGATGAGTAGAATCCGCAGCCTCAGAAACATTGTTACAACTACATCAACGTACATACACCGGATATTACCTACCTGAAATAGAAACAATAAATCGCTCGTACCTAAAATACCACGTTCCCAAAATACTACATTTTTCAAAATACTACATTACCAATTTTACCACATTTCTAGCTTACCAGCTTCTCGTTGCACCACATTAGAAAATCGAAAATTACTCAAGGAAGTGATTTTTTCGGTGGAATGTAATTGTTGTGGTATAATGGGAATGTAATAAAACGTGATGATTCCTTAGACTAAGCAAACCTAATTAAAATATTCTAATCATCATTTCACCCGATATACCTTCCATTGCAGGACACAGGCTTCTTCTTTGAATGAGAGGATTTGGGCCGTGGACTTAGCGTGGATTGAAAACTTATTACACACTATTTAATTTCCTCACAGACGTGTACAATATGTTTCCTTTCCGTACCTATTGTTTTCTATGTGATGTTCAATAAACGTATCGTAACGTTAATTACATCAGTTAAACCTCTGTCGCAATAACCAATGCAACCAGTGAGCCAAATATACTCTTACTTTTAAATGTTTCACGACTCGTTTCGCAACTAAATTCGGCAAAACAAACTGTGGCGTAACGAAACCACGTAAAGAAAAGTTTTTAATGCAATGGACTGTATGAAGGCGAAACTGGCTAATTATAGAATGACCTAAAAACTGGACTCGGAAGGATAGGCTTTCGGTTAATACTACTTTTAACATAGATTGATCTCAAAAGGCTCACCTTGCCTTTTCTCTACGATAGCGAACCCATTCAAAGTTTTCTGCTGTCCAGGCTCAGGGCGAAATCTGAAGCTACTGTTATACATGCTCATTACTGGCACGAAAGCATGCTATTGACGAGCAAATACTACCTACTAGCGTGTGTATATAGGACATGGACATGGCGTGCTGGCTAATAGCACGCCCTGCTATCTTTGAGCATGCTAGTTGATGCGGGGGTGGAAGCGGGAAAGGTAATAGCAAGTGTGTACGCGTTTGCTTAAAGAGCATGCTAATATCGATCTTGTTTGCAAGATGCAAATCTTTCTATTCCTTTTTTCCTCTTTCTTGCTGAGAGAAGTTTTTGGATGCATTGCATCGCCAGCAAAAGGATAATTTTATTCAGCTCCATGCGGATGGCTATTTGAATTTCCATGGTTTTGTTTGAACTGGCAGAGAGCACGCTATCAAATGGCATGTGTATTGGAGTGTTTGCTTTGAGCATGCTTATTCAGGAGCATACTTAAAACTAGCATGCTTATTGCCAGCAAGTGAAAACAGTTCATAAGCATGCTCATATTAAGCATACTCATAGCACACTTTAGCATGCTACTCTAGAGCATGTGTAACAGTAGCTTAAATGTCGTTAAAAGTCGCACGTACGCAGAACCACATTAAATAATATTCTGTAGCACATCTATACATATAATAAATCTGTAACAAGTCGGTGTCTGTACATTGAAGATATTTGAGAAAAACTGTCACTAGGGCTATTTACTAGCGCAATAGAACCCAAAACAATGTTTTTTAGAATTATTGTCTGTTTGTCTGTTTATCTGTTTGTCTGTGCGTTTGTGCGCGCTAATCTCAGAAACGGCTTAACCTAGAAGGATGCGGTTTTACTGATATGTTGGTATTTTCTTGGATTAACATTAAGTGTTTGTTTCATTTGAATCGGTTCACAAATAAGAAAGATACCTCTATTTTAAGAATTTATAGAACAGGTTTTAGAAGTAGTGACTTGGGAGTAGGTACGGTGGTGAATGTGAACGCGGGTGTGCGGGGGGGGGTTTGGTGGGGGGTCAGTGAGGGGGGGGGGGGGGTGCGGGGGGGTAATTTTTTTAGAGCCATAATTGATGAAAAAGCAAATTGGATAAAAAAATAAGCTGCCCAAATTACTAATTCCACGCGGACGGAGTCGCGGGCAAAAGCTAGTCACAACTAAAATCTTCACCTGAAATTAAAATTAATTATTAGAAAATGTTGCAATAAAATGTGCCTTCTTTTGGAGAGTTCAAATTGACACTAATTGCACGCGCAGACTATAGCCATTAACGTAACATAACTTCCGTAGGCAGCGTTTCGTTTCAGTCAGACTTAGCACTGCGATTTTGTAAATAAAAACTAGAATAAATAAATTAAAACCGGCCAAGAGCGTGTCGGACACGTCCAAGATAGGGTTCCGTAGCCATTACGAAAAATCAAGTAATATTTTTCTAAGGATTTCGTATGTGTACGGAATCTTCCAAGTTAGGTATCGTCAATACTTTGAAAAAAGCTCGTATCTCAAAATCGTTAATCTGGCAAAGTGAACTTTATTACGCGCATATCAAGGTTCAGTTTTGTTTACATGCTGATTTGAGATACGAATTTTTCAAAGTAGTGACGGTATGTTTAATACCTTAGGCTACTATTTACTCTTAAACTACAAATAATTTCCAAGCAATCTTAGCCGCTATAATTTTCCTTGTAAATTTAATATATTTACTACCATTTTGAATTTTTTCAAATTTTTCCACCCAACAGTTTAGATTTTAGAGGGGGGGGGGGACGGTCGATTTTAATGAAATTTTTCACTTTAAAGTTGAATATTTCGCAAACAAATCACTGAATACAAAAATCATGTAAGCAACCCCCCAATGGTTTTAAAAGACCTATCCAACCATACCCCACACTATAGGGTTAGTCGAGAAAAAAAAATCACCCCCACTTTACGTCTATGGGAGGTACCCTAAAAAAATTTTTTTAGTTTTTTTTATTTAACTACTTTGTCGGCGTGACTAATATATATATTCATGCCAAATTACAGTTTTCTAGTACTAACAGTCTCTGAGCTTAGCCGCGGACAGACAGACAGACAGACAGACAGACAGACAGACAGACGGACAGACATGGCGAAACTATAAGGGTTCCTAGTTGACTACGGAACCCTAAAAAGGCAATATATCGAACACAAACATTGATTTTCGATCAATTCCTTCGCTCGAAATTTTACTGGAAAGGAAATGTTTACACTACCCAACCAATAAGTTTAAAACGACTTTTATGTCTGTAACGTAAGTTTACGAGTTGTGTGGTCCGTAAAGAAGGCTGACCATAATATCTAACGAACGGCCAATCTAGGGTTACAGAGCAATAAAATAGCTAAGTTAAGCACTGCACTAATTTTATTCTCTTTCAAAACACACGGGGCGGGAAAAATACCTTAGCTTCCAGATTGCAAGTAGAATGAACCTGAGTGAATGGTTAAAGCCATTTTCATCACACTTGCTCGTCAATGGTCTTATTCCATGCCTGTATACTAAATGACAATGGCCTAAATTGTTCTTAAGGGAGTTACGGATTTATGTACAGCTTTTCTACCCAAGGGAGTTCTAACTTTAGTTTTAAAATTTGCAAACAAGTCATTTCAGACTAAGGAGGTTTCAAGTCAGCCAACGTTTTTTTTATTATCTTTAAAACTTAGCTATAACCCAAATTTTACAACACAAAACTTATCTACGCTTCATGAAAATTCGTCATTTTTATATTTTAAATTTATATCAAATAGTTTTGCAATAATTTTAGTAAAAATATTTTTTAAACATGTTGGTCTGAATGTGGCCGTACACGTATGACCTTTAGAATTCTAAACTAAACACAGTTTACACTATCTACGGTAGATGACTTGAAAAAAGTGACAATCTGTATTGGCGGGTAGCCATTATTTTATTCAATTTAAGTGTTTAGAGACAAAATTATTTTATTTTTGAATTTTTTTTCTCGCAATGTGATGAAAATCATTGTGTGTATCACGGGCAGTAAGGGAATTACAAACTCGAGTCATTAAAAGCCCTCCGCCTTCGGCGTCGGGCTTCTAATAGACTCTCGTTAGTAATCCCCTACTTACGGCCCTAGATGCACAATGTACTATTTCGACTTGTTTGGTAAATTGGTAGTGCTCAAA